>JAQFVV010000147.1:358672-1558672 GCA_028023455.1 Epiperipatus broadwayi
ATTTAACGTAGTTCTGCTCGCATACACTTAATGTTAAGATCTGCTAAGTAAATGTATATCAAGTTTCATGTTTATTTTGTTATTATGTTTAATAAATTTAAAAAGTTCTTATAAGTATTTTGGCTGATGTTTGTCTCAGTGTTTCTCAATTGTCTGAACCACATTCATTAGCTTTTGCTCTCCCTGGGTTTAGTCTGGCACATTCATGTTTGTATATCCTGCCCACCCTTAAAATAAATGTCTAGTTCTGGTTTTCGGACTAGTGGCGCCCTCATGGTCAGGATGTACAAAACAAAAATCTTTCATCCGACACAATATATATATATAAAGTATAGAATAACATTGTGGGATTTATGGACTGTTAAACAAAATGGGTAGATTAAGTTATTTGACTTTATGAAGAATCAAGTCAGAGAATTCATATTATATTCCCATAAAATTCTCATTATGATGAAAAAGTGGATTATTTGTGTAGATATACTGAAAGCTTTTGATCAGATTAAATAATATTTTAAAACTTTCATGAAACATTTTAATACTAGTTTCGGAAAAACATTGAATGACGAATGAAAGTGCTATCAAAAAATATGAATATGGAAGCAGAAATTAAAGGCAATATAGATTTGAAGAATTTTCAGAAAAAAATATATCATATAAATTTTTATTTTTAAATTCAAAGTTAAAATTGGCTCAGAAATATGCCAAATAAAGATGAAGCAGAATTGGATTATATTTTGACTGTAAAGGAACTTAATAGTTTTGATATACAAAGAGATCATTGAATAGTCACATGATCAGAATTTCATAAGCTTACACAGGCTGTTAATAACAGCAGCAAACTCTCTATACAGTAGTGGCACCAAGTGCATGCCTTCAAAAGCAATGGATGCAGGAAGATTTGTGCATAAAATTCCTATCTAGTACTCACTCATCCAATATCCCTAGACTAGTTTCTACTTGTGGCTTTTATCAGTTAGGATATTAGATGAGTAGGTACTAGATAGGGATTTTATACACAAACCTTCTTGCATACATTGATTATTTGATTATGAAGGCTTGCACTTGATGACACTACTGTATGAAGGGTTTGCTACTGTTATTAGCAGCCTGCATAAGCATATGAAATGGTGATCATGTGATGTTTTGATGGTTTTATAGCTATTCTGCTTATACGATAATGGTGGCTGAGGTTTTTGAAATACCAAAGGCACCAAAATATATAGATGCTGAACTGAGTTCAGATCTATATGACTATACAAACAAATGAGCTTGGATTGAAAACATTATAAGCTCATGTGAGCAGTCACACAGCCAACTCATACATTTCTTCATTTGGCACTGTTAAATGCCCAGATCTTCAATTCCACATATCTCTTTCATCTCTTATGTCCTCCAGCAAGATCAATCTTATCCAGTTGTTTTCTCCTGTTTACTTTCATCATTTTCTCCCAAGGCATTCTACTTTAACCTATTCTTTCTTTTTACTATATATCCAATCCAGTTTCTTTTTTTATTTCTAATTTCCTCAATCAATCTTCTTTTTTTCATTTGTTCTTCAAACCTTTTTCATTTGCTATTTTAGCCATCCAATTAATTTTCTCCATTGTTTTCCACATCCACATTTCAAAGGTATCGAATATTTTCCTAATTTTTTCATTCATTATTCATGTTTCACAACTATACAGAAATAATACCATCCACATATAGCACTTAATAAACCTTTTTTTTAATGACCTCTTCAAAGATCCACAAAATATTTTATTTTTCTTAACTAAAGTCTACCTCCACTGTATTCATCCTCATTCAACCAACTACTAAAGCACGCTTAGCACTGATTGTATATATGTGTGGAGATGGTAATCTGGACCAACTGATGAGTGCTGGTTCAGCACGAAATACGTTTATTGGTGATTATTTATTTTTTCAACATGTGTGTGATCAGGTGGGTCAGCAATCTGAGATGGCAATGGTGAGTTGAGGGTCGTGTGAAAGTCTGAGTTCGAATTCCGCATACATTACATATATATATATATATATGCAGGTTTAAGCCTGTATAGTGTATTAATTTATATATTTAATTACTAAGAATCTGCGCTCATTTGCAGCTAATGACATTATATAATTGTATACAAATTTTTTAATATACTATACTTACCTATTTAAATAATTCATTTTTTTAGAAAGTTTGTTGTTTATTTACAATTTTGCTGTGAACTGCATTGATGAATATCGATTATAATTGGAATATATTTATCAATCATTCCTTTTTCTAATTGTAATAGAAAAACTTTTCAGACTTAAAAAGAAAAATCTTATATTTTTCTAAATATATTAGTGGTTGACACATTATGTCTGATTGTTGTTTTTTTTTTTAAAAGTTTATATATGAATTTTTGATTAATGTTTTTTAAAATCTAATTTTATAAATAGAAATTATTGGATATGCTTTTAGCCAATAAACTTTCCGTATAATCCCCCCTCCCCCCTCTTCAAAATTTAATTTAAAACTGAAAATTTGTGCCTATTTACAGTTTTGAGAAATTAAGATTTTTTTTTAAAACTTTTTAAAAAATTTTAAACCAATTACACTACACTTGTTTAAATTTGAATATTTTCAAACTAAAATTTGCATAGATTATTCAATTTTAGCATTAACATTAATTTTAACAAACTTATTCTTCGTGGAAAAATGAGTATAAATAAATGTTAAAATGTCAACCTGAAACTTTAATGAATCATTTGTTAGATTATTAACATGTCTGCTTTCAAAAATTTAAACATCTTTTAAAAGTCCTTACAATAAAAATTTTTTCTTAGGAAGTATATTGTAAAATTTGAATAAAAAACTTATTATGTAAACATTAAACAATGAAAAGATACTTTTAAAAAATAATATTATTTCTATATGTAAATTTATATGTTGATCTGTTTGAGAAAGCAGATATATATAGAATGTTTAAAATAATAATAAATTAAACCTATTTTTAGTATTATTCTAAAAGCATATATAAGCGATTTAACCCGCTGAAGAAGCTGTCAGTAGTAACAAAAACAATTAAATTAAATCAATCTAGGTCTAGTACTTTCGAGGTTTTCCCTCATATTCATGGCCAAAATAGGTTATAAATCATTGTTGTAATGTTACTAAATAATAATGTATGCAAATTAATTTGTCCATTTTCTTGAAATAGCAAAACACGTGTCGCGTCTATTGTGTTATCATTGATAATAAAATACCCCTCCTTGATCTTTCTTTTACAATCATTGGCTTCGGAACACACCATCTTGGGGTTGCAGGGTTCGAACACTTCATGACCGGCGTACTTCTCATGTTTGAAAAATATTCTAAAAGTAATATTTTCATGCAAAAATTAAAGCAGTGGTTAGATATTTTACTCCACTGTCGAAAAAAAAATGCAAGCACTGGTTCAATTAGTAGATATTATATGAGTTACTGTTTTGAAGCTGACTGGATTTTTTAAAATAGGAGACCGACATTAGCACTATATTATTACGAAAGCTACCTTGCGCTCTTGCACATGAATTTTCTGAATGTTTATATTTTGACTTCTAAAATAAAAAAAAGAGATCATCATAACCGACATATTAGCTGGAGAAATCTAAAAGTCCAGACTATTGTCGTTTAGCTCTCTAAAGGATGCTTGCAATTATCTTATAATTAAAAACTGCTAAAATACAAACCACCAACATTTCCCATTCATAACTAATCAGGTAAAGATAGTGATTATATGTTGGACTATTTCCCTCATCTAATATTAATTATTAAATTTTTAGAAAGAAATCAAACTTTATTTAAACTTTTCATAAGGCTATAATCTTAGTACATGTGCCTTGGGTGCTTAATTCATTACAAAAGAGACTTCTACAAATCTAAACGCAAGATTTGACTTTGTAAAGATAAGAGTGGCCACTCTTATCTTCAGTCTATTTTTCTAAATATATAGGTGAATGTAAAGCATTTTGATTTGGGAGCATGAAGCTTTAGATTTGCCTATATATTTAGAAAAATAGGTTGAAGATAAGAGTGGCTGCTTTTATCTTTATAAAGTTGAATCTTGCATTTAGATTTGTAGAGGTCTCTCTTGTAATAAAGTAAGCACCCACATCACATCACATTACTCAAGGTACACGTACTAAGGTTATAGCCTTATTTAGGTATTACAGAATGACATTGCACTTAATTAGAATTAATATTTAAACTTTTCATATACATTCAGTTATTAGTTATAACACACAGATTAGTATAAAACACAATGTTTTGAGCATTATTATTCTCTTTTCCAGGTGTTGCTGACCTGACCAGTAGAATAGAACCTGGGTCTTTTAAGATTTGTGAATATTGAAGTTTAAGATGATACAGATATTTAAAATTTTAAATAAGGAGAATAAAAAAAGACAGATACGAATATAATAAAAAATATTGCCTCTTAACAGAAGAGTGACTATTAGCTAGAAAACGCTCATGAGAATGAGCTTACACTTTTGTCCCTTATGCATTAATTTATTCAATACTTATGTATCTAGAGTGGTCTAAGTTGCCATGACTATCTAATTAAATGCAAGCTTATGTGATCTTTATTAATTCAATTAGCCAGTTAGAGATTAAAAATTATGATTTAAATCCAATGCACACTTGATTAATAGGATGATTATCAGCAACAGGTTTTAAAGGTCTGTTGATAATTTAAAAAGATTCAATATCATGAAAAAAATATACAAAATGAATATATTAAAGAACAGATGAAACATATTAGAAAAGAAAAAGAAAAATTCAATTTTTTATTTTTTTAAAAAAGCAATAAATAAGTAAAATAGATTTAAAAGATCATGCACATTCTTTCCTTAAAAAACGGACAAAGCTGTCAAGCGTTGGTGGCCTAGTGGTTAGCATAGCTGCCTTCCAAGCGGTTCGCTTCCCGGTCAACGTTTGACAAATCATCATCATCATCAACCATTATCAATCCACTGCAGGATGAAGTTCTCTACAAGTTTAATCCATCTTCTCCAATTTTTAGCTTCTCTTCTCCACATCACCCCTGCACACTTTCTTATTTCATCCATCTCACATATGATCTCTTTCTGGATCTTTTGCAATCTCTTGGAATCCAGTTTAAAATTTCAATTGTTCAATTGTTTGACATATATATATATATATATAAACATAAAGCTTTCTAAATCTATTTGATTTAAGCTCTGGGGGAGATGTTCTGAGATCATATCAAAGCGACACCTTCTATTTTAGATATTTAACGGAAATACAGGCTTATTGTACAACTATATCAATATATGTAATATATAGGGTATATACGCATGGACTTTCACACCACCCACCACTCACCATTCTATCTCATATCATTGATACACTTGAACACATATATGTTGAAAAGATAAATAATCACCAATATACGTATTTCATGCTAAACCAGCAATCATCAGTCGCTTCAGACTATCATCTCCACACATATATGCAATAAGTGCTCAGATATATATTAAGATAGCCAATCCTCATATTTTAATGGACAGCCTTCAATCTATTCCACACTCCAATTCTTCGACCGTCCATCCAATTGAAAATCTGATGATGGAACGCTCAAAAGCTACCCTGAGGCTGAGATTCTTGTCACACCCATGTTGACTTAAAATCAATTTGACCCCGCATGTACAGGAAATAATCCATTTAATACATATACAAGGGATGGGCAGGCATTTAAATAGGATAATGAGAACAATGGTGATTGATTTTTTCAGCAAGTTTTGAATATTTACTGCATTATTAAACTCAAAATGTTTTCAACCATTTATATGATGGAAAAAAAAACAAAAAAGGATTATAAATTTGTGAATGAGAAAATAATATTCATGTAAATAGAGATAATCTTTAACGTTTCCAAGAAATTATCATTTACTACTTGTAATAATATGTTGGACTATTTTGCATCATCTATCATTAAATGCTGAATGTATACAAAATTTTAAACTTTATTAAAACTTCAAATACAAACAACTTGTTAGTAATAACACACAAATAGATAATGTAGGTTAGTATTTGAAAACTTTAAATAAAGTTTAAAAATTTCTAGATATTCAGCATTTAATGATAGATGATGGAAATAGTCCAACATATTGTCACATCTAATATACCATTATCACAAACCATTAGGCAAATATTAATTATTACTAACTGACAATCCCTTAGGCCATATAGATCTGAACTCAGTTCAGCATCCATATTTTTTGGTGTCTTTGATTCTTTAATAATCTTATTGGGAAGGATTGGTGTTAAACCACTAAATAAATACTATATGATCACCTTTCTTTACGCTTACACAAGCTGTTACATGGAAAGAAAACTCTCCATACAATAGTGCCATTCAGTGCAAGTCTGAGTAATCAATGAATGCAGGAAGTTTATGCATAAAATCCTTATCTAGGGCCTACTCATCCAATATCCCCAGACTAGTTTCTAACTTGTGACTTTCACCTGTGAGGAGCCTTGGATTTGAGAGCAATGCATCTAGGCCTCTGTGTAAACAACTTGTGTAAGTATAAAGAATGGTGTTCATGAGATGTTTACTGGTTTAATACCAATCTTACTCAAGAGGATTATGGTGACAGTGGTTATTGAAAAACCAAAGTCACCCAAAAGTATGACTGCAGAACTGTGGCTTCTGGAGGATTGCATTAAATCATAAGATCTAGGTGCAGTGCTTTCAGATCCAATACCCTTCACTGATGAAGGCCACAAGCTAGAAACTAGTCTGGGAATATTAGATGACTATGCATTAGATAGGGATTCTATGCACAAGCCTTCTTGCATCCATTGATTACTCTGGCTTCCACTGAGTGGTGCTAGTGTATTGGAGAGTTTTGCTTATGTACAAAATTATAAATCAATTCGCATACGGCTATGTGGACATTTCCATTAATTTTAAGTCTGCCATAATAAATATAACTGTCTAATCTACTATCCATTTACGAATAAGTGTGACAAATAAAAATTATTTAATTCTTAATTGTAACATAGATTGCTTTTGTATTTAAGAACATTACATTAATGTAGCTGACCTAGCACTTGGGAAAACAGTGTAACACTACAATTAAGTAACATTAGAAATGGTAGATTGAACCTATTTATTTCTATTTCTATCTTTTTTCTAGTGTCTATTTCATTTCCAATTCAAACTCTACAATTGTTAAAGCAAATTTATTGATTTAAAAAAAAATTTTTTTTTCATTCCTTTAGTTACTACATCAATTTATTTTTATTCAAATAACTTATATTTTTTACAAATTAATTTTTTGGAAATGTTTCCTTTACAAATTATAGGCTGCAATTCATTACTTTAGTAGAATCATGTATGAAAATATTTTTATTAGTTTTTTTTTTTGGGTTTGAATGTCTTTGTGAATGCTTTTATTTAATTCAATATATTTCTTTTGTTTAGAATTAAATCTTTTTTAAAAATAGTTTTTAAACAAAAATTTCTAATATATATATATTTTAAAATATATATATTTATTAAAAAAGCACCTCTCTAAGGAGTGCCAGAGCATGAAACCATGGTCAGAGGTTTGGGGGGGGGGGTCCTGACAGAGATATTTTAAATGCTTTCTCTAGCTAAGCATTTATCACAAAGCTTGTTGAGGAAATGGCAATCCTCATTGTTTATAACTTACTACAAGCTTAAGAGAATAGAGTCATGTGATCTATGATTTTTATTTTGACTAAGAACTTGTTTAAATTGAGTTAATTTACCATTTTTTTAAACTATACTAGTTTGCTGCACTTCAGCATTGAATGTCAAAGGCAACAGTTAATAGAAATTTGATACTTATGAGGGTTGTTTTCATTTTTTCATTTTTCTTAAGGACATATATCTAAAGTAGCAAAGCATGCATGCATCAGGGACATAGATTGAGAGAGCAAAAAATATTGGACAGAAAGGAAAAACTAAGAAGAAAATTTAAATAAACTGCTCTCATGATAATGACAAATTATCCCATAAGTCAACCTAAGGTGATCATTCATTTTAGGAATTCACTCACCAGTTTTGTGCTCAAAAAATGGGAGAAATCAGGGCTGCTCATAGATAAGTATATAAAATTTCCACTGACTGCTAGCTCTGACAGAATAGTTTAATTGGTTACAGCATCATCTTCAACATTTATGAATCTAAACATCTCTATTCCTATAAGAATCAGCAAAATTTGTCTCTAGTAAAGTATTTTTATAAAGCCCAAAATCACATTGACTTGACATGACACTTCCAGAAAAATGATACTTTACAACGATTCCTAAAAAAATCACCCATTTA
The DNA here is from genome assembly GCA_028023455.1 of Epiperipatus broadwayi. Classification (NCBI taxonomy): domain Eukaryota; kingdom Metazoa; phylum Onychophora; class Udeonychophora; order Euonychophora; family Peripatidae; genus Epiperipatus; species Epiperipatus broadwayi. The sequence continues at coordinate 367,009 of JAQFVV010000147.1, forward strand.
TAATCTCCTACAGCATATCGCAGATTCATGCTATTACTGTCACTAATACTAGTCGAAACATTATATACTTACACTATAGCTGAATGTAATTGAAATGATTAAATAAGATTTGAATTTTTCTAAAGACATTTAACAATTAATTATAAATGATGGAATATCTAAATATAAATAAAATACCATCATTACATACTTTTTTTATATGTATGTCAAAGTGTTGACCAGGAAGTGAACCCGGACCAGCTGCTTGAAAGTCAGCTATGCTAACCGCTAAGCCACCAACACATTATTACATACTTTCAGACAAATATTAGCATTATAACAATTTTTATTTATCATATAAAATGAATATTTTTTTCATATAAAAAGAATTAAAGCAATTGGAGTATGAAAAATAATGCTATGTTTATTCCAAAGATAAATCACAGCAAAAACAAACCTTCAGTTTTTGTCATAAAATAAATGAAGTTAAACAAAGATTTTAATATTAGAAAAAACTAATGAAATAAGAATCAAAATTTAAACTAAAATCTAAGTATATATTTGGTTTCAGAGATGGTAGTTAATTATAGTAACATGAATATATGAAAATAAAGTTTATATGTTAGCAAATTTTTTTTTTGTTTAATTTGCCAAAATAAATTTACATATTTCTAATCATAATAGTTTAGCATTATATATAGAAGGAAATTAACATTTAAACCCACACTGTTTCTTTTAGTGTATAAATCTACATGCACTCACCCATCAGTAAGAGTTGAATTATATAAGAATAAGCTCTAAATACAAGTGATTCACTTGGTATTTTTAAAACTCTTACTGACAGATGAGTTTGCATAGATTTATACATTAAAACAAACAGTACAGGTTTGAAGGTTAATTTCTTTTTATGTCATTCTAATATTAGTATTTTTTTAAACATATAATGTGTGTACATATATAATATTTAAACAATCCCAATATACATAACAATCAATAATCTCAAACTGTTGTCAAGGCAACCTCTTTTTAACAATAAAGATGGAATACCACCTTTATTTATGGTTCTATATATTTATATAGACACTAAAGATTGTAGCTTGTCCACAGAGATTGGTTTCTAATGTTTACTTATAAATCCATTTAGCCTTGAGCATTATTACACTTATTATTTAAATAATACTTTGGGTGCAATTTGAAAATTATAATTGCAATCTGTAATGTTATAATTGACTATTTATTAGTCTGTATTCAGAATAAGTTATGTTTATCTTTTTAAGGAGGTTTATTTAAACTTCTTTGTATCAATAATTTCAATCTCTGTGGTCAAATTGCAATCTTTAGTGTTTATATAAATATATGGAACCATAAATAAAGGTGGGATTCCACCTTTATTGTTAAAAGTAGGTTGCCTTGACAACAGTTTGAGATTGTTGATTGTTATCTATATTGGATTGTCTAAGTGTTGACTGGTTTCTAATGGTTATATATAATATTAAAAAATATTTAGTATAAAATACTATGAAAATCTGTTGATTGTGCATTAGTTAGAAAGATCTTCAACAGATTTATATATACTACAATTTCTCTTAAGTTTCTGAATAAACACTGATGGTTTTTTTTGCATTCATGATGAATAATTTCAAAGTAAAAAACAAAGAATAATTAAAAAGTCTCTAATACATAGAAGTAGTTTTCCAATATAACAAAAATGTTTCTCATAGAACAAGAATTCTAATGTTTATTATTTAAAACCTCAGAAGCATTTTAATGCAGAGTACCTTCTTCAAAAGGAATGAATATGCTGGTAATAAACCTTGCCTATTTATTTATTTATTTATTTTTAATCCTCTTGTTTGTTGCAGGGTCTCCTGACATTCTTGAGGTAAAAAGCTTGACCATACTTTTACTGCTGTAAAAACTTGGATAAATTGTAGCATCATTTTTATCATTGTCTGGCAAATACACATCCTGCTTTTTTTTATTCTCCATAATGAATATAAAAGCAGCTTGAATTTTGCCATTTAATCTCGCAAACAATATACAGATTTTTTTAAAAAAAATCAATTCATCTTTACTATTATTAATTAATATAACGGGCATGTTAATAGCGCTAAACAAGCCTTTTCGTTCTAGAATTATTTCTATCCTCAAACCAGTTTCAGGCTAATGGCTCTTACCAGTGAGTGACTAGGACATTCAGACACTAGATCTAAAATACAAATTCAAGCCCAGAATTTATTGACTACTTAAATATTAAGTAGAAAATCTGAACATTTTCAGACATCTATATGTCTTCAAATCCAGTTACCTAACTTAAATAGCCACATGGGACTGAACTAAATCCACATACACTATATATTAATAGTCTTAGAAATATAACATTATCAAAACCCAAACTATAATAGTAAGGAAAACCAAGTCATATATCATATAACTTAATTAGCTTATATTTACAAATGTAATATAATAGACATACTAATAGCTCTAAACAAGCTTTTTCAACAAATGTCGCAAGAGAAAGTATTTAAAATCTATATCTAGAATTATCCCTATTCAGTCGCACATAGATATTTAAGTTAAATAGCTGGATTTGACAAGATCTGGTTGTCTGAAAATTTTAGATTTTCTACTTAATAGTTTAAGCATTCAATAAATGCTGAGCTTGAGATTGTATTTTAGGTCTAGTGTCTGAATATGCTAACACCACACTGATGAAAGCCAATAGCTCAAAACTGGTTTGGGGATAAAGATAATTCTAGAAAGAGATTTTAAATGCACTTTTTCTTGTGACATTTATCAAAAAAGCTTGTTTAGAACTATTAGCAAATTCATTATATTACATTTGTAAATACAAGCTAATTAAGTTGGTGATGTATGACTTGGTTTTCTTATTAATATTTTTTGCATTTTTTTTGTTATCAAAGATATACATGAAAAGTCACTCAGATGAGTATTCTTATATTACATATAAGATATGCAAAATGATTAAGCAAAATGTAATATTTCTCAAGGTTAATTAGCTTCATAAAGCATCAAATTTCTTTTTTTATTAGTAATTTTTGAATTTAAAAAATACAATTTTTCAGTATACTTTATAATTAATGGAATTATTATATCACCCCTTTTTTTTGCTTTATTAATAAATTTTGCTGTTGACAGTTAATAAATTGGATTAATAGAACTTGGGATTGCTACTCTTCACACAATTGAGGATTAAGTTATAAACAACTGTAATAAAATAAAGAAAAAAATATTATTTTAATGAGAAAAAATATATAATGAACAGTTGAGTTAGTTATTTGGAAATAAAAAGATAGTAAAGCCATTTGTCTAAAGTTATCTGTGGCTAATAAAGTATAATTAATCTTACCTGTATACGTCAGCCAATTGTAAATGAATATGCCCTTCTAACTTTGAAGAGAGAGAAAAAAATTCTGTAAAAATGAATTTTGTGATGCCTATACAAACAAATCCATGAATCACAAATATATTTCCATATCCAAAATATGCTGGCCCATGGTTTTTTAATTATTTAATGCTTTGTAATATATTTCTGAAATACTTCAACACCATGACTTTTCCCAATGTATTTTATTCTCTGCCATATCTTCCCAATGATAACAATCAATTAAACCATCAAACATCACATGATCACTATTCTTTATGCTTATACAAGCTGTTTTCCACAGAGGCAAAACTCTTCCTACAATAGCACCACTCAGTGTGAGCCAGCATAATCAATGGATGCAGGAAGATTTGTGCCTATCTAGTGCCTACTCATCCAATATCCCCAGACCAGTTTCTAGCTTATAGCTTTCATCAGTGAGGAGCCTTGGATGTGAGAGCACTGCACTTAGATCTTAGGATCTAATGCAATCCTCCAGCAGCCATATTTTACATTTTTAGCTAATTATAAAGCCTTGAGCTTAACTTAAATGCATTATTGTATTTTCATTTTGGACTCAGGGCTTTATAGTTAGCTAAAAAAGTAAAAGATGGTTGTCGGAGGGTTACATTCAAGCCGCAAGCTAGAAACTAGTATGGGCATATTGGATGAGTAGGCACTAGATAGAAATTTTATGCACAAACCTACCTGCATCCATTAATTACTCTGGCTTGCACTGAGTGGCGCTACATATGGAGAGTTTTGCCTCTGTGACAACTATCAATATAGCACTTTTTTTAAAAAAAGTCATTGAAATAATTCTTATAACTATAAATGGAGTCTATCTCTTCCACAACCACATTATGCTCAAGTTCACCATAAAATGCCCTTATTAGGAAGTCTTTCATTATTCATTCACTTTACACAGCCAATCCCACAGAGATGCGATTTTAGAAAGTGGACTCCATAGTATCACATCCAGAAAGTTAAAGAATGTATCGATTTGTTTTATGATCTTGCCACTGGTTTTAAGAAATTTTATGGAACATCTTTAAATTAAACTTCTCCAATGCCTATATATTCCATCTATAGAATGTCTGAGTTTTGCTTTCATACAATAAATGATGTAAAATAGTAGCTCTACATGCAATTAGTTGAGTTGCCATAGTTATTTCCCTTTGATGAAATTCTCTATTTTTTTTAACTTGTTAAAACAGCAGCTGCCCTTTATGTAAACAGGTTGATGACACAATGATGCATATTTTGATCCATTGTAGCTCACTCCAATGGGACAGAGACTTTATCGCATCCATATACAAAACTAGAGTGCCTCTTCTCATCAGATTGATTTCTAGCATATCTAACGGGATCTTTCCATCCATAAGAATCGTAATCTTTCTACTGTTTGCCTATTGGTCAACTAGGTGTGCTCTCATTTATGGCCCCACCTTGGTTGACTGCAAGAAATTACTTCTGGCAAGGCCATCAGAAGCAGAGATGAAAAACTAGCTCCAAGATACATCTACAATTCTACATGGAGCCTTGTGGTAATGAACAATTTGTGATTGAACAGTTGATTTTATACCCCCCCCCCCAGACCATAGGTATTGGGTTATGTAACCTTTTTTTATAGTTTCTGTTAACAACATAACTCTGTTACTGCTATAATGTAATTTTTTGAGATCGCAATAAAATTTTTTGATTAAAAAAAAGACAGCAGTCACAACACATTAGAGTCTATGTTGGATCTCAACTACTTATAATATTACTAAGATATCTAAATTGATTTACATTTTCAAGTGATAGTTTCGGAGGATTTTTTTTTTCTACCATTGGCAGATACATTTTCAAGTGATAGTTTCGGAGGATTTTTTTTTCTACCATTGGCATTTATTATTAATAGATTAGTTTATCTTCATATTTGACTCTTTTTTTTTTTTAATTATTAAAACACATTTGTTATTGTTGTGTGTAAAGAATTCTTTTTTTTTTTTTTGGCTGTCTTAATTTCTTTTTTTAAATAGAATTGTAGAATAAAAGTTAATTAATTTTGTAAAATTATAAACTTTTTATGTTATTAAATTGTTAATTTCTGATTTTTAATTGTGCTTCTATGCAAATTTAACATCTGTCTTTGTTGAAAGTTAGAAAAAAATGAGCTACAATCGTATGACCTTTTGAGAAACTTGAAATATCTTGAAAATAGCTTACTTGTAGCAATCAAATACTCATGAGAGTAATAAACAAAATAAGTGAGATAAATAAATATCAATAATAACTTTTATCAAATGTCTCAAATCACTCATTCATAAGCAAAATAATAATGTTTATATAAAAATGAAAACAATTATGAATCATATATTTTCTTTATTTATATACTGTTCAAGCATATATATATATATAGTGGCCGTTCATAAACAAAAATGGCCCTTTTAATTTCCAGAGAAAAACCCCTACTGCTCTAGAGGTGAGTTTTGCAATGGCTATACAAATTATCTAGGAAGCATAAATACATCACATATAGAATGTTCTTGTTCCTTTTTTTATTTATTTGATATTTTTTCATGTTGTTTTTGAATTTCTTCAACAGAAAAGTTTTCTTTCTGAAATACTTCAAAACCATGTCTACTTGTATCTCTTAAATATATCTTTCCAGTGTTAACAATCAATTTTGTATTTTAATTTTTTTTTAAGATAATTGTATAACATAGATGGGGTCTTAAGCCAATAACATCATATGATCATCATTTCCTATGCTTGCTCATAACTTATCAAAACAGGCAAAACTCTACATGTATTGCCACTCAGTGCAAAGCAGAGTAATCAATGGATGCCAGAAGGTTTGTGCAGTATTTTTAATTTAAGATTCATAGTTTTGTAGTTAAGTAGAGATAAAAGGTGGCTGCTGAGGGGTTGCATTGGATCTTAAGATCTAAGTGCAATGCTCTCAGATCCAAGGTTTCTTACTGATGAATGCCGCAAGCCAGAAACTAGTCTCGGGATATTGGATGAGTAGGCACTAAATGGGGATTTTATGCACAAGCCTTCTGGCATCCATTGATTACTTTGGTTTGCACTGAGTGGCAATATCAATAGAGAGTTTTGCCTGTTTTGATAAATAAAGTCTACATTTCCTGTAAAAACCCTTCTTATGTTCACTATAAATACCCTTTTAAAAATATTGCATTGTTTATTCACTTATAGTAGTGGACTCTGTTGTATTATGTCCAACATTTTAAGAATATATTGATTGGTTTTATGATTTTACTATTGTATTGTTAAAATCCTGTGCAAAGTATCCTTCAATAAAACTATACAAGCATACATATACTTTAATAATAAAAAATTTATAGATGAAAGACATAAATCTATCATTTGGATGCATTATGTATTTAGTTGCTTGTTGTTGAAATAAATATTTAAGTAGGTTTGCAGCTATTGCCTTCTGGGTAAAGAAGTCATTCAAGCTATTACTGGGAAAGAAACTGAAAATAAGACAACTGTTGTAACATTATCTTCTTTATAAAGATTCAATTTATTAAAGTGAAGACTTTCATGGTTATAAACGTAGACATATTTTTCAAATTGATTTGTTTATATTGGTGTTTAATGTTAATGTCAAGCTTATACTGATATTTTAGCAGTATCCTAATAATTGAGGTCATTTAAGACAATGTTGCAAACACCAAAGTCTAAATATAGTATTGATATTAACAATAAAATTATATGCATGGACAAATGTGAAAAGATATATTTACACATACACACACACATATATATATAAAGTAAAAATCTTAATCTGTTACAATTATATGTCAGCATTTTCTATGTATATTAAGATTTAAGGCCAGGATAAAAGATGAAATCCATCTTTTTATCTGCGGTTGTTTAAGCTTTCGCTATTATCATGTGATTTATCAATCAGGCTTTTATGAATTGATCATTACTTTAAAAAAATTCCCTCATGAGATGAGGGATATTTTTTTCACCATCAACTTTACCATGATATATCCATTAAAGGAGATATATCTGGGGTATCCTAACAACCCAATCATAGACTTTATGCACAGGAAGTACTTCATATAAGTAATACTTCTAATCTAAACCCTAACATTAATGATTCAAATAATATAGTCAAACTAAGCTTTTAGCTAACCAAATAACCATGGCATATAATATCAGAAGATTTCATACTTTCTCTAGGGTCAATAAATAATAATAAGCACTACTGTGTAAGACAAATAATATTAAGAAAATAATAATGCCCAATTTGGATGGCTGACCAAGAATATTATGCAGTCTTCCAGGCTTAGATTATAGATATTCCTCTTAAATGGTGTTTAACATTTCACACTTTATTGTAAACTATAAATTCAATTATCTTCTTAATAAATGGAGTCAGAAACATTTAATAGTGTGTCTGTTTAAACATAAATTATAACATTTGGGTGCTTTCCTATTCCACTTGCAAACTTATTTAATTATAAAGTATGTAAACAATGTGTTACTTGTATCCAGAGTCCAGCAGTTAAAATTGCTTAAATGAGATGATCCTAAATTTTTTCCAGTTGCAATTTACTTTTGATGCACTTAATCAATAAGTAACATCAGTTAATATTATGAATGAGGGACAATTTAGATGTATAATAAATGTTCGGATCACAAAATTCAGACATACTTTTATACCTTAAGCACACATTCAAAAGAGAGACATCAGACATAACATGCTTTCAAATACAAAATATTTGAATGGACAGCCAATTTACTTGTTTTCCTGAAAGTTTGTGATGATGGTGTTCTAGTTATATTTTTATATTGGAATATTTCCATCATCTAATATGCATATTGAATGTGGAGAAAAATTTAACTTCATTTAAATATTCCAAATACATTCAACTCTTAGTAATAGCATATCAAACAGGTTAACATATGCACAAGGTTCCAAGAGGTATCATTCTCTCCTAAAGAAGAGGGGAGAATCATAACTCTTGAAATGTTGTGCATATACTAATCTGTTTGATGTGCTATTACTAACAGTTGAATACGCATATTATAGTCCAATATAAAAATACAATTAATTCAATTGATCAAAAACAATTTTTTTTAATGAATTCATGCAATGAAAATAATTTTATAATTGTAATTTCCATGAAAAGAGCTTAAATGTCAATGTTATTTAAACTTTAATCAATTCTGATAAAAATTAGTTTATTTCTTTTTTAAGTAATTGAATATTAGGAAGCTGATTGGTAGAGAGCAGTTATGGAGATAATTGTTCACCCAATTTCTTTGTTATTAATGATCAGTAAAAAAAATGGTTTGTTTTTATAGTTTAATTAACTATTTATGATTATTTTTACACAATATGTATAATTAAATTATTTAAAAACAAAGTATGCATTATTACAATTTAATTTATTTGAAAATGATTTTTCGTCAAGCGTAGTTAGCCGAGAGGTCATCGCACCCGCCTTGCAAGCAAGTAGTTGGTTGCAGACGGGTGTGGGTTCGTGTCCCGGCCGTTGCTATGACATATGAAAAAAAAAGTTTAATTTTTAAAAATGTAAGTAAAAAAATTTCATTCATAATGACAAACAGAAAACTACAACCATAAAATTGTTATCACCTTTTTAAACATGGTACTTTGTAATATTTATAATGTTAAACCAATAGAAATATAGTTTTAAATTTTAAACAGGATTTGATCAATTTGCAATAGCTTCACATTGATTTGTTTACATTTTTGGAAAAAATGTTAAATATGATTTTTTAGGATTTTTTTTCTTTTATAATCTAAATTTCTAATGATTTATTAAATTTTTATATAAAATAATGGTTTAATGCTAAAATCAATTGTTGAATGATTACATACATTGTCATGTCAGAAAACAATGGAAATGTTTCATGGTTGAAATATTTAAAAACATTGACTTTCTTTTCATATGTCATAGCATCGGCCGGGACGCGAACCCACAACCATCTGCAACCAACTACTTGCTTGCAAGGTGGCTGCGATGACCTCTCGGCTAACAACGCTTGACATTGACTTTAATGAAAGATTTTAAGTGTGATGAATTAATTCCACTCGAAAATCTACTTAACTTCACACTAATTTTATTTGTTTTCATTATATGCTATATTTATATTAATGAAGTCTAGTATATAGCTGGTTTGAATGTTTTATTCTATGCATAAGGGAATGGCATATTTTTCCTTTTAAATAAATCCATTAGCAAATTAAGTCAATTTTATTGGTATTTATTTTTTCCTTTTAAAATGTTTATAATATTTAAATACAGGTATATTATCTATACTAAACTTAATATAATTATAAAGGACTTAAACTCAGACTTTCAAACTCCCTACAGTTATTCAATTCATCTTATACAAACAATACAGATGATGTCATACGTGTAAAAAAGATAAATGATTTCAAATATATGTATTTCGTGCTGAACCAGCTCTCATCATTTAGTTCAGATCACCATCTTCCACACACGTATTTACAATCAGAACTGAGTTTATATTAAAATAGCAAATATTTCAACTTTAATGGACATTAAATTTCAATGATTTAATACACTATATATATATATATATATTAAATCATATAAATTACCAATAGTTAAGTGGTTTTTACATGTATATCTCATAATATCAGCCAACATTTAACAAACACAGAATCTGTAGTCTGTTGTCAAAGCAACCGTTATAGATAAAACATGGATTTTTTTCAACTTTAGCCATAGAATCCACAATTTGGTATCAATACAACCTTTATAGATTAAAATGGATTCCTTCATATTAGTAGTGGATTGTTTTTTATTAGTAATTATATCTTTCTTTATTGCGTTACAACTTGCAATTTTTTATAATAATAAAAATGTAAATATAATTATGATAATAAAAAATATAAATATATATTATATTTTCTTGTTCATTTAATATTATCAGTATGTGTAGAATTGAATAATGCTTTCTTAAACAAGAATGTTTACTAAAGTGTCACATGATTATGTGAAAACAAATACCAAGATAAGTTGTTGCAATCTACAGAACACATAGTATATTCATTTTCAAAGGCATGCCTCTCACTCCATTCTAAGGAAACTCTTATCAATATGTGTATCATCACAAAGATAACGTACAACTTATGTGTTATAATCTTTATGAAATCATTCATCTCAAAAGTATATTCACTGTGCAGAAAGCTCTTGTGGGAAAAGAAAACAGGTGCAATTTCACTCAGAAAGTTACAGTTTCATATTTCTCACAGTGGATTAGGACTACACTCAATTTGTGTTTGTAGAATTCAAAACTCTATTCACCTTATGTTACCCATGGTAAGATTATTTCGACATCTGGAAGTGATACTTAAGGTAACACCAACAGACAAACTTCCTCCATATACAAAACATCTTCAAACAATTGTAGCACCAATTAATGTAATGACAAATATTAAGATAACATTTCCACAAGAAAAATGGCAGTATTGGCAAATTCACACTCTTTTATATTCAAATATAGATGAAGCAGCTGACTCTCCATTGCTTGGCATTAATAATAGGCAACTAATAAGAAGATTTAAGTATTGGACTTTTGAGCCAAAATATTTCAATTTCTTGCTAAAATTAAATATGTAATCTTTATATCTTTTGAGGTATAAGAGAAATCTTAGCAACACAGTATTGATATGTCAATTATGCTTCAAGAAAGAAGAAGATCAAAAACACCTATTTCTTAATTGTAGTTGCCTACAGGATGCTCAGTCATTCATCACAAAAACAGAAAAATAATAGTATAATTTAATCGATTATTAACTCATTTCCAAAAGCTTGATTTACAAAATTAGAATCATCACATTTATACTTTATGCTCTGTGGTGCACAAGATGCTTCTTTCTTCTCAACAGTGATACAGTGTTACAAAAATGCATATCATCACATTTAAAAGCAAACTAGACCAATTAAAGAGAGAGATGAAAACAGATGTATTTGTAGCTACATGGTTATGGAGAGATGCATGTTGGGAGTAACAAGAAGAGATCGAAAATGCAATGTATGGATAAGAGAACAAACAGGTGTTACTGATCTCATTGAAAAAATTAAAAGATTGAAGTGGAGTTGGGCTAGACATATTGCTAGAAGAGATGATAATAGATGGACAATTGAAATTTTAAACTGGATTCCAAGAGATTGTAAAAGACCCAGAAAGAGACCACATGTGAGATGGATGGATGAAATAAGAAAGTGTGTAGGGGTGATGTGGAGAAGAGAAGCTAAAGATCTGAAAAGATGGATTAAACTTGGAGAGACCTTCATCCTGCAGTATATTGATAATGGTTGATGATGATGATGATGACATGGTTACTTATTCATCGGCGCTCAAACCTATGATGAGATATTCTAACTATAATTTCTCTTTTTTTTTTAAATGACTGGAGAAGTCATTACAATTTTGTATGTTTAGCAATATGTAGTCCTTTGTTTTTCCTAATTCTAATAAATTGTAAATATGTCAAGATCTTTATATAGTTTTTATTTTTCATTTCTATTGTAATATGCTAAGTATTTTTATCAATAAAATTTCCTTTGGAACTAAAATGTTATTATAATAATTAATTTCAAAGAGATTATTTTGTAATCCTTTTATGTATTCTGTTTCATGCATGAAGGATTGATTTATTACTCCATTTATAAAAGACCCAGAAAGAGACCACATATGAGATGGATGGATGAAATAAGAAAGAGTGCAGGGGTGATGTGGAGAAGAGATTGCTAGAGATCGAAGAAGATAGCAAAATTATTTTTCCCTTCTCTGTTTTTTTTTTTTTTTTTAGAATCTTGCTACCCAAATAATTCTCCACGAATTCTTGAATTAATTATATATGCAACTTTTCCTATTTGACTTTTGTAAATTTTATATAGAATAAACGAGAAAAGTTGCTTTTTCACAAGTGTTAACTAAGTTTCATTAACATTTTACAGTCATTGTTTCTTTTTATAATCAAATAAAATAATTAGATCTTCATAATGCAACTAAATTCAAAGTTGGGGACACTTGCAGAAGTGCAACCGCAGCTCTTCTCACACAAATAATATCAAAACAGGTAATACTCTCCATATAGTAGTGACACTCAGTGCAAGCCAGAGTAATCAATGGATGCCAGAAGACTTGTGCATAAAATCCCTGTCTAGTGAGTATTCATCCAGTATCCCCAGACCAGTTTCTAGCTTGTGGCTTTCATCAGTGAGAAGCCTCAGATCTGAGAGCTTCCATTGATTACTCTGCCTTGCACTGAGTGACACTATTGTATGGAGAGTTTTGCGTATTTTAATAACAGTTATGAGCAAGCATAAGAAATGGTGATCATGTGAAATAATAAGATCCATGCTGTTAGTTCAAAATTAAGAATTATCAGCTATAAGTTAGAAATCAATGAAGTAATTTATAAATTGTGATTATTTAAATTATTATTTAGATTAATATAAAGTGTTAATAGGATGGTACATGCGTGCTTGATCCTTTTCCACTCTTGAGTATACTTTTTAAAAACTAAAAGTATATCATCACTATGTCATATACCTATGTAGTCCTTTCCATACATTCCATTATATTATATATATATATAATCAGATAAAATAAATATTATAATCAGAATATTCCGGGATAAACTTTATATCATCCAATATACCAATATAGAAAAATCAATAATAATTATAGCCAGTTTACGGCAGTATACATCATCCTTTACGGCAGGATGCGTCATCCTGAGTAACAGTTAACAGTTAGAATTTAAACTAACACTACTGTAAGCTGGTTATAGCTATTTTTGATTTTTTTATATCGGTATATTGAATATTATAGGATTTATTTCAGAGTATTTTGATTACATATATATATACACACACACAAAGCCAGGATAAAAGTACAAGTTATAATAAAATACTATATTGCAAGAAATAAACGAAGTATATACATAATAAACAATAATTGATTAATATGATGAGATTATTTTTGCTTTCTGCATCGTTTATTTCTACTATTGATCTTTTGGATATTTTTGTCTGTAATAATTTTTTAATATAATAGGTGGAGTTTTTCATTTCTGTTTTTCTTCTTTTTTATATATTAGATTTCTAACAATTTCATGTTTTCCTTTTTTATTTTTCTAATTTCTCTTCTAACAATTTTAGACTTTTATTATTCAAAATTGAATAACAAATAATTGTTTTGTTTTCAAAAAGAGTTTTGATAATCTTTTTTCAAAAATCACAAAACTTAATTATTGAATAATCTTTGTAAATTTTTTATATCGGAAAAGATTTTTATAAACTTTTGTATCATTTTTTTTTTTTTCATATGTCATAGCATCGGCCGGGAGGCGAACCCACAACCGTCTGCAACCAACTACTTGCCTGCAAGGCGGCTGCGATGACCTCTCGGCTAACAACGCTTGACAACTTTTGTATCATTGCATAATCAAAATAATGAAAATTTACAACTATTTGTGGGAGATGATGATCTGGACCAACTGATGAATGCTGATTCAGCACGAAATACTATTTTGGAGATCACTTATCTTTTTCACATTATGTGGTCATGTGTATCAGTTGTATAAGATGTATTGGCTAGCTAAAGGGAGATTGAAAGTCGGAGTTCAAATCCGTTCTAATTAAATTGAAAAAGTTTGTAATTTTTTCTTATAGAATATTTGTAATAAAAATACATTTGCACATTTTATTAATAGATGATAATCTTGGTAGAAATCTTTCATAAAATTGAAGTTTTAACTTAAACACATATCTTTTAAATTACCCACTAAAAAATTACATAATACAGGGGTCCCCAACCTTTTTGCACTTAAGAGCACATTCCATAATACCGGCCAGGTGGCGGGCACCATTTATTTTTTCAGCTAGGTGGCGGGCACCATTTATTTTTTATCTGGACATAATTGCTGAGATATTCTTGACTTCGTTTACGGAGAAGCCACAGTTCATCACATCACATCACATGTAAATTTAGAGTTGGATATTGTTAATAATACACATAATGTACAAAAAAATATTTATTTCAAAAATGAAATTTTAACATAATTGACGTTTATATTTTTACGCTGTAAAAGTATAGTATGCCCTACAATTTGATTACAATATAATGCACTAATTCATAAAAAAAATTCAAAAATTAAATTTATTTGTATCAGATAAATAATTTTTTATCGTGTTCGGATAGCGGCGGGCACACGTAAAAGTCTGCGGGTGCCATGGTGCCCGCGGGCATAGGGTTGGGGACCCCTGACATAATATATAAAAGGAAATGTTTTCCTGAAGATTTGTGATGATGCTATTCTAGTTGTATTTATATATTGGACTATTTCTATCATCTAATATTTAAGTATTGAATGTCTAAAAAAATTAAACTTTATTTAAATTTTCCAATTACATTCAACTGTTAGTAATAGCACACAGGTTAGTATATGCACAATGTTAAAATTTAATTCTATTAAAGACATTTAATAATGAAATATTAGATGATGGAAATAGTCCAGTATATAAATACAAATATAAAACTTAATCTTTTCAACTTTTTAATATAGTATTTATTTTAAGAACAATTGAGACACTTCAGACCACTCAACATGTATTTTAGGAGTTACAAAAAGGTATCACAAATGAAATACATGAATGAGAAAACAGTTAGATAGATATTGCTGACATCATTAAAAGAATTAAGAGACTAAAATATAAAACCAGCAAGCATCACATGATCACATCTCCAATACTAGCACATAATTGTTTATAAACAAAGCAAAGCAAAACTCCATATAGTAGTGCCATGTGTGCTGGCATCCATTGATTACTCTGTTTAGCACAGGTGGCACTACTATATGGAGTTTTGCTTTGCTTTGTTTATAAACAATTATGTGCTAGTATTGGAGATGTGATCATGTGATGCTTGCTGGTTTAAGACCAATCCTGCCTAATAGGGTAGTGGTGGCTATGGTTGTTAAAGAGCCAAAGACACCAAAATGTATGGGTGCTGAACTGAGTTCAGACCCCATATGACTATATAAGCTATTGAGCTTAGATTGAAAATTTTTTTGTGTTTTCAATTGCATGCTCAGAGATTTGTAATTAAGTAGAGATAAAAGGTGGTTGCTAGAGGGTTGCATTAGATCCTAAGATCTAGATGCAGTGCTCTCAGATCCAAAGCTCCTCACTGACGAAGACCACAAGCCGGAAACTAGTCTGGGGATATTGGATGAGTAGGCATTAGATAGGGATTTTATGCACAAGCCTTCTGGCGTCCATTGATTACTCTGTTTAGCACAGGTGGCACTACTATATGGAGTTTTGCTTTGCTTTGTTTATAGACTAAAATGTAATTGGGATGGGCATAATTCTAGAAGAGAAGATAATAAATGCAAAGTGGAAATTTTAAAGTGAATCATAAGAGATTTTAAAAGACCTAGCAATAAACTACCTGAAGTAAATGGATGAAATAAAAAAGTCTGCTAGTGTAATGTGGAGAAGAGAGTTGAAAATGATAATGATTTGTTTTAAAAGTTGTTAAGCAATAATTGATTTTTTTAAAATATTAAAATAAAAATATATATGAAATTATCACATATATTACATGGTATATATTCTATTGTGATACGGCTCACTGAAGTAATTTTGAAGAGGAGAATTTAGAAAAATAAATATAGTGAATTTTTGATTCACCAATTTTTAAGCAACCAAAGAAAATAAACTGTAGACATGTAAAGATAATAAAATGAAAGCTAATTAAAAATTATAGACAAAAATACTTTAATAATTATTCATTGAAATACTGTATAAGTAAAATACAATTTAATTCTTTAGCTATTGTAATTCAACCATTTATTCATTATTTGCAAAATGTGTTTGCATGTGTTTTATATATAAACATAAAGTACAATACAATCAATTAAATATTTAATATACTGTAGAGCTATATCTTATGTTATTATAGTACTATTAATGAATACATTTTATTGCTATCTATCAGCTAATTATTTAACTAAGATTTAAAACAGAGTTGGCCAATCTATGGACATTTTCCAAACTTGATATACTGATGCATTAATTTTTGCACATTTGAATTCCTGATTATATATATAAAAAAAAGGTTTAGATTTTTAAAGGTAATATGATAATCATCTGAAATCCGGCACGGCCGCTTGGGGCTTTGATGCTATACAAAATCAATCAAATATAACGTTACAGGGCCGCCGCAACTTTTTTTTTTTTTTTTTTATAGAACATGATTTTTTTAATTATTATAAAAAATATGACAAAAATTTAAAGTCATTGATATAGATTAAAAAAAATTGATCCCAAATTTAATCTGTAATTAAAGATTTCATACTTTTCTAATAGTGAGGACTAATCCAGAATGAGTCCATAGTTGTGTTTAACTTTTATTATATAATTGTTTGATCTTTGTAAGCCTTGGAGTTTTAAAAGTCATTTTCATTAATGTAACTGATAAAAATAAAACCAGGTCATGTCTGAGATATTTAAATTTTAAAAATGTTCTGCTTATCTCCAAATATTAAAAATCTAATTAAAATAAAACAGATTTTTAAAACACTTTTTTTCCATAATATAATATAGTATAAAAACTTTATTTATAGCACAGAAGTTTTCCTTAATTTGGACAATCGAGAAAGAAGATGAAAACCAAAATATAAAACTTTTAGATTTAAATATTCAAAGGCAGAATAATATTTTGAACTACAAAATGGCTTTAAAGCCTGTGAATGTTAGAGGGGTCATCCACCCTAGCTCATTAATTTACCATGACCCATAAATATGCAGGTCTGAAAAGTTTTATCCACAGAAAATTAAAAGTATGCAAATTTGAAGCAGATCAGATAAATTATATAGAAGCATACACCAAAGATCTAAAAAATATAGGAAATAATTTCAAAAAAATTGATGTCATAATAAAAAAAATTCTACAACAAAGAACGCAGTATAACCCTGCTCTGATGAGAAAAAATGAAGTAGCCTCTCTTATGTGCCAAGAATCATGCAGAAATTAAGGAACATATGCAGATAAATATAACATAAGTTTCCGGTCACCTCTTTCATTAAATAAGCTGTGGGATAAGCTGACTAGAGAGACTGCACACCAAGTAATCTATAAAATCAAGTGCACAAAGACTAATTGCTCAAATGCATATTATGGGCAAACAAGGATGAACCTGCCCACAAGACTAGCCCAACCCAACTACTGATATAATGGTGAAAAGGGACAATGAATACTTTTCACTATTTCTTAGAACATGCACTGCAGTCAGGCCATGATTTTGATCTCTCTGGAGCAGATATTTTATGCATTGAGAAAAATGGCAGATAACGGAAGTCGAAGGAGGAATGGACTATAGCCAAAGACTGATAAACATTAAATAAAAAAGAAGCTAGCATTCCTCTATCTAAAACATGGCCTCTCTAACAATATTTACATAGATTTGGATAAAACCAATAAATTCAATTTTATGCAAATCCAACAAACAATAAAGAAATACAGACAATATCAAATATTAGCTAAATTAATTCATAAAGTTATGATTATGATACTTGAAGTATTAAAAGAGTTTAGCTAGAATAAAAAGATTTAAACCAATATAAACCTTTTCTGTTTAAATGCTTAAACATTTATTAATATATTATAGTACATTATTAAACTATGAAAAAAAAGTTAAAATACTCTTCATCTATAAGGTATTATATTTTATATAAAAATTGAATAGTAGTCAAAAAAAGTTCTATCTTGCATTAAAATGCATATGTGAAAAAATTACTCTATTCACTGAAACATGGGGCATCCCTGATTTAATATGTTATATAATAATCAAATTCTGATTTCTGAAGTATTATCATAATTTACATTTGACTACTATTTAACCTTTTATATCTTAAATAATAAGCTAATAGATGATGCTTAAAATATGCTCACTCCCAATAGAATGATTGGACAGGATTACTTTTTTAAATAAATAATCTTATCTAACCATTATTTATTATAAAAAGCAATTTATATAATTTTTTAAAATAAATAAAAAAATTAAATTGTCTTTTTTTTTTGGGGGGGGGATAAATTTTATGATTCTATTGATTTCTGAAAATGTATATTTCAAAAATATATAAAAAAATTATTAAAAGAAAAACAAAACCTGAATATATAAAAAAAATATTTTTTCTTTTTAAAGAATGAATAGCAAAATAAGAAAAGACTGGAAGCAAAGCTAATTGATTTTGATTTGTAATAAAAAAAATAAAGAAATAGTTTTTTCTGAATTATTAGAATTACATACTCTTATTCTTTACCTTCACTTTCTTTGCATTTCTTCATATATTCATATATATTGCTTATAATATCTTCACTTATATAGACTTTAATGCAAAAAAATTTTTTTAATAAAACTTCTTTATTTTCCTGACAGTTTTGACTGTACAGCAGTCTTCATCAGAGCTTCTCAAACTTCCTTTTTAGTTTCAACTGTCCAGCAGTCTTTATCAGAGCTTTTCAAACTTTAAAGGAAGTTTGAAAAGCTTTGATGAAGACTGCTGGACAGTCGAAACTGTCAGAAAATTAAAAAAGATTTATTAAAAAAAAATTGTTTGCATTAAAGTGTATATGAATGAAGTTGTTATAAGCAATATATGTGAATTATTAGAATTATGATTTTTTATATAAATAATAGAAAGATTATTTCAAAAATAATATAACAAAATCTATCTATGAGGAAAGAATATTTTATCAGGATTATAATTTGTCAATAATAAATGAAAAAAAAGCAGCAATTTAAAGAATAAAAAACATAAAAAAATAAAGGTATACATTAGACCTACTCTGATGAAAGTCGATAGCATAAACAAATGCATTTAATTAATAATGTCTGTTAATGTTTGTATTTTTATTAAATATTATTTGCATTACAAAGTCTTTTTTTAGTGTAAATATGGTTTTTTTTTTTTTTTTCAAATAAAAAATATTTTAAAATATTAACATTTGATATTAAATCTTTTTTCTTTTGATTAATGTGATTTTAGTTATCTCATCATGAGAATTACAGACAGAACTGCACCAAAAATAATAAATTGTTAAATTGATTGTCAGTTAAATCAGCTTAGAAGTTACAATATGAAAAATAAATACTAAAAGTTCTCAATTTCTTATGTATTCAGATTCTATGAAAACTAATTATTAAAATAAAAATTTTCTTAAAGATTTTTGTTATCTTAAAGTTATCATTGAACTAATGCATGTGAGATATTTCATGGCAGTTGTATTATGTAATTACCAAAATAACATGTGTTTCTGTCATGCTAATTTCAGCATCATAGAAAATGGACAATTAATGTGGAAAACTACTATATGTCTATTAGAGGAATTGTTTACTTAGTAATTTTGATTCCAAATCTTGCTATTCTTGTCAAGCATTGGTGACTTAGTAGTTAGCATAGCTGTCTTCCAAGCAGCTGGCCCGGGTTCATTTCTCGGTCAATGCTTGAATCATTAAACTATTGTTCATATAAATACTTAATTTTCTTTCAAATTTCAAATGGCTTTGCTAATGATATTGCCCTTGATAAGATTATATGGTGACAATTTTAAAATATTGTGCACTGGATAGGGAGATTTATGATAACTTGTCTACAAATGTGTTTTGTGGATTTCTGCTATTATGAAACAACCATAACTATTGATATATTTTTAAAAACTTCTAATAATAATGATGATGCTAAAATGTTATTCTTTAATAATAGTTTCATTGTTGCTAAATTATAAATAATGTTTTTCAAAAATAGCATGAAAAAATATTTTTTTGAAGAATTGTATTACTATAGTTTACAGGTATAAATCAAATCTAAATATAGATTTTTAAAATCTTTGTATTAATTAAATATATTTGTTTAATTGTTACAGGGGAGGATAGATACTATTCCTAGACTAAATTTTTAAACATGTTTGTTTTAATTTTATAGTCAGGACAAACAGCTCTGTCACTAGTGGCAGCCATTGGCCACGCAGAAGCAACAAGACTACTTATAAGGTAAATAATTTTTGAAGGTTTTATTAAAAACCATAATTATTTTTAGCATTTTTGAATTATAAGTACAAATTATGTTTTGTATAATATAGTTTTTATGAAACATTATGCAGCATACGGATCTGAAAAATGGTCTTACAATCCTATTAAATCAACAATGACACTCTCATATGATTACAATAATATTTTGAATAGGTTGAAGGAGTATCTAGATAATCTTTTATATATTGATACAGGAATTGAGATGATCTTTAATGACATATCCACTTTATCTACTTATAACTGAAACACAGGCTTGTTATATACCTGTGGCTATATATATGTAATATAGGGTATATGAGCACAGACTTTCACACCACCCACCTCTCTCCACTCCATCTAATAACACTGATACACCTAAACACATATATGCTGAAAAGATAAATAATCACCAATATACGTATTTCATGCTAAACCAGCAATCATCAGTTGGTCCAGACTATCATCTTTACACACATATATAGTATAAGTGCTCAAATATATATTAAGATAGACTATCCTCATAGTTTAATGGACAGGCTTCAATCCACTCCTCACTCCAACTCTTCAACCGTCCATTAAACTATGAGGATAGTCTATCTTAATATATATCTGAGCACTTATACTATATATGTGTGTAAAGATGATAGTCTGGACCAACTGATGATTGCTGGTTTAGCATGAAATACGTATATTGGTGATTATTTATCTTTTCAGCATATATGTGTTTAGGTGTATCAGTGTTATTAGATGGAGTGGAGAGAGGTGGGTGGTGTGAAAGTCTGTGCTCATATACCCTATATTACATATATATAGCCACAGGTATATAACAAGCCTGTGTTTCAGTTATTACATTATAGAGATGTCTGCCCATCTTTGCATATGTATTAAATGGATTATGTCCTGTACATGTGGGGTTCAGATTGACCTTAGGTCAACATGGGTGTGACAATAATCTCGGCCTCAGGGTGGCCTTTGAGCATTCCAACATCAGATTTTCAATTGGATGGACGGTTGAAGAGTTGGAGTGAGGAGTGGATTGAAGCCTGTCCATTAAACTATGAGGATAGTCTATCTTAATATATATCTGAGCACTTATACTATATATGTGTGTAAAGATGATAGTCTGGACCAACTGATGATTGCTGGTTTAGCATGAAATACGTATATTGGTGATTATTTATCTTTTCAGCATATATGTGTTTAGGTGTATCAGTGTTATTAGATGGAGTGGAGAGAGGTGGGTGGTGTGAAAGTCTGTGCTCATATACCCTATATTACATATTTATCTACTTATGCAAATTTTGACAAAAACATCCAGCTTAGTTAAATCAAAACAATTCTTTTTAATTTTTAAAAATAGAAATGCTTCAGGTCTTGATAAAATACTGAAAAAATTATAAAATATGGTATTTAATATTTTCGCTTTAAAAATATCGGAATTTGTTTTATGAATGTATACATTGTTGAAATTGTGCTGTCTTATATTAAGGATGTTTCTATTGCTCCAGTTTTTTAAAACAAATAGAGCACAGACTTTCACATGACCCACCACTCTCCACACTATCTCATAACACTGATGCACTTAAGCACACATATGTTGAAAAA
Source organism: Epiperipatus broadwayi (assembly GCA_028023455.1). Lineage (NCBI taxonomy): Eukaryota > Metazoa > Onychophora > Udeonychophora > Euonychophora > Peripatidae > Epiperipatus > Epiperipatus broadwayi. The sequence continues at coordinate 389,091 of JAQFVV010000147.1, forward strand.
AAAAATCACCAATATACGTATTTCATGCTAAACCAGCAATCATCAGTTGGTCCCGATTACCATCTCTACACATATATGCCATAAGTGCTCAGATATATAATAAAATAGCCAAACCTCATACTTTAATGAACAGGCTTCAATCTACTCCACACTCCAACTCTTCAACCGTCCATCCAATTGAAGATCTGATGATGGAATGCTCATAGGCCACCCTGAGGCCGAGATTCTTGTCACACCCATGTTGACCTAAAGTCAATCTGAACCCCACATGTACAGGACATAATCCATTAAATACATATACAAGGGATGGGCAGACATCTCTACTATGTAATAACTGAAGTCTGTGCTCATATACCCTATATATTACATATGTAGACGCAGGTATATAATAAGCTTGGGTGTTTCAGTTAAAACAAATAGAATAAATATGATTGCAGAAATTGTCAAGAATATTATTATTATCTACAATAACAAAGGTTTTTTAAAGCATTTTCTTGAATAGTTTCCAGAGGATTAGTGTGGGTTTAGAGCATTAAGAAACACATTAGATATGATTTTTGTTACCAGGCAAATGGGAAAGAAGTGTTAGGAGCAAAGGAGTGATTTATGTATTGCTTTTATTGATTTGATCAAGGCATTTGACTCAATTATTCAAACAGGTCTGTGACATTGTTTGTAAGTAGTTGGTTCTCTACCAAAGTTTATACATATTATACAGCTTCTTCATCATTTAATGCGAGAAAGTCTTATAAGGGAAAAATTACAAGATCTGAAATCAAATTGGTGTTAAACACAGATGTTCATCAGCTCTAATATTGATTTTTGACAGCTTTGGAACTGTTTAGAGTCTATTTAATGAACTAGAAATGAAAATGCCATATATGTTTGATAAAGGAATTTTTAATTTGGCTTGATTAAAAACAAAAGCAAGAACTTTACCTTCTTATATTCTGGATTTACAGGATGCTGATAAGTGCATTATTTTTGTTAGTTCAAAAGGCAGTCTACAGAATATACTTTTTGTTTTGAGTGCAACATATAAAGACTTTAGTTTATTAATTAATGTTCAAAAACCTCAAAATTATTTATCATCCAGTGATAGAAGAAATTTTCTCAGCCTGTTTAGACTGGATAGTTGTCAACTTGAGAATGTAAACCAGTTTAAATAACTTGATAGTTTTATAAATATAAGGGTGGACTTAGAAGTTGAAGTATAGCATGAATTGCAGTTTACTACAGCTAAGTTAGTTATATATAAAGCTATTATTTTATCTAATTTGTTGTATTGAAGTGAGACATGGATACCTTCCAGAATAATATAAAGACATTAGAAAAGTCAGATTTAAAGATATTCTGTAAATTTTTAAAAATACAATGCAGAAGAAATTAATATAGTCTGCAACTTATGGGATGTGACACTATATAATCTACTGTAACAGGGGTGGGCAAATAGCAGCCCGAGGGCCACAAGTGACCCACTAAGAGTTTTTATGCAGCCTACCAAGACAATCAGAAAAATCCGCCTTGAACTGAGATTTCCTTCCCATGTGCGACCGAAGATTCATCTCATATTTTTCATTAGGATGGCCACGTCAATACACATGCGCAGTGCACATACGATTGTGCTTTTTCCAGTTGATCTGGTTAATTTCAATTTTGTCTTTGCATTAGCAAATATATACATTTCCAACTTTAGTGAAACCATGAACCCTCTGAAAAAATGTAAAATTGGTGATGAATGTCATGTGTTTAGTAAAGAATGGACAAACAAATATTTCTTTGGTAATACAAGGAATAAAGCGGGGTGTCTATTGTGTCATGAAAAAAAGATATGGCCCTCCACTAACCTTCACTTCCACAATGTGGCCCCTGATGCGGCCCTTTGCCAACCTCTGTGGCCCCTGAGTCAAAACAATTTCCCACCCCTGTACTATTGTAAAATTACACCTTCATTGTATTGGACATATAAAACAAATAATACAAAACTTCCCAAATGGGATAAGTAGATCTTATTTGTTTTACAAAGATTACCTGAAAGACATTCTAAAGAAGTGCATGGTTAAGATTACCTGAAAGACATTCTAAAGAAGTGCATGGTTAAGTGTTTTTATTAGGAAGATGTGACAGAAAATAAAATAGATTAGAGAACTACAATTAGACATGGTATTAAAGTATTTTAGAAAGAAAAGATTTCTGCTGAATTAATTAAAAGATAGCATTGCAAATATCAAGTAAGCAGAAAAATCTAGTAGCATATTACTTGTAGTTCATAGATTAGTTTGTATAGTTGTCACAAAACTCATCTCTAGAGCACCCCCCCCCCTTGGAATTTGAAATGCTCATACTTATATATAAATGGTTGTATATATATTATACAAACAGTGGAAATTAAGAGAGTATATATCCATGTGAACAGAGATTATGTCTACTTTTGATGTTGACTGGAAGCCCTATTAATAATTGATAGTCTTGAAGCTAAAAAGTTTTCTCTACTAATCTATGTAATAACTTTTTGACTTAGGTTTAGATGAAGCAAAATGGATCATACTTACTTCTAACCCAATTTGTTATAAGGATTTAAATCTATCAGCTATTTTTTTTATTTTTATAGATATGAGAATGCAGAAGACTAATATCTTTTTTGACATCCTGCATATAATAATTTATCTTCTCCATATATATACAATATTCAAATCAATATATATATCAAAATACAGTAAAAATTCACATAAATTATAACATTGAATGATCAAAACGAGACATCCTTTAGTTCTCCCACAATTCTGTTATTATATATATATAGCATTTACTATTTGGAATGTATTTTCTTTCTGGGGGGGGGGGTTATTTCGGGTTATAAAAAGTTCTTAAATAAAATTTATATATTATGATCCTCGGTATGTTTACATTTTTATTTACAAAAGAGATAAATCCCCCATATACTTATCTGTTTGTTTAGAAATTAAAATGTACATTTGTTTAATTAATGTACCAATAATGTTAGAAAGAAACAGGTCAAGCATTGGCGGTCGAGAGGTCAGCGACGGCTGCTTTACAGGCAGTTGTCCCGGGTTAGCAGGTTCGCGTCCCGGCTGATGCTATGACACATGGGGGGGGGGGAAACAGATTATGCCTGGATAAGTACATGTCAGTAACAATATTATGTATGTATCTATATATTTGTTTTCTAAGATACTGTATATATAATATTTTATAACAAAGTTGAATGTTTCTTTATCTATAAATACATATCAAATGTGACCTACTTTTCAAATATTGCTTTTGTTTAATAAGTTTCAAAATATATATCAACCTGTAACTTGACCATTTTAAAAACTTAAAATATCACAAATGAAAAGTGTGAAATTGCATTAAAAAAGATCTTTCCAAATAAAGATTTGTTTAAAAAGCAAATAGTAGTAACTTTATTTTTTAATAAAATAATTTTTTGTTGAGAGTTTATATATTTATGTAATAGTTCAACTAACCACACTATCTCATACTTATTGATACACATGACCACACACATGTAGAAAAAATAAATAATCATCAATATACATATTTCGTGCTGAACCAGCTTTCATCAGTTGGTCCAGATTATCATCTCCCATATATATATATAATCAGTGCTCAGTTTATATTAAGATAGTAAACCCTATACTTTAATGAACAGGCTTCAATCTACTCCCCAATTCTTCAACCATCCATACCAATGAAATGCTGACGACGGAAAGCTCAAATCCCATAGTGATGCCAATATTATTGCCATGCCCATGTTGACCTCAAGTCACTCTGACCCCTCATATATAGGATCTTATCCATTTAAATACATAGAAGAAGGATTGGAAGGATGCAGGCTTAATGTATAAACATTTGAAACACAGGCGCTCTTCATATACCTGGAGCCTAATTGGACCAACTGATGAGTGCTGTTTCAGCATAAAATATTTATATTGGTGATTATTTATCTTTTCTACATGTGTGTGGACATGTGTATTAGTAATATAAGTGTGGATAGTTGAAGGGTGCTTGAAAGTCTGAGTTCAAATCCCCTATATTTACAATTAGGGTCCAGGTATATGAAGAGTGCCTGTATTTCAAATATTTACACATTAAACCTGCATCTTGCCCATCCCTCTTCTATGTATTTAAATGGACAAGGTCCTATACATGAGGGGTCAGAGTGACTTGAGGTTAACATGAGCATGGCAATAATATTGGCATCAGTTATGAGATTTGAGCTTTCCATCATCAGAATTTCATTGGTATGGATGGCTGAAGAGTTGGAGGTTGGAGGAGATTGAAGCCTGTCCATTAAAGTATAGGGTTTTTTATCTTAATATTCAGCACAAAATATAGTATGTTGGTTATTATTTATCTTTTTTTACACATGTGTGGTCATGTGTATCAGTAGTATGAGATAGTGTGGATAGTTGAAGGGGGCTTTAAAGTCTGAGTTCAAACCCCCTATATTTACAATTAGGTTCCAGGTATATGATGAGTGCCTGTATTTCAAATATTTATATATGTAACAGCAAATTATTTTTTCCCTAGGCATAAACTTTCTGAAAAATGAATGAAGATTTTGTAGTTTAACAATTAAGTCTGAAATGGTCACACATCTATAATTATGACCAAGTATTTTTGGCAATTATGAGTTTATCTTAGACCATGGTAATATTAATAATTTGTTAGATCTATTTTGCTTGACATTTTAGCTACAATACTGATGCGCTATATTATATACTTGCATTCCTCCTCACTATTTTTGTTAGATAATTTCAAAAAGAAAATATGTTACCCTTCTTTCAAGAGAAAGGTAGATATGGGGAGTCTTATGAAAAGTCACTTTATGTGAAATATGGGATCTGTCTAAGGAATCATAATACTATATGTTGTCATGTTTTTTTCATTTTTATCACTGCATCCCTTATCTTAACTGATCATATTATAACTGCACATACACACTTGTATATATATATTGTACATATACATATAGTATTCAATTATTTAAAAAAAAAAAAAAAATTTTTTTTATTCTTTTATACATACAGAGATTTATATGTATATATTTATTATTATGAATAAGCAGTTCTTTTTTTTTGTGATTTATTATATAATATTTTTTATTATTAAATAATATGTGTTAAATTTATTTAACTTTCATTTTATTAAAAGAGAGTAAATCAGAAAGGTGTAAAATTGTTAGATTAGGAGATAAAAATTGTACACGTGTGAAACAATGAATAGATCTGTACAAACACAAAGATGCTTTTACACTTATTTCTGATGGCTATAGATGGCCAGCTTTGTTGTTATCTGTATCTTACAATTATTTTTACAAAAGAGGTGCTTTGATGTAGATGATAGCGATCAATTTTAAGTCAAACTTGTGAAGCTTTGATTTTTTTTTTTTAAGATAAAGATTTCCAGATGTTTTTTCGCGATATAAACGATTAAAACAATTTTTTCGGGCAGTTAATCATAAATTTTTTTAAGAGTCAGTAATAAATTTCTTTAGAGAGATGATCAGTTAAATTATTATTATTATTTTGAGACTCAACTCAGTTGGTCCTTCCTTGTTATAATTCTTAAGCAGAAATGTAAGCTCAGATTTTTTTTTTAAAAAAGAGAGTGAACGCTTTAATTTTTTTTTTCTCTCACTCTTGGAAAGTTAAAAAAAAAGAGCAAATGAAATGTGCGTTTATATAAAGCAATTTTCAAGCAATATTAAAGAATAGGAGAGAAATGGAACAAGATTGAATTTATTATAAGCTAGTAATAATTATAAAAATGATATTAACATATTTGGTTATGCATAATATGCCTCTGCATTGCTAAACCATTTTTTCTGCTTCCTGATTAATACAGAATGAGTCAAAACCGCTGATCTGTCTATGAAATCATGTATCCAGTAATAACCAACAAAATGATAAATTTTGAAGCCAACCACGCAAGCTATATGGAATGCTTTGTTCCTAGTTCCTGTCTTATTAAAAGCTCATTGCCTTCAAACCAATGGAGAAGGGGAAATAGGAGGAAAAGAAAATTTAAAACAGCTATGTAGAACAAAGTTTGAAGCCATAAATCAAATTTTTGTTGATTTACCTCAATCATCTAAAGTGTCAACAACAATTATTTTTTTAAAGAAGAGAAACAAGCAAATCCACCGGTACCTACTTATTCAAAGTACTTATAATAACTTTTTTTCTTTTAAATGGTAGAAGGAAGCCAATCAACAGTGAATAATAAGGAAATTGAAGAAACAAGCAAAGTCAATTGATTCAGCATTATCTTAAAAGTATCTGCAATAACTTTCTTTTTTTTTTTTTTTTATTGGTGAGCAAAGAAAAGTGGTCTGAAAATTCAAACTAAGGACATTAATAAGGAGTAAAAAGTAGACGGGTAAATATGAACTTTCTTTAACCGATTTTATTCTTTTGCTTATTAAAAGTAAACCTTAATTTACTGGTCAAAGCAATTTTTTTTTGATACAGAAACATTAAAGACTTGTTTATCTATAGTTATTTGCAATATCTCACAACATAGCACAAACATAGTTTAAATCTTTAAACTTAAATTTTTCATTATTTTTTTTTATTATATATTGTAATGTTGAAATGTTTTTTTTTTAATTGTTCTTCAGTTGTTAATGATGATGAGCAACCTATAGATATATGCATTTATAATGTTTTTTATTTTTATTTTATCTTGTTGCATATTAAAAAAAATTAATATATGTATTTTATTTTCTTTCGCTATAAGGTTGCAAAAGAGAAAGATATTTTTATATATGTAATTTTTGGGTATACATTTTTAAACATATATGTTAACATTACCGAATGCGTGAATGTGTAACTGCTTACCCAAACACATCAAAGAATAGGTTATATATGATTAGTTTAAAATGGTAAATTAAAAAGTAGGGCATTACATTTGAATGGAAATGAAATGACATATACAAGTTACACCTGAAATTTATTTTATGATATGATAAGTAAGAAAATTCTTAAATAAGCATTTATAGAATATGTATTTTTTTTTAATATTGATTTAAGTCAGCTTATTTTGAGATATCAAGAAAGGTGACAAACCTATATATTAAGTTTATTTGCTTATACTTATATGAATTTTTATATTAATAAGCCATTTATTTAATTGTCGATTTGACTTTAAAGAAGGAAAGAAAGAGTAGTAGTGTTAATAAAATATAATTATATATCTTAATTGGTTTCCGAGTTATTATTAAGAATATTGTGTTTTGTTTTGTTTTTTTTTGTCTTAATTCTATCATTTTAATTCAGCATCATTGCTCGCAGTTATTAAGTATTACTATTCGTATATATATTGAGCAATAACTTGCAAATATTAAGCGTCCACAAAATAATAGGTAAACTAAAATGTTGATATTTAAGTATTTAAGGATTATGCTTGAGAATAACCAAATTTTGATAATTATAGTTCAACATAGAAAGCTAAAATTGTGTTGTGTCCATGAATTTAGATCATCCTCATCAAAGATGGATATCATGTTATTAGTTAAAAAGGGTGTTTTAAATAATACTATATAAAAGTTATAATCGCCATCAATCATCATTAATAAATTATAATCATTAAATTTAATGTTTAGCGTAATGAATATATTTTAGTAAATAGGGGTTTATAGAAAATTGAATATTATGCAAAGAGATTCATGATGATCAATCATCACCATTAGTATTATTAAATCCCAGTATGAAATAGGATAATTTTAATAGATGCCTATAAGTTTATAAAGATGAATTTATTGTTGTGAGTTTATTGATAAGCCGTGGCTGGTATCATCATCACCATTATAATCATTATTATGACATCACTATTATAATCATTATTATGATATTATTATCATCATCATCATTATTACCTTTATTGTGATAAATAATTTAGTTAAATGGCCATCAATATCAATAATGGTCTTCTCATGCTTGTATGGAAGCCATTAATAGGATTATACATGTCTGTTCATCAATATACGCTAATGAGCTAGCAATGTCTATAAGAATCTTTGATCTATAGTATAAACTTTGGTAATATTGGGATCTTGTAATTTTATCAATATAGATAAAATGTAAGAATGTCATTTTTTGTTCAATGGTCATCCAAGTCATGTGTAATAAATATGTACTGAATGAGTTTGAACTCAAGTACACTATAAATGGATAATTATCTAGATTGAAAACAATCTAGTGGCGCTCATGGGAAAACACATGTACTTAGCTAAACTGAATAAAGAGTGATATCATCCCTTTCCAACTTCATAATATTAGTTTTATAAAATATTTTTTTATAAGTTGTCATGAATAGCACCCGTGTGTGCATATGACCATGAATGGTCTTATATATTTGGAAAGAAGGATAGGAAGGATTCTTTGTTAGAAGAACCTAGTAATGGAGATAAGCATAAGGCACTCCAGGAATATCACAGTGGGTACTTTTATTCAGTTGCTATATTTAATATTATTTTATTAGATGACAATGGCCAGTATGTTTTATTGTTCAGATGACTGCCCCAATATATAAATAAATACCAAGAATCTTTAATGCTGATATTTTCAAGTGGCACAGTGATTATATAATTTCTTTATCTATGCTATGATGAATTAATATAGTTACAAATTATAGTTACCAATACATATCTTTTATATTAATTTAATAATTTCAAATATCTAAATGATACATATTTATATTAATTTATAAATAATTGTTACAAATGGCAATTGATAAAAAATTGTTACAAATGGCGTACCAACTAGGGCTCGAAATAAGCCAAATAATGGCTTGAAATACCCCACATACATGAGAGATGGGTAGTATATGGTGATGACAGATGTATAGTTAAAAAAAAAAAAAAAAAAGAATTTTTTTTTTTCTGTGCAATTTTTTTATTATTAGTGTATACAAATATTTTGGCCTGATGTTTAGATGATGATGATTACTGTTATTGCATTTTTGATGATGATAAATGAATACAGTCATTATAGAGCTTAGTTTCAATTTTTTAAAATATGATGATATCACAACTTATAATGTGTTAAAGTTAATAACACTGTTTTTTTTTTATATATTTTGCTTATCAATTAAATAAGCATAGAAATATTAATAGCCTTGAAGTGTGGAATAATAATTTTGTTCATATTTGAAAAGTATGTGTTATAGAAAATTTATGATTTTGGAGGTTGGATTGGATATTTGATTGTTGGAGTTTGGTTGGTTGTGTTACGGTTGTGATGATGGATGGAGAATTTTTGTCATTGCCTTGAGAATGTGATGTATTCATGCCACTGGTGATTGATTTATCTCGTTCACTGCTCCAACCCAGATTATAATATCAGTTATTTTATCATGAAGCAGTTAACAGTAGGCCTGCCATGATTTCGCCTCTAAGACTCCAGAGAGAGCAAGGCATAATTTTTCTGATACATAATATTTCGCCTCTAAGACTCCAGAGAGAGCAAGGCAGTATTTTGTTTTACTGATATATAATTGTTGCCTCTAAGACTTTAAAAATAAGCAAGGCAGTATTTTACGAATTAAAGCCCCTAAGACTTGGAAGTAAGCAGGGCAATGCAACAATGTTTGCAATAAACTATTATGGGTTGTATTAGCTTAGAGTGATTGAATTGGGATGATCATCTGAGTGTTCATGGAGCATTGTGTGCTTTAAGTGCAGTGATTGAATTCTTTTGTCTATCTCATGATTGTGAATTGCTAATCATTCTTTTGGCTGTCAATATCTGTCAGATCTCTAGAAGGATAGATGAGTATATAAATGACTTGAGACATGAACTCTGTTATAAATCTAGCACATATGTTATATAAGTAATTTTTTTTTTTGCTTAGTGTATTAAAAAAAAGGGCATAGAGAGAGTTAAGTTTTATAAAAGCATGAAAAACTAGATAAACGATGGCATAAAAGGGACACACCAATACAGAGATAGCTTTTTCTTAAATAAATGTTTTAAATAGTACTATGACCTCGTACTTTATCAATCATATATAGGTAAAGAAAAAAGAGTGATGATGGAGGTTAAGTTAATTAAAGGCACTAAAGATATAGATAGATTGATGGGGAGAATTATGGCTGAGAAAGAGTGGTTGAAAATTTTAGGGTATATGAGGATAGATAAAGGTGTTTGACTCTGGATGTATAGGAAATCAGGGAGCAGAACAATAAATCAGAACAGAATAAATCAGAATATACTAAATCAAACAGAAATAAGTAATATAAAGATTTTATAAATTTATGATGGAGCAAGAAAAGGAATTAACTATTGAGGGAATGGAAGTAGAGAAGCAAAGCCAACCAGAGTGGTTGCAAATAATGATGTTACAGTTTAAAGAAATAAATGAGAGATTTAATCAACAATCACAAGAAATGAATCAGAAATTTGATCATCAATCACAAGAGATGAAGGAAATGAAACACGAAATAAATCAGAAATTTGATAATAAATTTGATCAACAATCACAAGAGATGAAGGAAATGAAAGAGGGCATGAACCAAATGAATCAGAAATTTGATGAACAATCTCAAAGGCTAGATAATAAACTAGAACAACAAGCTCAGGAAATGAAGCTAGATATAGGTCAACAATCTAAAAAAATTGAGAATATTGAAATAGAATTAAAAAACAAATGGCAAGAGTTTGATGACAGATGTGACATAAGATATAAGGAACTTGCCGATAAATTTACAACAAGTCAAGAAAGTTGGGAGAAAAGTTTTAGTGTTGTAAAGGAAGAGTTGGTAGCTGTACAAGAAGGATATCAGAAAATGATCAACAAAAATGAAAGCCTTAAAATAGCTCAGAATAATTTCAAAGAAAGTGTAAGCAGTGAGATTAATACTTTAAAATTAGAGGTAGCTGATGTACAGAAACAGTTAAAAGTCGAATATAAAGATCTGGGAAAAAAGCAAGGTAAATCCGATCATGAGCTAAAGAAAGTACAGAAAGAGGTACAGAGTATAGGGGAGCAAATGACAGGGACCACAAGAGAAGAAATAGAAAGTTTAAAACAAAGTGTAATAGAATTAGAAGTCAATAGCCAGAAGGATCAAGTTGACTTTAATGAAAAGCTGGAAAATCAGCAGAGAATGGTAGTGGAGGAAGTCAAAGAATACCTGCGTTGCCAGGAAAAAGACCTAAACCATCAATTACTGATAATGATGGAAGACAAACTCACAGAAATAAAAGAAATGCAAGTTAAGGCAACCCCAAGTAGTGGGTCATGTAGAATACCACAAAGTTTAGGGCCCGAGATATACGAGAATAATCCTATAGGAATAGAAAATGGGCAGATAATAGAAAAGGGTCCCAGAAGGACAGAGGAAGAGGAAGATAGTTTTATAAATGAGGGAAGAAGTAGCAACATAGCTAAATATATACAAGTGAAAGTTTTTAGGGGTGAACATGGAGAAAATCCCATAGAATATTTGAATGGTCTCGATGAACTGTTTTCTTTGAGTTGACTAAATGACCGAGAAAAATTAGCAGTCGCGAGCAACCACCTTCATGCCTCAGCAAAAAGTTGGTGGCATGCACTCTTTTATAGACCTGAAACATATGGGGACTTTAAGAGTATGCTACTTCAGACATTCTGGAGTGAAGAGAAACAGGATAGTCTTAAGTACAAAATTAGTCAGCAAAAATATACCCCTAGAGAAGGAACTTATACGCAGTTCTTCCATAGTCAGGCTGCTACTTTAAAAATGCTCACAGCATGTCCCTTATCTGAGCCCCAAATCATTAGGATAACCAGAAGGAACTTCCCAAAACAGGTAGAGCAGGCCCTAATAGCTGCTGATGTATACTCCCTAGAGAGAGTGGCAGATATGTTAGATGCCCTAGGAGCCACAGAAAATATGGCCGAAGGTTATCCTAGGAGGAAGGAGAACTATAATTATAAAGTCTCCAGTGTGAGAGTTGGAAACAATCAGCTAGGCAGACACTTTCCAACAAAACCCAGTAAACCACACATAGGTAGGCCTGGGAATAATTACCATCAGCAAATGCAAAGTAGACCCATGATTAATAGAAATAGAAGTCCAGTAGCCAGTTGCTCAGGAATTGGTAATAATGCTCCACCTAGGGTGCAGCAAAAGTCTATAAAGATAATGACTAAGGCTAACCCAACAAACTAAAACGGGCCTTGACGGAATGTTCCCTGCTGCGGGAGCCCATTGCTAACTTGGGGAACAAGGACAATATTTTAACAATGAATTTAGGTTGGGACACAGGTGATGATCTGGACAGTGAACCTTTGCCAGCATGTTATACTTTAGGTGGCTGTCCAGAGATCAAACTGGTCATTTTAGGAATAGAAACCAAGGCATTAGTGGACACAGGGAGCCAGGTGTCAATAATCTCTGAGGCACTGTATCATAAAATGCTAAGGGAGGATGAGGAAATTCCCAAATTTCCTATGAAGCAAACTGCTATTATATTAGCTAATGGCAAAAAGGCCAAGCTATTTACCCAGCAAGTATGGCTTACCCTACAAATAGGATCTCACTCATATGAACATGCCTTCTTGATCATGCAAGGCCTTATATATGAAGTTATATTAGGATCCGATTTTTTAAATAGGCATGGGAGTGTGATCGATTTTTATAACAAGCACATAAGATGTCAGAGTGGAGATGAAGTCCTGGAAGGAGCAATACCATTTTATCAAGCCAGCATTGCTACAATCCAAGAGGCTTCCACTCAGCAGGATGTGAGACATAAATTAAAAGGAATTGAGAGTATAGACCCTGATTTGGGAGGGAAAATGTTTCACCTTCTTTGTAAGTTCATGGAAGTGTTTTCCAGAAAACCTGGCATTATTAAGGGGTATGTGCATCGGATCCGATTAATGAATTCGGAACCGTATCAATGTAAAATATACCCCATCCCCTACCAATACAGGGCTGAAGTCAATGCCCAAGTTAGAAAAATGGTGGAATGGAATGTCATAAAAAAATGTCCATCTGCATATAACAACCCTTTGGTTATTGTCCGAAAGAAGGATAGCACTGTCAGAGTATGCTTAGATGCAAGGTTTTTAAACCGATTAACCATCCCAGAAAGGGATGTCCCTCCCACTATACAAGAGTTGCTAATCAGATTCAGAGGTAAAACTATTTTCAGTACCTTTGATCTGACTGCCAGTTATTGGCAAATCTATCTGCACCCAGAGGATCAAAAGTATACTGCATTTAGACATGAGGGTCATTCATATGTGTTTGAAAGGATGCCCTTTGGTCTGATAAATAGTAGCGCAGGCTTGATCCGATGCCTAGATAGAGTACTATCAGAGGAAGTTAAAAATGTCATCACAACATATGTTGATGATATAGTCATTGCCTCAAGCAATGCAGCAGAACATCTCCAACATCTAAATACCTTTTTAACTGAATGTAAGGAGAAAAATATAAAAATTAATCTCGCCAAAAGTACTATTGCTGTACAAGAAATACCATTTCTAGGTCATCTGGTGGGAGTGGATGGAATAAAACCAAACCCTGATAAAATAAGTGCAATCTGGAACTTTCCACAGCCAGAAAATAAAAAGCAGCTAAGATCCTTCTTTGGTGTCTGCAATTTTTACCATCGCTTTTATAAAAATTTTGCTTATGACACCATTTATCTATCCCAATTACTAAGAAAGGACATTAGATGGAAATGGACAGAGCAACATTCCACAGAAATGAACCTCATTAAAACTAAATTCCTTGAACAAATCATATTAGGATATCCTAACTTTGAAGCTACCTTTTATATACAAACTGATAGCAGTGGATATGGGCTGGGGGTGATCTTATTCCAATTAGATCAAGATCACAGACCACAGGTACTTTGCTTTCTTAGTCGTCTTCTGAGAGGGCCTGAATTACATTATACTACAACTGAAAAAGAAGCATTAGCAGTGGTTTGGGCCTTTCAGAAACTTAAGCAGTACCTGGTGGGATCCCACATTGTCGTAATAACGGATCACAGGAGCCTAGAGTTCCTGAATAGGAGCTATTTAAACAATGAAAGGCTGATCCGATGGAGCCTATTCCTGCAACAATTCAACTACCAAATTCAATATTGTAAAGGCAAAGAAAATGTGGTTGCAGATATTCTCAGTAGAAATCCTGTGAGAATCCAACCACAACATGTAAATCTAGACCAGGCATATATAGCAGCCATAACCCTTGTTGTTGATGATTCTGTGGAAAAAGAATTGAGTCAATTACCCCAGTTACAAAGCCAAGATCCTAAATTACAGCCAATAATGGCCTATTTGTCTAAAAAAATTAAAGGGGATGCAGTTAATAAAATGATAACAAATAAATCCATCATTAGATATTGTATAAAACAGGATTTATTGCATTACCAAACAGTTGAACATCAGGAGACTTCATGGAGAATATACATCCCCACAAGTATTAGGGGAAAATTAATCTATTATGTTCACTGCTTGTATGGGCATTATGGACCTAGAAAAGTGGAATATGTTATTAAGAGACTATTCTACTGGCCCAATATGTATGCCTCAATACTACAACGTCTTAAGTATTGTGAAATTTGTTTAAAATCCAAGTATACTAGTCGCTCATATGCGGGGATCTTGCAACCCATTATTCCTAATGAGCCTAATGATCTATTGGCTATAGATTTTTATGGGCCATTGCCACCGTATAGGAGATTTAGGTATATCTTGGTTACTTATGACGTCTTCTCGAAATTTGTTGCTGCATATCCTGTCTACAAAGCCAATGCACGAGGGGCAATTAAAAATTTAGAAAGTTCACAATTTACCTTAGTGGGAAAACCAAGAACTATTCTAACAGACCATGCCACCTCTTTTCTCTCCAAGGAGTGGAACCGATGGTTACAGCACCAAGGGATTAAACATGTCCTAAGTTCCATTCGTAACCCCCAATCTAACCCCTGTGAAAGAGTCATGAGGGAGTTAGGGAGATTGCTAAGGGTTTACTTGGAGGGCCATCATAAGAGTTGGGTTAAACAATTAGGCAAAGTGGTTGGGTATATTAATATCACCCAAAATGAATCCACAAAATTTGCCCCAACTCACCTACATTATGGAAAGAGAGAACCAAACCTTATAAAGACTCCACTGCCCAGCATAAAGGAGGAAGAAATCAGTAGAGAGACCCTAGTGGAAAGAGCAAGGAATAACTTGCAAGGAATGGCTAAGAAACGGATTGCTAAAGGTCCAAAGAAACCCACTCAGTTCAAAGTAGGTGATCATGTCCTTGTTAAAACTCCTCATGTTAGTGACCCGCAGAAGCATACATTCAAAAAGTTTTATAATATATATGAAGGGCCATTCATGCTCAAGGAAAGAAAAGGGGAAAATGCATTTGTACTAGAATCGTCAGAAGGAGTAAAAGGCACATATAATGTACGTAGCCTAAAACCAATGGCACTCATGACCTAAGCAATTTTTTTTTATATTCAAAATTTTTTTTTTTGTTTGGGGGTGAGGCAAAATGTACATATACATATAGTATTCAATTATTTAAAAAAAAAAAAAAAATTTTTTTTATTCTTTTATACATACAGAGATTTATATGTATAAATTTATTATTATGAATAAGCAGTTCTTTTTTTTTGTGATTTATTATATAATATTTTTTATTATTAAATAATATGTGTTAAATTTATTTAACTTTCATTTTGTTAAAAGAGAGTAAATCAGAAAGGTGTAAAATTGTTAGATTAGGAGATAAAAATTGTACACGTGTGAAACAATGAATAGATCTGTACAAACACAAAGATGCTTTTACACTTATTTCTGATTACTGTAGATGGCCAGCTTTGTTGTTATCTGTATCTTAAAATTATTTTTACAAAAGAGGTGCTTTGATGTAGATGATAGCGATCAATTTTAAGTCAAACTTGTGAAGCTTTGATTTTTTTTTTTAAGATAAAGATTTCCAGATGTTTTTTCGCGATATAAACGATTAAAACAATTTTTTTCGGGCAGTTAATCATAAATTTTTTTAAGAGTCAGTAATAAATTTCTTTAGAGAGATGATCAGTTAAATTATTATTATTATTTTGAGACTCAACTCAGTTGGTCCTTCCTTGTTATAATTCTTAAGCAGAAATGTAAGCTCAGATTTTTTTTTTAAAAAAGAGAGTGAACGCTTTAATTTTTTTTTTCCTCTCACTCTTGGAAAGTTAAAAAAAAAAGAGCAAATGAAATGTGCGTTTATATAAAGCAATTTTCAAGCAATATTAAAGAATAGGAGAGAAATGGAACAAGATTGAATTTATTATAAGCTAGTAATAATTATAAAAATGATATTAACATATTTGGTTATGCATAAGAATATGCCTTTGCATTGCTAAACCATTTTTTCTGCTTCCTGATTAATACAGAGGGAGTCAAAACCGCTGATCTGTCTATGAAATCATGTATCCAGTAATAACCAACAAAATGATAAATTTTGAAGCCAACCACGCAAGCTATATGGAATGCTTTGTTCCTAGTTCCTGTCTTATTAAAAGCTCATTGCCTTCAAACCAATGGAGAAGGGGAAATAGGAGGAAAAGAAAATTTAAAACAGCTATGTAGAACCAAGTTTGAAGCCATAAATCAAATTTTTGTTGATTTACCTCAATCATCTAAAGTGTCAACAGCAATTATTTTTTTTAAAGAAGAGAAACAAGCAAATCCACCGGTACCTACTTATTCAAAGTACTTATAATAACTTTTTTTCTTTTAAATGGTAGAAGGAAGCCAATCAACAGTGAATAATAAGGAAATTGAAGAAACAAGCAAAGTCAATTGATTCAGCATTATCTTAAAAGTATCTGCAATAACTTTCTTTTTTTTTTTTTTATTGGTGAGCAAAGAAAAGTGGTCTGAAAATTCAAACTAAGGACATTAATAAGGAGTAAAAAGTAGACGGGTAAATATGAACTTTCTTTAACCGATTTTATTCTTTTGCTTATTAAAAGTAAACCTTAATTTACTGGTCAAAGCAATTTTTTTTTTGATACAGAAACATTAAAGACTTGTTTATCTATAGTTATTTGCAATATCTCACAACATAGCACAAACATAGTTTAAATCTTTAAACTTAAATTTTTCATTATTTTTTTTTATTATATATTGTAATGTTGAAATGTTTTTTTTTTAATTGTTCTTCAGTTGTTAATGATAATGAGCAACCTATAGATATATGCATTTATAATGTTTTTTATTTTTATTTTATCTTGTTGCATATTAAAAAAATTAATATATGTATTTTATTTTCTTTCGCTATAAGGTTGCAAAAGAGAAAGATATTTTTATATATGTAATTTTTGGGTATACATTTTTAAACATATATGTTAACATTACCGAATGCGTGAATGTGTAACTGCTTATCCAAACACATCAAAGAATAGGTTATATATGATTAGTTTAAAATAGTAAATTAAAAAGTAGGGCATTACATTTGAATGGAAATGAAATGACATATACAAGTTACACCTGAAATTTATTTTATGATATGATAAGTAAGAAAAGTCTTAAATAAGCATTTATAGAATATGTATTTTTTTTTTAATATTGATTTAAGTCAGCTTATTTTGAGATATCAAGAAAAGTGACAAACCTATATATTAAGTTTATTTGCTTATACTTATATGAATTTTTATATTAATAAGCCATTTATTTAATTGTCGATTTGACTTTAAAGAAGGAAAGAAAGAGTAGTAGTGTTAATAAAATATAATTATATATCTTAATTGGTTTCCGAGTTATTATTAAGAATATTGTGTTTTGTTTTGTTTTTTTTGTCTTAATTCTATCATTTTAATTCATCATCATTGCTCGCAGTTATTAAGTATTACTATTCGTATATATTGAGCAATAACTTGCAAATATTAAGCGTCCGCAAAATAATAGGTAAACTAGAATGTTGATATTTAAGTATTTAAGGATTATGCTTGAGAATAACCAAATTTTGATAATTATAGTTCAACATAGAAAGCTAAAATTGTGTTGTGTCCATGAATTTAGATCATCCTCATCAAAGATGGATATCATGTTATTAGTTAAAAAGGGTGTTTCAAATAATACTATATAAAAGTTATAATCGCCATCAATCATCATTAATAAATTATAATCATTAAATTTAATGTTTAGCGTAATGAATATATTTTAGTAAATAGGGGTTTATATAAAATTGAATATTATGCAAAGAGATTCATGATGATCAATCATCACCATTAGTATTATTAAATCCCAGTATGAAATAGGATAATTTTAATAGATGCCTATAAGTTTATAAAGATGAATTTATTGTTGTGAGTTTATTGATAAGCCATGGCTGGTATCATCATCACCATTATAATCATTATTATGACATCACTATTATAATCATTATTATGATATTATTATCATCATCATCATTATTACCTTTATTGTGATAAATAATTTAGTTAAATGGCCATCAATATCAATAATGGTCTTCTCATGCTTGTTTGGAAGCCATTAATAGGATTATACATGTCTGTTCATCAATATACGCTAATGAGCTAGCAATGTCTATAAGAATCTTTGATCTATAGTATAAACTTTGGTAATATTGGGATCTTGTAATTTTATCAATATAGATAAAATGTAAAAATGTCATTTTTGTTCAATAGTCATCCAAGTCATGTGTAATAAATATGTACTGAATGAGTTTGAACTCAAGTACACTATAAATGGATAATTATCTAGATTGAAAACAATCTAGTGGCGCTCATGGGAAAACACATGTACTTAGCTAAACTGAATAAAGAGTGATATCATCCCTTTCCAACTTCATAATATTAGTTTTATAAATATATTTTTTTATAAGTTGTCATGAATAGCACCCGTGTGTGCATATGACCATGAATGGTCTTATATATTTGGAAAGAAGGATAGGAAGGATTCTTTGTTAGAAGAACCTAGTATTGGAGATAAGCATAAGGCACTCCAGGAATATCACAGTGGGTACTTTTATTCAGTTGCTATATTTAATATTATTTTTATTAGATGACAATGGCCAGTATGTTTTATTGTTCAGATGACTGCCCCAATATATAAATAAATACCAAGAATCTTTAATGCTGATATTTTCAAGTGGCACAGTGATTATATAATTTCTTTATCTATGCTATGATGAATTAATATAGTTACAAATTATAGTTACCAATACATATCTTTTATATTAATTTAATAATTTCAAATATCTAAATAATACATATTTATATTAATTTATAAATAATTGTTACAAATGGCAATTGATAAAAAATTGTTACAATATATATTTACATACAAAATTTTATCTGTATAGCAATCAGTCAAAATAATTCTATATATTTAGCTTGTTTTATTATTTTATTAGTATAGCATTGCTGAAATATTAATAAATTATATCTTCTTCTTTTTCTTCTTTTTTCCTCTCCTCCTCCTTTTTCTTCTCTTTCTCCTACACCTTCTTCTTATTATTATTTAAACAGATTCAATGCTGATCCTTCAATCAAAGATATAGAAGGAATGCTACCTATTCATCATGCTGTTCTTAGAAACTACCAATCTGTAATTGAGGTTTTATTGGAAAATTCAAGATGTTGGCTTGTAAGAATTATTTTATTCTTTTTTCTAAATAACATTTAATATTTTAGAAGTTATTGATAATCTCAAAAGTAATAATATCCAATACAATTTTTTTTTGAGATATGTATGGCATGCAATACATATAATACTTTTATAGTAAATAAATATGAATTCATGTGATAATCACCAAGTCTATTTAATTGATAGTTGAACTGCCCTCTAATATAACTTTTTACAATAGGAAAATGACAATTTCCTGTTGTATCTTATATTATTTGTGTAGAGTTATTTAGAACAATAGTTCTTTCAAAACAATTTAAATTAAAATATTATATATAAACTGTCTTAAAATTGTTTCCTAGTTATTATTCTGGATAACTTATTATAAAAAGATCTACAATACAATAGGAAATTGTCACTTTCCTACTATTAAAAGCTATTAAACCACCACCTAGTACTTGACAATACTATAATCTGAAAATGAAATCACATTCTTATTTAAGGCATAAAGCATGAATATTAATCAATCCAATTATTTTATTGTTTTTATATTAATCAAATGTTGTGAATTACTTTATTACATATAGATTGTTTAATGTTTACAACGTTAAAAAAAAATAAAAAGGAATTTTTCTTATATTGTTAGATAAAAATCAATCTGTTTGCTCAGTATCAAAGCAATAAAATAATTAAACACTATTCATAATTTCTACCTTAAGTATTGAAGGCATTCTTTTTTTTATGGAAAGAGAACCAATAAAAATGTTTTCATTTTTTTGTTACAGTATTGTCAAGTATTAATGTCAGAGTGTGTATTATTTACTATAGCAGCATTTATTATTTAAAAATGATTGAATTTTATGATATATGCAAATATTAGCATTACCAATTACTTTGTTGCAGATATATATATATAAGCATTAAAATCAGTCAATACTTAGATAATATCAATAACAATCAACAATCTCAAATTGTTGTCAAGGCAACCTCCTTTAACAATGAAGGTGGAATATGATATATATATATGTTGGTGTGTGTGTGGGTAATAATTAATAGTTAAACTTGAAAAAATATATAAGTAGAAGGTGAATTATATATAGCACAATCCTCTTTATATCATTTTTATATAAGATGGGTATGATATTTATCAGTCCTGTAATATCTTGTGGAATGTCCCTTATTGCATATTCTTCAATAATTAATAGACCATTATAGACGAATTATTTCATTCTATATTGCAACTGCTATTTATTATATTTATAATCTTTGCCAAATATATATATGAAAAAGAAAAACAAGTTTTATATACGCAAAAACCTGCTATCGCTTGTATTAATGATCAATAGATGGAGCTTTACCAAGACCCCCAAACAAGCGTATTCTGTTTACATAAATGTCAGAGTCAATATTCACTGTCTCTTTCATTTTGCTCAACCCTCAGATCAGCTGATTTCAAGCTGATTTGCTCTCATCAGTGAAGGGATAGGATGAGAGCAAATCAGCTTGAAATCAGCTGATCTGAGGGTGGAGCAAAATGAAAGAGACAGTGAATATTGACTCTGACGTTTATGTAAACAGAATACACTTGTTTGGAGGTCTTGGTAAAGCTCCATCTATTGATCATATATATGTATATATATTAACAAGTAGACTTTCTCAAGTCTTTATGAAAATGTCTATTTGTTAGTTGTGGAAGAATTTTTAGTAAAAATTTTGTTGTTTTGGCTAGTATTGTAATGATATATGATTTACTATTTTATTTACAATTGCTAGTATAGCAGTAAGTAGTATCGACTATATATGATTTACTATTTTATTTACAATTGCTAGTATAGCAGTAGGTAGTGTCGACTATAAGTACAAATCAATAGCATGACAAAACAAAAGCAGCTCTACTCGAGCGCCATCTACAGTAAATATTGATTAACCAGTTATGACTACATAGATTTAAATTCTCATTCTCAGACCAATTTCTGCCCCTGCCCCCAGTTAATAAAGAATTTGAGGGTATTAAAAATATAATTAATGACCTGGATATAAATTACAACAGCAGTTTGGATTGGGTTCAAAAGTTTAAAATGTTTTGAATTGCAGGTTTTTAAAACGAATAGTAAAAATAAAATTAAAGGTGGGTGCCGGATGCATAACTACTTTATTTCCACTTTTAAATTGTAAGCCTCACTAATAAAAGCAAATGCTTGAATGTTCAGAGGTATGGGAATTTAAATGTACTTCTATCTAATAATCACTGATTACGCAAAATTATTAAGGAAGACATTTACATAGAGAGTTGTTCTTATTTTATCATGTATTGTGTAAGCTAAGAAATTAAGTGATTTATTGATATTATGAATATTTTTATCCTGGATCAAAAGGTGTTTATAATTAATAAAGAATTGAGAGTAATAAAACATATTGATCTGGAGTCAGAAATATATATATTCAAGCAGATTAGCCTGGGTTCAAAATCTTAAAACATTTTGAATTGCAGGTTTTTAAATTGAATAATGACTGCTAGACATGGAACTGCGCCACTTTTAGAATTGACTGCTAATCCATGTTGTTAAAGGCAAACAACCATAAACAGGTCTATGGATTGTCATTTCCATGCACTACAATTTTATAATCACTGATTATTTAATGTTTATTATAGCATTAGAGAAGAGTTGGTTTGTTTTATTTTATCTGTATATTATGGTGAGACAAGGGCAAATCTTAGAATTAGAATGATTCAACATTCATTTATGTAAAAAAAATCTAAGATTGTAAGTCTGAAGCTATTAATTCATGTGCCTTTCATAATGACTATAGTTGTGATCCAAGTGTTGTCACAATTATGCATGAAGAAAGAAACAATCACAAATGTAAAATAAAGGAAGCATAGTTCATTGCACAAAATGCATATATAATGAACCAAAAATCAAATATCATTTAAATCAGCAAAAAATTACTGTTCTTAGAAGACTAACCACGAATATGATGCAAAAGCATATTCTCAGCAGAATAACCATGAATATGATGCAAAAGCATATTCTCAGCAGACTAACCATGAATATGATGCAAAAGCATTCATTCTCAGACTAACCATGAATATGATGCAAAAGCATTCATTCTCAGCAGACTAACCATGAATATGATGCAAAAGCATATTCTCAGCAGAATAACCATGAATATGATGCAAAAGCATATTCTCAGCAGACTAACCATGAATATGATGCAAAAGCATATTCTCAGCAGACTAACCATGAATATGATGCAAAAGCATATTCTCAGCAGACTAACCATGAATATGATGCAAAAGCATATTCTCAGCAGACTAACCATGAATATGATGCAAAAACATATTCTCAGCAGACTAACCATGAATATGATGCAAAAGCATATTCTCAGCCGACTAACCATGAATATGATGCAAAAGCATATTCTCAGCAGACTAACCATGAATATGATGCAAAAGCATATTCTCAACAGAATAACCATGAATATGATGCAAAAGCATAGTCTCAGCAGAATAACCATGAATATGATGCAAAAGCATATTCTCAGCAGACTAACCATGAATATGATGCAAAAGCATATTCTCAGCAGACTAACCATGAATATGATGCAAAAGCATATTCTCAGACTAACCATGAATATGATGCAAAAGCATATTCTCAACAGAATAACCATGAATATGATGCAAAAGCATATTCTCAGCAGACTAACCATGAATATGATGCAAAAGCATATTCTCAGCAGACTAACCATGAATATGATGCAAAAGCATATTCTCAGCAGACTAACCATGAATATGATGCAAAAGCATATTCTCAGCAGAATAACCATGAATATGATGCAAAAGCATATTCTCAACAGATTAACCATGAATATGATGCAAAAGCATATTCTCAGCAGAATAACCATGAATATGATGCAAAAGCATATTCTCAGCAGACTAACCATGAATATGATGCAAAAGCATATTCTCAGCAGAATAACCATGAATATGATGCAAAAGCATATTCTCAGCAGAATAACCATGAATATGATGCAAAAGCATATTCTCAGACTAACCATGAATATGATGCAAAAGCATATTCTCAACAGAATAACCATGAATATGATGCAAAAGCATATTCTCAGCAGACTAACCATGAATATGATGCAAAAGCATATTCTCAACAGAATAACCATGAATATGATGCAAAAGCATATTCTCAGCAGAATAACCATGAATATGATGCAAAAGCATATTCTCAGCAGACTAACCATGAATATGATCCAAAAGCATTCATTCTCAGCAGACTAACCATGAATATGATGCAAAATCATTGAAACTATACTTGGTATGGTACCACAAATCTTCGTAAATTTTATATTGAAACTCTGTTTTAGTATTTTCTTACATTAATATTTAGAATGTCAGAGTATCAAAATGCAATTATATATATATATATATGATGTAATAAAAATCAAAAAACTGTGTGTATATGTGTGCATTATTGGTATCATGAGAACTAAGAGATGGTATAGAATGCACAGATACTTTATAGAATGTGTAGCATTTTTAGAGTGGAGAAAGAAATATGCAATAAGGTTATTTTATTCTCAAGTTTTATACTTTAAAATTTTAATAGCATATCTAGGTATTCTATGGAATGACAATCCTTTTTTTCTAAAAAAAGTGTAACATGGTAGTTAACAGGAAAGATACTTTATAAATGAATTGATTGAAACTAATTAAAAATACAATACACAACAGCATAACAGAGATGAAAACATTTTTTTCTTCTCAAATATTAACAAGGTGCAAATTGTAAAGACCTCTATTCAGCTTTTATGATATTCAAAATAGTGAAAAAAGAGGATAGACTTACCTTTTCACTGGTGAAGCGGCCATATTGAATATTTAAAAAATTATGTTAAGCCACAAATTTTATCATAATATATGTTTGTATTACTCAAAAATGATATAATATATATTATTTGCAACATGAAACATCAAAGAATGTAATGAAGCTGAAAAAATACAGTCATTGATATTCAAATTAATAAAAAAAAGAATCAAACTTATTATTGTTAGTAATTATTTTCATATTATTTCATAAATTCAAAATTATCATGCATAAATGTTAAAAGTATAATTTTGTTAGTAGGTTAGTTGGATTCATTATAAAATTTAAAAAAAATTGGTATATAATAACATTTACCTAACATATTCTATCACTTGAAAACTTTGTAGAATAAAGACATTAGTACCTTTCATTTTTCCTAGTAGCCCTTCAAAATGTATTTCCATACAGGGGTTTGCAATGAATATGTCATCCCTAATAACATCTCTTATAACAAATAGTTAATATTGATCAATAATTAGTATAATTTGAATATTATAGTAAAGAACTTCAATACAGTTTGTAATTTATTAAAAATTACTACTAAAATAATCACTATATACAAAATAAAATAAAAAGTGAATGAAATACTAAATTCATTATAGAGTTAAGTTTGAGATACATAAGTTAGTAGTTTAGAATCAGTGCGATATAGTATTATTTATCCTATCTTTATAGGATTTGAGGGCTCATATTGCTTCATGCTACTATGACCATAAATTTAGTAATAGCTTGATCAACTGCCAACTCTCTTTGCATTTGATATGCAACTCTGAAATTTACATTGCAGTAATAATCAGCCTAAAGTTTATATACTGTCAAAATTTTTACTTTTAGTATGTGTGTATTTTTATTATTATTAAAATGCAGACAAGACATTATAGAAAAATCTAAATTGGATCATAATATTTGTAAAATATTTTTATCTTTGTCTCATATCACCTAATTCAAATACTGGACCCAAGCCCACATCATACCAAAAAATGCAGATAATTCACGATATACATTTATACAACCACAAGCCATTTTTTTGATAAGCGTATATGTTAGTTTCAATAATATTTTTTTCCGTATATTTTTTATCAAATATAAATTTAAATAATAATTTAAAAATATATAAAAATAAAGTAATAATTAAAAAATATATAAAAATAAATACACCTGGGTCTCGTTTTATGCGGATTTATTTAACGCGATTTTGAAGTTACGAGATTTATGTTTCTTCGGAAGTCGAACTCTGATAATGTGCTATTACTTTAAATAATAAATTTTGCATATATTGAAAATAATAGCACATTATTGGAATTTGACTTTCATCTTAGTAATTTCAATATTTTCAGTGCTTTATAATAGTAAGATTTTATGCAATAATGAAATTAAAATCATGATTTCCACATTTTATGTATACATACATTAAATTTTACAAGATTATAATGTAAATTTGTTCAAACATTGTGCATGTTAATTTTGCATTTTAAATCACATTCTGTTTTTGCTTTTTAAAAAAGAATGTAATCAATTATTAATCATTTAGTGTCCACAAGTTTATTTTTAAAAGGTGAGTAATAGCAGTGGGCACAATTAAAATTGAAAATTAAAAAATTAAAGACAAAAATAAGAATTTAATTTTTAGTTGTTAGATTAATTAGTAATTACGTTGTCACCAGAAAACCATTAACACAACATGAGAGTGAAGTTGGCACTAGTTGTATTTCCTCTTGTGAAGAATCTGATTTTTTACCAGTTTGCAAACGAACCTGTTTATCGGCAAAAACAATAATAATTACAACGTGTATAAAAAAATGTAAATTACTGTAAATTATGCATAAAAATATATTGTTTTGAATAAAATTAAATATTATAGTTAAAAAAAGTTTGTCTTGTATCAATTTTTTTCAAATTTGGAATTTTTTATTAGTCATATTTTATTTCCTTATTTTTTTTTTGTGCGAATTTTAAAGTAATTTTACGTTGGTGCTTTGCTTTTATGCGATTTTTGAAAAATCACAGTCCATATCCCCCCTTTTTCAAGGTAAGTTACGTCTATTTTTGTGCGATTTCTTTTGCGCGTGTTTTCTGAGGAACCTATCTATCGCGTAAAACGAGACCCAGATGTACTTACCATTGGCCCCCAATAATGTTCATTTCAAAAGCTTATTGGTCTAATGTTGTACTTTTTCCAATGTAATTTTCATACAGAATATTACTTCCTTAACATTAAAAAACCTAAGAGAAAAACAAAAAAAATTCAATTTAGTTCGGCACAAAAATTATCATAAAATTTTTATTTTTTATCGTAGAAAAATAAAACATCTTTTCTGAAACTAGAAAGAAAGATAGAAACGAAGGTGAAAAAAGTGCATGCATAGACTGTGTAGATTTCTGTTAATATTACAATGAGACCAGATGTTTATAATTTAAAAATTCACGGATGTTTTGGACACTCATAATAACTGAGAGGTTAATTAAAATTAAAGATGCCTTACATGTTTTGGCTGAACTTCTCAATTTATACCCGTGCAATATTATGGTAACTAGGTTAATAAGAACTGCTAACTCACAAAAAGTAATATAAATATGAGATAATGATCTGAACATTAACCGAGTTATATTTCTTAGTTGTTGTTTATAATGGGAATATTGGTAAATTGGACAAGTAATATATCTGATGGGTATTATAATATAATAACAACAATAGTTTATTTATTACTAATAAATAGTCTATAAGCATATTTTAAAATAGAGTAAAATAAAGCTTTATATGACTATTGATATAAGGTGTCTAAACCTGGAGCGATGTAAAATAACTTATGATTTTTTAATATAATAGATATAAGAAAATCTAAATAAGTTACTCATATATGCTTGAGTTAATAATAATTTATAATTTGGAATACCATGATTATTTTCCCTTAGTTATGCTTATGTGTATTTTATCATCCATTCTTAAGAAAAAAATGGACTAATATAAATAATTATAAATAAACCATATAAAATTCCAAGTAAGACTTAGTAATCTATAAGATTCTGATCTTCACATTTCACAAAGTATCCAATGTAAATAGAGCACAATTATATGAAGATATAGTTAAAGTTTCCCATTAATAATTCATATGGTTTTATGCAAAAAGTCTTTGATAACAATACATTCATATAACCTTAAAACATCACATGACCACTATCTTCCATGCTTGCTCATAACTGTTGTTAAAACAGGCAAAACTCTCTCCATACAGTAGTGCCACTCTAAGCAAGACAGAGTAATCAATGGATGCCAAAAGGCTTGTGTATAAAATCCCTATCTAGTGTCTACTCATCCAATATCCCCAAACTAGTTTCTGGCTTATGGCCTTTGTCAGTGAGGAGCCTATATCCTAAGATCTAGGTGCAGTGCTCTCAGATCCAAGGCTCCTCACTGATGAAGGCCATAAGCCAGAAACTAGTTTGGGGATATAGAATGAGTAGGCACTAGATAGGGATTTTATGCACAAGCCTTCTGGCATCCATTGATTACTCTGTCTTGCTTAGAGTGGCACTACTGTATGGAGAGAGTTTTGCTTGTTTTTACATTCATATAGTAATTATGCACAGATATTCGCAGTATGTGTTGAATACGGTTAAATTCTAATTTCAAAATATTTATGCTATTTGGTTATCATATGCAAGCTTAAAAAGTTATTCATAATAAATCTGGTTAATAAGCACAAAATAATCCAATACGTAACATCAAGATACTCCGACCAAGGTAAATAAAATGAAATCAATGTTTCTTTATGAATAATCCTCTCATTTTATACATTAGCATTAATTAATATTTAATTAATTTATTAACATTATGTGGCAATATTCCATCATAGACACATGCATCTATTTTTTTTGAGATTAATTAGATGACCCTTGAACATTTTCAGTGAAATAGAACAACTTTTAAATGCCAGTTCTAAAAGCAGTTCAGTCAGTATTAAGTAGCCATTGACATTTTGTTTGTCTGAAAATAGATGTCAATTTCCATTTAAGCAGTCATTCTGTGTTTTTTTTTTTTTTTACATTTTATAGATATATACATTCTTCTCCTAACAAGGAATAAAAGATTTGTTAGGAGTTTAATATTCTTTTCCAATAAAATTAATATATACATAAGAGAATACATCTTTTTAAAAGATCTTTATATATTGTTTAGTTAAATGACATGATCATTATTTCTATAGTTATCTATTTGATTTGCTTTAGGAAATTTTATTAAGCAATTAATTTATATAAGTGAAAGTGTTATTTATTTATTAATATTTCTATTGGAATATATGTGAACACATATGAATATATACATGTGGTGGCTAATACTGAGTAAAATAATGAACTATTTAATGTACATAAAAAGAAAATGTTTTTTTCATATATGACTATGCTTTGGTTTGGGGGCCTACCCAGATGGTACAATACACACACACACACACACATATATATATATATAATCAAGATAGTTTGGTGATGATGATACTGATAATATATATAATAATAAATAATAAATGGAATAATGCTTAAAGCTTCCATATATATTCAATGGACCATTAGTAAGAGTGGATTTCCATTCTTGCTATTAAAAGGTGAGAAGGTTGCCTTGACAGCATATTGATCACTATCTTTATTGAGAATGTTTATGTGGTTACAGGTTGGTTTCTAATTATATAATAATAATGAATTATAACAGCATTGATATATTTATAAAACTATAACAAACTATAGAAGTACTTTCAGATAATTTCTTAACCTTCTTCAACTGAAAAACATTTAAATTCAAATATAGTGGAAGTATACATCATTAAATCACATCCCAAGATTCCCAAATATTAACATTAGCAAATTATTGTTTAATTACAGACTTAGTGATGTTTACATTTCCTATATTTGAATTTAAATGTATTACAGTTGAAGAATAAGAAATTAACTGAAAGTATATATTATCACTGTTATAATTATTTTTATTTAAAATATTTAATCCATAATGGACATTTTATTTTATATATATTAAATCAGTATTATAATAGCAATAAGAGAAATTGCAAACATAGATGAATAGAAAATCTATGTTTACATATATAATTTTTGTGTATTGTCTTATTAATTATAATAGGCACAAGCTGTATAATCATTGATATACATACTTTTTGTGTTTTAAAATAAGAGTTTAGCCATCTGCTATTTCTAGAAATTATAACTAAATACTCATTTTTACTTTTCAAACATGCAATTGTAAACATTGTAAAAACTACACTAATAACATAACATATGCTTCAACCCAATCAGGTTATTTCAGTTAAGATAAATACCCTATGGCATTTCAAACATGACATATTGTTATTTCATATTTACTGATAAATATTTCACAAATTTCTTTTATAGGTGCTGCATTTTTAGTAAGAATTTTTTTACTCTATCATTTTTCACTCAATTCTTAAATGAGTGATTATCAATCTTTTGTTTATTAGATATATTTGAACTTTATTAAATCTTTAGTTTTAATAAAGATTGAAATATATCTATAATATTGTTTACCCTACATTAAGGTTTGTGTGTGTATATATAAAGCATATGGCTTTACTGCTTGGAAAGTCCATAAGAAGTTCCTTTTATCTCTGATGCCAACCCCACTTATATGCTCAACCAACAATGTAAAACAGTCCAGGGAATGTGTATTTTGGGAAATTTTCTTTATTAAATTTATGGTCTATATCCAAGATTAAAAAAAAGTATAATAAATAATTTCTTAACTGATGTTGGGGGGGGGGGAACTTTTATGTATTTATTGAAAGGCATTTGCCATGAATAATTATTTGCTAAAATGACAGTACTTTTCAGGCAAATCTATTTAGTATGTAATTGTCATATCTGACCCTGCCTTCAGAAGTGGACTATTCCAGATTCCTTGCAAATCTATTTAGTATATAATTGTCATATCTGACCCTGCCTTCAGAAGTGGACTATTCCAGATTCCTTACCTGATTGGCTAGCACCCCGTTGCTACCCAAAGGGATTAAATCCTTCACTGGGGTTCGCGCACCAAATCCGCATGTTTCCAGTAAGGTAAGGGATCTGCCATTAAATAGTCGGCCTTTGGAGGCAAAGCAGAGAGAAATTACTTCTATCAACCTGAACAACTGAATGTGCTCTCCATTAAACCCTCTGCCATTAGCAAGGGTAATGTCTCCTCATTGTCACAATGTCCATGCAGTGAGGCAAGTCCACCGGCAGACTGAAAACTGCTACATCTGCACTCGACTCGAGGCAAGCTAAATACATAGCTGGAAGAGTCTTACCAGGGCTCGTGAAACAGGCTAATGATGAGCTGGAAGCGAGTTCCGGACTCGGCATGACTACCTCAGCATGTAATACATGTATATTATTGTTTAACTAACAAGTGTGTATATTTTATAGTATTAATAAATTGTACATATTAATTGCTGAGTAGTTGTTCTTTTGTAACTGTTGGTTTGGAACGAACCTGTAAGCCTAACCAAACACAACACTAATATATACTTATGATAAGTTCAACTGTTCGTAAAAATGCACAGGTTAGTATATAACACAATGCTCTGAGTGGTATTATTTCCCTCTCCTCTTCAAATGTTGGTATGTTTAGTGATAGCCCTAGCATGGGATTCGAACCTGGGTCCTTAGATTCTTGATTATTAAATTTAAGATTATCATCTAACCAAATCGGCCAAAGGCAGCTTTATATGAAAAATGGAAATTCTGGACTTAAAATTCTGACTGTGCAGAGATGTATTTGTGTGTGAGTTCATAATAAGAGTTAATCTTTTAATTATTATTGTATAATATTCACAATTTAAAACACAATCTTATTTATGCTGAGAGAGACTTACATCAAAGTACTTTAGTACTAAGGTTTTGTGTTTATTATTTGTTTTTCAGGAATTGGGAATTATATATTAAAATAATCCTAGTTTCATTTCTTGTTAAATGGAGAATGCATTTGTACTTTGTCACATATATAAACGCATGTGGATATATGTTAAAATATTTGTAAAATTAAAGACATTAAAAAAAAATCAGTCATATATCACATGACTCAATTTTTAAGCTTGTAAATAAAAAATAAAGACCTCTTCTAGCGCCTCACTGATGAGTATTAAAGCATGAAACCATTGGTCTGACACTAAGGAGTGGTTTTCAAGATAGAGTTTTTTTAAATGCTTTGTTTAGCTGGCATTTATCAATAAAGCTTATTAGAGAAAATTAGCAGAGCTCTTTATTTTTTAGATATTTAATTATTTTTTTTTGGTATTAGAAAAGATTACATTTTTAAATAGCTATAAATTACAAGAATCTTCGTCATATCTGAAATTAAAAATATCGTACAATGCTAATTCCTTTTTGCCCTAAAGGTTGTAATTACTGCCTAAGTTTGTTTTTTTTTAATATTGTAATACATTATTAAAAAAAAAAACACTTTTATGAAAAATATTGTTGTAATAGAACAATATCTATTTTTAATTTTTTGTTTGTTTGTTTATATATGGAGTGATTTAATGTAATTTATAAAAATTAATTATTTATATATATATAGTCTTGCTGAAAATGCTATATTTAAATCATTTTTGTGATAAAATATTTTGTGAATATGTATGTCTCTCTACATTTCCTTCTTGAGGCTATACACCTCCTGCCTTTTCTCGAAAATTTTAAGATTTTTTTTTTTTTTTAAGAAAACAACATAGATTTAAAAATTTAATATAAATGAAATAACTAAAAAAAAAAATTTTTTTTAATGTTAAGTTAATGTGAAATTTAAAAAAAAAGTACTTTATAATTTTTTTTGAAAGTAAATTTTAAATCAGCTCTTGGCTGATATCTGATTTTATTACCTTAAAACAATCTTCATAGTCAATTTTTTTTTTCATATGTCATAGCATCGGCCGGGAGGCGAACCCACAACCGTCTGTAACCTACTACTTGCTTGCAAGGCGGCTGCGATGACTTCTCGGCTAACAACGCTTGACAACAATCTTCATAGTCAATTTTAGCAAGGAGATTATTAATTCAGATGCTCTATTTTCTGCCTATTATTAGGAAGAAAGCACAATCTTAGTCATATATATATATATATATATTGTATTTCCCTGATGATGGTGTTTTAGTTGTATTTTTATATTGGACTATTTCCATCATTTAATATATGTATTGAATGTCATTAGAAAAATTTAACTTTATTTAAATATTCCAAATACATTCATCTGTTAGTAATAGCACTTTAAACAGGTTAATATATGCACAGCATTTTGAGATGTATTATTCTCCACTCTTCTTCAGGTGTTGCTAGTATGACCAGTGACATTATTAGCATAGGATTTGAACCTAGATCCTTTAATTTTTGAGTATTCTTAAGGTGATGCTCTAACCAACTGAGTGTTATCTTAAAATTCAATACTCAAAAGTCTAAGGGTCCAGGTTCGAATCCCATGCTAGTACTATCACTGGTCAGGCCAGCCATACCTGAAGAAGAGGGGATATTAATATCTCTTGAAACTTTACCTTAAAAGTCAATACTCAAGAATCTAAGGATCCAGGTTCAAATCCTATGCTAGTACTGTCTCTGGTCAGGTCAACAACACCTGAAGTAGAGGGGAGAATAATAGCTCTCAAAACATTGAGCATATACTAATCTGTTTGATGTGCTAGTGCTAACAATTGAATGTATTTGGAATATTTAAATAAAGTTAAATTTTTCTAAGACATTCAATACATGACTCATAATAGATGATGAAGAAATAGTCCAATATAAAAATACAACTAGTTATATATATATATACCATCAATGAAAATAAATTCTCTGCAATTTATTTTTTGCATAGAAGTATGAAAAAAAGAATTTTAAACACTAAATATATAATTCTTATGTAATCCAATAAATGTATTCATTAACAGCGTCATATAAAAAGTAGCATAGGTAAAGATGATTGCAAACGTTTATATAAATATTAAAATTTGAAATACAGGCATTCTTATACCTGGAACTTAATTGTAAATATAGAGGATTTGAACTCAGACTTTCAAGCAATCTTCAAATATTCACACTATCTCACACTACTGATACACATGACCACACACATGTAGAAAAGATAAATAATCACCAATATTTGTATTTTATGCTGAACCGGCACTCATCAGTTGGTCCGGATTATTATCTGTGTGGGAGATGATAATCTGGACCAGCTGATGAGTGCTGGTTCAGCACGAAATATGTATATTGGTGATTATTTATCTTTTCTACATGGGTGTGGTCATGCGTATCAGTAGTATGAGATATTGTGAATAGTTGAAGGGTGCTTGAAAGTTTGAGTTCAAATACCCTATATTTATAAATATTAAAACAATAATAACAAATATTTAAAATTTACAAAAACCTTCAATTCTTACTGCAGAACTTCGTGTTAAGTTTTGTGATAATATTTTTTTTTTAAAAATTAATGCACACTTTATTTTTTATTAAATAAATGTTATTGCTACAATATTAATTATAGAATATTTATAATTCATTTAATTGAGTTATAGTTGCTATTATTAAGATACTAATAGTTTAAAACAGTCTTATACAAGTGTATTTCAATAATTTTAGTTTATTAAATTAACTTTTTTATAATTGTAGGTGTAAAATTGTAAGTCATTATTTATTCTAAAGTGTAACTTATTCTTAAACTTACTATAGAGAGAAGAATTAAAAATATTCTTAATTAACTATTGCATCTTTTTATTAAAATTATCTAAATGAACCCTAAAATGAGTTTAAAATGTTTAAGTTTATTTAAAAGTACAGTTTATAAAAGTATTAGTGTAATTCTAATTATTAGTTAAGAAATATAGGGTAATTGTGTATAATTCAACCGATGACGTTTTTGACTTACCGAATTCCCTTCCGGTAGACATCGATGTTTGTTGCATGACAACGTTGTCATGGTAACCAAGTGACTGGCATGATTAATCCATCAGAGAGTCAATTTTTTTTTTTTCACCCGCGAGAGTTAAAATTCGTAGAGAGATTTGGGAAATTTTTTGATTTTTCTGTCTATTGCGATTTTGCTATCCACGGCATCACAGTTATTTTTTTGAAGGCATATCACTCTAATCTTGCGATTTTTAACGTACCGTGTTCACGTGATCTGCAGACACATTTTAGCGATTACATGTGTCCGCAGATCACTTGGAGACGTTATCTTAAAAATCACAAGATTAGAGTGATATGCCTTCAGGGTAATATGTCATCGGTTGAATTATACACAAGTACCGAAATATATATATTTCAATCTTTTAGAAAGATTAGAGATTAATTAATAGTTTTAAATTAATTATTTTAAAACAGTTATTTTTTTGTGCATGGAATTTATTAATTATTTAAAGGTACTTCATTGTTGAGAAATTAATATTTTAAAAGTAATTTAATAGTTTAAAACTAAATAATATTCTGGGAAAATTAAAATTAAAATATATATATATGTGTGTGTGTTTCAGTAAATGTATTTTTTATTTGATTAATGTAATCAGTTTCATTTGATTAAATAATCTATTAAACAATTGTTTTAAAAGATAATGTCATAATTACATTTTTAATTAGAGCTATTTTTAGAATTTTTAACTTAGCAATCTAAACATTTAACCTTTCTTAAAACTAGATCACATAAATTAATTACTAGATTGCCAATCATCCAGCTAATTACTTACCATGTGACTTACATTATTTAAATCTTGATCATCTCACTTGTATACACACATCATCATTTTTTTCACTATGTTCAACTAATAATTCTTATAACTATTTAGTATTTGTTAGTATAGGTAAAGTTATGCATTGTTAGAATAATCATCTGTTCAGGCTTATAACATAGCCACTCCACTACACTTCAAACTTTCCCAACTTTCACCATGGAAAGCTTAGCAATTTGAGGATGCAGCATGTTATTTCACTGCTTTATGATAACAGTAAATTCATACTGAAGGTATTGTAGTGTTAGAACTTTCATTGATTTCAATTTATTAGTTTTATGATATTTAAACTTTATTTTGAAAATGATAATTATTTTCTTAAATGCTAGAACTTTTAAATTATTTTTTATTAACTTTGAAAGGATTATATATATATATATATATATGTCCAAAAGATGGCGCTATACCAAAACCGCCGAACAAGTGTAAGATTTGTTTTACATAAACGAAAAAAGAGTCAGAAATTAACTACCTCTTTCATTTGCTCACTCCCAGATCAGCTGATTTCAAGCTGGTTTGCTATCCTCAGTGGGAGATAGAGTATAGAAACTAGATCTAAAACACTGACTCTCAAGTGTTTATGCAAAACGTTTCTATCAGATTGCAAGCGTGAATTTTTCAGACCGGAAAAGTCTTCAAACCCAGCCTAGCAAGCTAGATATTTATATGGGTCTGATCTCAGTTCAGAATCACCATATAATAAAAGTCTCTGCAATATATATCATATATATATATATATATATATATATATATATATATTACAAGGACTTATAAATGTCATACTTCACATGATCACCAACTCTTATACTAGCACATAATTGTTATTAAACAAGGCAAAACTCTCTCCATACAGTAGTGCCACCCTGTGCCAATCAGAATAATCAATGGATGCCAGAAGGCTTGTGCATAAAATCACATCTAGTGCCTACTCATCCAATATCCCCAGACTAGTTTCTGGCTTGTGGCCTTCATCAGTGAGGAGCCTTGGATCTGAGAGCACTGCACCTAGATCTTAGGATGTAATGCAACCCTCCAGCAGACACCTTTTATCTCTACTTAACTACAATAAGCCTTCTGGCATCTATTGATTTCTCTGATTGGCACAGGGTGGCACTACTGTATGGAGAGAGTTTTGCCTTGTTTAATAACAATTATGTGCTAGTATAAGAGCTGGTGATCATGTAATATTTAGTGGTTTAACACCAATCCTGCCTAATAGGATAGTGGTGGCTATGTTTGTTAAAAAGCCAAAGACACCAAAATGTATGGGTGCTGAATTGAGTTCAGACCCATATGACTATATAAGATATTGAGCTTAGATTGAAAATATTATTGTGTTTTCAATTTCATTCTCATAGTTGTGTAGTCAAGTAGAGATAAAAGGTGGCTGCTGGAGGGTTGCATTAGATCCTAAGATCTAGATGCAGTGCTCTCAGATCCAAAGTTCCTCACTGACGAAGGCCACAAGCCAGAAACTAGTCTGGGGATATTGGATGAGTAGACACTAGATGGAATTTTATGCCCAAACCTTCTGGCATCCATTGATTACTCTGATTGGCACAGGGTGGCACTACTGTATGGAGAGAGTTTTGCCTTGTTTAAATGTTATACTTTTTTTAAAAAAAAAAAGTCCAATATTGCTATCATTTATTTTCTTATTAAATTAGAACTGTCAGCTAAAATAGTAGGATCTTACAAAATGATAAAGGAAAATGCTCATTTAAAAGTAACCAGTTAATTATATATCTACATATTTAGAATGCTATTTTTAATATAATTATTTTTGCGTTTGTGTTATCTTAAAAGGAATGAAATGTTTGTTTTTTCTTTTAGCAAATTGGATATATGCTATATTTTAATTACTATGAATTATTTTTGCTATAAGAATGTTTTAAGCATAAAATAGACCAAATTATTTATGCGTTTATTAAAAACAATGTCTAGTGTTTGAATGCTAATAATGAATATTTGCTTTGTTTTAGAATAAGTAACACAATTGCTATGCTCGAATTAATTTTATTGTGCTAATCAGTATTTTATCTATCTTAAAAGGTAAAATATGATATGAACTATACTCAATGCTTATTTTAATCTATGTTTTAACAATAAAAACTTTTATATTTATTAAACATGCTTATTTGCTGTTTTAAAATATTTTATTGTCAAGAAAATATAAACATTACACATCATTAACTCGTAACTCGTGGAGCCTGCTCTTTATTTTACCACACATATGCTTTTTACAACAAGATGATTTTTGTGCTCATATTAAATATTTATTATAGCCCCTCAACATTCTATTTATGGCTTCATATTGTTCTGATAAAAATATGTTTATTCTTTGAGTATATTTTATAGCTTTTCAATAGTCTATTTAAAATATGCTTTCTCTTTATTAATATTTATTTCATAAAGATATGAATTATATTTTACAAAAGGAAATGTCATTCAACATGCTATTAAATATGTACAATTACATTATTATTTTTTTCTCATGTGTCATAGCATCAGCCAGGACACGAACCCCCTAACCCGGGACAACTGCTTGTAAAGTAGCCATTGCTGACCTCTCGACCACCAATGCTTGACATGTACATTATTATTCAACATGCTATATTTAAAATATCTGCAATACTTATATTATTCACTTATATTTAAACTGTTTATGCTTAGAATGGCTATCTTAGTTGTGCCAGTAATTTAAAATTCTATTTACCTCATATTTTATTTGCCTGTTATTAATACACTTATGATTGGGCCAATTTTTCCAAGTTAAAGATGATGATCAGATACTTTTAATATTTTGAATACAACTAGAAATGCTTTATTTTAGTAATCAATGCTCTAACGCTTCAAGTAATGAATTATCTAGTGAGGAAAAACAATCTTCATAAGGTTTTGAGTTTAATAATTATCAGGTGACTATATATGTGTATCTAAAAATATTGATAGCTTTTTAGATATAAAAGCAGATATGGATATTAAGATAATTCAAATAATTTGTCTTTTGACAATATTACTAACAATATTATGTGGAATAAACCTATTAGTCACCAACTTTTAGTTGCAAATGCCATTGTAATGTCAATACTCAATTTTAAGTTTATCAAAATGTTTTGATGTAGTTGGTTTGGGTAAAAGTGGAAGAATATTTTTATCTTGTACTACATTATTAAAGTGGAATGACATATCATTCAGCATTTAGTTTGCCATTAGATTTATCTTCAATTGAACTTTCTAAATTAATCTTAAAGAGATTTTATGATCTATAGACTTGTTTTATTTGGAATAAGGCACCGTGACACCTAAAACAGCCTTGGATATTGATTTAATCTTCTAAGATTTGATGAATGTTATTTTTTCAATGGGAAAGTTGTAGGTAAGAAAAGACTTTAGAGGTGTGTTATCACATACACTATAAAAAATTCTTTCTTATGTCCTCTTTTGCAAATGTTCAAGCTGCAACTGTCTGCCCTTGTGGGAGACAAGCCAGCAGTGGTGGGAGAAGTTTGAACCAGCAGCCTTCCCAGAAAATCAAGAAAGTCCAGACCAGTCAAGGATAGCAGTGCCAAACACCATGGAAAGAAGATGCCTCAGTGGAGAAGATGGGTAACAATAATCTGCAGAGCTCTGTAATACTAATAATATATAAGATATTACCAATTCTGAAATTTTAAAAATGACTTTTCGATCCAGGAAATGCAGTTATTTTTATAACACCATCATCTAAAACTCAATTTTCAATTAAAATTCCAAATTCCCTTTTGCTCTTTGAGATAGTAATTGATATTTTTAGTGATAATTTTTACATATACTGACATTGAAAATATTTCATAATGTGCAATTCTTTGTCCAAGAAATTAAGACATATAACTAATTAAAAGAAAATGTTTGTTAAATTTACAGAAAGATAAAAAATAACATTTTGTGTAATTGATTGATTAAAAAATGATGATGCTAAAGGAAATTTGATGTGTTACAAGGGAATATCCCAGTAGAATTTTTAAACACTTTAAAGTCCTGTGAATTACCACCACTCAAATTAAACCTAAAAATTAATTGTTTAAAAAAATTATCTGCAAAGAATGGCTTACACACAGGTATTAGAATGCACATTAGAGGTTTTGCTAAAATGTTTTCAATTAAAAATTATTACAAGTGCATTTGCTGAAATAATTCACTTTTCTCCCCAGAATTTAATAAATATTTTGAATTATCCAAAACTACTATTCCATGTATTAGTCATCAATTTTTGGCATGTCTTGTATGTGCAAAGATGGCAAACAAATCTTAAATTCAAACTTTTTAAAAAAATTGGAGTTTACCTAGGAGAACCCTGCTTTTCACATGGACAGTTTTATACAGAATTCCCCAGAGTTATTAATTCAAACTTTTTGGAAAATTGAATGCAAAAAATACCACTGCACATGAAAAACTTAATAATGAAGAAACTCTCATAGACAACACCATGTATCATGAAATTTTCTTATGAATTCTACCTTGTTGAATCTTTCATTAACTTTTATATTCCAGTTTTTTATTAATTAAATAAAGTTTTGAATTAAGATATGATACATTCTGCTTCATACTATCTTCATGACTATATCTTGCAAATTAGGAGGAGTAATAACCTGTAAAAGTCAGATCATTATACTTCTTAAATTTCTTTGATATCAAACCTCTTCATATTTAGTTTAAAGTGCATAAAAATTTGAATTAATAGGGTGAGCTCTCTGTATAAAAGCATTTTGTAAACTTATGCAAGAAAACCACCTTCCATCCACAGTAGACAAATAATACTAGCATCTTTTGTTAGCATTTATATTCCAGTTTGCAAATTAGAAAGTGGTAATCCCAACACATAAAAAAAAAGTATGCTACTTCTTGAATTTCTTTGGTTTTAAATAGCCATTTGTAAGCCTACACTAATTAAAAATACTGCCCTGCAACTGATGGCCTAACGATTAGCATAGCTGCCTTCCAAGCAGCTGGTCTGGGTTTGCTTCCAGTTCAACGCTTTGACATACAAAAAAAAAAAAAACAAGTTCAATTTTACAGCTACAATATTTCTCAAGAAATAACTAAATACCAAATCACACATACACTTGGGATCTTCACATTAGAATATTGGATTTTTCATGATCTAATGATTTTTTTTTATTGTACACTAAGGGTTACAAAAGATTTCATTGAGGTAATAGTTAGAGTTCTTATGTCTTTCATGATTGGCCAATCTTGACATTAGTTGGAAGAGCAATCAAATTTTACATGTCTTTATAAATGCCTATAGGGGGGAACTTCTTGTCTCTTTGTTGTAATTTTTTAACTAAATCAAAGAAAAGATGAGCTTTATTATCCGTCCAGTCCAAAACAGTAAATAATAGAAACTTAGAAAGCCTAATCAGTGAGTGGGAAGAGTCCCTTTCTGATGCAGTCTGCAATCGCAGTGAGGGGAGGGGGGGCAATATATCCATAGCATGGATTATGTTTCTATGGATCTTTAGTTCATCGCACCAAAAAAGCGTATGCATCGTTGTCTCTTCAGCTTTTTTACATAACTGGAAGATTGGGTCCAACTTAGAAAAATCCTCTTTTAATAACAAAAAATTGATTAATGATTTTTTCCCTCATCATTTATTCATCACTTACAAATAAATTCCCTACAGAAGTACATAATATAGAAGAAATAATTTAATTTTTTTAATCCATAGTCAGTGTTTAGCTCCAATAACAAGAAAATAGTAAAATATCGAAAGCTATAGCTTATATATATATTAATAACTAATAAAGCACATGAAAAAATAAAGCACAGCTGTGTTTCGAAAGAAAAAGAAGTAATAATATTTGAAATTATAAAAGTCATTTATTTTAATTTGTAATTTGACGTATACTGGCTGCAATGAATTTTATTACAATTTATCTTTTCCTACACTGCATTCTGTCTGGAAAAAAAAAAGGATGCATCACATATATTTTCAATAATATTAAAAATGACAGAATCATATTGTATCAAAAAGAGGGGGGGGGGAGGAAATTAAACACCGTGTTATGTATAACAAAATACTAAAATAATCTTGTTTTTATGACTGGTTTTTAAATCTTTTTTTTTTTTTGAAAAGATACTGAATTGATAGCAATTTTTACTTTAAAATTAGTGAAACAAAATTAAACATCTTAAAAACTAATTTTCATTTTCATTTTAAAATGTTCTATTAATAGGGAAAAGGGGAGGGGATTGTAATTGTATTTGTAAATAGCTGCTATATTGATAATTTTTATTGCTTTCTAGTTTCTTGTGTTTTTTTCCAGATCTATAGTCAGTTATATGCCATAGTTATCATCCAGAAATTCTTGAAATCATTATTATCTTTATGCAAATCACTATTGAAGTACTCTTTTACATAGATTTAATCTTGATACTTTAACGGACAGGCTTCAATCTACTCCACACTCCAACTCTTCAACTGTCCATCCAATTGAAAATCTGCTGATGGAACGCTCAAAGGCCACCCTGAGGCCGAGATTCTTGTCACACCCATGTTGACCATAAGTCAATCTGAACCCCTCATGTATAGTACATAATCCATTTAATACATATACAAGGGATGGGCAGACATCTCTACTATGTAATAACTAAAACACATCAGTGTTATGAGATAGTGTGGAGAGTGGTGGGTGGTGTGACAGTCTGTGCTCATATACCCTATATATTACATATATAGACACAGGTATATAATAAGCCTGTGTTTCAGTTATAAGATTTAATCTTGAAAAACATTTGC
The DNA here is from genome assembly GCA_028023455.1 of Epiperipatus broadwayi. Taxonomy (NCBI): domain Eukaryota; kingdom Metazoa; phylum Onychophora; class Udeonychophora; order Euonychophora; family Peripatidae; genus Epiperipatus; species Epiperipatus broadwayi. Next base: position 431,137 of record JAQFVV010000147.1, read on the forward strand.
ATATATGTCATTGAGTATTTATAGGTCAAATAAACATACTTTATATGTTTATAGAAATGTTGTGACAGAATCCAGATTGCAATAAATCAGTAAGATGCACTTCAAATTTTCCTATATTCAACAAAAAAAATATTCACGTTTTTAAGGAACAACTGTGAACATATCCAAATAGTATTTTAGGATTTTCATTTCTTGTCTATTCAATTCATATACATTTCATGTTTTTCTAATTTTTTTATTTCAAAAGCTTGCAATGATTGTGCCCCCCCCCTCTTCTTGTAATAATCTATGATTTATGCTACCTAAAAAGCTATATTTCAAATCATATACTTTAGTGTTTTCATTCATTCCACTTTAGTTGTCTATCGTATTTTTTATTTTAGGTATTTTAAATTCTCATTCTAATTTGCTTTATTAGTTTTCTCTTAACTATCTTCCTAAATTCTTGAAAGAACCTGATTTTCAATTGCTTTTCCAGTTAAGACACTTATTTAATCATTTATATTTGTCATTTATTCATCTCATTAATTTTACTAACTCCCCCCCCCCCATCAAATTTGTTTCAAATTTCATTCACCATATCTTTGCAGATAATCACCTCACTGGCTGCATGTGATGTCATATCAGTAGAAAATTTAATGTGTTTATCGTCTGAAAGTTAAATGGGATTGAATAAATTTGAATTTTTTTACATTCTGAATTTTAAAAGTTGTAATTATAAATTTATTTAAACGCACATAGATTACGTAAATAATATTCATTAAGGCTGTAGCCTCAAGCACATGCGTATAAAATGCGATAGTAGGGACCTCTACAGGTCTTAAAACCACAAGCCTACGAATATTATTCTGAATTTTAGTAAAGTAAAGAAAAAATAATTGCAGTTACAAACATAACATATAAATATATAATTTTAATCTTGATTATGTACGAGTTACTTTGAACTTATTACTTTATCTTGTAATATACTGTGAATATATATAGAATTGAATATCACCAATGCTTTAATATGTAGAACTTTTGAAATTAAGTCTCATAACACTTTACAATAAATACTTCAAAATACTCTCTAATCCAGCATAAGACAATAATTAACAAGAATCAGTATGGCATACAAATAAACAACAGCTTTATACTTGTTAATTATTCATTAAAAGCCATGCAACACTTAGTCAATTGCAATATCAATAACAATCAACAATTTCAATCTGTTGTCAAGGCAACCTCCTTTTAACAATAAATTATTGACTTATGCTAGGTTCGAAAGTATTTTTAAAATATTTATTGTTATATATAGTGTATATATGTTGAAAGTTATAAAATATAAACTAAACATGACATTAAATTATGTGTAATATAATTTAATCCAGGTTTGGAGTTTTATATATATGATGTATTTACAATCAGACTATCTTTATGTCTTAGGTAAAAATAGATAGATGCCATTTCTTTTGACATGGATTTAAATAAGGAATGGAACGTCAGATTTTTTCAGGTAGCTGTGGATTTGTATGAAATCTTAGGATTTTTTTTTCCAAATCCATATACCAATCTTCTAAATATCCAGTATTTGTCAGTAAAGGAGCATTGAGTTATAGTTAATAATAAATGAATAAAATAGCTTAGTAATATATGACAGGCATAAATTCCTATTTATAGTAATCCCAAATATGTAGTTCATCAATAAATACATTTTGAGTAAAGGTAGATTCATAGACCTAATATAAATTACATTCTCACTTTCAAATCAGAGTTATCTATATGCAGATATTCATTTTTAATGCATAAAATATTTTAATGTTAAATTTACTCCAAATCAAATTAAATCATACAAAAAGAACAGAAGTTTAAGCAACACAATGTTTTTCATTTAAATGCTCTTTTTTCACATTATGGATTGAATACATAATATATTTATCTTTATTTATTAGATTTTATTATTATATGTATACTTTACATAAATTATATTTTTAATAATTATCTTTGATTTCTCATTAGGGGATCTGAATCCTCAGTCAAGGTTCAATTTTCTCGCTAGCACCATTAACAGAATTTTGATTATTTTTGTTTATGTATAATAATTGGATATTTTTCCGAATTATTTTATTCCTGAAATTACTTCAAAATACTACATTTTGCATTAATGTTGTTCTCCTAAAAAAAATTTGCATATCTATCATTTTGCACAGAATCCATATAACAAATGAAGACACACTTGAATTTCATTTAAATAATTTTATTTTTTTTAAAAAAATATTTTTGGGAAAATAAAAATATATTTCTAAGCTATAAAACTATTTCCAGTCTTCTTTTAGAACATTTACCTGTAATAGTTTTTCTCATCAAACTGTTTTGCCTTGCTTTTTTTCTATTTTATTTTATTTTTTGTTTATATTGATAACAAAGACAAATTGAAGTTGATGCAATCTATTTCCATGTATTTCTTAAAATTTTCATGAATTTGACGCATTTGATGTTGACTTAACATAATATTATTTTTTAAAAAAATTAAAGCTTATTTTTTAAGAAACCAGTAATAAAAATTTTTAACAACTTAATTTTACAAAAATTATTTCCTTTTGGATAATTAAAATACCATTGATAATTTTTATGCTTCAAATAATTTTATTTTTAATAGTTATCATCTTTATTGTTAAAAGAAGGTTGCCTTGACAACAGTTTGAAATTGTTGATTGTTATTTTTGTTGGATTGTCTAAGTATTGACTGGTTTCTAATGGTTACTTTCTAAACATATAAACACATATGTAACATTATATATATATACATGATTAAGTAATATATGTATATTATCATATATTAAATAAAAATGAATTTATTACATACACTCATATATATATATGTCTATATATATATAACTGAATAGGAAGTAACAAGCTTCCAATGAGTTTTATATATATATATGTAAATGAACTCTTCAAAAGACAGATGTTACCACTTCTCTTTTTAGCATTTGTTTTTATATATGCTTAGTTTATTTACATAAATTTAAAATAAATAATAAGAATTACCATGTTATTCTCATCATTTATTCTATAAATAAATACAATCAATAGATTGAATCCATTCCTTCATTTAAAATTATGTAAATAAGCTAAGCATATATAAGAACAAATGTTAAAAAGACAGGTGGTATCACCTGTAGTTTGAATAGTTTATTTATGCATATAACCCATTGGAAGCTTTAATCACTTCCTATTCAGTTACATATAATCTGAGTTATTTTTTATTTGCATATATATTTAAATATTTTAATATGCTGAAATATCTGTTATATTTTCATATTATAAAAATTACATCTGTTAAAAATTATTTATATGTAAACACACTATATGTGTCATATGGAGAAGAAAAATTCTATAATAATATTAATATTTAGCCAAACACACTTCCAGCTAAATATTACTATTATTTTAAAATTTTTATTTTCTGTATGACACATAGATATCATCATCATCATCATCATCAACCATTATCAATCCACTGCAGGATGAAGGTCTCTCCAAGTTCAAACCATCTTCCCCAATCTTTAACTTCTTTTCTCCACATCATCCCTGCATCCATCCATCTCACATGCGGTCTCTTTCTGGGTCTTTTACAATCTCTTGGAATCTAGTTTTAGATTTCAATTGTCCATCTATTATCATCTCTTCTAGCAATATGTCTAGCCCAACTCCACTTCAATCTTTTAATTTTTTCAATGAGACATACACACACATATACAATTTACATTATAGAAAGAGTTGTTGATTGATTGATTTCTTATATATATATATATATATATATATATATATATATATATATATTAGGAATTGAAAACAGCTATTCAAATGTCCAAGTCTGTTCCTATTATTGAATTGTTGCAAGAAGCTTTTCAAAAGTAAGATTTTATCCATTATTTATTTGTTCCACTATACAACCAATTAACTATTAATTTTTCACACATGTGCATCACATATGCATATGTCACATACATATTCTATTAAATTATTCAATTTTATCTGTTTTGTATTTATTGTCTGGTATAAATATTTATATGCTTCTCATTATTATGAATAATTTTTTTGACAGCTTAAATATTAACAAACTTTAAACAGGCAAAACACTCTATATGGTAGTGCCACCCTGTACCAACCTGAGTAATCAATGGATGCCAGAAGGCTTATGAATAAAATGCCCATCTAGTACCTACTTATCCAATATCCCCAGAATAGTTTCTGGCTCGTGGCCTCTGTCAGTGAGGAGCCTTGGATCTGAAAGCTCTGCACCTAGATCTTAGGATCTAATGCAACCCTCCAGCTGCCACCTTTAATCTCTACTTTACTACAAAACTATGAGAATGAAATTGAAAACACAATAAAATTTTCAATCTAAGCTCAATAGCTTATATAGTCATATGGGTCTGAACTCAGTTTAGCACCCATATATTTTGCTGTCTTTGGCTTTTTAACACCATAGCCACCACTATCCTATTAGGCAGGATTGATGTTAAACCACTAAACATCACATGATCACCATCTCTTATGCTAGCACATAACTGTTATTAAACATGCAAAACTCTCCATACAATAGTGTGACCCTGTACCAACCAGAGTAATCAATGGATGCCAGAAGGCTTGTGCATAAAATCTCCATCTAGTGCCTACTCATCCAATATCCCCAGACTAGTTTCTGGCTTGTGGCCTTCGTCAGTGAGGGCATCCATTGATTACTCTGGTTGGTACAGGGTGGCACTACTGTATGGAGAGTTTTGCCTGTTTAATAACGGTTATGTGCTAGCATAAAAGATGGTGATCATGTGATGTTTAGTGGTTATTAATAAACATCATAAAGAAACATGTAGATATTCCAACCAGGGGATAGAATCATCAGTGACCTTATTAAGTTCTTCAATTCTACAACAATAACTATAGATTTGACAGTCATTAACTTTGTGATTTGTAATTTAATATTTATTCATGTTTACATGGATCTGTGGCTGATAAATTCTATTTATGAAAAAGATGAATATGACAAGCATGGATTATTCTGAATCCATTGATGAGATTCCAGTTTCATCTAGGAAAATCAAATTCATCTGGCTTTTTTGTTGGGTCTAGAAAAAGAAATTTTCTTGTAATGTCATAACAATTCTATTTTTATGCTATAATTCTTTCAATGTATATTTTTGGTTTAGCATCCAGAAGGGATATTTTTATTTGAGACAACTTTTAACTGATAAAGCTATATCTTAAATTATTAGCCAGTCTGTTTTACTTAACAGCTCTTGTGCAACTACTATGCATTGGCATGAAAAACATATATTCTCCACATGGAAAACAGACTTCATCTTATTGGAGACCTGGTTAAAGACAGCAAAATATAAAATTTCTTTACATGAATCACATTAAAAAATGTTAGGTCCTGCACATAAACCCAAACTGCTTTCTCTTTATTTTTTGCTATATTCTTAGAATATTTTTGACTAATTTCTAGGATGATTATTCAAATTTTTTCTTCCTAGTCAGATTCTTCTAATATGTCTTTCATATTCCAATAAATGACTAGTCCAAATCCCGTTCTTCATAATGCATACATTATATAATATCTTTTAATTATTATTTTTATATTATTACATTACACTTTTCTTTTTTTCGCTGAGTGTTTGTATATATGTAATCTATGACAATTGCATGACAATTTTTGGTCACCTCCTATAAATTAAAAACTACTATATTAATTTTTTCATAATGACGTCATTAAAACAGTATTATATTACTATCAATGGCTGATATAGTTATTTACTGTAATCATAAAAAATATATGACTGAATTAAAGTTTTCTGAAAGTTATCAGCTTTGTAACATAATTTAAGTAATAATTATTATTAATATTTATAAATAAATTAATTACCATTGTTCTTTTTTCCACGTTTTTTCCATTTTCTCTTACTTGATTATTTTTGATCATTTATGTTGACATGGGATCTGGTTATAAACTCTGCATGCCATTTGGAAAAATAAAGTGATTTTTCTAGAATATTTGTGAGATTGAAAAGAAAATCTAGTATCAAGTATGAATGCAAGATTATAACTAAACAAAGATAATGTAAAAATGGAAAAAAATATCCAGAAAGGTTATACTTTGAAGATATCATCCAAAATCCTTTTCAGAAGGTTATGTCATAGTTGTATTGCTATAAAATATGAGGAAACTCATGGATTGATAGTAGTAGAAATTTGCCAAAAAATATAAAAATTGAAGATCTTCATGTCTTAAGGTTAAAATGTTCAAATTAATCTGGAAAATATCTCAGTAGTCTACATCTTAGAAATAAAGCTGTATTCTGTTCTAAAGAATGAAATATATAATTTTCAATATAAGAATTAGAACCTCATATTGAAAGAGAGGTTGCAGATGTGCAAGCTGGGTAAATGAAAAAGGAATGTGATTTAGTTGATTATGCACAATTTTGGAAATTTTTTAGAAAAGTAAATGTATCCTAACATTGGTATTGCTTGAATAATCTCCATATAAAAATAAGATTACAATTAAAAATAGGCTAAGATGAAAAAGACTGATTTTTTGATGGCGGAGTGTTTACCCACCTGTTTAATTTGAATAATGAATATATAATAAATAAAATAAGATTGGACAAAGACAATTTGGAAAAAGTTAAATAAAGGTTAAAATTTTCTATACATTCAACTTTTTTTTTTATGTGTCAAAGCATTCAAAGACTCATGGAAGGATTATTAACAGTCTTAAATATAGTAGAAAACTACCTACAATTTGGGCATAAAATCTCTATCTGGTGCCTACTTAACCAATATCTGCAGCCTACCTTCTAGCTTGTGGTTTCCATCAGTGAGGAGCCTTGCCAGATACTAGTCTGAGTATATTGGATGAGTAGACACTAGATAAGGATTTTATGCACAAAGGTTCTTGCATCCATTGATTACTAAAGATTACACTAGGTGGCACTAATGTATGGAGAGTTTGATACTGTTTTAACAACTTATATAAGCACAGAAAATGTTGGTGATCACATGATATTTTAGTGGTTTATTTTTAAATATACTAATGATACCACATTTTTAATTGAATATAGTCAAATCCTTGAAGATATGTATTAGGTAAATTAAATAAGAGAAGAAAAGTCAGGATTATAGTTCAATATGCAAAAATCAAATTGTAAGTTAATCAGTGAGAGATGATAGTGATGATATAAAAAGCAAACAATTTTTTGGTACTTAACACCATTCAGTAGTGATAAAGAATACAATGATCAAAACTGGTATTGTACTGTGTTGTTATGAAAAACCTACAAAGTATCTTTATTTCTGAGGACATTCTTTTAAAAATGAATATTAGAATTATTCAAGTTATTATATAGATATAAAGAAGAATAAAAGTATGCTGATTTGTTTTGAGTTGTGATACTGATAAAAATGTTAAGGAATACAGTCTACTCACCTTGATGATGAATGAAGAAAACAATGAGCAATGGTATGAATGGCTTAGTTATCAGAATAGTGAATATGTATTGAGATACTAGCACATCTAAACAAAATTGTAAAAAAATGCCCTACATTATATTACTGCGAATTGATGTTGACCCACCAGTGCTTGCAATAACATTAATGGACAACATCACTTACACAGAATTTTCTATCTGACTTTTAAAAAATTCAAATGATTTTAATGAGCCTGAAAATAATTTTACAGCTTATCAAATATATAACGTTAAGAATATAAACTTATTAATGGAACAAACATGTTCAATAAGTCTTGCGTTGTTAGCCGAGAGGTATCGCAGCCACCATGCAAGCAAGTAGTTGGTTGCAGACAGTTGTGGTTTCGCGTCCCGGCCGATGCTATGACATATGAAAAAAAAAAAAATGTTCAAATATGTTTACTAAGATAATTCACAAATTAAATCCCAAAAATGATCCTTTAAAAAATGTCCCCCTTTTGTTATATCAATGCCAATCAATTTTATCAAATCATCTTTTATCTGACAAAATAGATTAGTATTGATGTAACAAAAAGTGGTCATTGTTTATAAGTTCATTTAAATGATTCATTGAAGATCTAATTTGTGAATTATCTTAAAAACGTATTCTGAAGGGTTTGTTCCATGAACGGTCTGACTTTGAGAAATGAAATATTTTATCTTTTACAAATGATTAAGTAATGCTTTAACTCACTAAACATCACATGATCACCATCTCTTATGCTAGCACATAGCTGTTATTAAACAGGCAAAAAATCTCCATACAGTAGTGCCACCCTGTGCCAACCACAGTAATCAATGGATGCAGAACAGCTTGTGCATAAAATCCCCATCTAGTGCCTACTCATCCAATATCCCCAGACAGAAACTAGTATGGGGATATTGGATGAGTAGGCACAAGATGGGGATTTTATACACAAACCTTCTGGCATCCATTGATTACTCTGGTTGGCACAGGGTGGCACTACTGTATGGAGAGTTTTTGCCTGTTTAAAACTATTAGAACCAAAAAACATACTTTATTATGTACTATTTTATAAATAATGTGATTAAATTAATTTTATGATAATAAAATTTAAACAACATATTGATTATAAGTAAATTCAGAATAAAATACTATATTTGATAAAAATATCTTAAACATATGTAAAGAATGAAAGAAAACGATATGCCTTATTAATATTCTATGCTATCCAAAATATGTAAACAAGCAAACAAAAGTATAAACAAACAAACAAAAATAAATTATTAAAATTCATAAATTTAATACATTTTATGATATACAAGCAGCCATTTTTCTATCTCTGAGCACCATATGTGATCATGTTTAAAAGAAAATATTAAAATCTGTAAATAAATTTTACAATGTGCCATTAGTCATTTTTTCAGCTTTGTATGTATATGTGATTGTTAATAAAAAAAAAGGTCTATGTTGAAAGCACTTATATTTTATTCTTTCCTTATTATTTTTTCTGAATTTGAAGAGCAATATTTCATCTAATAATTTTTTTTTCATATGTCAAATGCATTGACCTGGAAGTGAACCCAGGACAGCTGCTTGGAAGGCAGCTATGCTAACCACTAGGTCTCCAATGCTTGACTAATAAAATGTTTTCTAAGCATAATGCTAAATGTTTTACAAAATATTAAGAATATACTGAAAGTTAATGCTGATTTAAAATTATCAAAACAATTAGAGTGATTATAGTTGTTTAACAATAAGATCACTACTACAAAAGAAATTGTCCAGATGATATTTAATTGTGATAAAATGCAAACATTTCACTATTCATTTAATTTAAAAGTAAAATATTGTACAAGGTTTTTTTATTTTTTCAGTGAATGAATAAGAAAATACATACTCTGTAAAACACACTTTTAAACCAATTAATGAGGGCATTTATGTCCCCAGAAATGCCTCATAAAGTAAAATCTCATATAAAAAATAAGCAATTATAATAAGTTCCTATGGGGAAAAAATTAATTTGTTATTTTAAATTCAAAATTTAAAAAAATCAATTAAAGAATAAAATTTAAATTGAAATAAATATTATTGAATAAATACTTTTCTAAGCATATTATTTTAATAATACTAACACATGGGTAAATATATATAGACATTTCTGTAGTTATAATTTTTTTTAAAAAATTATAGATTTTCAGTTGATGACAGCCATTTTATTTCTTACATACCTACAGAATTATATTATCTCATTCATGATTGGTTGAATTAAAATAAAGCATGAAAAAAACCCCACAATGCTTTACACTTTAAAATTTATTTTTGATGCATTTTATATTCAATTATTAATGGTTTTTATTTTTAAAATTTCTAACCAATAAGATTTTTTTGCTGCACTGTTAATTTTTTTTAATCATGTATTTTTTATTTTACATAAATGCAATGAAATTAAATAAAATATAGATAAAGAAATGTAATGTGCAGTTAATTGCAGCAGTTTTAATAATGTATATAAATGATAAAATGTTTTCTTTTTTTTTCTTTTTGTGATTTATGTTTATGATAAAACCAGTTATGATCTTGAATAAGACACAAATATATAACCATATTACTGATTTAAAATTGAAAAAATACATGAAATTTTAAACTTCCATTTATTAATCTTTGATCATATAAAATTGATTACTTATGACATAATACACAAAATCATTTTTTTTTTCAAAACAGCTTACGATTATGACAATTGCTTTTTACATTTATGTTAGTTGTGGTTTTGCAATAAACAAGATGTTCATTAGAATTTTAATCCATAAAACTGATTGAATGAAAATAGTTTAGCTAATAAACACATTTTAGAATTAAACATTAATACACACTGTAGCCCATAGTCAATTACTATGCTGAATTAAATTGACTTTTTATTTTTAATCATTAAAGATGTAAAATTTCTTACTTTTAGCACTGATTGTCTTGCAAAGAAACTGGATGAAAATTAAATACATTCATAATATTTTAATTCTATAGACAAAATATAATATTGTATACTCTATAGCATGAATGTTGCCATATGTTAGTTGTGGTTTTGCAATAGACAGAATAATGTTCATTAGAATTTTAATCCATAAAACTGATTGAATGAAAATAGTTTAGCTAATAGATACATTAAAACAGTGCAAGCCAGAATAATCAATGGATGCCAGAAAGCTTGTTTATAAAATTCCTATCTAGTGCCTACTCATCCAAAATCCCCAGACTACTTTTTAGATTGTGGCTTTCATCTGTGAGGTCCTTGGATCTGAGATCCCTGCACCTAGATCTTAGGATTTAGTGCAACCCTCTAGAAGCCACTTTTTATCTCGACTTTATTACAAAACTATGACTTTAAAATTAAAAACATAGTAATATTTTTAATCCAAGCTTATTAGCTTATATAGTCATATAGGTCTGAACTCAGTTCAATACCCATACATTTTGGAGTCTTTTGTTTTTAATAACCATAGCAATTACTATCCTATTAGGCTGGATTGGTATTAAACCACTAAATATCACATAATCACCAATTTTTATGCTTGCTCATAACTGTTATTAAAACTGGCAAAACTTTCCAAACAGTAGTGCCATTCATTCATTCACTGATGAAAGCCCCAAGGTAAAAACTAGTCTGGGAATATTGGATGAGTAGGCCCTAGATAGGGATTTTATGCACAAGCCTTCTGATATCCATTGATTACTCTGATTTGTACTGAATGGCACTACTGTATGGAGATTTTGCCTGTTTTAATAACAGTTATGAGCAAGCATAAAAATGATGATCATGTGGATTGTTTAGTGATCTAATATACACATTTCAACATTAAAAATAATGCACATTATTGTCCATGTTCAATTACTATGCTGAATTAAATTGACTTTTTTATTTTTAATCATTAAAGATTTGAAATCTCTTTTACTTTTAGCACTGATTGTCTTGCAAAGAAACTGGATGAAAATTAAGTACATTAATAGTATTTTAATTCTATAGACAAAATATAATATTGTATACTCTATAATGAATAAATCTTATTGTATATTTTTAGCATGAATGTTGCCATATTGATTTCAGAAAATTCAACTTTAATGAAATCACTATCCTATGATATCATTAATCTTACAAAATGACTGCCATTTTTCAAAATAGTTATTTTCAATCTTTGTTATATTAAAGATTTTAAGACTTCTCATTCGATAATTTAATATACAAAATTAACAAAGCGTTTGACACACTTGAACAAGAAGCTAGAAAGATACACAGAAATTATTACATGCTAAGCGCTTTCGAGGTCTTTTGCCTCATATTCATAGCAGTACTGTGAGCTGCAGAACGAGGAATATTAAATCTTTGTTATAGTGAATAGTCGATTATAAATAAAAATAATGAATACAAATTGATGATGATTGCTATGGAAAATCCTTGCATAAAGATCCATTGCTAACCATTGTAAATGTTTGCTACTTAGATGGCTTCAGCCATTTCAGTGAATGATGACTGGGTGGTGGCTTGTCAATCCTTGCCATGCATGTTGACTTCTCATTGGATACAGGTTAAGTAAAGGATTGAGGAAGAGCCAATATTTGGCTAACAGCTTGTCAGAACCCTGTACCATGGATTGATGTATAGTTGGACTAGAGGTTGACAGATTGCTTGAGGAGAGACCAGGTTGTGGTATAGATATCTGGGTGAGCAATTTTATCATCCTGATCCCTCAGTTGTTTTACTTTGTTGTTGAATGTGGATGGATGTCTTCTGGTGTTGTGTCCCATGGTAAAGGTGCATCATGTACACTAGAACACATACAAGATAAAGGTATTGGCATAAGCTGTGGGTGTCCTAAGCTTCTGGTAGAAGTGTATTAAGTCTTGAAAGAAGATGTTTGGCTATCTATATGTGCCAAGCATGTTGTCTCAAGTCAACTTTTATTATATTTATTGTTGAATATTAAGCTAGAATGTATACCATTCAATTATATCAGCAATTACTATTTAAATCAGCATTGCACTACCTTTTTATATTTATGACTACCTTCTTTGGTGAAAATTTGACTTGACCTATTACTTTTTTTTATTATGTCTAAATTATGTCTGAGATATTTAAGGATATTCATATTAAAATTTTTAATTAATATATAATTTTATTTTTCTTAATATTGTTACTATTAAGCACATACGATTTGAAGTGAAACTTTTACAACAAATCATATTCTTATAAAAAAAAATTTTTTCATGCGATCTTTGTATATTTTTTAAAAATTAAATTATTTCAAAAAAACCTTATTACTCTTCAATAATGCATAATATTTCTGTAGTGTAATTTTCATTACAACACTTTCATGCAATGTAGGGGGAACTTGTTTCTATCCATTTTTAACACTTTGTAGTGAGATGAGATCCTAACCATATGACCCAAGCCATGTGAAAAAAATGTATGATACATGTCTTTGGTCATATGTTTAGGATTTAATCCCTTTACAAGGTGTTAAAAGCAGATAAAAACCGGTTCCTACTTTGCATGAGAGTGGTGTAATGAAAATTACAATATTAATATATTATTAATTTTTGGATAGTCTCTAGACTAACGGATGACTAATAAAAATTACTAATATCATTATTATCCAAACTTAAGACTACTTTTTAATAATTTTGCAACTTCCAACAATTTTTACACAATTCTCTGAAGGTTTGCGACTTATGGTTGTGCAGCATTATTTTAATTGATGATTTTAAACATATATGCATATATATAATTACCATATAATTATATATTCACACTTTTTTTAGGAGGCAAAAAGAAATTGTAACTCCCTTACTATTTGAATGTTCTATAACTAATAATGCAGATAAGCTGTATGCTGTATTAGAAAATGGAGATGATGTTAATCCAGTGGTTAGTATTGTATGTATATATATATATATATATATATATATATATATATATATATATATATATATATATATATATATATATATATATATATATATATATATATATATATATAGTTGTAAATATAACAAAATCACAATCTATACTTTGTAAATATTTCATTTTCCCACATCTTTCATTTGATTTCTTTGTTGTTTCTGGAATTAGAACCATATAAATAATAGTATTTTTTACAGCTCCATTGTTTTTAAGCAATTATTTTATACCCTTCAGTTGATGATAAATCAAAATTTCCAATACAGTTATATTTTATTTTTTAATATTATATATATGTCACATTCAATTTGTTTATTATCGAATAATATTTTTGTAAATAAATCTGCATGAATTATAATGACAAATAATAAATTAAAAAGTACAGTGTATTTAAAATAATCTTTACAGTTTTTAAAAGCATCATTATAAATTTGTTGTTAATAAATTTGTTTCAAATTTTTTTATACATTATGAATTTACTTCAGATTTGTAGAGGTCTCTACTGTCGCATCTAGGCACATAGTCTTAAGGTTATAGCCTTAATTTTAAAAAGATAAGAAATAAAATCTTATTGTCAAAAAATAATGAATTGAAATTTATATTTTTCAAAAGTCAACAGCATTATAATTCTCAGAATCGGAATAAAAACTGTCCATCTCCATAACGCTTTAATTGTCAAATTAGTTTTTAAGGCATTTTTTGATTAAGTCATACTTATTATCAAAATCAATGGCGAGAGATATATAATAATCCTAGAGAGAAATATGTGCCAGCAATACCAAAGTCTTTAAATGGCTGCAAGTGTATAAATTTCATACTTTTAATTAAAGTTAAAGTTTGCAATCTGTATAGTGAGCTTTAAATTTAAAGAAAGAAAATAATTCTATCTAATGGAATTCAAATAACCACTTATATGATAACCATTTTTATAATATAAAAGTATTATTTCACTAACTAAATACCAAATTACTATAACATACATTCAATAATTTGTAAAGAATATGTAAATATCCAATCGTAATCTCCTTTATTTACCTTAAATAATTAATAGATTTATACTTTATAAATTATCAAACTAGCTTAGATATATTTTTTTTAAATTCAGAAATAACTATTGCATATAATTGATAAAATAATTATGATGATCTTACAATTAATTATTAAACATCAAGCAATACCAAATTAATTAATTTATTATATATATATAAAACTGAATATTTGTAAATACAGTAACTAAATAATTAAAAATTTTATATATATATATCAAATGATAATATACTGGATTTACTATAAAGAAAATAATATGTAATAATATATACACTTACCAATCCAATCGTTAACTCCTGGACTATTTTATGATTTTTTATTATAAACTATATAGTGTAAGTCAATACATAATCACTATCTGTCAAAATATTATTAGCCAATAGTTTTGCATTAATTAAATGACAAACTTTTCAGATGTTCGATTCATGTAAACATGAGGAGATTTGACATCACTCTAAATCGGTCACCTTTTGTACTACATATGAGAATTTAGACTTTGTAAACAAGTAAAAAAGTTCTGTATGATGCTGCCCTCTCTTGAATTATTTTACAAGTAAAAAAATCAATAAAAATGACCAAATATGTCAAACAATACCAAAGCACCACCTTCTCTTTGATCTTATTGGCTGTTTAAATTTTGACAACAAAGAAAATGGCTGCCAAAAAGTAAAGTGTTACGATCGGTTTTTGTTTTATTTCAAAAATGATAAACAAATGTTTTAGATCATTTTAACAGTATTTTTTGATGAATTATAAATTATTTTAATAAAATAGTGCTAAAAAAAATTATTTTAGAAAAATAGTTAAGATTTTAGCAAGAATTATTTATTTATTGCAAAGTGGGCAGAAATCATGATGTCGGCAAATCTTTTTGGTTGGCAATTGACGTTTCTTTTAATTTCAGCCACTATCAAATATTTTTCAAATTATAAATCAAAATTTATTTTTGAAAAAAACTTTCGTTCACTTTCATAATCTGACAAATTATTAATATACTTTTTGCAAACGAAACTAAAAAGAATATAATATTAAAAGGTAAATATATTTTGACAATTGACTTTGTCTTCAGTTTGTGAATTGGCCAATTAAAAGTTTTGATTTTTACCTCACTCCACCAATAATATAATTAGCGGTTGAAAGGTTAAAGCAAGTTTATTTGTTTAAATGAATTTAAAATTTATTAACAATATGTACATAAAAAAAAGCCAAATAGACAATAAACACTTGTGACATACGTTCAAAATATCATGAAAGATATTTTCTGTATAAATTAATATTAATAGAATAGGTATATATATATATATATATATAAAATTCACCTATATAATATATGATATGTAAGGTTTATGTGAAACAAAAATATTGTAGCACACCCATTGTTTAAAATAGAAGAAAGTTAATGACACTTCTATAATCTTCATAATAAAGTGATCGATTAATATAAAATATAATATTCACAGAGGCAAAACTCTCTCTACATTAGTGCCACTCAGTGCAAGGCAATCATTGGATGCATAAAATCCTTGACTAGTAGGCATTCAATATCACCAGATTAGTTTCTAGCTTGTGGCTTTCATCAGTGAGGAACCTTAAAATTAAGAACACTGCTCCTTGATTTTAGGATCTAACGCAACCCTCCAGCAGCTACCTTTTGCCTTTTCAGTTAACTATAAAGCTTTGAGTCCAAAATGAAAACACAATAGGGTTTTCAAGCTAAGCTCATTAGCTTGTATACTTGTATAGATCTGAATTCAGTTCATCATCTATATTTTTGGTGCCTTTGATTTTTTAACAACCATTGCCACTGTAATCCTATTGTGCAGGATTGGTATTAAACTGTCAAGCATCACATGATCACCATTCCTTATGCTTACAAAAGCTGTTTTACAGGGCAAACTCTCCATACAACAGCACCAATCAGTGCAATCCAGAATAATCAATGAATGAAGGAAGCTTTGTGCATAAAATCCCTATCTAGTGCCTACTCATCCAATATCCCTCAGACTAGTTTCTAGCTTGTGGCTTTTATCAATGAGGAACATTGGATCTAAGAGCACTACACCTAGATCTTAGGATCTAATGCAGCCCTCCAGCAGCCAGCATTTACTTTTTTTAGCTAACTATAAAGCTTTGAGTCCAAAATGAAACACAATAATGTTTTCAAACTAAGCTCATTAGCTTATATAGTTGATGATGCTGAACTGAGTTCAGATCTATACAACTGTACGGGCTAATGAGTTTAGCTTGAAAACCTTCTTGTGTTTTCATTTTGGATTCAAAGCTTTATAGTTAGCTAAAAAAGTAAAAGGTAACTGATGGAGGGTTGCATTAGATCCTAAGATCTAGGTGCAGTGCTCTCAGATCCAAGGCTCCTTACTGATGAAAGCCACAATCTAGAAACTAGTCTGGGTTTATTGGGTGAGTAGGCACTAGATAGGGATCTTATGCACAAACCTTTCTGCATCTATTGATGACTCTGGCTTATACTGAGTGGCACTACTTTATGGAGAGGTTTTCTCTCTGTCAAAAACAGCTTGTGTAAGCATAAAGAATGGTGATCATGGAATATTTTATAGTTTAATACCAATCCTGTCCAATAGGATTATGGAAACTGGTTGTTAAAAAAATCAAAGACACCAAAGATTATAGATAAAATAGTTCACTGAATCAGATCTATACAATTATACAAGCTAATGAGTTTAGCTTGAAAAAAAAAGTTTTTTTATTTTGGACTCGAAGTTTTATAGTTAGCTAAAAAGTAAAAGGTGGCTGATGGAGGGATGCATTAGATCCTAAGATCTATGTGCAGTGCTCTCACATCCAAGGCTCCTCACTGATGAAAATCACAAGCTAAAAACTAGTCCGGGGATATTGGATGAGTAGGAACTAGATAGGGATTTTATGCACAAACCTTCATTCATTGATTACTCTGGTTTGCACTGATTGGCGCTATTTTATGGAGAGTTTGCCCTGTAAAAAAAGCAGCTTGTGTAAGCATAAAGAATGGTGATTATGTGATGTGTGGTGATTTAATAAAATATCAATAAGTAATTGTTACAATACGATTAATTTGGATTTTCACCACTTATAATAGATATATTCAAAAGTAATGCCATCAATGAATTAACCTATATATTTTAAATCGAAGTTTTAACTATTAAAATGTAAATTTAAACTAAATTTAATTTCCTTTTATTTTTACATATATAAAACAAATAATTTTACTTGAAATATAGTAATCGATAATATTTATAAATATTATGTCAATAAACACACATATAAAGTATATCTTAGCATATAAACTGATCACTGTCTTCATATATGACACTTCAAAGAAATGCAATAATTCCAATGTCTATCCCACAGACTGTATTTTAATGACTTACGAATCCAAACAAAGTAAAAGTATCATATATACAGTTATCCAAAACAATGTGTATTTATTAAATTCCAATATTCCCCAAGTATTGAATTTTAGCCTTCATTTAGAAAATATTTAATATTATATTGGCATTATAAATAAACAGATGCCTATTTTCATTTATGACCATGTGAGGTAAATATAAATTGATTTGAATCCTATGTCAAAGTACTCCATCAGTATTATAAAATTATATCTGCTGATAAGAACAATTCTTATATACAGCTGCATGTTGTTAACTTCCATACCTCATTATTAAAACATTTTGCTAACTTGTGATAATAATTTTCAGTAAGGAAATATCAAGCCAAATTTGGATACTATAAATTACTTTTCCTTTAACAAGTTTTCGATAATCCTGTCCAGTTTCCTGGACCAATATAATCTTTTCTACTACATCATATATATATATAAGAACTTAAATATACTTCTATGAAAGTCAGAGCATCAGAAAGTGAATTCAAATCATTCAGTCTTATTTGTAATCTCTTACAAATGACAAAAGAACCAAGGTAACACATCATTTACTCTAATACTAAAATTACGCAGAATTCCACGCTTAAATTTTTTTTTGCAATAATAATAATTTTTTTTTTTTAATAAGCATTGAATATAGCAAATAATATTTACACTTTAAAAC
The DNA here is from genome assembly GCA_028023455.1 of Epiperipatus broadwayi. Lineage (NCBI taxonomy): Eukaryota > Metazoa > Onychophora > Udeonychophora > Euonychophora > Peripatidae > Epiperipatus > Epiperipatus broadwayi. Next base: position 449,674 of record JAQFVV010000147.1, read on the forward strand.
ACAAATAATAATTTTTAACATAATAGAAATGAAAACAATCTATACTATAATCGTGGTTTTTTTTTTTGCCATATGTCAAAGCATCGGCCGAGAGATCAGCACAGCTGACTTGCAACCAGTTGTCATGGGTTCGCTTACTGGTCTATGCTTTGACATATGGCAAAAAAAAAAGAATCTATACTATATTTTTATCATATTGCACTGGAAATATATATATGTTATTCCAATTAAATATTATGTATATCATATAAACATAACAACATACTTATTTAGGACTTTAAATGTTCATATGTAAAGTTTGCAGTAAATAAAATATATAGAATAAAGTAACTAACTTTATCAGAAATATAAATTTTATTATTTACATATGTATTTTAAATGAATAAACTTAATTTATAAATTTATGTTGCAATGATAATAATACATTTCTTGCATTAACATTCATTGTCATAGCAACCTATTTCAATACTCTTAGACTAATTCATTACCTATTAATACTAATTAAACATAATAATAATAAACCAATTATACTTGACATATGCTGAAAATACCCCAAATTTTGGTTGGCACATGTAAAATATGCATTTTAAAATTAATCGTATATACAAAAGTGACGTATTCTAAAATATTCCTTTAAAAGACATTTAAATTTTTAATATTTTAATTATAGATGTCTTAATTAGTCATCTGATTCGATTTAAAATGCAATCAATTGAACCAAACTAATTAAACAGATAATAAAGGAATTTAATTAGCAAAACCCAATTAACTAAATTCCACCTTAATTTATAAATGTTACTCCAAAAAACAAAAGAAAGTAAACTGATAAAAGAGGGAATTTGGAAAGGAGCAGCAAAGATAATACAGAACATGTTTAGTGAATTCTAGGAGAGCATCTGTTGCAAAGGAACAGCATGGGAATTGAGAATTACCCTATGTTGAGAAAAGAGCATATTAAGATGTAGAAACTATACATGCAGGATTATAGTTTGAGTATTCATTATTGTATGTCCATAGTGTGTTTTTCTAAGACAGCTCAGCAGGGACCAGAACTGTGTTAATTTGTATACACCAATCTCTTGTCACGCACTTAGCTTGGATCAGTTGAGAACTTTGTATAAACTGTAAACTAGTTAGCATCAAACTATTTTGGAAATTAAACTCTAACTAGTTCATGAGTGAACATTTGTGTGCTGCAATTGAAGAGACAGTACACAGCAGCACAATACATATATATTAAATTAAATTTCCTTATTTTATTTTAATTTTCTTAATAAAATATAATTATTTATAAATTATGTGTTCAAAAGCAATTGTGTTCAACAAAATATTAATAAAAGTAAAATACTGATATTTTAATAAGATTTATTTTATTAGTCATTAATTATGGCTGCTTCTGAGAACATTATTTATAAAACTTTTTTCTATGAAAAATCAAAATTAATAAGTATAGTAAAAGTCAGTCGTAGATATTTTCCAAATTACACTGATATTAAATTATTACAAATCATTCAACTGCTCTCTACTGTGATAATTTAAAAAATGATGTTGAAAACCATTTGGATGAAGTATATAACAATTCATTATGGACTTTAAAGTTCTTCAAAAGTTAGTTTTTAAAAAGTGCTATAAACTTAATAAAATTATGTATCTAAGCTTAATATACCCATTTTTTTGATATTCATGTGAATAAAGAATAATGATAAAAGAAGGAAATTGTTTCAATAAATTACTTTCTTTTATAATTAGCTATTTTGGTACAAAATTGTTAATTATCACAAACTTTGCTTATTAATTTTACCTTAGTTTATATGATTAAAACAAAATTCTAATTACCATTTTTTTTATAAAAATCTTTTTTATTGCTTGCAGAATAAAAAAAAAATCATTACAAAAATTAAAAATTAGTGCAATGTTTTACGTGATAGATAGGTTCCTCAGAAAACATGCGCAAACAAAATCATGCAAAAATAGATGTAACTTACCTTGAAAAAGGAGGGATACGGACTGTGATTTTTCAAAACTCATGTAAAAGCAAAGCACCAATGTAAAATTTACTTTAAAATTCACACGCAAAAAAAATAAGGAAATAAAATATGACTAATAAAAAATTTTAAATTTGAAAAAAATTGATACAAGACAAACTTTTTTTAACTATAATATTTAATTTTATTCAAAATAATATACTTTTATGCATAATTTTCAGTACAGTAATTTACATTTTTTTATACACGTTTAATTGTTATCGCTATTTGCTGATAAACAGTTTCATTTGCAAACTGGTAAAAAATAAAGATACTTCACAAGAGGAAATACAACTAGCACCAAGTTCACTCTCATATTGTGTTAATGGTTTTCTGTTGACAACGTAATTAGTAATTAATCTTTGAGATGATGATTTTATTAATTGTTTATGAACTTAGACTTATGATAATAAAAAGACATTTATTCACCACTGCTGAGAAAAATTTAATTAAAACTAACAACTAAAAATTTAATTCTTATTTTTGTCTTTAATTTTCAATTTCGTTTAAAAATCAAATTTCATTTTACATCACATTAATTTCAAGTCACCATAAGTAATTTTTAAATTGTTAATTACAATTAAAAATCAGATTTTAATTTTTAATTGTCAAATTTAATTGTGCCCACTGCTATTACTCACCTTTTAAAAATAAACTTGCAGACATTAAATGATTAATAATTGATTACATTTTTTTTAAAAAGCAAAAACGGAATGTGATTTAAAATGCAAAATTAACATGCACAATGTTTGAACAAATTTACATTATAATCTTGTAAAATTTAATGTGTGTATACATAAAACGTGGAAATCATGATTTTAGTTTCATTATTGCATAAAATCTTACTATTATAAAGCACTGAAAATATTGAAATTACTAAGATGAAAGTCGAATTCCAATAATGTGCTATTACTTTCAATATAACATAAGTGCACAAAATTTATTATTTAAAGTAATAGCGCATTATCGAAGTTCAATTTCCGGTGAAACATAAATCACGTAACTTCAAAATCGTGTTAAATTAGTCCATGTAAAAAGAGACCCAGGTGTATATATATATTAATATATTCCATATTACCAACATGTCAAAAATATTAACAATATTACTAATAATAAAAGAATAGAAATTACTTTTGTTAAATATATATTTTTTTTTCAGACCCTTTTAAATGCTTTTATTTGATTAACTGGTTTGAGAAAACAGCATCCATATTAAATTTTTTATAGAATTGGTGCATAAGTTTAAGATAATTTTAATTTGTATAATGGAAAAAATCATTTAATTTATGTTATTAGAAAAATAAAATATCTAGGAATGTAATAATATGTAATTATTATACTTTTGAAATTAAAAAAAAATTTAAAAAAAAAAATATTTATATTTTTTAAAAATTTCTCAATTTTAATAGATAAATTATAATTTTTATTTATTTATTAACAGATTCATTACATTCATTATAAAATTTTCAATAAAATAACATATAACATGAAGTGATTGGTTTATCTTCACACTTTTATTTCCAGTACTTAAGATTTGCCCATACTTAAGCATTTGGGTTGAAAGAATAGGTGGATTCATTCTATTCTTTCATAAAGACTTTATCTTGTGTTGAAAATGAAAGTATTCATTTATTATTAACATTCATAAAAAAGCACATGTACATTAGCTTGAAATGCTGATCTTTAGTTTATGAGTTAGCTAGGAAAATTCATTAATCCAAATATCTATATAAAGAGTAGTTGATATCTCATTTTTTAAAGAAACATCAAAAACATATTTTTTTTTGCAGGGGTTTTTATATAATGAATGTATAGAGAATAACAGAGATGAATAAATTAGTTTAAATACTTTTCAGGATATAAGTGACTTTGATTCAGCTAAATAAAAAAGAAAGGGTTTAGATTTAGTATAATGTAGAATATTAATAATAATAATGCTCTTTTTATTATGTCTTATCTTTCACATTGTAAAAAAGATTTCAAAAGCCAAAAATATAAACTTAAGTGATTACTGTAGAATGATTGCTTTCAAATAATAAAATGTTGCTGTAATCATGTTGCAAAAGAATAAGCATATAAATAAAAATTATGATATAACTTATCCAGTAGAACTATTCCTGAATCATCCTTTTCTTCTCACTGAATTGAAGCATTTACATAGAAAGGTGTTGAGTGGAGTTGGCTGATAACTCAAAACATTCCTGAAGAAGCTAAGTGAGCTAGAGTTTGAAGAGTGTACTATCTTTTTTAATTTCATTTGGTAAGCAATTAAACAGAATCTCTCAGAACTTTTGCTTTGTGATAATCACCCCCCCCCCATAATCAAAACCTTTCCTATCCTTTTTTTAGACAGACAGCACAACACTATTTTTGAATGTTGTAAAATTATTAAAATCACAGCTTGGATACCAAATACTGGCTAGCATAAAAATCTTTTTACAATTCCTTATGGTGTATTTGCTCATTGTAACTATCTCTACAGATCCATCATTCAAATCCTCCTTTATTAGTTTGGAGTGATCATATTATCACAACGTATTACAGCCAGTAAATTCAATAATTTCTTAATTAATTACTACTCCTCTCTGCTTCTGGATTGATTTACAGGATTATTTGCCATTGTCATGTGAGCAAGCTTCCTTGAATTTTTTTCTTTGCACTTTTTCCTCTACATCTGATATCTTTATATTTTCCCAATTGAACATATGGTCATTAATACATATGGAGTTTATTACTATAGATACATCTGTTTTTCTCTTTTAACCATTAGTTTGTGTTCTTTCAATTGCTATTTAACAGGGTGACAGGTCTCACCAGTATACTTTCTTTCATATTTACATGGTATTTCATAGATGCAGTTTTTGTTCTTCAGAATTTCTGGTTTAGGCTTGGCAGAAGTTCCTCAAATTGTGGTATGTCTTTGGAAAGATGTTCTAATATTACATTGATTGAAGATTTTCTTTAATTTCTTCATCATTTCTGATAGATATGGATATACTACAGTACCAATAATTGTTTTTATTTGTGTCTCTTTCTTGTTGTTTATTAAAGGTTTTCTTAATGATAGCTGATGGATAACCATTCTTCATGAAAGTTTGTTCTATGTGAATCTTTTCATTTTCCAAATCAGTGGTTTCGGAAACAAACTTCTTTTGCTGTGTTCAATAGTGATAATATAATTCCATGTTTAGTGCTTCTGGCATGATTGGACATATATTCCAAGTACTTTCCAATGTGTTTTGGCTTCCTACACACTGTTGGTTTTTACTTTGCCCTGAGGGAATCTTGTCATAAGAACAGCCAAAAATGTCAATTATTGTGACTCCATTGTGAATTTAATTGAAGGAGATATGTTGTTGTGCATCCAGAATGATTGTAATTGTGCTTCATCATGCAACCATATGACAAATGTATCATCAACATAATGAATACACACATTAGGTGGACACAGAGTAATATTTATGGTTGTGATTTTAAGTTTTTCCATGTAAATGTTGCTAAGCGAGGGTGATAGTGATGAGTCCATGGCCATCCCTTGATTTTGTTGGAAGAATTCTAAGTTATATAGGACATTGTTGTTATGCAGAATGTTAATAATCCCATTATACTATCAATGTAAAGAGTTGTAGTTTGTACACTACTATCATCATATAACTCTTTTTTACAATAGACAATGCCCCATCGCATGGTACATTTATAAATAAACCTTCCATGTCAAAGCTTACCAATATGGTAGTTCTTTCCATTTTCATGTCTCTGAGTAATTCTACAAAATGCCAATGAACTAAGAGGTTCAAGAAGAAATCTCAACAAATTTTGATATGTTGAATTTCTAGAACACAATAGGTTTTAATGGAACATTGTTTTTATGGAGCTAAGATAGTCCATAAAGGTGAGGTATTTTGCTGAAACACTTTTGCATGTTTCAGCTTTTTATTTTATATCCACAATGCTGGTTTCTTAAGATTTTTTCCACTTGTGTTTCTGTTCTAAAAAACAGTTAAGAAAAGAAAAAAACCTATACGATTGGTTTTGATTCCTTCATTGCTATTTTTTTAAAGGTATTTTCTTACCTCCCAAATATTTTCAGTCATCACTATTTTTACTTTTTTTCTAAATTATTTTTTAATTTCCGAATTTTGATTCCAGTAAACCTTAATAGAATATTAATTACTGTATATTTTAATAGAGTATTTACTAAATCCTATTATAAAGTTGTAATTATTTTTTAAGCACACAGGAAGTATATGCAAATACTTTTAAGACAAGCTTTGACCTGTATCAAATGCTCTTGAAATTTATAATAGTCAAGCAATAACTTTATTTTGCCAATAGTGGGATCTCTCAAACCACAACACAAGATAGTGACTTTTATAAAGATAAGAGCGGCCATCTTATCTTTAACCTAACTTTCCACTTATATAGGTCAATCTGAAGCATCTTCATTTGGAAGCATGAAGCTGTTATTCTCTCCACTGTTTAAGCCCTCTATTTACTATACAAATTAACATTCGTGAAATCTTGCGATTTACAACCAGTTAATGTTATGATCTTTATACTGGAAATATATAAACTATTGTAAAGTTGTAATTATATAAAATGTATACTTAATTAGCATTTAATTAAATAACAAGATATTCAAAACTAAATTAAACTGTTTTTATTTAATCAACTAAATTTATATTTCTGATTCTAATTTATTTATCTTACAATTTGCTTAATATAATTTAGTCACATAAAACTTATTCTACTGATATGAACATACTGACTACTATAAAGAAAAATCTATATTATAAACTTTCTGTTGTTATTTTCTTTCTTATTTACGTATGTAGGTATTTGTGGGCACTTTCAGCATAGCTACAATATGTTGTTAAAAATTACACGCACACACATATATATATATATATATACTAAGTATAGGGGATTTGAACTCAGACTTTCAACCACCCACCAACTATCCTTACTATCTCATACAACTGATACACATGACCACACATGTAGAAAAATAAATAATCACCAATATACATATTTCATGCTAAATCAGCAATCATCAGTTGGTCCAGATTATCATCTCCCACACATATATATATATAATCAATAATACTGGCATTAGCATAGGATTTGAGTTTCCATCATCAGATTTTCAATGATATGGATGGCTGAAAAGTTGGAGGTTGGAGTAGATTGAAGCCTGTACATTAAAGTATGAAGATTTGCTATCTTAATATAAACTGAGCACTAATTATATATGTGTGTGGGAGATGATAATCTGGACCAACTGATGAGTGCTGGTTCAGCACGAAATACGTATATTAGTGATTATTTATCTTTTCTACATGTATTTGGCCATGTGTATCAGTTGTATGAAATAGTGTGGATAGTTGGTGGGTGGTTGAAAATCTGAGTTCAAATCCCCTATACTTACAATTCAGTTCCAGGTTTGTGAAGAGTGCCTGGTTTTCAATTATTTATATATATATACTGGAAAAAAGACAATAATTTCAACCATGCCTCAATGAAGATACTATATATGATAATGAAATAATAATAAAAAAACACTAGAGGTTTCTGTGATCATAATGAAATCGTTGCAAACTTTTTTTAAAATGTTATAATCTTGCAATATTTGACATTTTATATATACAAATACGATTAGAGGGTTATGTAGTTTAAATTATTCAAGAAAAAACTCTTTCTATCACAATACGTATAGATATTAAAGTATCAAATTGCACTTTTTTTTTTACTTTTTTTTAAACAAAAATAACATTGCCCTGAGTTTTATTTTATTTTCTTCCAAGTATTTAAATAATAGAAGAGTTTAAACTATTCTAAGTTGTTTTCAAGCATTTAACTAGTTTAGTTCTAAGTTTCTCATAAAATATGCATTTATTTAGTGCTTTGATTAAAGATCAGCTGTCTCAGGTATGCAGTAATGAATTCATTGCCAAATTTACTCCTTAATTAAAGTTTCTATTTCAAAGGGCAGTGTAAATATTTTACTTTTGTAATGCTAATTTTGTCCTTTCTGAAATATTTCTTTTTCGTTTTTTTTTAAATGAAAGTTTTTCTTTTTTAAAGAAATATTTATAATATAAAAAACCAAATGTTTTTTTTCCCCATGTGTCAAAGCATCGGCCGAGAAGCGAACCCCGGGACAACTGCTTGTAAGGCAGCCTTTTTGTTTTTGTTTAGTTATTTGTTTCCTAGTTTAATCTAATTATGTGATTTGTTTTTGGATCAAACTATAATTATAATTTTTTGTAGTCAATAGTACTTGCTTAAAAAAAAATAATTATTTTAAAAAGTAATTAAATTGCATGAAAATAATACTCATACTGGAAATAAATGAAAAATCTTACCCACAGTATTATTAATTATTAAGAATGTGGTATCCTATACCAATTTTCAAATTAACATAAATTATAGATGTGTGCTTATGCACAATCACACACGCATATATATATATATTAACAGCAGTTCGTCATGAATTTAAATTATTTCTGCCATGTCTCCTGAACATGGCAGATAAGATTATGTTTTTATAAATACGTCTAGTACATCAATACTTACTTATTTGATGAATTAATACTTTATTATCAGACTAAGAATATTTAGATACTAAATTCTGACTTACAAAATTTTTAGTTACCTAAAAAAAATGTTTTATTGCATGCTATTGCTAATAACACATTAGATGTGATCCAGAAAATCCAAGTTTATAAACTCTTAAGTCTTCTGACAATAAAAATTATTATCGGACATTAAGAAATCATTGGCCAGCTATCAGGTTTTGAAAATACAGTACAAAAAAAAAAGAATGAATAATTATGTAATTTGATAAAATAAGAGTGATTGCCAGTTGGTAATACATTTAAATCCCCAACCTGATGCTGATTTTTGACTTTTGCATTTGTCAGTGAAGACACTTGGAATTAATAGCTGGAAATAACACAATTTTGTATTGAATCTCAAGTCTTAATGATAAAGCAAAAAGTAAAAAAAAACAATCTAAGGATGTAGGTTTCAATGCATTATTATTCCATAATCTCTGATTATTACCTTAACTATAGATTCCATTAAAGGGTAATTCTTGTGTTATTAAATATTGTATGAGAATCAAATGGTATATTAATTTTGTATGATCTATTTGATATATATAATAATGGTTTTTGTCTTGAACATTTCAAATTGCACATACACAGACATATTCATACACAAATGGGGCGGTTGTTAGAAAAGAAGATGAATCTTATTTATAACTGATTTCATATTCGTATTTTTAAAATGGAGTATTCCAGAGAGCATGTAATGTTGTAATTTCTAACTTGCTTTCTACATCATGTGAATGATTATCTAAAATATATATTTTTAATGTGTCAAAGCATCGGCCGGGAAGCAAACCCCGAGACAACTGCTTGTAAGGCAGGGGTTCCGCAACTTTTTGCATATATGAGTTATTAGTTAAAGAGATATTAATTAATATTAAAGGCTCACATATATTTATATTTATCCAGTAATATTTAACTAATACATATTCATATCTGGGTGAACGTGTGATGTGAGCCTGGGGTGATGGAAAATCATCATCGTCCCCAAATAATTAAAATTAAATATAAAAAAATCAATTCAAAATATATAATTATCATATTTAAATAATATTTTGTTTAAATCGCATGTTGTTATTAAATTAATAATGACTGGAAGGTTGCTATTCTTCCACATGCGCCTTACAATTACTTTCAGACAGCCAATAGCTGTTAAAACAGCAATCTGAGAAGCAATCAGGCCTAGACACATGACAGATTTTTTGACAAGAACAGAATGATACCAGGTGATACCACTCTTCTCTTTTTACTTAACTTTTATATATCAAAATAAATGTATAAGCAATTTTATATATTCTAAGAGAGCATGAGATCAAGAGATCTCTGAGAGATTAGTCTAGTTAACTCCTTAGAGCAACTATGAGCATCATTAACCATACACCAACCAGCATTATCAATAAGTAAAAGTAATATTCATTCATCATTGTGAATGATTAACCATAAAAATAAATCAACAGTCAATCTTGTGACTGGATTTGAAATGGGTCTACTGTATACCAAACCACCTATTTAGCCTTTATCAGCTTGGGCAATTATTTAATGATTAATTTGGATGCACCAATTTAAGTGCTTATCCATAGAATATACAACCATAAAAACAATGCTGGGATGTGAAAACATGCTGATCATCATCAATGCTCTGGCCACTTAGTACCATTAATATATTGGCCAACAATAATTTTAATTTTAATAGTGACTAAAGTAAATACAATGTAGTACATGGGCTTTAAAAAATAGTCTCTTTGTGCCAAAATTAGGACAATGTCATACTGGAATGCCCCTGCACTAAATATACATCCCCTTTTATATATCAGTATTGTGTGTGAGTCTAGCTCAGAGAACATAAGCTCCATTACTGTTGTGACCAAGAGATGATATCTAAAAACCATTTGGAAATAAGTCACTGGAATAATTTTAACAATTTAAATACGAGTTTATTAGTAACTAACAAAAGTAAATTGTAAATAAGGTCTTTATAATATGGTTATACACATATAAGCTTTCTGATTTTGATTACTATACAAAATTCAAATTATTACATTGATTTTACAATACTTCATAATGGGTTAACATAAAGCACATATATAGATATGTGCACAGATTCACATTTTATAATGAATACATTTCAATTGACATTTTAAATTTTTTTAAAGATGATTAAATTTGATGTATTTATTTGATTAATATACAAAATTCAAATTACTATATTGTGGTTTATATATATGTTCATATAAAACACCTATATATATCCACACACAGACATGCTATATAATTTCTGGACATATTTGAATTGTTATAAAATAAAATAAATGATTAAAATTTTAAGTTACATAAAAATACTATAAATGATTAAAATTTACTTATACATGTATATCTGACACACATTGATGTATGCATACAGACATGTGACATCATAATTTCGAGTCGTAATTGAATTGTCATATACAAACAAAATTTAATTAAAATTTTACATATATGTGTATAAGCACACTGACATTTATACCACATTTTAATTTAACACAATAATAAAAGTTATTCAAAATATACTTTCCATAATTAATTCCTTGATTAAAATACATTAAGATTATATAAAATTCACATATCCATATGTGACATATAAAAAATGGATCAGTTATTAAACATAAGTTTTCTTTTAAAAAATATCGATTTTTTTAAAAATAAAATCAGCTTTTAACAGATATGCTAATTAATTATTATGTTTTTAGAATAATATAGAATTGTCTATTCTTTACTTTTTGATTTTTTTTAATTTAAGCAAAATTATTTGCTGATACTTTTTAAATGACATTTTTAAAGAATTACTAAAAACAATTTCTTCAATATATATATATATATATATATATATATATATATATATATATATATATATATATATATATATATATATATATATATATATATATGTCATTTATGGATTGCTCCTTTCTTTTAGATGTGTGACTCAAGAAAATTATTCATTTGTTTTATTTTAAGTTATAGGTTAAAATGTCATTTTAAGAAATTATAAAGAAAAAAACCTCACTGTATGTACATGTGACACAATGCATTTATCTGTGGTTTCTTACAGGTATAGATAAACAACAGCATATGTATACCAACATTTTCATCAAGCTGTTGAACTCTGTGCAAGCTGGTAGACTGGATTGTCATAATCTGGATAGGCATAATCTGGTATGTTGACATTCAATCAGTTACCTCTTGTCTGGGACTTGATAAACTTCAGGCTAGCAAGCTGTTTTTAAAACCCATTTGTAACTATGAATTTCAATGCAAAGAAATGGGTCATTTTTGTCAATCTGAATTAAAATTCCATCATGAATGGTAAAGCAGTTATTTCATTACATTCTTACATCTTCATGGTAGTTTTCTGTATAACCCTGCTAGACATCTCTTTTGGCCAGCTATAATTACTGCCAACTACAGTAAACTGCAACAAAATATAACCTAATACTCCCTCATCTTTTCCTCCAATCCATTTTATAGTCTTGGATTGGCTGGAATATGCTACACCAATTAAAAAAATTTCTTATCTTGATTAAAAAAATTTTTAATCTTTTCAAATCACTTTTAATTACAAGCTACATTTGGAATTTTATTAAAGTGTAATCTACATATTTTTAACTAGAGTGAATTGTAAACAATCATTAATTAAAAGATTTCAAAAATAAACCATGCTTGGTTTTAAATTCAAAATCAGAATTCAATAAAAGTATTTATTAGACCTTTTAAAACTGTTTAATATATAATAAAATTCTGTTTTAAATCCAGAATGATTTAACTCTTTACAGTTATTATTATTCCAGGAAGGTAGAAAAATATCTACAAAATTTTTGTTTGTTTATTTCTATTCCTTTCAATTATATATATATATAAATTTGTGCACACACACTATGTTATTGTGTGCTATTAACAATCCTATTACTATATATATATATAAAGAATATAAATAAGAGTAATAATAATGATGATGATGATTATGATAATAATTCCTCTTAAATACTCTATTATTTTATACTAGTGTGCAAGTAGATTTATGGCTAGTATGCCCAAGTGCATCTTTTCTAGGGGATAACAGTGAAGGGAAATACAGCTTCTGAATTTTAAATGTGATGATCACTCTGCAGATTTAAATATTAGATGAGATAATAGTGGTCTTCATTACCAGAAATATTATGGTTTAGATGCTAAGAAAGATATGTTTGAACATCTGAGTATAAAGAGCATGAATCTATCCACATTTTATTAACAATAGTTATAAAATTGTTGCTCTGATTAAAACATTAAAATAATCAAAATAATCCAGTCTAACTTTTTAATTTTAAATAATTGATAATCAATAAGTATCTCCTTTCATTACATTAAATAGGTATATAAATCGAACATCACTTATTTAAAAATCAAATAAGATAGTATTTTTCTTCATTGCCTAACTTTACTATGCCACAGATAATATATATAAATATCTGGATATAAAGGATGTGGAACTATCCACACTATTAGAAACAACACTAGAGGGAACAGTATTCACAATATTGATACTTTGATTCTAGTCATAAAGCCACAGTAAACTCAAAATAATCAAATATAGTAATCATGTATTTTCCTTCTCAGATGTCAGTAAGTAAAATTGCATAAATAATGATGATCCTAAATCTTTCTCAGGTAGCAATTTATCTTTCATGCATTTAATCAGTAAGCATTACCAGTTAATATCATGGAGAGGATTCAATTTGTATCCAGGAATATTAGTGCAGAATCATGCATACTATTTAAATGATACTAGATGAGATATTATAAATAGTCAAAATAAGAGTCATAGATCACATGACCCTATTCTCTTAAGCTTGTAAGTTATAAACAATGAGGATTGCCAATTCCTCAACAAGCTCTGTGATAAATGCTTAGCCAGAGCTCTGGCAACCCTATGAGGAGTGCCAAAGCACGAAACTATGGTCAAGGGTTGGGGGGGGGGGTTCCTGACAGATATTTTAAATGCTAGCTCTCTGGCAACTCTATGAGGAGTGCCAAAGCACGAAACCATGGTCAAGGGTTTGGGGGGGGGGGGAGTTCCTGACAGAGATATTTTAAATACTGGCTCTGGCTAAGCATTTATCACAAAGCTTGTTGAGGAATTGGCAATCCTCATTGTTTACATGAGATATTATTCCATAAAGTTGATTCTTCTATTCTAAATTCTAAAGCAAATGATCCTAATCACAACGACATCCTAAGATCATAATTAAACAATAACCAAAAACTCATTCTTGAATGTGAACTACAATCTCATGTAATGCAATAGATCAATGTTCATTCATTTAAAACTTAGATAAAATTGTATTTATCTTCATATGAACTATGTCCATCTGTTAGAAGAGTTGTATCTGAATGTATATATATCATTTCATAGCTATTAGTTTAATGAGAAAATTTGGTAGATGATGTTGGTGGAACTTTTTATTTCAAATTATAGTTCAGACTGAATATATGCTATGGCTGGTGACAATCATCTTAAAACAAAAGTTGTACTGATAGTTTTTTTACAATTAAGAAAATGATTTAGAGTATATAAGATAAGTATATGCTATTTTTTATATCAACGGGTTTGATATGTAAACATAAATATTTTTTTTTCTTTTTTTTTTAAAGTTTCAAATGAATTTTATTGAGTAAATGTTACATAGAGCTTTATATCCACATATATAGGATAATAATAGGAATCATATGAAGGTTACATCTTTTTTTTTGGTATGTGATGTTACATATATTCATATTTATATATATATATATATTAGGGAAAAGTAAAATGAATGTAATAATCATTAGTTCTTTTTTCTTCTTAGATTTCAAGGGTATTATACTATGCCCTAAGATGCTATCATATTAAGAATAAATGTCTTGATAACTATTGTGTAATTAAATATTGGCTTCAGTTATTAAAATTAACTTTATTGTGTTTATATAATATATAATATGTAGATAATTTAACGGTAAGAGAAGTAACGGGTATTATATATATATATATATGGTGAATAGGGTGAGTGCGTGAGGGATAGAGATATTATTGAACTTGACATTTTTTTAATAGTAAATAAGTTTGATTTAAGCAAGACAAAAAGAAACCCTATATCTACTTGTCTGAATTTCCACACTTATATCAATACAATATTATGATGAATTGATTACTAATAAATGCTAGCTCCTAAAATGTAATATGAATCTAAGATAACAGTTTGGATACTAAACAATTTATATTTCTTGGATGCTATTTATAATAATTATATTGATTAATAGAGAAATTAATAGCTGGAATCCATAGTGCATAATGTTAATAATAATAGTTTATTTGCAACCAAGAAATAATTTATAAATGATATTAAGAATATGATTAAGAAATAGACTTTCTTGTAAAATATTTGCATCAAGTATTTAGATCTGTACTGGTGAGGAACAACAGACTGAAGGGAAAATATACAAACTTTAATCGTTAAATCTTATTAATAAAGAGATATAAAACGAAAGTTTTAACTTAATACGATTTATTAATCAAATAAATATAAGAAAATCTAAATAAGCTATTATTTATGTTTGAATTGATACAATTATAATTTGGAATGATTATAATTATCTCCCCTTAGTTACATTTGTTTTTATCATCTATTCTTAAACGAATGAACTAGCACAAATAATTATAAATAAACACCATAAAATTTCAAAATAGAATTTAATAATCTGTAACGAGTGTGTTACTTGATAAGTAAATATTTCATATTTCATAAATATCCAATTTCATTAGAAGGTGGTGTAGTTTTATATCAGGATTTTTTGGTGATAATAATCCATAATCCATTTATCTAATTACTACGCATGGTGCATTCATGGCATGTGTTGAATACAGTTAAACTTTTATTTCAAAATATATGCACAAATTTTGTTACCTTAATTTCTTTAAGGAAATAAGTATGCTTTAGTCTTTGTTTTATATGATAATCCTTAAATCTAGGGCTGTGCACGCAAACTTAAGATCTATTGACGACAAATCTTGCAATAAGCATTAAACGATCTGATAGGTAATGCCACGATATTGTAATGAAGGTAAATAAAATTAAGAGGCTGATGTTCCTTTATAAATAATCCTCTCATTTTAAATATTAGCACTATCACTTGATTTCTTTATTAATATTAAATGATAATATCCCATACTGAATACACACACACACACATATATTTGAAATCACAGAGATATTCTTTGAACATTTTGGTGAAGTCAAAGAATTTTCGAATTCACGTTCTAAAAGCGATTCGGTTATTGCTAAGCCTTTGATTTATATTTTCATTTGCCCGGCGAATGGACGTTAATTTTCTTTAACCAAGAGGTAGACTTCCCTTTTATAAAATTTCATAAATATATACATTATTACCTTCTAATGAAATACGGTTTGTTAGAAGTTCAATTTACTTCTGCAGCAAATGAATACATAAGTAAAAAAAATACACTTTAAAAAAAAAAAGAATTCCAATACCTTTTAATTTTTTTTCTGACCAGTCAGGAACTCCTATCATTTTGCTGAACAATGTAATCTCTTGTTATTGTTATATATGACTTGCTTGAGGTTTCTTTATAAGATTTCATCAAGCAATTATTATTGTTGTTAAACATAATTTTAGAACATTAATCATACACACATATACAAAGAATTATACACGTGGAAGTGTTATTTGTTGTTTATTCACTAATGTTTTTATTGAAATGTGTGTGTGCACATATATATATGATGGCTAATAATTTTTCGAGTAATATAGTAATTTAATATGAAATTTTTTTTGTTTGTTTACAATATCCTATTTTTGGTTTAGAGAGACCTATTAGATGGTACAATATATATATATTCATAGTATTATTTCTGGGAGCTTCTGTGTAGTAAAAATATAATAGCTAAATAGCTGATATTTCAGTACAATAACTAGTACTTTCCTCAGAGTTTTTTACTTTCTCAAATCATAAGAATATGTGTGGTGCGATTTAAAATCATTATTTTTTCCTTTGTTGTTTTCTTCTCATTCTCGTATTCTATTGGTTGAGAAGTTTTAAAAAAATATTTTGATCCTCCAATAGCTTTTTTCAAATATTGTTAATTTTTTTCAATTCATACTTTCATTTACAATATTTGGAAAACTATTGGAGGATAAAATAGTTTTTAAAACTTCTCAACCAATAGAATTTGAGAATGAAAAGACAATAATAAAGAAAAAAGTAATGATTTTAAATCTCACCATACACATTCTTATGATTTGAAAAAGAAGCTCTGAGGAAAGTACTTGTTATTGTACTGAAACATCAGCTATTTAGCTATATTTTTTACTATATGGAAGCATCTCGATATAATATTATGAATGCATTTATCCATATGTATATAGGAGTATAATATTTTTAATGAATATTCTAGATGGATTTTTAATGTATGGAATTATCCATTTATAGTTAAATAAATAGAAAGTACTTTATCTAGAACTTTGTAACTAATGAAAACCAACTTCCCTAGGTCAAGAATTAAAGTAAAACTGTCAGTCTGATTCATCCTCCTTTTGAATGCAATCAGCCTGAAAGTTTTATTTTAATTCTTGGCCTGGAGCAGTTGGCTTAAATAAAATGCTTTCTAATTAAGCAATTATAAATAGATAACTCTACACATTAAAAATATTTCCATATATATATACAGTATTATATATATCATTTTTTTAATTTTTTTTTTTGTATTTGAATTTATTTAAGGATATTCATAATTAAATCCTTTGAATATTATCAATAAAAAATAATTGCATGTTAATTAATTGGAAAATCATATATTAATGAATACTAGAAATGACAATAGTCTTTAAAATTCCCAGTCTATTACTGTGCTAAAATTCAAAAGAAATATTACCAATATCTACATATAATAATTTACTTAATTTAAATATAACAAATTATACTCAACATAAATGAAATTAAAGCAAAAATTATTGCAAACCTCCATTGAGCTATGTATTTACTAATACAAGCCTGTCAATAAATGAAAAAGATTAAAGAAAATCCAATCCTGTTCTTTAGCCTACATGATACTTAAGTATTCAAAATAATCTTAAGAAATAATATTTTATAAATATCAACATTATCATTATATTCAGTTTGAAAACCTTTTAAAGATTATTTTGTTTAATAATAAAAATAATATTTGTATTTCAGAGTGGTGTTGGAGACTGGCCAATGTATTTAGCAGTTAGCAATGGTCATCTAGCAGTTGCAAAATTACTTTATGAGGTATATTGTTTTCTTACCTTTACAACAGTGAGTTATTATACCATATTGTGGATGTAAATTCTAAACTTTATTATATTCTGCTTATAAGTATGTTAATCAAGAGTACTTTTTATATTCCATATCTTGAAAGTAACTATAAATATAGCAAATTGTGATACCTTCTGTAGCATTAATGAAGTCAACATCCTTTTTTTGTTTTGTAGTTAGGGTATCAACACCTATTTGATCAATCCAGATTACTCCAGGATTTTTTACCCTTTATTTTAAATATTTAGATATTCACTTAATTGATCACTATTGGATGGCTAGCATGCAATTATTTACATGAAAGAAAAATTAAGCTAGTCTTGCAATACAACAAAAATTCAAAGTTTGTCCAACTTGGATTTGAGCATTACATTATGGGTATAGCATTATAAAATGTGTATATAACATATATGTGTGTCCATGGATGTGAGTAATAATGTTACTTTCTAACAATATATGTAATTGCTGTTACTAACCTGCTAATAAATATTTCACCATCTTTTTACTTATTAGATTGATCAGCTAATGCAAAATGACCATTTGCATTAGTGTTCCTGGTTATACATAAGGGTTAATAAGTCCAGTAAGTTTAAATAGAGGGGGAACCCACTACAGCCTTGATGTAAACAAAACCTAATTTCCCACAGCCTAGTTATGGCTATTATGGGACAGTCCATTTCCTATTCACTAACTATGCAAGTGAAGAATTTTAAGTAAAATATTTATAATATAATAAAATTTTCTGCCATTATTTAAAATTTATGGTCTTGATTAATGAAACAAATGCTATTAGTAAATATTTCATCACTCTTTATTTATTAGATTGCTCAACCAATGTGCATGCATATAAAAGGAAGGTCCCTACAAGGAAAAATTAAATAATTGTAACCATTTTACAGCTTAGGACTGCTTTCAACCAGGTCTGTCATATTCATAGTATCTGATTTTGTGCTATGAATATGACTGTTGTGGTCAAAAGCAATGCTGAACTGTAAAATAGTTACATTTGATTAATCTTTCCTGTATAGTGGGCTTTCCCTATTTATTGGATTATAAACAAATAAGGAAAGAAATAAAATCTATTGAATTAACTAATATATATAAACTTCCCAACAGTTAATATTATATAATACATTGAGATTAATACTCCAACATGCATTGGAATATTAATCTCTATGTATTACATATATTGTACCTGGTTCAGATTGTTAGAGAGAGTAAGAGAAAAGTTAAATTATTATTGTGTTTCAGTAACAGTCATTCTAAGAGCTATGTGGCAAAAGATGACTGTATTTATTGTTGATACTAGATGAATATCATTCTCAATTTATAGGACCATGATGATCACAAAATCCAAATCACTATTATCCATAATGTTGGTTTTATAAATGATGATAATTATTCTACACGAATAAAGCGTGATAAACAGAACAGCCAAAATTCAAAAAACATTAATCATAAACAACAATTGGCCAAAGCACTTTCGGTTCTGTATACCAGAATCATGGCCACACATTGAAACTGATCGGTTAATATTCCAGTGCATACCCAGTGTAACACTAGCATTACACTGAGCATGCTCTGGAATATTAACCGATCAGTTCCAATGTGTGGCCATGATTCTGATATACAGTACCAAAAGTGCTTGGCAAATTGTTGTTTATGATTAATGTTTTTTGAATTTTAGCTGCTCTGTTTATCATGCTTTATTCGTGTAGAATAATTTTCATTATCTGACAGTTTTTGTATTATTTATTTATAAAGGATGGTAAATAATTATTATTCTCCAAACCAAAAAAAAAACAAAAAAATTCTGATTATCACACATATTGCACATCTTGTATAGAATTGATAATAAAAAACTAACAAAAGCTTTAAACACATTCATAAAATAAATAATTTAATTTTAAAAAAATATGGTTTAACAACAAATTTAAATAAAAAATTAGTTCATATTAATTTTAAAATAATATTTTTTTTTCATGTGTCAAAGCATCGGCCGGGAAGCAAACTCGCAAACCCGGGACAACTGCTTGTAAGGCAGCTGTGCAGACCACTTGACCATCAACACTTGACTTAAAAATTTTTAAGATTAATATTTACATAATGGATTCCTTCATTATAGTCTAAGACTTCATCCCTAAAATGTATATGAAACATTTAAAATTCATAGAAGGATTAGTCTATATTGGCATATGTTGTTTTAGTGAATATGAAAAATCACAGTTCAAATTTTCTCCCATCATTTATTCTAAATTTGAAATATGAGATTCTCATTTGCTAACATCAAATATATATATATCATTTGGAGAGAGAGAAAGATATATTTTGCCCTTTTAATATCAATATATACTAAATATTAAGCAATAAAATATACAATAGCATGAATAATAATAATAATAATTAATAAAAAAAACTTTCAAATATAAGTAAAATTAATAATAAAACATTATAAGCTAGATTAAATAAATAAATATAAATGTTTTCATTTAGGGAGATTTTAAAGTTTTAGTTCTAATAAAACTTCACAAATTTTGAATCTTTATGATCTGTTCAAATTTTGGAAATCAAGGAATCCTAGAAGGTGTCCTAGAATGCAGATGGTTCAATTTTTTTCTAATAAAACTGTCTTTATACTGATAAATTCCTTTTTTTCTTCCCTTGCATTTCTTTCTTCAGGCATCAATCAGCTATTATTAAAAAAAACCTTAAATTAGAAAGCAAAAAGAACCATCAAAAGAAAAAAAAAACAATTATTATTATGGTCACATATCCTTACCTGACAAATTAGGAAAAATCTGCAATCAGTATACATCAGAACAGCTTTCCAGAGCCATACCACATTATAAAGAATTCTAACATCTGCAAAGCCTAAATTTAAAATGCTGAAAAGAAAAATTTGCATCTATGAAATATCATGTGAACATGGAAGAAAATATGTTGCTGAGACCAGTTGCCCCATTGAAAAGCGATTGCAAGAATACAAACTGATAATCAGAAGAGAGAAAGCAGATGTGTCTAATGTTAATGAATATATGTTCAACTGGGAAAATACAAAAATATTGGATAGAAAAGGTATAAAGAAGAAAATTTAAAGAAGTTGCTCACATTACCATGGCAGACAACTCCTTAAGTTAACATAGTATATGGAAACCATTAATTAACTTTGCTCTTAGGAAAAAGTGGAGAAATCAGGAGGAACCTCAAGGATTAAATACATGAAATTTCTACTGACTGTTACCTTTGGAAGGATGGCTCAGTTGATTAGAGCATTATTTTAAAATTCAATATTCAAGAATCTAAGGATTTAGGTTCAATTCTTATGCTAGTATTGTCATTGGTCAGGCCAGCACCACCTGAAGAAGAGATGATAATAATACCTCTCAAAACGTTGCACATATACTAACTTGTATGCTATTACCAATAGTTGAATGTAGTTGGATTATTTAAATAAAAGTTAAAATTTTTCTAAAGACATTCAATACTTATATTAAATGATGGAAATAGTCCAATATATAAATACAACAAAAATACCATCACCACAAACCTTTGGGAAAATAATAAATACTTGTTTTTAATGTTCTAGTTTTTATATTAGTTTAATAATTTTTAGTATTTTAATTTGTTAATCATATGTAATATGGTTTTATACTTTCATTTATTAATTTTTTAATATCCTAGTAAGTTTTATTACTTTTGTTTGTTTAAATATTATTTGCTGCATGCTATTGTTTCTGAAATCCTCCATCTTGCCATATGATTATGCTAGTAATTTTGATGACCATTTGTTAATTTTTTATTGATAATAATTTGACTCTTTTTTTTTTTGCAAATCCCCCCCCCCCAATTTTCTAATTACTGATATTTGACAAATATTGTTTTTGAAATTTTGACTTTTTTTGATGAAACTTGGTTTAGTAATTTATTTTGCTGCGGTACATTTGATATGCTATTTTAAAAGTAGAATACTTTAGTATTGTTTTAATTTTTTTTATTATGCTAATTTTTAGGGACATTTTCTAATTATTAATTTCTGATATTTGATTTAGAGAGTTGATTTTTTGTTTTTAATCAGGTGATTATGCTGATTTTTTGATCATTTCCTAATTACTAAAATTTGCAAAATATTGTTTTTTTATATGCCATATTTTAAAAGTAAAGTACTTTGGTATTGCTTTTAATTTTTTTTTATGGTAATTTTTTATTATTATTTCCTAATTACTAATACTTGCTAAACATTCTTTTTTTATATTTGATTTTTTTTTTGGTCATGTGATTCGTTAATATTTTTTGTCATTTCTTAATTACTAAAATATTTTTGACATTTGATTTTGAGTTATTTGGATTTTTTTATCACATGATTATGCTTATTTCTATGACAGTTGTGGATTTTTTAATGAAAATTACCATTTTTTAATAATATTGGACAAATTAACAGGAAACATTGAAGTCAATGATAGATGGTATTATCTGACATGCTTTAGTGCTTGGTTGTGTCACTAAAGGTTTTGGGGCTACCCTTAAAAATAAAAATGTCAGAGAGTGCATTCTAAATCAGTACCCAATTTTTTAAATTTACTGGTTATTATGAATAATTTCCATTTTGTTTTGAAAAGTATGATAAATAATGATTATATCTGATCAATTTATGTAAATAATTTTTCCTAAAATTTTTTAATTTGGTTATGTATTTATAATACATACTTCTTTTACCATTTTGAATTTGTTTGTCTTTATTAATAAAAATAATATTAGTATTATGTGTTTATTTCTTTTATCTATTTCTTACTATTATAAATAAAGTAAATAGATAGTTTTGAAAGAATAATCTAAAACATACTATATATTAGAATTTATATTTCCACAAATTATCTTTTTGGTAATTCAAATGTAAAAAATTTAAATTTAAATATAAACATTATTTATCATATTATCAAAAGAAAATGAAAATTATTCATAATTACCTGTAAGTATAATAAATTGATTTATATATAATCACTATTTATCAACCTATCACATTTGACTCTGTACAATTACTAGTAAGGATATATATTTTTTACAATATTATATTTACAATAACATATATACCAGGTTAATAATGGATGATTATCTGCAATGGCTATGGATTAGCTACTTGAAAAAAAATCTTAAGCCTCATCAGAATCTGAAAAAATGCTCAAATATTGATCTGAAAATATTCAAATCCATGTCATATTTTGATGAAGGGAACTAAATTTCTATTGCATCAAGTGCAGAAATCTAAATAGGTCACATGAGAATTTTCTTACATGAAATTCTTCTTTATAGGAGGTTGCCTTGACAACAGTTTGAGATTATTAATTGTTATTGATATTGGGATTGTTTAAGTGTTGACTGATTTTAATGATTATATATATATATGTTTTAATAATTTTAATAACTCTGTTAATGAACAATAGCTATTAAATAACTAACTAAAAATGTTTAATGATAATTATAGAATAATAAATTCTGAATATGTATAATAATAATTTAAAAGTCAGTCTTACTAGAATTGTTTTAATAAATTTGTCATCATTGTCCTTTTTCTTGGATTAATATTAATCCAACAATTAGATTTTAAAAATGGATTACTTGATTGAAGCTCGAAGGGATGAAATTTTATATCAGCAATCATTTTTTTAAATTCTCAGATCAAGTCAATTTACAATTTCAAATAACAATTCAAATGTAAATTTTAACATTTTTTAAGCCTGTAAATAAATTATGGCTCTTAAATAATATCTAAAAATAAAAAAATATCTAAAAAAAAGAGGAAAAAGAATAGCTAAAAATATTAGTAAACCTATTATTATAAAGCACTGAAAACTTTTGAAATTATTCAAACGGAAATCAATCTCCGATAATGCACTACTTCTTAAATATTATAAATTTCCACGCACTCACCCACCGAGTTTTTTAAACTCTTACCGGCAGGCGAGTGCGTGGAAATTTATAATATTTAAGAAATAGTGCATTATCGGAGATTGATTTCCATTTGAATAATTTCTAAAAATATTAACAAAAATATGTTCAGTCTTACATATTTATAGGCTATTAAAATGATAGAATTTATATATTAATTGTGACATGATTCAGTGAGCTGGTTTGATTGAGTCTTTATACAGATTGCTGTTAATATAAAGTTCTTCTTCTTCAGATATCAATGATCAAATTATAGAGTTTTCTAGTTAGATAAAAGATTATTTTTTACCTGTTTGGTAGACTACTATCATTAGGAGAGAGAGCATTATTTGCAAATTAATTGACCCTCATCAGTTTGATTTTTGATTATTATTACTGTTTGTGTACTCAGAATTTATTACTTTATAAGTATTATATATATTGAAGTAAAAGTATCCCTTTTACTTTAACAAAAATCTCCAACAAAAAGACTATTATAAGTTAATAAAAAAACTTGTTTATTCTCAACGTTATTATTTAGTAATTATTGATAATTTATTGTAAACATCAAAGGTTAAAAGTTATCTTTATTTACATAGATATTTTCTTCTCATTTCTATTTTTTATTATAATAACAATCCATTGAAATATTTGATTCAAGATATATAATACTTTCCCCAGCAGTCAACATTATGGAATACACCAGGTCAATATTCCAATGCTCATTTATTAAGTAAAGGCAATACTCTCAATCCAAAGCACAAATAAAACTTCTTAAGAGAAAAGACTAGACTGTCTTTTCCTTTTTTACCTAATTTTATTTTCATAAGCATATTTAAAGCATTTTGGAAAGAAAGCATGAAGATCAAGCTATTTCTCAAATTGCTTTATATTGTTTTAATTGACATTAAATTTTTCAATTTACAGCTTGTCAGTGTTTTTACAAATGTCAATTAAAATAATATACAGCAGTTTGAGATATGCATTAAAAAGTAATATGATTAATTTCAGACCTTCATTCTTTCCTTCCAAAGTGCTTCAGATATGTCTGTGTAAATGAATTTAAGTAAAAAAGATAAGATGATCCATTATTTTCTCTTCGAAAGTTTTAAGGTTTTATTATCTTATCATGTGTATTTTTAGGAAGAAAACATTACTGTATAAGAGTCTAGTTGGTGAAAGCATCAGATGAAATTTAGTATTCACAAATCTAAAGGCCAGAACCATTCAAAGAAGAAAGAGTCGTAATAGCACTCAAAACATTGTTTTATTTACTAACATATGTGCTATTTCTAAAAGTTGAATGTATTTTTTTTTCATGTGTCAAAGCATCGGCCAGGAAGCGAACTCGTGACAACTGCTTGTAAGGCAGCTCCGCTGACCACTCAGTCACCAATGCTTGACTGTGATTTAAAAAGACATTCAAACAGTAATATTAGATGATGGAATTGGATCTATGTAATTGCTAATATATATAGACAGTCTACATTTATAAACCATTTTTATTATAGATAACATAATTTCCAGAATAACAATAATATCTCAAAACAATACCTTTTGTTGTGATTTTTTTTCAAATAATGTTTGAATTGTTGCTTAATATAGTAACAGATATTTATGTAGAATATTATTGCATTTTAGTATGGTGGAGATATCTGGTCTCAACATATTGCAAATCAAAATACAGTTCTTCATATGGCATGTATGCAGGGTCATACATCAATGGTGCAGTTTTTGCTAGAAAATGCTGGAAGCCATTCCCATCCTTATGGCCAAAAATTAGATGTTAATGCATTTAACAATCAGAAAACAACAGCCTTGGCATTAGCAGCTGACAAAGGTAATATACAATTTATTGTTGTTTTTTTTAGTTGTTTTTTTTATCAAAACTTATTACTAACGTACTATTTTAAAGTAATTAGTGATTGCATAAATAGAAAAGCGTTAGGTAAAATATTTTATAATCACTAATGAAAAGATAAAATTAGTGGATCATTAGATCTAAAATTTGCAATAATGAAAACTGCAATAACATAATCTAGTATAGAATAGTGGAAAGTAAAGACATGTTTATTGTTATTAATAATAGAAGTATCTCAATAAATGTATAACTGTGGCTTTTACATATAAATTAGAAAAGAGAAGATAGATGCATATTACTTTACTATAGGACACGAGAGTTAAGAAGCATCTTCCTGAATAACAAAAAGGGCCAATTAATCAGACATCATATTAATTAAGCATTGATATTCAATGGTGGCTAAAATGATATGGTAGAAATTGTTATGTATAGAATATGTTATGAGATTTGATGATATATTGAAAAAAATGTTGATTATTATTAAAATAAAGCAGGATCACTCTTTTATAAGATATTTTGATAGAAAAAGGAACTATAGAAATATTTCTATAAGAGCTTCATCATTTTGTAAAGAATAGAAGAATGAGATCTTTACATGAAAAAGAATCACTTTTAGATAAATGCTGGCTATGGGTTGGTATTTTTAGATCTAGTGTCTGAACCTACCCTGGTATCTCTCTGAGGAGTGCCAAAGCACGAAACCATGGTCAGGGGTTTGGGGGGGATCCTGACAGAGATATTTTAAATGCTTTCTCTGGCTAAGCATTTATCACAAAGCCTGTTGAGGAATTGGCAATCCTCATTGTTTATAACTTACAAGCTTAAGAGAATAGGGCCATGTGATCTATGACTCTTATTTTGACTATTTATAGTCTCTGCCTTAAGTCTTATGCGATGTTATATTGCTAAGACTACTAATATATGCTATGGCTGAAGATCTATCAGCCCCATAAATAGCTATTTGAGTTGGATAGCTGGGTTTGAAGACATGTAGGTGTCTGAACAATTCAGATTTTCAACTCAATAGATAACTTTTAGATAAATGCTGGCTTTCAGTTGGTATTTTTAGATCTAGTGTCAACCTATCCTGGCACCTCTCTGAGGAGTGCCAAAGCATGAAACCATGGTCAGGGGTTGGGGGGGGGTTCCTGACAGAGATATTTTAAATGCTTTCTCTGGCTAAGCATTTATCACAAAGCTTGTTGAGGAATTGGCAATCCTCATTATTTATATGTACCATTGTTTTGGATACATTGTGTGTTTGGCAATTCTACCATGAAATAAGATTGTTGAAAATAAAGTATATTTTATAAAATATAATAATAATAATATATAAAAAAAATGTAGATTTTGTTATTATTTAATAAACAAGATGTATTGTTTTATTATAACTACCCTGATAATCAAAGAAAAAGAATGTGTACATGTAGCTTAAGATAAAAAAAGTGTAATTAACTCTAATTAGAGAGGCATGGAAGTGTACTATTTCTCCTCTCCCTAATTAAATATGGCCAATCGGAATGTCGACCACCAATATGAACTTAGTAAATAAAAAAAGAGAAAAGGTTAGAGATTGTATGAAATTAAACCTTATTTAAATTTTGTAAAGTATTCATTTATTTTGGTTGATGAAATTATGTTAGTCCACAAATAAAAATGAATGCTATATTAAAGATAATATAAAAATGTATTGTATGTAAGTTATGATTAATATTGTAAATTAACTACAATAAAAATAAGCTTTGCAGGGGAATTAAATTCCTGAAGAGATAAAGAAATGTGTTAATAGGTACTTGCATGATGGAATCAGACCCGTGATATAAAAAGGCTACCCCAAGAACTTTGATTCTTTCCTTCCTTGCTTGATTAATATTACTGATGAGTTCTTAAAATTAACACTGTATTCTTTACTGAGTGGCAGAAAGATTCAGAAAATTGTATAAGAATATTTTGCCACATGTTTGTTTTTATCTGTGGGTATAATTCAAACCAGATGCACTGCTAAACAGATACGGTCACTGATGTCTTTTTCCTAACCTAAAGTTAAAAGGATGCCTTGATTCAAAATGCATACCTACATAAGACCAGGACCCTAGCAAACTAATAAGAAATACCACATTTCAACTGGAAATAACAGATTCCATAGTTCATTGAAATAGAAACTCATGGTCATGGTATAAACCTATTATATCAGTAATTCAATCCATTCAAAGAAATAATAGATAAGGCTGATGAGAACTCTATACCCAACTTTAATGCTTATCTGAACTAATAATATAAACTTTTAACAAACTAATAAGACAGATGAACTAAACTTCATTGTTGCTAACAGAATACCTAATCCAATTTATATTTAAAAATATGTGATATACATATCTGTTCTATATAATGTTGTATCTATGTGCTAATGTTTACTAATCTTTAGTTGGGTAGTATTAATAAATAATTTTGTATTTATAGTATGTACTTACTTGTTTATTAAATCTATGTGGTAATTTAAATTCAGCAATCTTCATTATTTAGATTTCTCCATGTGTAAATGCTAATACATGTAATTAATTTACTAAATCTCTCTAAATAGAAACCAGATAACAAAAACTTGTAATTATAAAAAAGATAAATTCCATCTTTATTAATTAACTTTGAGATGGTGTGTTTAGCTAATATATTCCACTAAACACTGGTACCTAAAACAAATAAGTAAAAGCTATCACAAGTTATAATTTTTTATATCATGCCATAGAATATAATTCATGATTAGATTGATCAGGAAATATAATCATGCTTTTCTTAATATTTATTTATTAAATTAAAAAGGAGGGAATGATTTGGTCATATCACAAATGTTAATCTGTTATATCGGTATGTGTAGTATAAATGATTCAAAACCCTTTAGTAACCAGGATGTATATAAATATTTAAAAAAATTATAGATGAAAAAGCTATGACCCAGTATAATATATATATAATTGAAATATTTAAATACAAGTACTATACTGAACCTAATTTAATTAGAAAGGATTTGAACTCAGACTTTCAAGCTCTTACAGCTATCCACTCCATCCTATACAATTGATACACATGAACACATACATGTGGAAAAGATAAATGATCTCCAATATAAGTATTTTGTGCTAAACCAGCACTTATCAGTTCATCCTATTTTAATATAAACTGAGCACTGATTATATACGTGTGTGGAAAGTGATGATCTGGACCAACCAATAAGTGGTGGTTCAGCATGAAATATGTATATTGGAGATCATTTATCTTTTTCACATGTATGTGGTCATGTGAATCCTCTATATAGAATGGAGTGAATGGATAACTATAGGGAGATAGAAAGTCTGAATTCAAATCCCTTCTAATTAATATAATTGAAATGTATGTGCATGCATTTTAATATATACTGATATATTAAAATTTCTAAACAATTTTTTTAAAGAAATGATTTTATTTAATTAAAAATTAATAAGTTAAATGATTTTAATTGTACAATGCAGAAATGTTGAACTTATTTTACTCAACAGGTGTGACAAGTGGAGTGTGTTTTTGCTCAACGTAATTCTGATTTTCATTCAATATAATTTTAAATTTATTCAATTTAATGTTATCCATTTACTCATCCAGTTGTATTGCAAATATAATATTTTGCTTGATTCATGATAATATGTTAACATGATATTGTTGGTATTACGATCTAATTTTCTTTTGTGTTATCGGAGAGGAGAATCTTAAAGGAATAAATATTTTTGGAATCATGGATAACTTTGCAAATTTTTATTACTGTTGATGGGAATTGATTAATAAAGTAATTTCAAAAGAAGCCTTTACTAATGTGTTATTTAATTTAGTGTGCCATTTTAATTATTCAGTCCTACAAAACGTTTCAGTTGTCTTATTCTTAAACTCACCGTGAACAATATCTAAATGGCAGTTAAGATTTCCAGGTCTCGTACAATAATTTGACTCTATCTTTGGCAGATTAAGTAGACACTCTTGTGTGGATCATTATATGAAGGTATAAATCCATATTTCCATATAAAGAATCATATTTATGAATTATTTTATATGATATTTTCTGCTTCTTGTCACTTGATGTGGATGGATGGTTTCCCCAGTTCTAGTAAAATATAAGACACTGTTATTAGTGATTTGGATTCTTTGATGACTTCATTGCCTTTGACTCTAGCTAACTTCTCTAAATACATTGTCTTTTTTTAGTGACTTATCTTTTGCAGAGTTAAATTTTTAATGGAAGAATTATCAAACACACAATACTCACACAAAGATAAGCTAGGAAACTGCACAAATAATACATTCCCTCGTGTTTGTAGCGCTGATGCATACAAACTGTAAAATAAGCAGAGGGATAATTAGTTCTTATTGCATAACATAATATAAAGTTGTAATTATAAATTTATTAAACGCACATTGATTATGTAAGTAATATTTACTGAGGCTATAACATCGACAATATGCATATAAATGCGATAGCAGGGACCTCTACAGGTTTTTTAACCACAAGCTTACGCTATGGAAGAAAAGAGATGAACCCAAGGGGAACCCTTCCTTACTTCAACCTACTTTCTATTTAAATAGGTGAAGCTGAAGTGGTTAGATCTGCGAGCGTGAAGCTATTCAATACTTCACTGAGTAAGTCCACATTTCTTATTTCGCGAGTATTAATGTATAATTAAAAATGTGGACTTAATCAGTGAAGTATTGAATAGCTTCATGCTCGCAGATCTAACTGCTTCAGCTTCACCTATTTAAATAGAAAGTAGGTTGAAGTAAGGAAGGGTTCCCCTTGGGTTCCCCTCTTTTCTTCCATAGCGTAAGCTTGTGGTTAAAATACCTGTAGAGGTCCCTGCTATCGCATTTATACGCATATTGTCAAGGTTATAGCCTCAGTAAATATTAATAACATAATATGTAAATTTTGGCATTAAGATTTAAAAATATATATAAATAAATTTAATAATCTACTTCTAATTTAATAATTAGAAATTTATTTTTGTGGTTTCTTTTACAAGTTCCATGGCTCACAATTTGAGAAGTCCTGTCTTATATTATAGCTAGAAATTGTATATTAAAAAGGCACAAGAAAGGAGTTAATTAAACCATGATATTTAACCTGTAGGTCATTCCTAAATCAATTATTATATGAATGGCATTATTTTGGGTAATTTAATGTCTGTAAGTTATATCATTAAAACAGGCAAAACTCGCTATACATATTGCCACTCACAGCCAGCCAGAGTCAGAAGGCTTGTGCATAAAATCCCCATCTATTGCCTACTCATCCAATATCCCCAGACTAGTTTCTGGCTTGTGGTGATTTTATGCACAAGCCTTCTGGCATCCATTTATTACTCTGGCTTGCTGTAAGTGGCAATATATAGTGAGTTTTGCCTGTTTTAATAACAGTTATAAGCAAGCATAAGAAATGGTGATCATGTGATGTTTATTGGTTTAAGTTATATCATGTGTGTATTCTCAAAATATTATTTTGTTTAATGTTTACTTTATATATATATATATATATATATGCAGATGCTATTATGTATCAGAATACTAAATCAGTATTATGATGTGTCTAAAAACACATATATGTAAAAACAAATACACCAGTGAAAATATACCTTGTATTCTTCAATGATTTTGCTTTAATTTCTGAAAATTCTACTATTTAAGATAATCATTACACATTAAGCTTATAACATAATATTAGTCATGAATTCATTTAGATATTTATTTATAAATTCTGTAGCCAATCAGATGGCATGATAGCTGTTCAAACGACAATCAAACCCAAACACACAACATACTTTACTGCTTGTTATGTATTCTAAAAACTACTACATAGTAAATCATAGAATTTTGCATTGTATGTTTATGATTTAGACTCAGTGAGTTATTTGTAAAGATATTTAAAGCTTCAAGCTTTCAAACCTAAATACTTACGACTGGCTTAAATATATAGAAAGAAAAGTTGAGAAAAGGGTGGCCACCCTTTTCTTGTAAAATCTTTGTTTTGTGTTTGGTTTTGATTGTAAATTGAACAGCTATCATGCCATCTGATTGGCTGTCAGATAGGTTTTGTAATGAGTGCAGTGAGATTTGGCAGTATCTCAATTTATTTCAATTTTCAACTATCTGCACTTCACAAATTAAAATATTATTTAAATTCTGTAGATGATTAATTGTAGGTTTGTTTAATCATAACCTAAATTTCTTTTAATTGTAGTCAGAGATTGTTAATGATTCACATCACCACAGGAAAAGTCATAATAATGATCAAAGAAAGAAGTGAGAGTAGATGAAGTTGTGTATAATGCATTATAGTTTAATAATTGTTGATAATTATTATATTGAAGTAAAATTATTTGTTCTAAACGTAATAACTGTTTTAAATATTATGCTAAGTAAAGTGTAAAAATAAATTCCAAATACGTTTTTAAGTTTAACTATGATAGAATAAAATTTAGTGACTTACCACTGGCTGGAAGTTATATCTAACAAGATCAACCTGACATATCATGTATGGAGATAGAAATGGATTCAGGTGTAGTATAGCATATGGTAACATCAACCCATGAGGGATTAGTATGTGATGTTGTAGTTATAGATGTCATATATTTATTTCTATGTAGTGTAGATATTTAACTAGATTGATATTAGATATGCCATAAATAGGAATGGTGAAGATAGTAAATGCACTGACTTATTCTTTCCCAGAATCGTTATGAATCTGGCAACATTCATCAGGTTGAACATTTAATTTCAAATTAATCAGTTGTTATGTGATAGAAATTTCCTTATCCATTGGTAATATGTTGTTGTATATCTTTTTCATCAATAATCATCTGCTACTTATCATCAGGCTTTAGTTAATGAACACCATTATCCAACTTTTTATTCTTCATATATACACACACATTATATTATCTCTCACTCCACTATATTCTTTTTGGACGAATACAATTATATAACAAATTGACATTGATATATATATATATATCATTTTCAAAAATTATCAGTCCACTACAGGATTTCTTTCCTAAGTTTTTGATTACAACAGTAAACTTTCTTATTTCTTTCATCCATTTAACTTGTGGTCTCTTTCTAGGTGTTTTAAATTTTCTTCAGATCCCAATTTAAACATCAGTAGCCCATCTATTATCATTTCTTGTAAAAATATGTTGTCTAAGTATTTTACAATTCCTTAAGATCCAAATTAAAAAGTTTATTTGTCTTTATCTATTACCATCTCTTCTAAAATATATTAAGTTTAGCTCCATTTCGATAATTCTTTCAATGAAGTTATACCGTTGCCCCCCCTCCCGTATATAATTTTTCTGTATAGAGAAATTATAATTTCAGTGTACTAAAAACTAATATACAGTAGGACCGAAAAAGTTTTTTATTTTCATCTTATAAGCATGAAAATCTTTGTTATAGTATACACACACACACACACACAAATTAAACAGGAGCAGACAACCTCCAAAAGCTAAAAATGATCCTATTTATGCATCATTAAATTTATTTAAAATGTATTTAATATATTTATAGGACAAAACTTTACATTGATATTATAAGGTTAAAGTGTCAAGCGTTGGTAGCCTAGCGGTTAGCATATCTGCCTTCCAAACAGCTGGCCTGGGTTCACTTCCCGGTCAACGCATTTGACATATAATTTTTTTTTAAAAAGTGAGAGTAGCTCTTTATCTTATAATTCTTAACTAGGATTTCATAGAGATATACATGTATTTAAAATACGGCTATTAAGTAAATTGCATGTTTTATTCCCAGCATCATCAACAAATGTGTGCATAAATAACATTGAAGCAGAAGTATAGTGTAGATGATTATTTTTTGTCTTTACATTGCATCAGCATGATTATTCTTAGCTCTCTAAGGATGTGTGCTTTCATTTAATTTTCATATATATTTTAGACCACGCATATTTAGTGTTTAACACATATAAATAGAAAAACATTATGCTATTCAATGTGTGAAACAGAGTAAGTATACTATAAAATATTATCAAGAAAACATGCTTTCATTACGCTTCAATAGATTCATGGTAATAGTTAATAAATTGGGGAAAACATTTCAAAAGAGTAATCAGTTTCATACTATTGCTTCCCTTATTTAAAATGTTATTAAAATTAGCTATAAGGTTTCCTTTATTTTGCTTTTTAGATCACTCGATTCATTATATACAATACTAATTTTCTAAGAAAACATTTTGTGCTAAGAATTTTTCTCTTTGACAAAAGAAAATAGAATATTTGATTTAGATTTTTTATATTGACAAATATGCTATTGTAAGATGTGTAGAAAAGTTGACTTTCATTTTATTATTGTAAATCGCTAAACAATTAAATCCCCCATATATAATAGAACCGAATATTCATTAAAAAAAGATATGGAAAAAAATTAGAATGACTAAATAAACAATGAAAAATTAGAATATTTTGTATGCTATTAAATCTGGAATTAAGAAGTAGTTTATAGAATGTTTTGTCTGAAGCATATCTTTATATATAACAAAAGCTCGATTTCTAAGAATATAAATGGTTGAACATTTTTTGAAGTGTGAAATAAAGAAAAGTAATAAAAATGAATTGATTTTAATATGGACCAACTGATGACTGCTGGTTTAGCACGAAATGCGTATATTGGTGATTATTTATCTTTTCAACATGTGTGTGATCAGGTGGGTTAGCAATATAAGATGGCACTGAGAGTTGTGGGTTGTGTGAAAGTCTGAGTTAGAATTCCACGTATATTACATATATAAATGCAGGTGTTAAGCTTGTACAATGTAGTAAAATTAAAGTTTAATATTTGATTTTATGATCTGTCAAAGTATGTTCATTGTCTTACTTGACACATATCTTGACCCTTATCACAATTCTTTAATGTTCTTCAAATGAACCCTAAATTACTTTTTCCAAAGAGCTTTTTTGTTTACAGGACATCTCTTGGAACTATCACTCTACAGTAAATATTGATTTCAGATGGGGATTTTTGTTTCTAAATTTATGCTGGTGTGATTCGCAAAAGTACAAAATATAAAATGGCTTCTGCTATAAATAATGTCATCATCTCTGCAATGTATAAAAGCATTTTAAGATAGGTAATAGAGAAAGTTGCAAAGTTTATCAACCATATGATACAAATCCAAAATTTTAAATGTAGTCTTCATAAAATTATTTGTATTTATTAAACGGTTTAACTGTAATGAAAGGCAGTAGAGGGAGAGGATTAAAGAGGTTTTTAAGTTCTGAGGAAGATTGCAGGGGCAATCGAAACTGTAAAAATGTCAAGAAAAGATTGTCTGAGCATTGGTTAATAATAAAAAAAATTAAATGTATTAAAAGTGGATTGATAAACCAATATTATTGATACAAATTTCATAAATTTATTAGGGATTAAATTAAACAATTATTTTTATTCAGATAAATATTAACCAAAAATAATTAAGCAGCATTTTTGCTCAAGGGTTCATTAAAAAGTTGAACATCAGATGTGTCAGTGGTGGAATCAATCCAGGGATCTCACATTGATATTCAACCACTACACTAAAACCAATCAGTACAAAAAAAGTATTTAAAATATTTAAATACAATTCATGATGCTGAGAGATTGTGTTAAAGTTAATATTCCTCCTTATGAAGCAAATAGAGTGAACATGCTTAAAGTCTATGCTCAGTATTGATTATATTATCATTTCCTTACAAGTTTAACTTTTTTAGAAAAATATTTTATAATAAATATATTACATAATATTTGTTTTTGCCCCATAATGTAAAGATGAGTGAGATATTATCATTGAACAAACCTTGTTTCCGAATATGAGTTTCAAAGTTTGCAGAAAATGATTTTTTTTTTACATAATAAAGAATTATTAAATTTAATTGGTTCTTAAACTGTAATGTGTTGCAGGATTCTCATTATGTGAATTTCAAAATAATGACCACTTACCTGTTAAGTATGACGTTGCAAACAATATATTTATAAAACATTTAATGTTATTTGTAATAACATTAAATGAATTATTTTGAGTTAAGATTTTATTGTTTAATGACAACTTAAAATGCAATGAACCTAATATAAAATTTGAAAGGCTTTAAATTACTTAACTTAATCAATGTGCGTTTAATAAATTTATAATTACAACTTTAAATTACTGTAATAGATTTCTAAATATAAAATCTTTCCATTGACTCATTGTAAATCGAAAGATTTCGCGAGTATTAATGTGTAATAAGAAATGTGGATTTAATCAGTGAAGTATTGAATAGCTTCACGCTCGCAGATCTAACCGCTTCAGCTTCACCTATTTAAATAGAAAGTAGGTTGAAGTAAAGAAGGTTCCCCTCTTTTCTTCCATAGCATAAGCTTGTGGTTAAAACACCTGTAGAGGTCCCTACTATCACATTTTA
This sequence comes from Epiperipatus broadwayi, assembly GCA_028023455.1. Lineage (NCBI taxonomy): Eukaryota > Metazoa > Onychophora > Udeonychophora > Euonychophora > Peripatidae > Epiperipatus > Epiperipatus broadwayi. The sequence goes on from JAQFVV010000147.1 coordinate 485,898, forward strand.
TACGCATATTATCGAGGTTATAGCCTCAGTAAATATTGCTTACGTAATCAATGTGCGTTTAATAAATTTATAATTAACTTATATAGATAAAGACTGTGATTACAAGATCAGGAGATTTCAAAATTGATAACTGCATAGAAGTGATTGTTACTTTTGCCTTCTTGAATCATTTATTAATAATGAAGGGTCTCGTAGTCAGGAGATTTATCACTGACTATTACTAGAAGCATTGTAATGAAACACTTAAAAAATGTTTAGATGTAAAGATGCCTTTAAGAAGGTTGCATTTTCAAGCTATGGTACTTTCCTGTAATTTTTCATATATGTAAAAGTTGGACTTTGAAAAAGGATAACTGATTCTTTTGAATTGTGGAATCATGATGGTAGTAAAAATTTCCTAAAATTTAACTGATAGAAAGAAAATGAACAAGTGGATAGCTGATTACCAGAATTCTCACTTGGATCACAAATAACCAAGTTAAAATTATCTCATTTTAATCAGATTGTATGATAAATTAATTAGAAAAATATATAAGGCTTACAAAAATAGAACTTTTCACACACTACTCTAGTGCCATCTATTTTAAGTCTGAATAATCAGTGGGCACTGAACACTAGAATATGAGCAAGTTAAAAAAAGTCATGTGATATGATTTGCATAATGCTTTGAAAGACCTGTGATGAAAGAAAAAGCTGACTGGAATCAAGGTAGAATGTCAATATTATCACACTAATAAATATGATTTTGAATAGTTTAAGAAATCAAACAGACAGTAGATCAAGTGATGCTCTTTATACCGTCACTAGAAGGGAATGATGACTTGATGTCATCTAAAGATAACATATATTTTAATATTTTCATTTATTAAGTAATAACCTGTAGATTTATACTTTACATTAGTCTAAATTATGATAATATTAAATCTTGCTATCACACTTACGACATAAAACTGTAACAACAAATAGAAAACTAGATTAAATGACAGCGCTTTCAAGAAGATGTACTTCTCATAATCATAGCCAGTTATGACTCGTTCTTTGAAATCATTATATAAATATGATATACAAATTCTATGCAAATGAGTCCTTAAGACCATCTTTTTGATATAGCAAAACATGCTTCTTTACGATTAATGGCAAAGGAGTCCTCTGCTATAAAGTACGCCTCCTTTACCTTATGCTTAACATCATGCCTCTCAGTACAAACCAATTTTGCAGATGCGGATTTGAACTCATGTCCTGATACTTTTTGATGTTGAGAATTGCACATTTATTTATATACTACTTTGGCTCATTTATGAGTCATTACTTTTAAACTGGAATCTGTTTTTATATTGGTATATTGAAACTGAATTTGTTAGTTATTTGGTGAAATATAAATAATAAAAAAATATTGTTCTAAGAATATTTTTATTCATACTGCTTTTTTGAAATAAAAAGTTATATAATATATTATGTCAAAACCTCATTATGGTGTTTTAAATTGTCTGCATTACAGACATTTTTTTAAGCAGCATACCTCTTGCATTATTGTGCATTATAAACTGCATCACAGTAATAAAAAATGTTCACTATTATACCGAGTACAAAGAAATTTTATATAAAATTCTAACAATTTTTACAAGCTCTAAATAATTTTATGGTATCTCAAATATGTACCATTGATAATATATACCTATTCAAGGAATAATCAAAATTGAGAACATTCATAAGATAATTTGCAAGCAAGATTGACATGGCATCGATTAAATGGACTTGCAAATAATGTCCACCAAATTGATATTGATATAAGAAAAAGTGACATTATTTGCAAATTTATTTAAATGATTCTTTGGAAATCTAGCTCACAAATTTTTTTAGTAACATTTTAAACACAATTGGCATTAGTATGAGAAGAGTTAGCATTATTTACGATTTCATTTAAATGATTCTTTCGAGATTTGGCTGGCAAATTATCTTAGTAATGTTTTTGGATTTTTAATTGTTCCTTGAATAAGTTTTATATAATGGAAAATAAAAAAATTATGAATTTTAAAGAAGGCATAAAGTGAGAACACTGCAAAACATTAATAAAAAGTAATAATTCTGAATTAAGAGGTCCTTAAGGATCATTGGTTAACCATTTATTTCAACATTGTAATTAAAATTTAATATAATAAACTTGGTTATGGTTTAAAATGTGGTCTTCATCATTTCAATTTTTAAGGGAAACCCTAAAACTGCTGCTGACACAAGCATGCTAAACAAAGCCAGATAATACCATATACTATTGATACAATGTGTTCCATTTATGTTGTTAATGATCCTTAAAAAATGGCTGACACAAGCATGCTAAACAAAGCCAGATAATACCATATACTATTGATACAATGTGTTCCATTTATGTTGTTAATGATCCTTAAAAAATTGCAATTTCTATCAAAAATTAAAAAATAAACATAAAAAATTTCATAGAACTAGGCTCAATCAAAAAAAAAAAATCAAATACCTTAAGAAATCAAAATATCAAACATATTTGTAGTTAAGTAATGACCAAAGAAATCTGATGATGTAATCATGTACTGGATGATCAAATTACTAACACATTCAAATATGTCAGCAGTGGTTTGGAGGCTCACCTTAGAAACCAAATTGGTGGAGAGTGCATTTTAAACCAGTACTAAAAACATTTGTCTGAAGGTTTGTGTTACTGGTATATTATTAGATGTGATATGTTGGACTATTTTCCAAATACAAACAACTTGTTAGTAATAACACACAAATAGCCAACACAGGTTAGTAATTACACAACGTTTCGAGTATACAACTCAAAACATCGTGCAATTACTAACCTGTGTTGTATATTTGTGTGTTACTACTCAAAACGTGTAATTTCTAACCTGTGTTGTCTATTTATGTGTTATTACTAACAAGTTGTTTGTATTTGGAAAGTTTAAATAAAGTTTAAAATTTTCTATACATTCAACATTCACTTACAGATGACGGAAATACTCCAACATATCACATCTAGTACCGTAAACTTTTTAAAAGTAGGAGTTTACTTTAAGAAATTTATTATTAAAATTATTGATTATTTTATAAAATCTGTAATCAGTTTTTTTGTTAATATGAATGATGTCTACATTTTTCTCACCATTATGGATGTGGTGGACATACATTTTTCTTTGTCTATATGATTATGTATTCTGCACATTAAGTAATAAATCAAGACTAACAAGTATGATTAAGTTAAGCGTTGGTGGTCGAGAGGTCAGCACAGCTGCCTTATAAGCAGTTGTCTTGGGTTAGCGGGTTCGCTTCCCGGCCGATGTTATGACACATGAAAAAAACAAGTAAGATTAAAATCAAAATTTGTATGAATTTGTAATTATTACTAACATATTAAATCTACTTCTAATATTTTCGTTTTTCTTTTTGAAAATCATTTCTTAAATCATTTTTAGATAAAACATATAAGGAGAAGCGTATATATGTCTTATATATATTTCAGCTACAGTCAATCATTTTAGTAATAAACTGCAAAACATCGTCTAGATACTGAGGTCTGCATTAATTAAATTCTCATTTCTATTTTCTTTTAAAAGTCTTTGTAATGATAAAAACCATTCAGACTCGGGAAATGCCATTACTGACATCTGTTCACTGTTTAGCTGTTGATTAATGACTCATTCCGAAAGGAAGTATTTCCATACATTTGTGACATTTTGTCAAGCAAATAAAAAATCTTACCTTTATTAAGGTATTTGTTTTAATTGCTGAAAAATAAGTAAAAAATTGTTTAGACAGAATAATCGTCTTATTCAAGTAAAAAAAGAAAGTTAAAAATGATCTTGTTTAAAACACATTTTGGATGAAACTTTTAATTTGATAATAATTAGGTGCATTTTCAAGCAATAAATTAATTTTATATTTCTTATTGTTAATTAGAGGTATAAATAAATGAAATAGATATATGAAAAACAACAGTAACATTTATTGAAAAAAACCTTAATGCCAAGCCTAATAAAAATAATTTCTTCTTATTATAATATTTTTAAATAGGTTCTTCATCTTGCTGGATCTGATATTATGGAATCCACTATTTTGAAATATGAATTTTTTCTATAGTACAGGCTTTTTTCATACAGGCACTTCTATATGTAATATATAGGGGGTTTGAACTCAGACTTTCACATGATTCTCAACCATCCATGCTATCTCATACCGCTGATACAATTGATCGCACACAATGTCGAAAAGATAAATAATCACCAATATACGTATTTCATACTAAACCAACACTCGTCAGTTGATCCAGATTGTCATCTCCACACATATATACAATCAAAGGTCAGCTTATATTAAGATAGCCAATCTTCATACGACATGTGTATGATCAAGTGTATTAGTGGTATGAGATAGCATGGATGGTTGAGAGTCGTGTGAAAGTCTGAGTTCAAACCCCTGTATATTACATATAGAAGTGCAGGTATGAAAAAAGCCTGTACTGTAGAAAAAAAATCATACTTCAAAAATGTAGTGCTTTAAGGCCTGCCCATCCCTTGTATATGTATGTAAATGGATTATGTCCTGTACATGAGGGATCAGATTGACTTGTGATCAACATGGGTAGGATGAGAAGGTTGGCACTGGGTGGGCTTTGAGCATTCCATCATCAGATTTTCAATGAAATGGACAGTGGAAGAGTTGTGAGGTGGAATGGTTTGAAGCCTGTCTATTAAAATATGAAGATTGGCTATCTTAATATAAGCTGAGCTTTGATTGTATCTATGTGAGAAGATGATAATCTGGACCAACTGATGAGTGCTGGTTTAGCATGAAATATGTATATTGGTGATTATTTATCTTTTCAACATGTATGTGATCAAGTGTGTCAGTGGTATGAGATAGCACGGATGATTGGGAGTTGTGCGAAAGAATCCACTATTCTAAAATCACATCTTCATTGGATTTAACCTGTAAAATTAATGAACAATACAAGGCTTCCAAAAGTATTGATCGAAATTGAGATTTTTTAACTAATGGTCAAAATAATTGGAATACTTTGTAACTATGGCAGCTCATGTTATCTGAACTTGTTTAATGTGTATTTATGTCAATGTTAGTTTTGAGGCTCTCCTTAGAAAATAAACTGGCAGAGATTGCATTCTGAAGTAGTAGTAATAAATTATTTTATGGTGAACTTGAGCGTGGTTTTGATGAGAAGATAGACTGTATAAAATACAGATTATTTCAAAGACATTCTAAATAACTGCTATATCAAATGATTTCATTGGAAAGATATGGTAGAGAATTCATTGCAGAGGTACAATTAGATATGCTATTAAACAATTTCAAGAAAAAATATTTTATGTTGAAGAAATTAAAAGATAACACCATAAAATATGTAAAAATAAAAATGGACTAGCATGTTCTACGTTTGGACATATTTCAGTTTCATAGATTGATTTATATAAGCATTGCAAAACTCATTTCTAAAGCAGTGTTTTTACTCTCCTCCCCTGTTTTCTTTTGGAATAGAACGGCCATACTCATTTACAAATGACTGTTTATTTTTATACTAAAAATATTAACTCTAAAAATTCACTTGGCAGAATCTTCTTTTTGGTTACATTTATATTAGTAATTATTTTTTTAGTCAATTAATTTATCAAGTAGTGAAGAAATACTAAATAAATCATACCATCAAAAAAAAAAAATCATTATTACACTAGGAATCATCAAGTCGCTGCCAAATCTTGATTTTTCTTCTGAATGTATTATCTTCAATTGGTTATTGTGCCATTCAATGATGAATATTTTTTCTTCTTCTTCTTTTGTTATATTTTCTACTTTGCTGACCATTTTTTAATAATTGGTATTAATGATAAAGGTCTCCTTTTATTATAATCCTCATAAGTTAGAAATTCATTGAACTCTAACTATTCATAAATCTTCTTTAAAATCATTAAATATAAACATTCACATTAATAAATGATTTTAAAAATGTAATAGTCATTTTTTTTGTGAAAGTAATGATTGAAAGTGGAAAGAAACAAATGTTTAAACATCTTAATTTTTATACTACACTGTCAAATAATAAACAGTAAATAGAAATAAGGTAATAAATATCACATGATCACCATTTCTTATGCTTGCTTATTAATGTTATTAAAACAGGCAAAACTCATTGTACATATTGCCGCTCACAGCAAACTAGAGTAAACAATGGATGCCAGAAGGCTTGTGCATAAAATCCCCATCTAGTGCCTACTCATCCAATATCCCCAGACTAGTTTCTGGCTTGTGGTCTTCATCAGTGAGGAACCTTGGATCTGAGCACTGCACCTAGTTCTTAGGATCTAATGCAACCTTCCAGCAACCATCTTTTATCTCTACTTAACTACCAAACTATGAGTCTTAAATTGAAGATACCTTAATATTTTCAATCCAACCTCGTTAGCTTATAAAAATATTAAGATGTTTTCAATTTAAGATTCATAGTTTGGTAGTTAAGTAGAGATAAAAGGTGGCTGCTGGAGGGTTGCATTAGATCCTAAGATCTAGGTGCAGTTGATCTAAGGCTCCTCACTGACGAGAGCCACAAGCAAGTTGACTCCAACACTTTTTTTTATTTCTTTATTGGAAGTTCCTCACTTTGATGAAACATATGGTTAATAACTATATTATTTTTTTAAATTTTCTTGTACTATAGACCTGTTATATATATATATATATATATATATATATATATATATATATGTGTGTGTGTGTGTGTGTGTGTGTGTGTGCTTGCTGAAAAGTACTGTACTTGTGCAATTCTGTAAGTAATTCTTAATCAGACAGTAATTGACCATCTACCTATGTGCTATTAATTATATTATTAGGTCTACAATGTAATATAGAGTACGCAGGAAACTCTCAAACCAAAATGCAAGATACAGACTTTGAAAAGATAAGAACAACTGACTTAACTTTGTACTAATTTTAATTATATAGGCCAATCTAAAACATTTTGAAATGAGAGCATCTCTACCTTGCATTTTGGTTTGAGAGTTTCCTTCATACTCTATATTAAATCACAGAGCTAGTAATACGACCAACTAATGCATGTGTAGATGGCTGATTATATCTGATTAAGAATTACTAATATAAACTGCATTCGTAAATAACATCAATTATGTTAATTGTGTAGTAGTACATATTCTATTGTAAACAATGCTTATCTGCAAAATGTGAGCTATTATATATAATGTGCATGACAGCAGCAGATTTGGTGGCCCCACGTATTTTCAACAATATTAATTTATGTTAGCTAATTTGTACAAAAAAAAAATATTTCTTTTTAATTCTAAGTCACTCCTGAGATAAAAAAAGTTACTTTTTATTTTTACCAAAATTCTTTTCGTGCCCTGCTGAACTTATCTCAGCTTAATAAATTAAAGTGAATTTGCAGTGAAGAATTTCATTTTTTTTTTTTGGTCAAAAAATTTTGATATTAAAAAAGCATTCAATTGATATTCAATAATATAAAAATATTTGTTTATTTTTTATAATTAGTCTGTATATATTCAAAGTGAATAGTCAAACTTTTATGGAAGCTAAACTAATTTTCATCATAATCAGTAACCACAGTGAGTTGTATATATTAAAACAGGAAAAACTCACTATACGTATTGCCACACACAGCAAGCTAGAGTAATCAATGGATGCCAGAAGGCTTGGGCATAAAATCCCCATCTAGTGCCTACTCATCCAATATCCCCAGACTAGTTTCTGGCTTGTGGCCTTCTTTAGTGAGGAGCCTTGGATCTGAGAGCACTGCACCTAGATCTTAGGGTCTAATGCAACCCTCCAGCAACCACCTTTTATCTCCATTTAACTACAAAACTATGAGTCTTAAACTGAAAACACCTTAATGTTTTCAATCCAAGCCCACTTAGCTTATATAGTCATATGGGTCTGAACTCAGTTCAGTACCCATACATTTTTGTGTCTTTGGTTCTTTAATACCGTAGCTACCACTATCCTATTAGGCAGGATTGGTTTTAAGCCAATAAACATCACATGACCTCCATCTCTTATGCTTGTGTATAATTGTTGTTAAAACAGGCAAAACTCACTATATGTATTATGCACAAGTCTTCTGGCATTCATTGATTACTCTAGCTTGCTGTGTGTGGCAATACATATATGAGTTTTGCCTGTTTTAACAACAGTTATACACAAGCATAAGAGGTGGTGATCATGTGAGTTGTATATATTAATTTTCCAGTAGCTCTTTTACTTTCAACTACCTTATATAACACCATTACCTAAAAGATAAATTAGATACAGTGACTCTAAATTCCTAAGTAATAAATAGGTGATAGATTCATAATTAATAGAATTACATTAAAACCATTGCATTAGTCCAATTGACAATTTCTTTCCATCCTTTTAACATAATTTATTGTAAACATCACATGATCACCATTTACATTAAAACCATTGCATTAGTCCAATTGACAATTTCTTTCCATCCTTTTAACATAATTTATTGTAAACATCACATGATCACCATTTCTTATGCTTGCTCATAACTGTTATTAAAACACGCAAAACTCTCTATACATATTGCCACTCAGTGCAAGCCAGAATAACCAATGGATGCCAGAAGGCTAGTGCATAAAGGTGCAGTAACTCTCAGATCCAAGACTCCCCACTGACGAAGGCCACAAGCCAGAAACTAGTCTGAGGATATTGGATGAGGACACACTAGATGGTGATTTTATTCACAAGCCTTCTGGCATCCATTGATCACTCTGGCTTGCACTGAGTGGCAATACATATAGAGAATTTTGCCTGTTTTAATAATTTATTGTACTATCTCAATGTTAGAGTTACCTCATAAGCTTTAATATGCCCCTACCAGCTCAGTCTAGGGTAAGCGATAGATATAAATTATCTGAGATGTGTGATAATTTATAAATATATGAAATGTTTATATTTAAGTCATGGAATTTGATGAGGGAGTCTTAAAATTCAGTCTTATTTCTCAAAAATATATACAATAATTTAAAATCAGCTGTCAAGCGTTACTGGTCGAGAGGTCAGCACAGCTGCCTTACAAGCAGTTGTCCCCGGTTTGCGGGATCGCTTCCCGGCGATGGTATGACACATGAGAAAAAAAAATTAAAATCAGTTGCTAATATCCAATTAAAAGATAAATGTCCAGAAATTTCTTTTTTTTTTTTAAAAAAAAAAAAAAGAAAGAAATTTCTTATTTAATCATTAATTATTGTTTCGTTTCTAATGCCATTAACTTGCTTCTTACTTTTTAAAGATAAATAATAGCGAAGATAGATGTCAATATTGTGTGTAGTACTTTGAGTATGATTTGAAATTCATGGGTTGCTGTGTATTCAATCTCACCTGCCTTTACTTTTTGTTTGACATGCTCAAGGTTTTTTTTTTTTAGTTGAAATAAATTTTTAAATAAATGAATATCATTATGGAGATAGCTTACTGGCTTGAATTTGAAACGAATAAAGATTGTTAAATAAGAGTTTTAAATATATATTTTTAAAAAAGTTGTTAAAAAGAATAAATATAATGTATAATTTAAATACACATTTAAATTCAATTCAATGAATAATCAAGAGATATTATCTGGCATACAAATTTTTACAAAGAATTTAATTGTTGAATACTCAGTGTGTGTCAATAATAAATGAAAAATTTGAACAATTTCATTCTTTTTGTAACTCACTATGAGATATTTTTTGAAAAATGTTTAATAAGGTACCCGAAGAGCAGTGACCTTTTCAGATAAATCATAAAGGAAAGGTAGGGAATAGATTACAAATAATTTAACGTGATTGATTTTAATTTTAAAAAAGAAATTAAGTCAGCTGTTATATATGTAAATGTGCATGTGTGTATATAATATATACACCCACATTCTCTTCAATGGCCGTCATTACTTAAAGATGGCTACTGTGATTCAGTTGAAATATCAAGTGGAAAAAAACAACTCACAAATTCTTAATATATTTTATATTTGTCATATATATATTGTAACGGACCGACGATCCACCCTCAACCATTCATCTAAATTCATTCCATGGTATATACTGAAACAAGAATCCGGCCGTCCGTGGAAAATTGGATCCAGCAACACTATAGCCAAAATAGATCTTTACTACCATTCAACCCGCACTCATGTGGTAATACCCACAGGATCCACCCAATTTTCATGTCACTCCATTAGATTCCCAGAATTCAAACCCAGTCGTAATCTGAGTAGTTACTCTGTTCAGGTATAATTTATAAGTATATATCTAGCCAATGTGGGCAATGACTTGACATTATGGTTCATATAGTACGCTTATTAAGTACCTATTACATGTATATTTCCATATCAAGAGATACGTAAATTCAGTGATGTATTGTCAACAAATTACATACAACCTTTAATGTAAGATCAATTTAAATTAACAAATTTATTTAACTTAATATAACACATTTAAATATATAAATACATACTTTTAAACACCATAAATATGATTCTTACCACGTCCACATAATCTCATCCAAATAAAAACAAAAAAATAAATAAATAAAATAATAATATCATCAACTATGTGTCATTCTTGGTATATATCGGCATCTACCATTCATGCCATCATATAAAAAGAAATAATTTATGTTCATTAATACTATCTAAATAAATGGCACTGTTTTATCTTTTCTTTAAAAAATAAATAAATATGATATCATCATACAAATTATTATTTCGTATATTATAGTTGAATTAATGGGTTCGTTTGTGACTATAAGGAGTTATGAGAACTGGAATTGCCATCAATTGATTAAGTTAATTATATGTACTTATAAGTAATGGTTAGTATGTAACTTGTTAATAAGTGGTTAATATGGGTTTGATTAATAATTAACTTTGTTACTAAAATGTTATGTCTTTAATGGGTCAAAGAGTAAGTCTTACCTGCCTTTATACTCATTTCATCATAATCCAGTTCTTCTTTTTCTTCTAACATAACCATTTATATTTTTTTATTTCAAAAAAATACATTTTACATCATGAAATGCGTACATTTAAATTCTTTCGGTACTTCCAGCTTAAAAATCCAATATGGAAGTATAAAAAAAAAATAAGGGAGAGAAAACCTTACAAATGTATAACATCAGCATGTCAACCACAACAAACAAACAGTTACATATCAACATACATTTATGAATGATTTTGTAAGCATCTTGATCAATATAAGTATCTTCTTTTAAATGGAAAAATTCATTATAAATTGGGAATTTTCAGCATCTCTTATACTTGCTCCATTTTTCAAATTAGTGCCTTCAACGATTTATCCATCTCCCATAAGCTGACCAAGTAGTTTGGATAATCCTTGATTTAGCAACATTCACAATTGATATATAAAACTTCACATAATATTTGGTAGCCATTGTATACATATATATAAGTGATGGTAGGTATTCATACCTATAGATTGTATTCATCACCCTCTTAAAAAACCATCTGAGTTGCCTTGACCTCTCACAACAACTTTTAGCACACCTACATCATTCTTACACTAGTATATATATAAATTTTCTTTTATATCAGCAGTGAGAATGTTATAGCTATATAATAAACAAAACATGATTAAAGTCAATTTTTGGATAATAAATGTTATTAAGTCTAAACTTTCAACAGTCTTAGAATTATCAAATGCTTGATTACATGAATAAATATTTTTTCACATATCTTATAATGAATAGTTCAATAGAATTATAACTGAAATAAAAAATCTTGGTGCATGTTATGCTTCAATCAACTGATTATAATTTATTTATTTCTTTAATTTCCATAGTTCATATAAAAGTTCAGTTCCAATGGAAGCATAGTAATATTCTTCCATTTCAGTTTTACTTTTTTCTTTTTCTACATGTATATAACAAATTAAACAACTTACAGTTTTATGCATCCTTGCGTGTCCAATTATTCTTTCTTTAAAATGTTGAGAAACGTTTTCACCAAAATATACTTTTCAAATTATCTGACTTGCTGTCATTAATAAATAAAGAAAAGAAAATCTTGCGTATAACTTTTTCTATACATGTTTTTAATTTTTCCAGCCATTAGAAAAAAAAAGTTGTTGTTGTTGTGGTTACTGCATACATTCTATCAAGTTTTCTCCCCTTCACATTACAACACTAAATTATAAAATCGGTTTTCTTTTTTTTTTTTTACAAAACTTTCTCAATTGTTTGAACAATATTGTTTTGACCAAGGTTATTTTAAAATATTCATAAAATGAAATTTAGTAACAAATTTATGATTTTGTTTCAAGCATTTCCAGTTCATTAAACTACAATATAATTTTATTCATACCATTATATATCATCAACTTACACTGTTCAATAGATGTATTAGCTTTTATTGATCAACACATCCATATATATATTTATGTTCAATGCATTTAATGGTAAGGATTAGGGATGAGACCAATAGTGATCCTTACAATATATATATGAATATGCTATTGGAAAAGAGCATCTTTAACTCCCATCTAAAAAGGAACTATAAATGCATTTTTCGCTATGTTAGCTATCTTCTGGGTTTACAACTTCTGATATCAAAATAATGGCAGGTATAATCCTATTAAAATGTCCGATGAATCATTGATTTTAACAACAAGCAGCTATAAAAAATATTTAATTTGAATGATGTTTTCATATCTTTTTCTCTTTGAAATTAGTTTGTTATGAAAATGCTATGATAATTACTGATTATTCAAACTTGCAACATGGGAATATATACATAAATGAAAAAATATGGGTGATTTAGTCTGCATGTTGTGTAAGGAAGGCATAGAAAATATTAGGCATCTATTAATTGAATGTAAATGCCTGAAAGCAGAAAGGGTACAAATAATGAAGTTATGGAAGAATAAATATGAACAAAGTGATTATACAGAAAGTGGATCATTGGTTTTTATGCTGGGTTTGGGCAAAGATGAGGAGGGTTTAGATATGAAAGCCATGGAGTTGACAAAGATTATATTGTGGAAATGAGATGGAGCAGATTATGGGAAAACTTAGGGTGGGGAATGGAAAGGGAAGGTAAAGTGGCTAACAGGTTTCTCTGGGCATAGTTGCTGAGAAATTCCTGACTTCATATAAGGAGAAGTCACAGTACATCATCACATCAATATGTAATTAATATTCAGAACATGGGATTAAACTGTGGCACAATCATAATAATGCTTTTTACACAGGAAAACATTAAGATCATTGAATGTAATCTTAATGTATTTTTTTAATGATGAACACCTTATTCAAAGACAAACATGAGTTCAAAATAAGATTACATCTTTTCCCTATACAAATCTTTGTTTTAATATACATTAACATGAATGTTGCATTTGTGCACATTTTATTTGTTCATTATTTGACTAAAAAGATCTTCTGTAATGTAATGATTACATAATTTAGTATTTAATATATATATGTCAACAGATGGCGTTCTACCAAAAACACCGTCAAGCGTATTTCGTTTACATAAACGTCAGAGAATGCATTCACTATCTCTAACTTTAATTCCACTTTCAGATCATGATTTCAAGCTATTTGCTATCATCAGTGAAAGACAGGAATAAGAACTAGATCTAAACACAAACTCTGAGCATTTATGAAACAGTTTCTATTCAGCTTGCAAGCATGAATTCTTTAGACACGTTAATGTCTTCGAACTCAGCATAGCAAGCCAGATAGCTACATGGGTCTGATATCAGTTCAGCATCACCATATAGTAGAAGTCTCTGCAATATATATCATTGCAAGAAAGACCTCAAAGGTACATTTATGAAAAACAAAATCAAGTTAAAAACTTGTTAATGCTTGTATTTATGTCAACAGATGGCGTTCTACCAAAAACACCATCAAGCGTATTTCATTTACATAAACGTCAGAGAGTGCATTCACTATCTCTAACTTTAATTCCACTTTCAGATCATGATTTCAAGCTGATATTTAATTAATTTTATTAATCCCATGTTTTAAAATATAAAAATTTAAAATTGAGATAATAAAATATAAAAACTAAACAGTAGGGGGGAAGGGGGAATTTGTTATTAAATAAAAATAAACTGTAAATGCTTTTTAAAATAATAAGAAAAATAAACTGTAAACGCTTTTTAAAATAATAAGATTTTTTTGTTTAAAAGAGAAAAAAAAAGGTCTTGTAATAAAAAAATGATTTTAATATTCTTTAAATGAATTTATAATAAAATAAATAAAGAGATTTTGTTTTATCTTATAATAAAATAATTAAATATATGTGTGTATGTGATTTTTAATAAAAAATAGAAACAAAAGCTGATTTATTTCATGAGACCAAAGACGCTGCTGCTAATAAAGTTTTCCATTGTTTAAAACAGTATAAATAGCTCAACATTTTATTATTCTTGGGCTTGTTGTGTGTGTGGTGCTTATTTTTTGAAGTAATATCTCCAAAAAATGTTGCATTGTTAAAACCAATGTGGTGTGCAGTCGACCGAAGCCACTCTATGCATTTAAGATCTGCAATTAGTTCGGAAAGTGATCATGTTTAAATAGACTAAATGAACAGCGGAGTGTGTATGCCAAACCAGCCATGAAAGTCACACTATGTCATTGGATCTATGGCGGAGTTGTTTACTGTTCGTCAATGAGTTAAAAAATAATTCCATTATGCTGTTTCCATCATATTAAAAAAAATCCTAGGTAATTATTTGACTTTGATATCTTAACATTCCTGATTTCTTCTTAAAATAAAAGATAGACTTTATTAAAAGAACTTTGAACTTTATGAATTAATCTTAAAAATAAAACTTTAAACTTCAAAAGATAATATTTGCAATAATAAAAATAAGTAAAATCAGCTTTTATTATTAAATAATATTTTTGAAACAATTGCATGCACATATGTGTGATTTGAATTTTTTTTTGTTTGTTAAAAGAAAAAAAAGAGAAATAAAATATAATGTAACGTGTATACTTTATTTGCTAAAGTAATATATTAAAATGCTTTATTTTAATTTTTAAAAAAGAAGTGTGTGTGTTTCATTATGAGATAAAATGATTAATTTATTTTAAATGAAAAAATACTTAAATTATTTTTCTTAAAATATTTATGTTTATTTTGATACATGTGGGTAAGTATAAATATTTATTTTCCTTAATAAAAGTAGGAGGGAAAAAATCTAATTATTGATAATAGTATTTCATAAAAGATTCGCTAAGTTAAAGATTTAAATGTTTTGGCAGTCAGTATAATTTAGTATTATGGTTTAAAAGGATTGAAGTATTATTTTGAATGGTTCGGGAAATTATTTTAGTTTTATAAAAATAGTAGTAGCTTCAAGGGGGCATTTAAGATTCCTTTTGTGTGTCTATTAGTGAGTGGTTGGAAACCGATTGAGCTAGCGGGGATTTCAGGTACCAAATTATGCTGATCAGATAGACATGCTAATTCTAACATAATTAGCTGGTGCCTAAGGGATTTTCTTTCTTCTTTTAAAATAAAATAAAGTGTTTGTTTGGTCGTGTATATTTGGTAGTCGAGCGTTGGGTATTATTGGTAGTTCGCTACTGATGATAGTTGACACTTTACCTGAAAACCAACCACTTTCTGGAAGGTAAGTTTAGGAGGACAAAGTATAATAAAATATTAATTGATATTTTTTGTTGATAGTTGTTGTTGTTTCTCATATTTAATTGGTAATTTTAGGTGGAGATGAGAGGTTTTTGGTTCATTTGGTGCATCAACGTGTTGCAAAACTAGATGTTTCAAGTGGAAGAACTGACAGAAGTTGTAGTTTTGGTGTATTATTAAAGGTGATTTTCGTGGACGTTAAAATGTGGAAGTGTAATCCTTAAGATAAAAAAAAAAATATAAGGAGCACTCCGAATGAGGAAGATAGATGAATATGAGGCATAAAATTAGAACTTAGAGGGTGGGGGTTGATTGTACTTATGTTTTGAAATAGAAGAAAACAATTTTTTTTTTACATTGGATGAAGTAAAATAAATTGTTGGTGAAATGGAAACAGCAAGCCGGGTTATAAAGATAAAAACTTTTTCAGGGAAAAGAGGGGAAACATTAAATAGACCTATAGAGAGTTTGGAGCATTTTTTTTCATGTAGTGAATTTAATGAAACATTTAAGGTTATTATAGCAATTAGTTATATACAGGATGAGGCTGAAGTTTGGTGCGAGTCAATGGGAGTAAAACTAATGAGATTTGAAGAATACAAAAGAGCATTGCTGTCCAGTTATTGGGGGGAGGAGTGTAAGAAGGTGGTTAAGTGACAGGTAGAACAAGATAAATGGTGGATAGGAGAGACATTGAGCATGTTTTTCTGCAGACAAGTAGCGAAGCTGAGAATGGTTACAGCATATAATTTGTCTGAACAGCAAATTTTGAGAATAGTGAGACAAGGTTTTCCAGAGGATATTCGACAAATAATAATGGTAAAGGACACTATAGAACAGACTGCAGAGATACTTATGACAATGGACAGTATTAGGTCATGTGTAGAAAATCGGAATAAAGAAAGCAAGGCCGAGAATACATATGGGCAAGTAGCAAACTTGATACAGAATGAGGAGAAGGGAGAGTTAAGAATGGCATCTTATTCATGCTCAAAAATAAAAGTAAAAATAGAAGGAAGAATTGTAGACACGTTGTTTGGTTCAGGGAGTCAGGTATCAGTGATTTCACAAAAAAATTTCGATGAAATAAGGTGGAGTAATTTGAGAACTCAAAACCTTACCACTAAAGAATGTATACATAATGTTGGAAAATGAGAAAAGAGCCAAACTAGCATTGGAACAAGCTTGGATAAGTATGAGTATAGCTGGGAAGATATATAATCACATTATGTTTGTTTTAGAGGGATTGTTACATGATGTTATCTTGGGGTCGGATTTTATGTGTGAAGTTGGGTGCATGTTAGATGATGTGAAATGACAGGTGAAAATTAATAAGATGGAAATTCCATTTAATGTGTGTGAAATAAAAAATGTTAAGGCAGAGTATGATGTAGAAAGTGCAGGAATAGAAATAGAGGAAAAGGTGTTGGAAAATGAACCAGGAAATGAGGATGGAAAACAGTTGAAAGAATTGTTGGCTACGTATGAAAGTGTATTTTCAGAAGTACTTGGAGTAATAGAGGGATATGAGTATCGAATAAATCTTATGGAGAATCAACCCTATCAAGCACAAACATATCCTATACCACATCAATATAGAAGTGCAGTGGAGGAACAACTAGAGAATATGTTAAAATGGGGAATTATTTCTAAATGCTAGTCTCCATATAATAACCCACTAGTGACAGTAAAAAAAGGGTCTATTCGTTTGTGTTTAGATGCATGGCAATTGAATAAAATTACAGTGTTAGATACTAATGCACCACCACCTATAAGTGAATTATTAATAAAGTTTCATAAAAAAAAATATTTTCAACTTTTGATTTAACAGCCAGTTATTGGCAGGTCAAGCTGCATCCTGAAGACTGGAAATACACTGCTTTCTGGTATAATGGACGGGCATATAATTTTAATCGAATTCCTTTCAGTTTAAAAAATAGCGGGGCAGGATTAATGCAATGCCTTGATCAAATATTATCTGATAAAATCAAAAGCTTGATTACAATATACGTGGATGATATCATTTTAGCATCAGAAAGTGTGGAAGAACATTTTGAACATTTGAAATTGTTATTTGATGAATGTAAAAATAAAGGAATTAAATTAAATTTAGGTAAAAGCCATTTAATGACTACAGAAGTTAAATTCTTGGGACACATAATTAGTGAATAAGGAATATCTCCAAATCCAGAGAAAATTCAAGCTATACAAAACTTTCCCAGGCCAATGAAGAAGAAAGACATCAAGTCTTTTCTTGGGTTGTGTAATTTTTTCAATCGGTTTTATAAAAATCTTTCCTCAGATATGGAGCCTTTGTTGCAGTTATTAAGGAAAGATAAAAAATGGGCGTGGGAAGAGCAACAAGAGCGCAGTTTTGAAAGTGTAAAAAAGGGTTTTTAAGGGAAGTCATGTTGACATATCCAGACTTTGATAAACCATTCATAGTACAAACGGATAGTAGTGGAATTGGGTTGGGGGCTACGTTATCTCAAATGCAAGACGATGGGAAGTATGGGGTGCTTTTCTTTGTAAGTCGTTTATTAAATGGGCCAGAGAAAAATTATACCATAACTGAGAGAGAGGCTTTAGAAATTGTGTGGGCTTTCAAAAAATTTAGGCAATACTTGATAGGATCGCAGGTGGTAGTGATCACTGATCACAGGAGCCTTGAGTTTCTCAATCATAGTTTTCTGACAAATAGTAGATTGATCCGATGGAGTCTGTTTTTGCAAAAGTTCGATTATAGTATACAGTATTGTCCACACAAAGACAATATGGCAGCAGATGCTTTAAGTCGATACCCGATAGAACATCAGACACGACATTTAAATTGTAATAATGCATATATAGCAACAGCAGAAATACATCAAGGTGAAGAGATGGAATGTGGTTTGAAAATGTTAAAAGAGTTACAAGAGAAAGATGCAGAATGTAAACAAATAATATACTATTTACATCATTAATCTGTAAGTAGACCTATAAACAATACACTATGGAAAGATAGGAAACGATATTGTTTAAAAGCTGGGCTTTTGCAGCATAAAGTGAAAGATAGTAAAGATACATGAATTGTTTTGCCAATAGTTATGCGAAAACAGATGATTAAGTACATACATGAAAAGTACAGGCATTATGGGGCAAGTAAAATTGAAGGATGGATAAATAACTGGTTTTATTGGCCGAGTATGTATAGGAGTGTCTTAAATGTCATTGAGGGGTGTATAGTGTGTGCAAAAACCAAACCTCCTAATATGTCAAATATGGGACCTTTGAGACTGATATATGCATATCAGCTGAATAGTTTATTGGCAATAGACTTTTATGGACCATTACCTCAATTTAATCGAAAGAAATATCTGGTTGTGACTTATGACATTTTTTCTAAGTTTGTGGCTATGTACCTGGTGGTGCAGGCTGATGCTAGACAGACTATAAAGGTCCTTGAACATTAACATTTTTGAGATGTGGGAATCCCAAGACAAGTAATGTCGGATCACGGAACGCCTTTTATGTCTGACGAATGGAAAAGATGGATGGAGTGTCATAAGATAAGACATATACTCACTTCAATTTGTAATCCGCAATCCAACTCGTGCAAATGAGTAATGAGAGAACTGAGACATTTATTTCGTGTGTATTTACAGAATAATCATCGTGGATGGGTGAAGGAGGCAACGAGAATAGCTGACATGATAAATTGGTCAAAGAATGAATCAACAGGATTCGAGCCCATTAGACTTCATCAAGGAAAGAATATTCCATATCCATTCAAAACTATTTTACCGGTTAAAGCGCCGTATATTGACAAGAAAAAAGATGTTGATAAGGCACGCTATAGGCTAAGAAAGATGGGTAGTATAAGGCAAAAGAGACAAGGGAGGGTTAGATATATGTTTAAGTTAGGAGATGATGTTATGGTAAGGGTAAATCCAGTAAGACATCTGGAGAAGGGAATATATAAAAAATTTCAGCCAATATATGATGGGCCTTATAAGATTATAAAGGAATATGGAAATAATGCATTTGAAATTGCTCAAGGGTTGGAGAAAAAGGAACGTTCAATGCTCGATCTTTACAATTACTAAAAAAAAAAAAATCTATAATGGGATGGGGGTTATAGTGAATAGATGGGAATACACGTGTACAATTAAACAAACATAAAATAAATAAAACTAGATTATTTATAGGTGTAAATTCTGGGAAAACTAAAATGCTCAGAATATTTTAGTTTCAGAGGAGGGACGGAGATAATGTACCAAAGTACATTGATATTTAATTAATTTTATGAGTCCCATGTTTTAAAATATAAAAATTTAAAATTGAGAGAATAAAATGTAAAAACTAAAGAGCAGGGGGGAGGGGAAATTTGTTATTAAAATAATAAGAAAAATAAACTGTAAACGCTTTTTAAAATAATAAGATTTTTTTTGTTTAAAAGAGGAAAAAAAAAGGTCTTGTAATAAAAAAATGATTTTAATATTCTTTAAATGAATTTATAATAAAATAAATAAAGAGATTTTGTTTTATCTTATAATAAAATAATTAAATATATGTGCGTGTGTGTATGTGATTTTTAATAAAAAATAGAAGCAAAAGCTGATTTATTTCACGAGACCAAAGACGCTGCTGCTAATAAAGTTTTCCATTGTTTAAAACAGTATAAATAGCTCAACATTTTGTTATTCTGGGATTGTGTATGCGGTGCTTATTTTTTGAAGTAATATATCCAAAAAAATGTTGCATTGTTAAAACCAATGTGGTGTGCAGTCGACCGAAGCCACTCTATGCATTTAAGATCTGCAATTAGTTCGGAAAGTGAACATGTTTAAATAGACTAAATGAACAGCGGAGTGTGTATGCCAAACCAGCCATGAAAGTCACACTATGTCATTGGATCTATGGCGGAGTTGTTTACTGTTTGTCAATGAGTTAAAAAGTAATTCCATTGTGCTGTTTCCATCATATTAAAAAAATCCTAGGTAATTATTTGACTTTGATATCTTAATATTCCCGATTTCTTCTTAAAATAAAAGATAGACTTTATTAAAAGAACTTTGAACTTTATGAATTAATCTTAAAAATAAAACTTTAAACTTCAAAAGATAATATTTGCAATAATAAAAATAAGTAAAATCAGCTTTTATTATAAAATAATATTTTTCAAACAATTGCATGCATGTATGTGTGATTTGACTTTTTTTTTTGTTTGTTAAAAGAAAAAAAAGAGAAATAAAATATAATGTAACGTGTATACTTTATTTGCTAAAGTAATATATTAAAATGCTTTATTTTAATTTTTAAAAAAGAAGTGTGTGTGTTTCATTATGAGATAAAAAGATTAATTTATTTTAAATGAAAAAATACTTAAATTATTTTTCTTAAAATATTTATGTTTATTTTGATATGTGTAGGTAAGTATAAATATTTATTTTCCTTAATAAAAGTAGGAGGGAAAAAATCTAATTATTGATAATAGTATTTCATAAAAGATTCACTAAGTTAAAGATTTAAATGTTTTGGCAGTCAGTATAATATTAGTATTATGGTTTAAAAGGATTGAAGTATTATTTTGAATGGTTCGGGAAATTATTTTAGTTTTTTATAAAAATAGTAGTAGCTTCAAGGGGGCATTTAAGATACCTTTTGTTTGTCTATTAGTGGGTGGTTGGAAACCGATTGAGCTAGCGGGGATTTCAGGCACCAAATTATGCTGATCAGATAGACATGCTAATTCTAACATAATTAGCTGGTGCCTAAGGGATTTTCTTTCTTTTTTTAAAATAAAATAAAGTGTTTGTTTGGTCGGTGTATATTTGGTAGTCGAGCATTGGGTATTATTGGTAGTTCGCTACTGATGATAGTTGACACTTTACCTGAAAACCAACCACTTTCTGGAAGGTAAGTTTAGGAGGACAAAGTATAATAAAATATTAATTGATATTTTTTGTTGATAGTTGTTGTTGTTTCTCATATTTAATTGGTAATTTTAGGTGGAGATGAGAGGCAGTTGGTTCAATATATATATATATATATATATATATATATATATATATATATATATATATATATATATATATATATATTAATGTAAAGAAATATTAAATCAGAGTTTAAATGTAAAATTTAATATGATTTATTGTATCAAATATACTTTCAATGCTTTTGCGTATTCACAGTTAGTCTATTGAAAATATTAATTTTTCACTGATGGTTCATTATGTATTCATTTTGTGTAATAAACCACATCTCTTTTATTTTACATTTGTGACCATTTCTTTCTTCATATATAATTTCAACAATACCCGGATCACAACTACGGTCATGTTGTCTTTTATAATTATAAAAGATTGATGAATTAAACAGCTTCAAACTTTATCTTGGGTTTTTTAAATATATTAATGAATGTTGAAATCATTCTAGTTCTAAGATTTGCTCTGGTTTTACTATAATATTTATATAGGCAGTCTTTTTGGCTGCAGTTTACAGCATAGACTACATAGGGCTGGTACAATGTTAGAATTTTGTTCTTTGTGTTGTTAATAAATGTGTTTAAATTTATTTGTCCAAGAAAATGTGTGCTATTTTATTCCCCTTACATGATAAATATGATAGAGCAATCCAGTTTTTATTATCTCTATAATTAACAATTATATTAATTACTTTGTTTTTTAATATGATACAAAATTGTTGATAAACAGAGCAAAACTCTCCATACAGTATTGCCATCTGTGCTAAACAGAGTAATCAATGGATGCCAGAAGGCTTGTGCATAAAATCCCTATCCAATGCCTACTCATCCAATATCCCCAGACTAGTTTCTGGCTTGTGGCCTTCGTCAGTGAGGAGCTTTGGATCTGAGAGCACTGCATCTAGATCTTAGGATCTAATGCAACCCTCTAGCAACCACCTTTTATCTCTACTTAACTACAAAACTATGATAATGAAATTGGAAAACACAAAAAATATTTTCAATCTAAGCTCAATAGCTTATAAACCCAAAGAGCCAAAGACACCAAAATGTATGGGTGCTGAACTGAGTTCAGACCCATATGACTATATAAGCTATTGAGCTTAGATGGAAAATATTTTTTGTCTTTTCAATTTCATTATCATAGTTTTGCAGTTAAGTAGAGATAAAAGGTGGTTGCTAGAGGGTTGCATTAGATCCTAAGATCTAGATGCAGTGCTCTCAGATCCAAAGCTCCTCACTGACGAAGGCCACAAGCCAGAAACTAGTCTGGGGATATTGGATGAGTAGGCATTGGATAGGGATTTTATGCACAAGCCTTCTGGCATCCATTGATTACTCTGTTTAGCACAAGTGGCAATACTGTATGGAGAGTTTTGCTCTGTTTATCAACAATTAATGTGCTAGAATAGGAAATGTGATCATGTGGTGCTTAATGATATAAAATTGTTGAAAATGTACTTGATATAATAAATCTTAATAAATTATATACGTAAACTCTGTTTTACTATTTTTTTACATTAATAATTATAATGACAGAATATCAGAATGTATATATATCACAATATTGTGTAATCAATATAAATGTGGCAATAATTTTTTTTTGTTAAGCCAGGCTTTCAATATAGGATATCTTAATTAAAGCAAGACTACAATAAATTTAGTAATTCTGCAAGCTTCTTGCTTTGATAAAGATATCTGTATCAAAAGCTTGGTTTACCAAAAATAAAAGTTGAAACTTTTATTGCCATATTTGTATTGTCTACACACTCTAGTGGAATATATTCTAACATATTGTCTATAGTTTGAGTCAATAAACATCACATGTTTACCATTTCCTATGTTTGCTTATAACTGTTATTAAAACAGGCAAAACTCTCCATAGGATCTAGGTGCAGTGCTCTCAGATCCAAGGCTCCTCACTGATGAAGGCCACAAGCCAGAAACTAGTCTGGAGATATTGGATGAATAGGCACTAGATGGGGATTGTATGCATAGGCCTTCTGACATCCACTGATTACTCTGGATTGCACTCAGTGGTGCTACTGTATGGAGAGTTTTGCCTGTCTACAGATTATATATATATATATATATATATATAATCTAGATAGCTAGATATTTATATATATATATATATATATATATATATAGTATAGAGGATTTAAACTCAGATTTTCAAGCACCCTTCAACTATCCACACTATCTCATACAACTGATACACATGACCGCACACATGTAGAAAAGATTTATAATCACCAATATACGTATTTCATGCTAAACCAGCACTCATCAGTTGGTCCATATCTTCATACTTATACGTATATTGGTGATTGTAAATCTTTTCTACATGTGTGTGGTCATGTGTATCAGTTGTATGGGATAGGGTGGATAGTTGAAGGGTGCTTGAAAATCTGAGTTTAAATCCTCTATACTTACAATTAAGGTCCCAGGTTTGTGAAGAGTGCCTGGTTTTCAAATATATATATATATATATATATATATTTGAAAACCAAAACCCCTCCAATGGGATATATATATATATATATATATATATATATATATATCCCATTGGAGGGCTTGGGTGATCAAGTGGAAATGTTAGAATATTTAATTAATATCTTACATGGATGAACCTGCAAATTATGTCTTTTATATCTGCAACCTGTGAAAACATTCATATAAACATATATATTATTTTATATAGATTTTAAATAATAAGTTACCGACAATAAATATACTACATGTAATAGTTTTAAATTATAATAATGTTCACAGTACTAAAGAAGCTTTGTAGATATCCACTAAATGCATTAATATCAGATTAAGGGAGCATAAAAATGCCTTCAATCAAAAGTTAAATACATCAGCTTTTTCTTTACATTTTTTAGAAATTGGTCACATGCCTGATTTTGGTAATGCTAAAATACTTGCTAATTTGGAAATGTATGATTTGAGAACTATAAGGCAGTCTATTGAAATATTAAAAAGTCTGGGCGGCTTAAATAAACCTGATGAAGTATAACATCCAGTCTTATGGAAACCATTTATTTTATCTTTTTTTAAAACATGAATATGAAGTCAATTAAATGTAAAACTGAATGAAATAAAAAATTTGTTAATTCACTTATTCTAAATAAATCTATTATTATAAAATATTGAAAATTTTTAAAATTATTCAAATGGTAGTCAACCTGTGATAATGCGCTATTTCTTAAATATTATAAATCTCCGTGCACTCGTCTGCCAGTAAGTGTTTAAAAAATTTAAGTGAATCACTTAAGTTTAGAGTGCATTTGTATATGCACCAACTCTCACTGACCATGCTTAAATCAGGGTTTAGGTCTATTGTGTGCCTGATATTATAATCAAATATTGAATTGTACAAATTTGGTTAACCTATCACAGGAGAAAGACAGTGTCTCATTTTTAACCATCTATGATTAGTCTATTATACAAATATACAATTGCACTCTAAACTTAAGTGATTCACTTAAGTTTTTTAAACTCTTACTGGCAGATGAGTGTGCAGAGATTTATTATATTTAAGAAATAGCACATTATCAGTGGTTGACTTCCATTTGAATAATTTCAAAATTTTTTAACACTTTATAATAATAGATTTACATTTATAAGTTGTATGAGTCTAATTGTAAGTTGTTAAAAATGAGACACTGACTTTCTCTTGTGATAGGTTAACTAAATTTTTACAATTCAATATGTGATTATAACATCAGGCATAGACTCAAGCCCTGATTTAAGCATGGCAAGTGAGAGTTGGTGTAAATACAAATGCGCTCTAAACTTAAGTGATTCACTTAACTTTTTTAAACTCTTACTGGCAGGCGAGTGTGTGGAGATTTATAATATTTAAGAAATAGTGTACTATCAGAGGTTGACTTCCATTTGAATAATTTATTCTGAATAATCAACTAACAAATATATATAAGAATGATTTTCTTTACATCCTGCTCAATCTTGTTATTACTTAAGACCTAACAGTATCTCATTACGAACTTAACATTGAGAATGATGAATGATATTTCATTGAAATGTCAGGAATACTATAAAAATATTAAATATAATATATATAAACAGCTTAAATTCTTTGTCACATAGAAGAACTTAACATTTAAGAAAACAACCCAATTCCTTCTTTTAATTAATATCATCATCATCATCAACTATTATCAATCCACTGCAGGATGAAGGTCTCTCCAAGTTCAATCCATCTCCGATCTTTAGCTTCTCTTTTCCACATCACCCCTGCACACTTTCTTATTTCATCCATCCTTCTTACATGTGGTCTTTTTCTGGGTCTTTTAATTAATATATATATATATATGAAAAACAAAAAACAAGTTAAAATCTTGCTAATGCTTGTATTTATGTCAACAGATGGCGTTCTACCAAAAACACCATCAAGCATATGTTTACATAAACGTCAGAGTATGCATTCACTATCTCTAACTTTAATTCCACTTTCAGATCATGGTTTCAAGCTATTTGCTATCATCAGTGAAAGACAGGAATTTTAGAAACTAGATCTAAACACAAACTCTGAGTGTTTATGAAACAGTTTCTATTCAGCTTGCAAGCGTGAATCCTTTAGACAAGTAATGTCTTCAAACTCAGCATAGCAATCCAGATAGCTATATGGGTCTGATCTCAGTTCAGAGATCACCACATAGTGGAAGTCTCTGCAATATATATCATTGCTAGAAAGACCTCAAAGGTACATTTATGAAAAACAAGTTAAAAACTTGCTAACGCTTGTATTTATGTCAACAGATGGCGTTCTACCAAAAACACCGTCAAGCATTAGCAAGTTTTTAACTTGTTTTTTGTTTTTCATAAATGTACCTTTGAGGTCTTTCTAGCAATGATATATATTGCAGAGGCTTCTACTATGTGGTGATGCTGAACTGAGATCAGGCCCATATAGCTATCTGGCTTGCTATGCTGAGTTTGAAGACATTACGTGTCTAAAGGATTCACGCTTGCAAGCTGAATAGAAACTGTTTCATAAACGCTCAGAGTTTGTGTTTAGATCTAGTTTCTAAAATTCCTGTCTTTCACTGATGATAGCAAATAGCTTGAAATCATGATCTGAAAGTGGAATTAAAGTTAGAGATAGTGAATGCATACTCTGACATTTATGTAAACATACGCTTGACAGTGTTTCTGGTAGAACGCCATCTGTTGACATAAATACAAGCATTAGCAAGTTTTTAACTTGTTTTTTGTTTTTTATAAATGTACCTTTGAGGTCTTTCTAGTGAAACAGTAAGGTCTGCTTTGCAGATCTTCATTTCACCTTTTCTCACCTATTTCCTACCCTCATACCTTAGTTTGAACCCCAATCTATCGTAGTGTGTCTGCAATACGCTTATATACCAAAACTCCCACCTAATTTTAAACCACGAGTACAATGCTCGTATTATATATATAGTTCATTCCCAAATAAATAAAATATTATGGATTATGTATATGTTCACATAATTTACATTTATTTAAAAAGTAGGTTATATAAGTTGTAATTGCGCACACACTATGATATGCATTTTAAAACATATCAAAATTATAAATTGTTAAAGTTATTTTGTTTGAATCTATTTACAAATATATATTACCGTCGTAATATATTTTGGTTTAAAATAAAATTCATTTAGTAAATATCCGTTTAGTAAATAGATTCAAATATTGCAATTTAAAAGTAAAATAATTTTCGTTTAATTTAATAAAAGTCATTCCAAATATTTTTTTAAAATAAATGAGGGACAATAGTTTAATTAGTTAATATTATATAAGTTTATCTAAAAACAGCAGCTCTCCACGTAAGGTTTTCTTTAATTAGTAAAGGTAATTTTTTAATTAAATCTAGTTTGTAATTTGAATGTCGACAGGGAAATTAACAAAAGAAATTAATTAATGTTGAATTCCTTTAGACTTCAGATAGATTTAATTACAGCTGATAAGTCTGATATATTTTGTAATGCTCCAGGGCCGTTCTATTGTTAAATTCTACTATAAAAAGGAGGGTATTCTTTTGTTCTCCATTCTTCTAATGTTTCTAAGAGAAATCATTCTGAGTTCTATTCTAATAATTTGCTAACCTTGACATGACAGAGTAGAGGTGTCAAGATGGCTATGTCCCCGCAGAATAGCCGGCCACTGCTCCAGACCATCGGAAGCTATCACATAATGAACCCCGGAACTGCTGCTGCTGCTGCAAAAATATGAACATGTCAGATTTTGCTGCTAAATTATAAAACCTGCCGAACATCTACCCAAAATGCTTCTCCAGAGGTAATCCTAAATTAACCCAAGAGCTCTTGTGATAACTAACATGCTATAGCTATTTTAAATTGTTTTCTGATATTTCACATAACTTCATTATGTATTTCTTTAACGTGTTTAAATATACTCAACATTTTGCTGTCTATCCTTGGGTTAATATTTTCTATTGATTAAGCTTTCTGTTATTTTATTGTGATAATGTGTCAGAATCGTCTTTGACCGAGTGAATTATTCCCTTTGATGAAAATAAGGCGCCGCTATGAAGGCATATTTTAAATTTCTAAATAATTTTCCAATTTTATTATCTTGCAAATCACTCGTTCGAGGGCGATTCTATTCTTTAATATATAATATAATCACATAGTTTAAAATCTACATGTTATTGATTTTAATCTAATATGAGAGTATGTGTGAGGTCAATGATTAAATGTGTCCCCTAATGCATGATTGCATATATAAATCTATACTTACTTTTGAAACCCGCAAGCATGCATTTTTCTATTTTAATTACCATGTTCTACTTTAATTACAAAGTTCATCATTGACATCGAGAATGTGCAGACTCTTTTAAATGAATTTCGGGGAATTTGATTGTGCAGTTCTCTTAATCCATGTAAAACCCATTCAGTATGTTTTATATACACTAGTCTCATATTGCTGGTAAGTGAATTGGTTGTTGAGACCGCTTTGTTTTGCTTTTCCAAGGATTCTTTACACGGCCAAGTCTGTTCTCTTTGCGATTTCCAGGCAGAGTGTGTCCATAAATGACACATCTGGGAATTAAACACAATCGTCACCCAGTCGCTAAGTTTCGGTTGTTCATAAAATACTTTCCTAGGGGTTAGCGGCAAGATGCCCTCCGTAATCATCCCAAATATTCCATTATTGTTTTATTTTTATATTTATCTTACAAAGCATCCATGACTTAAACATGTCACACCCTCCAACTTTAATAAATTCATTATCAGCAATACTGACCTCCCAAATGCAACTCTATTATTATTATTCTCAAATAAATGCTTTGATCACATTCCCACTTTGTTGCTTAGTAAGCTTTTGTCCGTGCTATTCTCGAAATCAATAAATATTTTATAACACTTAATTTCAAATATTTTCTTAAACTTGTATAATTGCTCAAAGCACCTTGCACATGTTCCTATCTCGTCAAGCACATTATTGTAATGCTATTAACCCGAGGAATAGAATATATCACTTTGCTTTAAAACCTTTTTGTCATTTATTGGAATATAATGCCAACAATTATTTAATACGCGTCCCTGTCTCATATAAGCAGACAGTGGCATTATATATATAATTTATATAAATATATTTTGTGAAATTATTTAAAACTAAATTTGATCTCTTATTTTATTGATTCCTATCACTGCCTCGGTCTATATATATATATACTGCATTTCTTTTGTAAATCCATAGACGTTAATTAGCCACCCAAGCTTCTTTTAGTATAGAGTCTTTTGTTTGTCTCTGACCACCAGGCACCGGTCAAAGATTATACTAGTAGTGGCATCAGATGCGTTATCACGTAGATGGCACTGTGAAATTTGGACTTTAGATTCGAACTTAGTATATCTAGAAGGTAACCCCTCCTAGAATGTTCAGTTTCATGTCTGGGGTTTAAATTTTGCAGTGTGTTAGCAAGATAGACGATTCTGATTGTTACATAGTATATTTTTTTCTGGGTCCATGGCTTGCCCAAATGTGGAGCCTTGAATATTTAAACACCCACATCCCTGTAGATCTTAATTAG
The DNA here is from genome assembly GCA_028023455.1 of Epiperipatus broadwayi. Lineage (NCBI taxonomy): Eukaryota > Metazoa > Onychophora > Udeonychophora > Euonychophora > Peripatidae > Epiperipatus > Epiperipatus broadwayi. Next base: position 515,604 of record JAQFVV010000147.1, read on the forward strand.
TTAAACACCCACATCCCTGTAGCTTAATTTTAGCATTTTGTTTCGTATTTAATCACTCAAATCCTTTATATTTTTTATGTATATAATATTTTTCAAACTCTATATTATCTATTGTTTATTTGCATGTATATTTCATATGTTTTGTTTGACTCGGGCATTCAATTACTTATTTTATATAATCAGAACTTGTCCAAACTTGCTATAGTGTGATACGAGACATCTGTATTTATCTGTATTGATTGTTTCACTTAAATCACGCTATGTACGCATAGCGTAAATTACTTAAATATTGTCCCAAATGAATATTGTGACAATCTATGAATATTTCAAATATTGTATTTTTCTATCAAAATAAAGTTTTATTGGCTCAATGTGCAAGATAGCATAATAATAATTTTGTACGGTAATGACCTAGATATGTAATAGGCTATCGTATGGAATTCAAAAATTTCAATCATAAATAAAATGAAATCAAAAAAAAAATGCGAATGTTTTAATGAATGCCCATAATTAAATGGAATAGTTATTAAAATTCATTTTGGTAAGCTAACAGTCTATGGATCCTTTTAACTGGTGACATGGCACCCAAGGGTAATTTCATTAAACAGAGTTACTTCTAAAATAAATTTTGTCACCAGGCTAAATTCTTTTGTATAATTTGTTTTTTTTCCAATGTGTGTAAATTTTTCTTAGACCAAATAATGAGACGTGAATCGGATCAATAATTATCTAAATAAAAATATATTTTTGCTAATCTTAAATAAGAAGGAACGAAATAAGTATACCCGGATCTAGCGAATGTTAACATATATAAATAAAATTGCTTGAGTTTAAAAATATATATGTTAGCGAAATATCTTGACAGATATATTTTAAGAGATTTTTGTATATACGGGCAGTTAAAAATATATATGTTGGCAGCAGATTTAAACAAGAAATTTTTGCAGTAATAAAAGGATAGTAGTCGGGGTTTTTAGTGATAAACATAAAAGCAGTAATTAGGCCAACAGTACCAAGAGGGAGATAGCCTATTAGCCATTAATAAAATTTGAAATCAAATGTAAAAAAAATTTGTGTTTAGGATAACATAGTTAGCAGTAAAATAAAAATAAATGTCATCATCATCATCGATCACAATAATCATCCAAGGCCATGGAAAATACGGATACTAATGAGATCCAATTCCGGAATCTTATAAAAATGTGGGAGCAAAGTGAAGAAAGAGCGAAACGATGGGAAGAAGAACAAATCCGCAGGAGAGCTGAGGAATGTAAAGAGTTGGCCAAACTCATCCATGAATTGGCACAAGTGAGAGAGGGACAGAAAGGCCTCCAACTTGCATTTGAAAAATGCTGCACGAAGAACGATAAAAAGGTCATTGAATCAAGAAAAGATGAAACAGACCTGAACTCGGTAGTGTCATTGACAGATGAATCCGTGAACCAGAAAATAGAGACAAATGATTCCGCAAAGAATACTGATACCCAAGACTTAGGAGATCAAACCCAGCTAACCATGCTCAATATTAAAATATTTCATGAAGTTAAAGAATGTCCCAAACTTTATTTGGAAAAAGTACATCCATTAAATGATATCCGAGACTTAGGAGATCAAACCCAGCTAACCAAGCCCAATATTAAAATTTTTCACGAAGTCAAAAAATGTCCACAACTGTATTTAGACAAGATATTTCCAGCCAAGAATGTACGAGACCTAGGGATTCAAACCCAGCTAACCATGCTTACCACCAACATCAAAGTACTTAAAGAAAACCAGGAAAATATTTCATCTGATATAGCAAGAATATATCAAATAAAGGAAATAGTGAAAACAATGATGGCACTGGATTTCAGCCCATGGGCCAAGGAGCCACCTGATAAGGCAAATAATTGTGACAGCCTAAAGCTACAGTTATTAACAACCACTCTGGATTTCATTCCCTGGGCTAAAGAACCACCAGACAAGGTAAAGTGGCCTGATAATCTGAGACTGCAATTATTAAAATATAAAGGCAGGTATTACCCACCAGACCCAGGATTTTAGTAGTTTTTTTTTAAAAAACAACAACAACAACAAAAAAAAATGGACACAACACAGGATAATATAAAAAGGAGATCGAATTTAAACAATGTTAAACTATTAGATTTGTTAAATAAAATTTTGTTGAAGTGATAATAGAAAATGTTCACTAGATGGTAGATTTATGAATATGATCCGGGTATATAATTCAGTTTCATTTCTTCATTATATTTATATCCTGTACATTATGGGTCATCTTGTAAATTTTGTTTATGCAGGCTTCATAGGTGGACACCTGTTGTAAGATCTTTTTTTTAACAATTTTTTTTGTTCCGTCACTAAGGGAATGTGAAACAGTAAGGTCTGCTTTACAGATCTTCATTTCACCTTTTCTCACCTATTTCCTACCCTCATACCTTAGTTTGAACCCCAATCTATCGTAGTGTGTCTGCAATATGCTTATATACCAAAACTCCCGCCTAATTTTAAACCATGAGTACAATGCTTGTATTATATATATAGTTCATTCCCAAATAAATAAAATATTATGGATTATGTATATGTTCACATAATTTAGATTTATTTAAAAAGTAGGTTATATAAGTTGTAATTGCGCACACACTATGATATGCATTTTAAAACATATCAAAATTATAAATTGTTAAACTTATTTTGTTTGAATCTATTTACAAATATATATTACCATCGTAATATATTTTGATTTAAAATAAAATTCATTTAGTAAATATCCGTTTAGTAAATAGATTCAAATATTGCAATTTAAAAGTAAAATAATTTTCATTTAATTTAATAAAAGTCATTCCAAATATTTCTTTAAAATAAATGAGGGACAATAGTTTAATTAGTTAATATTATATAAGTTTATCTAAAAACAGCAGATGTCCACTTAAGGTTTTCTTTAATTAGTAAAGGTAATTTTTTAATTAAATCTAGTTTGTAATTCGAATGTCGACAGGGAAATTAACAAAAGAAAGATTTAATTAAAAAATTACCTTTACTAATTAATGTTGAATTCCTTTAGAAATTCGGATAGATTTAATTACAGCTGATAAGTCCGGTATATTTTTGTAACGCTCCAGGGCAGTTCTATTGTTAAATTCTACTATAAAAAGGAGGGTATTTTTTTGTTCTCCATTCTTCTAATGTTTCTAAGAGAAATCATTCGGAATTCTATTCTAATAATTTGCTAACCTTGACATGACAGATTAGAGGCATTAAGATGGCTATGTCCCCTTGGAATAGCCGGCCACTGCTCCAGACCATCGGAAGCTAACACATAAGGAACCCCAGAACTGCTGCTGCTGCAAAAATATGATCATTCCAGATTTTGCTGCTGAATTATAAAACCTGCCGAACATCTACCCAAAATGCTTCTCCAGAGGTAACCCTAAATTAACCCAAGAGCTCTTGTGATAACTAACATGCTATAGCTATTTTAAATTGTTTTCTGATATTTCACATAACTTCATTATGTATTTCTTTAACGTGTTTAAATATACTCAACATTTTGCTGTCTATCCTTGGGTTAATATTTTCTATTGATTAAGCTTTCTGTTATTTTATTATGATAATGTGTCAGAATCATCTTTGACCGAGTGAATTATTCCCTTTGATGAAAATAAGACCCCGCTATGAAGGCATATTTTAAATTTCTAAATAATTTTCCAATTTTATTATCTTGCAAATCACTCGTTCGAGGGTGATTCTATTCTTTAATATATAATATAATCACATAGTTTAAAATCTACATGTTACTGATTTTAATCTAATATGAGAGTATGTGCGAGGTCAATGATTAAATGTGTCCCCTAATGCATGATTGCGTATATAAATCTATACTTACTTTTCAAACCCACAAGTGTGCATTTTCTTATTTTAATTACTGTGTTCTACTTTAATTACAAAGTTCATCATTGACCTCGAGAATGTGCGGACCCTTTTAAATGAATTTTGGGGAATTTGATTGGGCATTTTTCTTAATCCAAGTAAAACCCATTCACTATGTTTTATATGCACTAGTTTCGTATTGCTGGTAAGTGAATTGGTTGTTGAGACCGCTTTGTTTTACTTTTCCAAGGATTCTTTACATGGCCAAGTCCGTTCTCTTTGCGATTTTCAGACAGAGTGTGTCCATAAATGACACACCTGAGAATTAAATGCAATCGTCACCCAGTCGCTAAGTTTCGGTTGTTCATAAAATACTTTCCTACGGATTAGCGGCAAGCTGCCCTCCGTAATCATTCCAAATATTCCATTATTGTTTTATTTTTTATATTTATTTTACAAAGCATCCGTGACTTAAACATGTCACACCCTCCAACTTTAATAAATTCATTATCAGCAATACTGACCTCCCAAATGCAACTCTATTATTATTATTCTGAAATAAATGCTTTGATCACATTCCCACTTTGTTGCTTAGTAAGCTTTTGTCCGTGCTATTCTCGAAATCAATAAATATTTTATAACACTTAATTTCAAATATTTTCTTAAACTTGTATAATTGCTCAAAGCACCTTGCACATGTTCCTATCTCGTCAAGCACATTATTGTAATGCTATTAACCCGAGGAATAGAATATATCACTTTGCTTTAAAACCTTTTTGTCATTTATTGGAATATAATGCCAACAATTATTTAATACGCGTCCCTGTCTCATATAAGCAGACAGTGGCATTATATATATAATTTATATAAATATATTTTGTGAAATTATTTAAAACTAAATTTGATCTCTTATTTTATTGATTCCTATCACTGCCTCGGTCTATATATATATATTTTCTGTATTTCTTTTGTAAATCCATAGACGTTAATTAGCCACCCAAGCTTCTTTTAGTATAGAGTCTTTTGTTTCTCCCTGACCACCAGGCATCGGTCAAAGATTATACTAGTAGTGGCATCAGATGCATTATCACATAGATGGCGCTGTGAAATTTGGACTTTAGATTCGAACTTAGTATATCTAGAAGGCAACCCCTCTTAGAATGTTCAGTTTCATGTCTGGGGTTTGAATTCTGCAGTGTGTTAGCGAGATAGACGATTCTGACTGTTACACTAGCAATGATATATATTGCAGAGGCTTCTACTATGTGGTGATGCTGAACTGAGATCAGACCCATATAGCTATATGGCTTGCTATGCTGAGTTTGAAGACCTTACGTGTCTAAATAGAAACTGTTTCATAAATGCTCAGAGTTTGTGTTTAGATCTAGTTTCTAAAATTCCTGTCTTGATAGCAAATAGCTTGAAATCATGATCTGAAAGTGGAATGAAAGTTAGAGATAGTGAATGCATACTCTGACGTTTATGTAAACATACGCTTGACGGTGTTTTTGATAGAACACCATCTGTTGACATAAATACAAGCGTTAGCAAGTTTTTAACTTGTTTTTTGTTTTTTATAAATGTACCTTTGAGGTCTTTCTAGCAATGATATATATTGCAGAGGCTTCTGCTATGTGGTGATGCTGAACTGAGATCAGACCCATATAGCTATCTGGCTTGCTATGCTGAGTTTGAAGAGATTACGTGTCTAAAGGATTCACGCTCTCAGGCTGAATAGAAACTGTTTCATAAACGCTCAGAGTTTGTGTTTAGATCTAGTTTCTAAAATTCCTGTCTTTCACTGATGATAGCAAATAGCTTGAAATCATGATCTGAAAGTGGAATTAAAGTTAGAGATAGTGAATGCATACTCTGACGTTTATGTAAACATACGCTTGACGGTCTTTTGATAGAATGCCATCTGTTGACATATATATATATATATAAATGGTTTACTTCATTTATTTTGCATACATATCATACAATTTAATTTAAAAATTATAGATATTAAGATGAAAATAATCTTAAGAACTTAGAATAATGATATATAAAAATAATGAAGTAATCTTATGTGAGAAAGAGTGCATTTATGTATGTACATTCAGTTTTGTATTCAAGGATCAGAATATGTATGTTAATATTTTTTACTAATCTACTCTGAAAAAGAATAGATTTATTATCACTCTTTCTGGGAGAAAAATTGATGGTCATAAATTTAAAAACATATAGGCATTGCATTTTCTGCTTTCATTAGTAAATGATTGGGTGCTACTTTTTAATGCACATTTTGTTGTCTTCATATTGTAACAGTCAAAAATGAACAGCCAACATGAAAATCATTCAAGGATTGTTTGCATGCTGCTCCACATTCCAACATCATGTGATCAAAAACTTTCATTTTATATCCCACTAGACACAGTTAGATGCAAGAGACTCATATTTTAATTACCATTATTGATTGCAATAAATGACAAATGCTAGAATAATGAGAAATTACAATTTATTTACATGTATACACAATTACAATACAACACAATTGACAGAACTCCTCAAAAAACATCAGTATCTCGACCTTTTACTCAGAATTGATTTTAGAGTAGCAAGACTTAATGATCTATTGTTTATTTAACTGTCCTAACTAGTTTGATGAAAAATTAATATGATTAGATATTCACTGCCTCAGTAAGCACAGACAATATACAGTCCCATGCATCTTAATAGTCCCTGGGTAGATTCAGACTTGCGTCGTAAACCAACTGTAGCTACTAATATCTATTAATATAACCTGGTTTTAAGATTTATTAGTCTTACAAGCTTTAGGATGTGCTAAAATTATTTAATAAACTATTATTAGAAGAACTAGACTAACACAAATACATTCAGGCTGTGGTGCTTGGAAAACTAATACTAACTAAGTGACACAAATAAGGAAACAAAATATTACATGAGCCAGATGCTCTTTAATGTGTTTTAATGCTAATCAAATAAATATCATCAAATGCCCAGGTAGGAATCATGCACCTACCTGGCATTAGTGACTGAAACTTATAAAATAACTGTTAGGAATGGGCATCTACCTGGTAAATAACAATAATAAATGTTAAGTGGCAGAAGCAACATCTGCATTATACTTACTTATGAACAATCAAAGAATATTTGTAACACCTTTACAGGTGGTCCTCGACTTTTGTACTTAATTGGTTCCTGAAACATGCATGAAAGTTGAAATGTATGAATATAGAGCAATATAAAAAAAAACATCAAAAAGTGTTTTTAAAATATTTATTTTTAATGAGGTGTATTAGCATGTGCATAAATAACACTTTAATGATTAGTATCTGGTATTTTCTTTACAAATTTATCAAGAGATAGTTGAATTGTATTCTTCTTAGCATTTACCGATTCGTCCAACCCAACACCAATGTTTATTATCGATAATTCCGGACAATAAAATTCATTATATTTATATATCACATTAATGCAATAATTATACATATATTTTTAAAAAATCATTCTTACTATCAGATTTTTTTAAATTATATAATCCTGCCCAATAATTAATTTATTAATAAAATAAATAAATAAATTGACATTTAATTGCTTATGATACTTTTGTCTTTCAATTATGGCTAGAATCACAAACCTTGCCCCCTTTTTTTAAACATTAAAACTTAACCCCTCCCTCCACCTTTTCTCATTTTTTATAAATTTAAAAAGAATTTTTTTTACAACTTTTTATTAAAATTTATAGAAAAATGAGGAATGGTTGATGGTTAAAAAAGTGCTTTTGTTTTTCTAGCAATAATTGAAAGACAAAAATGTTATAACAGGATTATATATTTTTAAAAAAATATGATAGTAAGTGTATGTTATTAAAAATATATATAATTATTGCATTAATGTGATATATATATGTAATGAATTTTATTGTCCAGAATTATTCGTAATCAATCTTGATGCCCAGGCTAATCCATAAATATCCTCTTCTTTTTCTTTTCTTGATAAAAAGTTCTGTAACATGCTGTCTTTTTCTATTGCCTTCATATGAAATAGTGAATTGTATGAAAGTAGAATATATGAAAGTCGAGAACCTCCTCTAGACATAGGAATGGGTGTCTACCAGATAAATACCACTTAATCTAAGTCACTGAATGCAAGCAACAGAAAAATACAACTGATTCACACTCATTTTGAAGAATAAAATTTTATATATACAAAACAGCCTAAAATAATTGTACACTTGTTCAAGAAAATTTAATATATACAAATATCCTTTCCAATGCCTGCTTATCCCAGACTTATGAGAGTTGCTTAAAACTGTAAACTTTTATAACTATGAAAAACAATCTTTAATTTATTTAATCTGTCTATGCAGCCTTTTATTTTATCCAGAGGCCATTAATCCACACTAACTCTGGAAATGAGCATTGTTAACTGTTCTTTTAAAATAGTTAAAATTTTTAGTGAATGGTGAGGGTTTGCAATAATTGGCTAGTAGTTTTGTTATAAATATTTTTTTTAATATTATGCCATTTGAACTGTAATATCTAATAAATTATGGAAGTCATCACCATTCTGATTTCTAAACATACATATATAAAATAAATCTAAACAAAAGTTTCAGTGGAAATGAAATATATAGATATTAAATATCTAATGAAACAAAATAATAATAGTAATCAAAGTCCATACAAATTACTCTTTTCAGCATTAATAGTTCATGTTCTGGATTCAGGTACCTGTAAACTTTTTGTTGCACAGTAGGTATAACAAAGCTATGTTTGCTGGTATTCTGTGAAGCTTCTGGATTGTTCTTGCTGACTGAAATGATTTTCATTAATATGTGTTTCTATTTTATTCAGTGGGCAGCATCTGACAGTGTTTCTCTTTCTGAATGATGGCTAGTCTCTTCTCCAAAGTTAAACCACTAAACATCACATGATCACTTTTGAAGTTAGGCAGCATACAGTTCGCATATAATCTGGGCATAGTGATCAATGTAATGGATGTTCAGTATGTTAATGCAACTTCTCTATTTCATGATGGAATTAAATTCACACTGCCTGCTTCTCCAGAGTGAAGTAGATTGTAGGCTTCTCTACTCTGTCATTATATTTTAACACTGCTTCAGATGGTGAAGAAAGGATAAATAAATGAATAGTAGTAAGGAATCAAAGCACAATCATAAGAATAAGAATAATAAAGCATAATAAATAATCTGATAGGCCTCTGTTTATAGTTTGTTGATCTGCCTTATTTGTTTTCATCATGGTTCAATTGCAGATATCCATAGATTGGTTGCAGATTAGCCTATACTTCACTGTGGTCCATGGCTTACTAATCAATTACAGACTTTACAAAAATTAGCTTTGAAGAGGAATTATAACAAAATAAAATATAATGTTTTGACTAAACAACATACAATATTTATCTCCTAATTAGCTGGTCTGATTATCTAGAATTTAATTATCTGTATAATGTCATTTCCACTCACTTAGTTATAAAATGACTTTACAATTGATGATTAATAAAATATTTTGTTTTAAGTTACTTAAACTGATTTAGATTTAGTGAGGCCTAATATATTTTGTCTGTGTACATACTTGTATATATTTTCCAACTAATAAAATGTTGAGAAATCTTTAATTTAAAAATTTCTAATGAATTTGTTAAATTATATACATGAAGCTTAAATATATATATATATATATATATATATAGTCAAAATAAAAGTCATAGATCAATTCATAGATCACATGACCCTATCTCTTAAGCTTGTAAGTTATAAACAGTGAGGATTGCCAATTCCTCTACAAGCTTTATGATAAATGCTTAGCCAGAGCCAGCACTTAAAATATCTCTGTCAGGAACCCCTCCCCAAACCCCTGACCATGGTTTCGTGCTTTGGCACTCCTCAGAGAGGTGTCAGGGTAGGTTCAGACACTAGATCTAAAAATACCAACCCAAAGCTAAGCACTTAGCTAAAAGTTATCTATTGAGTGGAAAATCTGAAATTTTCAGACATGTACATGTCTTCAAACCCAGCTATCCAACTCAAATAGCTATATGGGGCTGATAGATCTTCAGCCATGCCATATAGTAGTAGTCATAGCAATATAAAATTGCATAAGACTTTTTGGCAGAGACTATAAATAGTCAAAATAAAAGTCATAGATCAATTCATAGATCACATGACCCTATCTCTTAAGCTTGTAAGTTATAAACAGTGAGGATTGCCAATTCCTCTACAAGCTTTATGATAAATGCTTAGCCAGAGCCAGCACTTAAAATATCTCTGTCAGGAACCCCTCCCCAAACCCCTGACCATGGTTTCGTGCTTTGGCACTCCTCAGAGAGGTGTCAATATATATATAATACGGTACAAAAAATATTTTTACAGTGAATTAGTGACGGAGTTCGTTGTACCAGAGGGAGGCGCGAGTGGATATATATTTTTGGCAAAAAAAACAAAAAAAAAAAAAACAATAATTATCCTATATTAAACAAATTAAATTTAATTGTTTTAAAAATTAACTCTATTATATTGCTTCAATATAGAGTTAATATTCTTGATGGTGTACTATATTATCTTTTATCATTATTTTTAAACCTGAAATAACTTGAGATACTGCAAAATCTCTAGTGCTTGTTATAACACTTATCTGACAGCCATTCAGATGCCATAATAGCTGTCCAAATGAAATCCAAACCTAAACACACAACAAAGATTTTACGAGAATAGGGCGGCCACCATTTTCTCTACTTTTCTTTCTATATATCTAAGTCAGTCATAAGCATTTAGGTTTGAAAGCTTGAAGTTTTAAATATCTTCACAATTAACTCACTGAGTCTAAATCATAAATGTACAATGTGAAATCCTATGATTTACTACGTAGTAGTTTTTAGAATACATAAGCAAATTAAAATACTTTACTGCTCATTATGTATTCTAAAAACTACTATGTAGTAAATCATAGGATTTCACATTGTACATTTATGATTTAGACTCAGTGAGTTAATTGTGAAGATATTTAAAGCTTCTTTCAAACCTAAATACTTACAACTGGCTTAGATATATAGAAAGAAAAGTAGAGAAAAGGATGGCCGCCCTTTTCTCGTAAAATCTCTGTTGTGTGTTTAGGTTTGAATTTCGTTTGGACAGCTATTGTGGCATCTGATTGGCTGTCAGATAAGTGTTATAGCGAGCACTAGAGATTTTGCAGTATCTCAATTTATCAGTTTTCAACTATCTGCACTTCGCAAATTAAAATATTATTTAACATTATTTTTAATGAAACATTTTTGCCTGCTAAAATCTTTATATAATTGAATGTTTTTGATGATGCAATACATTTTTTTATTATTTTTTAGCTAAACATTCTTTCTGTTCATATATTTTTGTCACAAATTTAATATTTTTTCAGTATTCATCCAATACCACAATTTTTTATTTATTTGACAAATTGACAACCTATTTTTACTTAATATCTGGTTAGTGTTAGCAGGCAAATTGTTTTTATTTTATCACATAAATGAAGTACTTTATGGTTTCTCTTAATCTGGTAAAATTTCTGCACTTTAAGGGTACTTTAAGTGAAATCTTGTTCTTTTACCTAACAGTAGCATTATATATGAGTGCAAATGACTGAATAACAACAGGACTGAGTGTACAAGTAAAAGAATGGCAACTGCTGCACAACCAAGCACAATGCACACACACATGAATTTTATGACTTTCTAAATGATTTATATTGTTGTTGAACCATATGTTATTAAACTCACACGTTTTGGAAGCATGGATATTAAAATTTTACTAAGTGAATCCTAGCTTTTAATCCATAGCATAATTTTATTGGAATAAGTATTTAATATTTGATTACAAATATAGTGTATATACTTAAGCCAGATTTAATTAATGGTGATTTGAGCCCAGACATTCAAGCACCTTATCAATTATATAGGGTAGAATGAATGACTGAAGGGTGCTTGAAAGTCTGTGTTCAAATCCCCTTTAATAAGTAATGAAATAAATAAAATTAAAAATATTCAATCTAAAATAAAATTGAAATAGAGAACTAAATATAAATAAAATATTTATTTAAGATATCTAGCCAGGCTTTTGTTCCTTATTAGAACCTTATCAAGATGTTTTACTCTACAACAATTTCACTCAGTGGACATTATTCACATTACACTACAATAATGTAATTCTATAAGGGATTCAAACTCAGACTTTCACATGAGCATCAACTCTCCATGCCATCTCATATTGCTGACCCACCTGATGACACACATGTAAAAAAGATAAATAATCACTAATATACATATTTCGTGCTAAACCAGCACTTATCAGTTGGTTCAAATTACCATCTCCACACATATATACAATCAGTGCTCAGATTTAATGGACAGGCTTCAAACTACTCCAACCCACAAGTCTTCAGCCATCCATTTCATTGAAAATCTGATGATGGAACATTCAAAGCCCATTTTTGTGTCAAGGTTGTCATCCTACCCATGTTGACATAAGTCATATAAAAATAAATAAACTTATTACAATCCTTATTTTTTTATATATATTTACAAAACGATCTATTAAAATAATATTTCAACAATTTAATATTTTAGTTATTAGTTCTATAAATACCCATATATGATAATTATAAAGTTTTCATTGGGTGATTTGCTATCGAGTCATATGATTTTATAAAAAGAAACATCTTGATAAAATTCCAATAAGGAATGAAAGCCTGGTAAGATATTAAATATTTTTTTTGTTTATATTTAGTTATATGTTTTGATATTTACATATTAGATCTACTGTCTGTATTTGCAATGGCAGAATGATATACCTTACAACATTGGGAGGGGGTGTGTGTTTGTGGGGGCAGAATGCCATATTAAAAAGTCAAATTTTTAACAATACAAAAAGTATAAATTTGTACAGAAAAATAACAAAAATATTACAGTACTCAATAAAATGGTTAGTTGTGACTTTTTAATATGGCATTCCTCCATTGCAAACACCTCCCCCCCCCAACACCAACACCGCTTGGAGAATAGTACAGCATTTTGCCATTCCAAACACTTGAAGCAGGTCTAATACATCATCATCATCATCAACCATCATCAATCCACTGCAGGATGAAGGTCTCTCCAAGTTTAATCCATCTTCTCCGATCTTTAGCTTCTCTTTTCCACAACACCCCTGCACATTTTCTTATTTCATCCATCCATCTCACATATGGTCTCTTTCTGGGTCTTTTATAATATCTTGGAATCCAGTTTAAAATTTCAATTGTCCATCTATTATCATTTCTTCTAGCAATATGTCCAGCCCAACACCATTTCAATCTTTTAATTTTTTCAATAAGGTCAGTAACACCTGTTTGTTGTCTTACCCATACATTGCGTTTTCGATCTCTTCTTGTTACTCCCAACATACATCTCTCCATACTCCTTTGAGTGGTCTGAAGTCTCTGTATTGCTCTTCTATTAAGTGTCCAAGTCTCAGATCCATAAGTAAGAACTGGTAAAACACATTTGTTAAAAACCATTCTTTTCAAACACATAGGCATATTTCCTTTTAGTATCAAGTTATTTCTACCAAAAGCACTCCAACCAGGTTTAATTCTATGATTAATTTCCTCCGTTATATTTCCATCTGTATTAATAATTTGACCAAGGTATTTGTAACTGTTAACTTCTTCTAATTCTTCATAATCAATCTTTATTTTCATATTTTGAGCAAATCGATTAAACACTACTTTAGTCTTTTTAACATATATCTTTAGTCCTACTTTTCTACTTTCATCTGCTAACTCCTGCAACATTTCCTGCAGCTCTGAAGCATTATTTGCAAAAACAACTACATCATCTGCAAAATCTAAATGACTTAAATACTCTCCATTTACTTTCATTCCTTTAGTTTCCCATTTTAATCCACAAAATACTTCTTGCAACACTGCTGTAAAAAGTTTTGGAGATATGGAGTCCTCTTGTCTTACACCTTTCTCAATGTTGATTTTTCCAGTATCATTATGTAATCTAATTGTTGCTGTTGCATTTTTATAAATATTCTTTAAAATATGACAATATCCTGGATCTATACCTTGATGATCCAAAGCTTTAATCACTGAAGAAATGTGTATAGAATCGAATGCCTTTTCATAATCACAAATCCAAAACATAATGACAACTCATATTCATTTGTCCTTTCTATAACTTCTCTCAATACCTGGATATGATCTATTGTACTAAAACCACTTTTAAATCCAGCTTGTTCTCTTGGTTGGTGGAAATCCAAAGTTCTCTGTAGACGAGTTGTAATTATCTTGGTAAAATTTTTATATAAAACTGATAAAAGGCTGATAGGTCTGTAATTTCTAATATCTTCTTTATCACCTTTTTTAAATATTAATATTATTACTGCATTCTTCCAATCTTCTGGTACATCTTTATCATTTAGACATTTGGTATATAACTTTGCTAAAATTGTTTCTATTTCTTCATCTGCTTCTTTTAATATATCAATTATAATTCCATCATTTCCTGGAGCCTTTCCTTTCTTCATACATTTAATTGCATGTCTCACTTCTTCATTTAAAATTCTGGGCAATTCGGAAGACGTATTAGATATAGGAGGTACTTGTTCTTTATTACTATATAATTCTTGATAAAAATCTTCTACCAATTTCATGATGTCATTTCTCTTTTTGGTAATAATTCCATCTTTTTTTCTTATTGCAGATATAAATTTCCTACCAATACCAAAATGTTGTTTAACATTCTTGAGACTTTTATTTTCTTCTACAGCTTTCCTTGCTATTTCACAGTTATACTTTCTTATATCATTTTCAACTCTTTTCCGTACCATTTTACAAAATTCGAGATATTCAATTCTTTTTAATACATCATTTTTGTATATCTTCATATTCCTTCTTTTCTTCATAAATTCTCTAGTCTCAGTAGAAATTTTATTAGTCAATTGCTGCTTTTTTCTACCAGCTATCTTTGTTGCAGTTTTTAAAAGTGTATCAGTTATTTTCATATTAATTTCATTCAAATCTGAATCATGTTCAAAATCTCCTAACACTTGAAACCTATTTGTAAGTTCTAATTTAAATTCATTAGAATGTTTCTGAAGATTAGGAATATCAACTGTAAATATTGTTTTTCTTAACAATTTTTGTTTTTCTAGTTTTACATTAACACGCAGATTACACCTTACTAATCGATGATCACTTCCTGTGTTAAATCTATTAAGAACATTACAATCTTGAAATATGTATTTCCTGTTAGTCAAAATATAATCCAATTCTGCTGTACCTTCATTTGGATGCTTCCATGTCCATTTCCTTTTAACATTTTTCTCAAAAAATGAATTCATAATATAAAGTTTTTCTTTTTCTGCAAACTCCACAAGTCTATGTCCTCTCTCATTTCTATTACCATAACCAAAATTACCTACAGCAATTTCATCTTTCATTTGCCAATTCTAGCATTAAAGTCTCCCATAACAATTTTAAAATGTTGTTTACTCTGATCAAAAGCCTTTTGTACATCCATATAAAAATCTTCTACTACTTCATCACTATGAGAACTTGTTGGGGCATGAACCTGAATTATCTGCATTTGGTATTGTACCGGTCAAAACCCACCACCACCGCAAGTCAAATCAGATTCAAACTCAGGCGGTTCAAAACTGAATTCAAACCCAACCCAACAGCTCAGATAGCAGAAATCGACGGCACAGTGCTATGCGCCAAGAACTAGTTCAACGGTTGGTGAGGACTAGAGACCCTTGCACTGACACGAATATCTAATAATTAATTACTTTGAATATTTTTTAAATCAAATCATATGTATGTTCGGGTTTCCAACACAGATAGCGGGTATGAACATTTAAATAATTATAAAAAGAATGATGAACTAAGAAACCAAGTATGTTAGAAAATATTTAATAATAATAATAATTTGTTTTGTTCAATAAAATATAGATTGCATTAGTTACCTCTAGTCTTTAAAATAATTTATAAATATAATAAGAGTGGCGGTCCTTATCATATGCCAACAAGTATTACACAACATGGGATTCTATGTCTATGCCCCCAACGAGAAATATAAAGGCAGATAAAGGTATTCATTAAGAACGGAAATGATTGTTCTAATTTTATTACGGTGGAATGTGAGATTTATTTTCACATTCGGAAATCTATTCATGAAGAGCAAAACGTATTTTAAGGCATAACTTTAATCTTGATTTGAAAACTGATTTAAACTAAATATATTTGAGAATTGGTTCGACTTTAATTTAAATCACTTCATCACGAATTACGAGCACGGAGCGGGTTTTACCGGAACAAAGATGCAATGGTACTGACGAATTACAAGGCAGAGAGTAAAATTGAAAGATGATCGCTAGTCGATGATCGAAGTCCTATGGCGGCTTGCATTTGGCAAGTCTTACGCCCTTTGACTAATGAATCGGAAAGGAAGTACTTTCTTCCTCGAGAAATTTAAATAAGAGAATATGATCACCGACCAGCCTAATGGAGCGGAAGATGGCCCTACGTCAGCAACATTTGATGATGATGACTTGATAGTCATCGTTGAAAAATAAAACCCATGTAGAATGCTCTACGTGATGACTTGACCAATTAATTAAAGTCAAATGAGCTTTTATCGAACTATTTTAAAACATTTATAAACTATATTAATTATGCCCTAATATCGTGCCCTTCCTGAATATTAATATAAAATAACAAAAGTGGAATTAAAATACATTTAACCCTTTATCGACCCTTTTGCAAAAACATTTTAAATATATATATCTGGATAAATAAATCAATATTAGTGAAGCAAGAAATAACATTTTAACATTACGTGAGTATATAAACACTTGTAACTTAGGAGCTGGGGACATAGGTGAAAACGGAGCAAATAATTTATTATTAGCTAATTATAAAAATAGTAAACGTATAATATTTTCTTTCGACTCGATGATTAATAGAACTTATAAATTTAGTTCTAATGGGCGAGAATAACTATTTAAAATTTATATTATATTATTTGCGTGAGGCAAATAGAACCAAGGAGCTCATCGAGTCGAAAAATTATTGCCATATAATTTTAAATACGACATTAATAAAGCACACAAATATATATATTAAATGAACCGCCAAGTAAGAAAAGAAAAAGTTTAAAGACTAGAGATTTAAAGAATTACGAGATAGATTTACAGTAGCATGAATAAAAGGTTTTATAAAAAATTGTTACATTAAAGAATAAAGAGCTCTTAAATAGGAGGAGAGTAAAATAAAGTTCGAACTGGCCAGAAAGTTTAACGTTCATTATAGAAATATATTACCCTCCGTGCTTGTCCTTAAGTTACTCCTCCAAGTTGTTGAAAACGTAGGCACCATTGATTGATTATTGGAACAGTATTTTAGTAGCTTTCATTATTTTAGCAGAATGATCGATCCGGAAAACGGTTCAGCAGCTCCAGTGAAGATTCCTTGGGACTTTAGGAACCATAGCCAGATCCCTGATGTTCTAGCCCTCTATCATGATGAAATACAATTTTTATACACACAGAGTTCACTGCACTACTCTACAACCAAAACTAGTCTTTTTCTTTACTTTTCAGGGCTATATATCTACTGTTCACTGATGCCTCCGGCTAGCGCTCATTTTATTATCAATCTGGTTTTTTTTTATAATTAGTTGTTTTCAGAAACATTCCTTCGATAAGGCTTTCAAACTAATTTTTGAATTCCTTTCCTAATTAGAAAATGAATTCTTAAAGTCTGAAATGATTTTAATTAAAAATTGAATTCTTATCTTTTTTTTTTATTAATAAAACTTTACTGTTGTTTTTGAGAATTTGAAAACCTTTGGAAGGAATGTAGCTTTTAATCGCAAAACTTTACAAATTATTTAAAAGTAAAAAAAAAAAAGTATTCCCAACGCAATGAAACTTTCGAACAATTATATACATTTAATATTTACAAATATATATACGCACAATCCACGCAATTTAATATATATAAATTCATGAATATTTTATCATGAATTTATTTAGAGAATTGATCAAATTTAAACTAAACTAATTAATTTTACTACGTATTTGAAACAAGTTATTCATTATGGAAATTAGCGTGGATTGAACATATAAAGCCCCATTGCATCGGAAATTTAAGGTTAGTATTAGGGTAAATAACATGAAGCTAGGATCGAACTCAGATCCGACTGCTTCAGTATCTGCTATTAAGTTGTATAACTTGCAACTCTGTCCGATACACCATCATTCTCCACAATATTGTTCTTCCACTTTTTATTTATAATGAATCCTACTCCACTTGTATTTCCAATATGTGTGCCTTTATAATAGAGTATATGTCCACTTTTTAAATCATTTCTTCACCTTTTCTTCTAACTTCACAAAGTCCAATAATGTCCCATTTAATATAAGACAATTATTCTTCTAATTCTTGCAATCTTCCTTCACTTGAAAGTGATCTGCAGTTGTAAGTACCTAAATAAAAAGTCATCATCAAATGGCAGCCTGGGTCCGCAATCAGGGGATTCTTAGCACCCTCCGCCTTCAGCCACCAACCGCTGCCTTGGTTGGTGACTTTACAGCCTCCTGGGAATAAGGGCCATGCTTTATTTTTGTCTGTCATAATTGTATATATATATTGCAAAAATATTTATCATTTACACAAGCATTCATTCTGCCTTATCAGGCACTGAGAAGAAAGACCATGGTGTTTCTTGATCTTAAACTCAGAGGTAAAAAGCCAATAAACTCACCACGCTGGCTAATGTATGTTGGTGAGCAGCCCATCCATGTTCGTATACTATATGAATAATCACATAGTAATAACAGCTGCAACGACAAGAACGTATGGAGTGGACATTAGGAATTTGCCCTGCTCGGTTCTTTTAAGGCCTCCAAGAGGAATCAAAGGGTCTCCTTTCAGTTAATAGCAAACTCCTTTCTGCAGCCGGTCTAATACATAAATATCTCTATTTCAATTTAGTTTTAAATTGATTATTTTTAATTTTATAAAAAATACATTATATACAATTTTTTAACATTGAAATTTGACCATTAAAGTATTTAAATAAATATATACTTTTTTGTTTACAGGTTACAGTCATATTGTGAAAATGTTAATGCTTCATGGAGCAAGTTCAGCTTTTTTGGACTCCAATGGTAATTTATACAGTTGCCCAGAATATCAAGGTGTTCAAGTTTTTATAGAAACCCATCAAAGAATGAGAACAGATTTAATAATGTATTATATTCGAGATAAGAAAGGATTAAAAAAACTCAATGACATATGGATGGTAATAATATATGGAATTAATGTTTATCTCATTTAATGCATTAAATAGTTTAATAAAATATGAATATATGATGATATGTGTGTATATATATATATTGTATCTCCCACCTTCTTTTATATATCAACGATGGGATGGAAAGATCTATTTACTTTTAGATTTAATTTTTCGATCCCTTTTATTTAGTTTCTATGTACTATCTTTTAAGGCTGCCGATTTTTCTGGTAGATAATAACATCACTGATGGCAAGCTACCAATAATATTATTTCTCTGCTACTAAATTATAGCACTGGTCACCCAAGCACTTTATTTATTTTAAAGAAAAAACCTTTAGGCACCAATTAATTATAGGAGTAACTAACGGGCTTGCTCAACCAGCTCCGAATTTAGTACCTAATCTCCCAGCTAACTCATCCGACTTTAGCTCTTCTCAAATCTGTCCATTTAAATAAACAGAAGAGGGATGGGCTGAAAGCTGAAGGTGTAATATTTAAATATAAGTATATTGTCTGTACCAAAATTAATATAATATAAAAGGAATTTGACCTCCAACCTTCAAGCGCCCCACAGCTATTCACTTTATTTTATCCAACCAATACGCATAATCACATACATGTGAAAAAGATAAATGATCTCCAATAAACATACTTCTAGTTCAGCATGTAATTCTTATATTGGAGATCATTTATCTTTTTCACGTGCGTAGTGATTGTATAACATCGAATGAATAACAGTGAGAAGCTTGAAGATCTGAGTTCAAATCCTTCTAAATTACATTAATTTCAGTATAAACAATATATTTGAACTTAAATATTATTTATATATAATAGTCAGTTTAACTCCTGGCATTTTTTAGCTTATTATATATATATATATATATATATATATATATATAATAAGCTAAAAAATATCTATATATATATATATATATATATATATATATACTATGTAGAACTGTCTGATTTAAAATAATTAATTATTAGTTTCACCTTATAAATGTTAAATCTAGGCCAGATTGTATGACATATAAACATCAAAAATTTATAATTTGACTCCATTATTTCTCATAGTCTGTATTGTAGTCTATATGAACATGTGATGGTAGAAAATGGATTCTTTGTTCTATTTAATAATGATGTACTTATTTAAATAATATTATAAATATATATGAACTTTAATAAAATTTATGTTAACAATTAATGAAACATAATTTCAAATAGTAATTATATGTTATACTATTTCTGTCATCTAATGCTAATAATAGCACACAGATACATAACACTATGCTTCAAGTGGTATTATTCTCATCTCTCCTTTGGAAGAATATTTTAATTGGTTAGAATGTAACTGTAAATTCAAATTCATGAATCTAAAGACCTAAGTTCAATTTCCATGCTAGTATTGTCTCTGATTAATCCTGCAATTTCTAAAGAAAAGAGGAAAATAAAACATTGTATTATATTTTGACTTGTATGCTATTATTAACAGTTGAATGTATTTAAAACGTTTAAATAAAATTTGCATTTTTCTAAAGTGATTTGATACTTGACATTAGATAGTCAACATATAATTGCTATTAAAGTACCACCATCACAAATGTTAAGGAAAATAATTTCTAATTTTACAAAAAATGATTATAATTATTATTACATTCCAATTTTTAGGATGGTTGTAACAAAATGAGCATTTATAAAGTAAATTTGTATTTAAATGGATACTGTCCTATACATGAGGGGTCAGAGTGACTTCAGGTCATCATGGATATGACAACAATATTGGCATAAGCATGGGATTTGGGAATTCTATCATCAGATTTTTAATGCTATGGATAGTTGAAGAGTTGGAGGTTGGAGTAGGTTGAAGCCTGTCCATTAAAGTGTAAGGATTCACTATCTTAATATAAACTGAACACTGATTATATATATATGGGAGATGATAATCTAGACCAACTGATGAGTGCTGGTTTTGCACAATATACGTATATTGGTGATTATTTATCTTTTTTGCGTGTGTGCAGTCATGTGTATCGGTTGTATGAGATAGCGTGGATAGTGAGTGAAGTGGCTTGAAGTCTGAATTCAAGTCCCCTATATTTAAAGTAAATTTGTATAACAAATTCAAAATAGTAAATAAGAAGCAAAAAAAAAAGTATTTGGATAATGCTGAAGAAAAACAAATGAGAGATAAATGATGTAAAGATGACAACAACGTAGAAAGGAATCTATAACTTAAATAAAATTTATAAGTGGGAAAAATTAAATGATTAATGACAGAAAAAAAAAAAGGATTAATAGAAAAGTAAGAAATGAGAAAATAATGGAAGAGGGTGAAAAGAGTAAAACATAGTACAATATTAGAAAATGGAAAAATAATTAAATTAAGATTAAAGTTTGCTTTAAAAACATTTTATTCAAGTTAAATAAATGTTATTTTTATAATTCAGTTCAAAAACAATTCAGTGAACATCAATTTTTAACAATAGTATCAAACAGCAAAAAGTTCTATAAGATTATCTTTAAATAAAAAGTAAATAATTAATTGTAAAAAGTCTGATATTTGTCCGGATCTCTGGAAAATATCATATATATTTTGGAATTTAAATATAAAAAAAAAAATTTTTTTTTTTTCGATTTTCATTTTTTAAATTCTATATTTTATTTGGAGAGACATATTTATCAATTACATATATAAAGTTGTAATTATAAATTTATTAAACGCACATTGATTACGTAAGTAATATTTACTGACGCTATAACCTCGATAATATGCGTGTAAAATGCGATAGTAGGGACCTCTACAGGTGTTTTGGTCCCTACTATCAATTATATATATGTTTTATTTTCTGTTTTAGGACAGATTTGATCACAATTTAAGAGATAGAAAAGGAAATACACCTCTTATGGTAGCCTGTCGCTGTGCCAAAATTGAAATTATTAACTTTTTATTGCAATCTGCTATTCAGGATTTAGATCCTAACAAATACAAGTCATGTAGGTTGGTATTATTTTTGTTCTCCTTTTGAAACAAATGCAATCAATATCTACATTAAGACAGTCAGTTTTTTTTCTGAAAATATAAATATATTGTTTTACTTTTAAGGATTGCATATGATGACCGCTTTTCTGAAGCTGATACAGAATCCAGTTTGATGACTGAAGCTAGTGGCATACCAATAAAATCAAACTGTCTTAACTACTTAATCGGTAATTTATAAATATAGACAATATATTATGAATGAGTGCTATTGGGAATAGTGCAACGAATGATGGAAGTTTCATTGGAACTGTTCATGTGATTTTTGCATTGACAGTTCACAATTTATAATTTATCTTTATATAATATATTGTTCTGGATAGAGATTTTAAATATTTCTCATAACCGCACTTGTTAATTACGAGCTTGTTTGAGCTATTGGTACGCTCTCTATGTGCATTTTTGTAACTACAAGCTCATTAAAAGTAATGTCACGTTATATATGACTTGCTTTTTTAATTAATATAATATATTGTAGTAATAATAATAATCAAATGTAACTTAATAGGTTTTATTTATTTCTTTTACACAAGAGTGATGTAATAATAATAACAAGAGGCTATCAATTTTATTATGCAGAATTTTGAAAATATATATCTATAGAACAATGGTTGTTCATGCTTCTACAAGGTATTAAAAGTGCAAAGAAACTGATCTTTACCTTGTTTGAGAATCATGTGAGAGAAAACATTGAGCTATCAACATGGGCATGGAAATATCTGATACCTCTAGATCATGTGAAGAGTGAGGATTGTTCATGATATGGATGTATATTGACAGAGGATGATCTGAGTTTCTGTACTGATGGATGGTTATATGATATGGTAGAACTGGAGTGACAGATATAGGAATGAACCAAAAATTTAATAAATATGTATCATTAGTTAAGCCTTAACAAAACAAACCAGTTGTGCCATGGGTTTTGTATTAAGACGGTGTGTATATCTGTTGAGGTGATGATGTACTTTATTTTATAAAAAAATGTTCTCAAATGAGGATAAAGATCAATGATTTATATAGAATAAATTTATGGATGTATATTAACATATTACATTAACCAACTAATAATTTGCATAATCATATATCAAAAATTACATATTTATTTCCGAAATTATAACTCATATTTTTTAATCTGAAACTATCTAATAGTATAGATACTCCTTATATTTGTGTGCTAGAACAGTTGAAAGTTGTATTTATGCATGTGAACACAGTTTGGATTTGGTCACATTATAAAGATCTATTTATTTTATAAGATTACAAAACACAACAATGACCATATAATTTTAATAGAATTTAGTGTAAGAATCCTGAAAGATTACTTCTTAAAAGAAAATATTGATTATTCTTGTTAAACATTAATATTCTATTAAATCTAAAAATAATGAAAAAACAAACTGACAAATGTTGATATGTAATTAGCTCAAATGTCCAAAGAGACAAATGCTGTTTAGCAACAAGATTCTTTAATAGAATATATATAAAAAGTTAGTGATATACTTTAGAACATTATTATATTAAAAACTTTCTAAAATATTAACTGCAATATTTATTTGTGGTATAGGGGATTTGAACTCAGACTTTCAAGTTCCTTCACTATCCACACTATCTCATACTACTGATACACATGACCATACACATACAGAAAAGATAATCTCCAATATACATATGAGATAATGTAGATAGTGAAGGGACTTGAAAGTCTGTGTTCAAATCCTTCATATTTACAATTAGGATCCAGGTATAAGAGTGCCTGGTGTTTCATGTCTTATTTGTGATATGTAAATTTTTAGCACATATGTGTAAACCCTTGAAGATCTCTGAAGAATTACCATCCTTTCATGACTGAACAACCAACCACCATTATTGCTTTACTTTTAAAAAATATGCCTAAAAGTTATCAATGAAATTGGTATCCTGAATAAATAATAAATTCCATAATCATCAACTTTAAGGAAAGAAAAAATTGGTTATAAAATATTTTATTAAATTAAAATTGTTACACAATAGAATCAAATGTAATATTATTACTTTCTCTTTTCATTTGTATTTATAATTTTATTAGGCAAAATGTTTTTAACGTCTATGACTGAAAAGGTTTTTATTTTTACCTTATGTAAAATATCTAAGAAGTAAATATTTTATATGAGGAAAATGTTTTGCCAAATAGAATTACAAAATAATCTCTTTGAAATCAATTATTACAATATTTTATTTATTGAGAAAGAGGATGCTCTGAGGAAGGTGCTTGTTATTGTACTGAAACATCTGCTATTTAACTATTTTACTACATAGAATATCCCAAAAATAATAATATAAAGTCATATATATATATATACTTTTAATGTATATATTATATTTAGTTGGTGTACATAATTATATATATAATAAATCAATAATTTAAGTTTTTTATTTAAAATTGTTTGATAGATTTATTTTTATTTTAAATCAGATGTTTAAAAAAATGCTAGAGAAAAAATTTGCGATCTTTTTTAACTTTTCACAGTCGTTTTAAATAATGCCAGTTTCCTAGTTTACCTTTTTTTAAAAAACATAGTTTTCTTTAAAATAAAAATAGAAACTATCAATTTTAAATAGAAAATGTAGTTACTGATTTATTATACATATATAATTATGTACAAATATTAAATATATATACATTTAAGAGTTTAAAGTGGTTAAAAATGTTATTAAATTGAAATTTAAAAAATTATACGGCCCTCTTACAATCATTATTTAAAACTAATGAAAGTTCTAAGAATAATTGTTAACTGCAATGCATGACATTATTGAATATTATTTGAAAATTCCCCACCCTCAGTTCCATATCTATCAAACTAGTTGACATACTGAAGAGATAAGTGTTTCAAATAACTTAATCATATATCAATTTTCAAAAAATATTAAATTAAATATATTAAATATTGATTTTAAAATTTCATTCTAACTTGAAAAAGTTCAAAGTTAATAAACAAATAAACTGAATTTTCAACTTCAATAAAAACATTTAACAAATTAATTAATACTTATAGCTTACACGAAAATATATATAAAAAACATGACATGAATTTATTTTTGGAATAATCAATTTGATGGATTTGTCATTCTGTTTTTTGGGAATTCATAAATATAAATATTGTCACAATTTTTAATCCAAATTACAAAATGGATATTATATTCTAGCACATGTGCGTGTGTGGCCCAACTGTGCCCAAAAGCTATAAAGTGTTAATATAAAATAGATAACTAAAAACAAACTAGCTGAGTGCTTTCGAAGGATATTGTCTTCATAATCATAGCTTGCTACTACATTTAATGATATGCATATATGCTAATTCCATTTAGTAACCTGACCCTTCCATAAAGTTTCTGCATTTTTTTTAATTATTAAAATTTTATAAAATTGTCTAGAGATGAGTTCATTATTAAATGCATTTCCTAATATAATTAAGTGATATAGTGCTAATTTATTTTAAAAAATCAGAATAAATTTACATTTATATTTTTGATTATTTTATTTAATGTTTTATAGTTAATTAACAGAAAATTAATTTTTTAGTTGCCTTTATACTGTTCTAGGAGTTTATGTCACTTTTCTCTCTCCCTTTATTTTTTAATTTATATTTTTAGATTTAAAAACTATTAGCTCATTTGCCCATATTTTTATATCTTATAATCATTTTCTCGATCATTGAAATAAATTATCAAGGATTATCTTCATAAATGAGGCATTCACTCATAAAGCTAATCATGTTTTAACATCTGTAACTATATTTGAAAAATTGTACAAGAAATAATATAATTTTTTTATTATTGAGATTTTAAAGATGATTGAGTTACATTCTTTATTAGTTTATACAATTCTGACATAAAAAATTTAACTTTCAATTTAATTTCGCACAGACATTCCCATTTACCTTTTTTTGCCATCCAATGTAATGAATTACTCTCATCTGGCTTATTATGTAGAGCATATTTTATATTGTGCAAAAATCATCTTCTAATTGTCTATAATAAAACTGAAAATTAAAGGTTTGACATAGCAGCAATAAAAAACAGGTAATAAGTTTCACAAATAATAATTTAAAAAACCTTAAAAATCACAAATATCCATAATAATTTTTAATACTTATTTTAATGAGATAAAACAGGGGTGGGCAATTGTTTTGGCTCAGGGGCCACAGAGGTTGGCAGAGGGCCACATCGAGGGCCGCTTTGCGGAAGTGAAGGTTAGCGGAGGGCCACTTTGTGGAAGTGAAGGTTAGCGGAGGGCTGCACCTTTTTTTCATGACACAATAAACATGCTGCTCTATTCTCTGTATTACCAAAGAAATATTTGTTTGTCCATTCTTTATTAAAAACATGACATTCATCACCGATTTTACATTTTTTTGGAGGATTCATGGTTTCACTAAAGTTGGAAATGTATATATTTGCTAATACAAAGACAAAATTGAAATTATCAGATCAACTGGAAAAGCATTGCACATCATATTTATACTTCGCATGTGTATAGACGTGGCCATCCTAGTGGAAAATATGAGACGAATTTTTGGTCGCGCACAAGAAGGAAATATCAGTCAAGGTGGATTTTTCTAATTGTCTTGGCAGGCTGCATGTGGCCCTCAGGCCACTATTTTCCCACCCCTGAACTAAAATATAATAAAGTTATATGGTTAATTAAATTACAACCAATACATCATACTATTTAAATTATTTTCAATGCTTTTGATAGATTTTAATTTATTATCAATGATATATGTTTTTAAATAAGCTATAATACTTCTTAATCTACTTTTTAAAAATTTTATTTTAATTTTACAGAATTTATATAAATAAATACTTCATTTTTCTATGTTTCAACCATTTTTATATGGTCTTTGCCAAAGTAATCTAAAAGATCTGGAATTTGAAAAGTGTAGTACCAATTACCCAATATGGTACTTACATATTAACTCTACTCTGGCAAAAACAAATGACCTTCTAAATGAATTAATTTTGTATTATGATCTTCATAATGCTGTGATGTCATGGAAGAATACTGAATAAAGTTATAGGTGGCCATTTTTCAAAATTAACCTTTATAAGTTTATTTGGTAAAAGATAATTTCTCCCAAAACATAAATGCAGTTTATATTAAATTTATTAAGCACATAGTAATAACATGAAAGGCTAAAAACCTTTGGCAGACTTTAAAAATGCTTATGTGACAGCCAATCAGGTGTAACAATGCTTACATATGGAATCCTTAATTCTAAAACACAAGCCAAAACTATCAGAAAAAGATGGGACCCACCTTCTTCTATGCTTAAATTTATATATAAAAAAGCCAGACTTGAGCATAGAAGAAGGTGGGTCCCATCCTTTTCTGATAGTTTTTGCTTGTGTTTTAGAATTAAGGGTTCCATGTGCAGTCATTGTTTCATCTGATTGGCTGTCACATAAGCATTTTTAAAGCACAACTGCCAAAGATTTTAGCCTTTCAGGTTATTACTATGTCAACTGCTTGCACTTAATAAATTTAATATATTTACATTTGTTACTATCATTTCATTAGATTTGGAAATTGCTTTGTAGTAAATCGAAAGATTTTGCGTTGTTTATTTATATATAATATTTAGTGAATTAAATGTGAAGGTGTTTTAAGCTTCACACTCTTAGTTCGAGATGCTTGGGTCTGGCTTATTTATATATAAATTTAAGCATAGAAGAAAGTGGGTCCCATCTTCTTCTGATAGTCTTGGCTTGTGTTTTAGAATTAAGGGTTTCACATGCAGTCATTGTTACATCTGATTAGTTGTCACATAAGCATTTTTAAAGCGCATCTGCTGAAGGTTTTTAACCTTTCACGTTATAAATGCAGTTTGTAAACATTCATTTCATTTCCACTAAATAAAGATAGAGGTCGTCATTTTTCCAAATTATTTTTTAAATAATGGATTTACGTTTGTCAGCAAGGCCAGTATAGAGATTATTGTCTGAGATTGGCATATTAGAAAACTATTGCCGGATTAATACATATGTGACATGCCAGTGCCTAAAATGTTTATATATATATGAATTCTATGAAAA
The DNA here is from genome assembly GCA_028023455.1 of Epiperipatus broadwayi. Taxonomy (NCBI): domain Eukaryota; kingdom Metazoa; phylum Onychophora; class Udeonychophora; order Euonychophora; family Peripatidae; genus Epiperipatus; species Epiperipatus broadwayi. The sequence goes on from JAQFVV010000147.1 coordinate 543,928, forward strand.
TAAAACATTTTTTTAAAGTGGATTAAAAAATATTACAGATTTTTTATAAAAACTGCATTACATTTGGGGGGAAAAAATTGAATTTTGAAGTTTTAAATTTAAATTTATCTATTTAATCAATCAATTCTCTGGTGAATAATTATATTTTTCGTTTGTCTACATATGAGCGCGGTTGTGCATGTCTGCATTAAGTTTAAAAGTTATTTAATTATCCAGTTTTTACTTTTATTTAAAATGCGTGAGCACCAGAATATAATTATTTATTTGGGATATTTTTCAAAGTTATGCTTTTTATACTTTTATATTTGTTTTCTTTTTTTTTCCATATGTCATAGCATCGGCCGGGAGGCGAATCCACAACCGTCTGCAACCAATTACTTGCTTGCAAGGCGGTTGCGATGACCTCTCGACTAATAATGCTTGACTATTTGTTTGTTTTCTTTTTAGAAGGAAGTTTAGAAAAAAAATCAAGTCCTCACTTGACTGTAAAATTCAATATGGATGATCTTTTATCAGCTTCACAGACACACAATTTAATTACTCACATATCTGAAAAGAAAATTGTCGGAAAACCATCTAGCGATCATATAGTGCCTGAAAAGCAGAAGTTTGAGGAATCGTGGAGATGGGGGAAAGGAATAGTAGCTCCTTGGAAAAATTCTTTTGTGGAAAGTTATGATCATGAAAGAAGTCCTTGGAGTATTTACGAAATACCAGGATTTTTTAACACATGGGGGCAAGGAAATAAAAGCATTTTTACGAAAGGTAATAGAAATGTATAATATTTCTTGAGATTCGTTCAATTTATAAATGAATACTATTTCTTATTTATATACTTGAATACATTTTTTTTCTTTTTTACTTTTCCGTGTGTCATAGCATCGGCCGGGAAGCGAACCCGCTAACCCGGGACAACTGCTTGCAAAGCAGCTGTGCTGACCTCTCGACCACCAACGCTTGACTACTTAAATACATTTGTTATTGCATTATCATTTTAAAACACATATATCAAATATATTGAAAGTGAAAATCATTTCTGAAAGTGTCTGTACAAATATTATATTCATGGTAAAACAAATATATACTCTTAGAAGTAAAACATATATCATGGTTGTGTAAAATTTGCATCCGAGGCTAATAATACTATAACAATCTTTCGATAAACAAGAATTATTAGTAAGGTAGAATTCGAAAACTATATTTATCTGCACATATACAGACATATACATACATATAATTTAAAAAACAAACAATTTAAAATGCTAATATAACATGACGTTCTTGGTCATTAAATAGTATAGACCAGGGATGACCAGGCTTATGGAATATTCAAGTACTAAATATAAAAATAAAAGCTAAATCTTGTAGCACACACACACAATAAATTTTATTAATGACCAAACAATTTACAACAGAAATTCAAATTTAATTAGTAAAACTAAAAAAAAAGTTGTTCCAGATTTTTATAAATAGACGTTTCTACCAGTGTTAAAGTTTGATGATTATACAAAATGAGTTCTTTCTTTTTTTTTTCATATGTCAAAGCGTTGACCGGGAAGCGAACCCGGGCCAGCTGCTTGGAAGGCAGCTATGCTAACCATACGGCCACCAACAGTAAGTTCTTAAATCAACATTTCGAGAAGTATTATTTTCCCATCTTCTTCAGGTGTTTCTGGCCTGACCAGTAACAATATTAGCATGGGATTCGAACCTGGACTCTTAGATTCTTGAGTATTGAATTTTAAGATAACGCTCTAACCAACTGTGCCATGTTTTTAACTTATATCATTGTAAAACTAGCAGTTTTATTCCTTCCTTTATTTTCACGAGTGAAATTAATTTTAAAAAAATGAAGTCATGTTTGAGTGATTTAAATTTGAAAAATTTTCTTCTTTAATCCCAAAACAGTTAAAAATCTGATGAAAGGAAAACATACAAAAATATTTAAACTTACATTTTAACTCTTTTTTCCACACCATAATAATGTCGTATAATTTTTTTTATCTTTTATTTTGGTATGGAAAAATATTAAATACTTATCTTTATACAAGAATTGAATAGTAGTGCATCTGAACTTATGGGTGAAAAAATTGCCACATAACCTGTAAAACGTTGCCACCCTTGATATAGATCAGGGGTCGGCAAACTACAGCTCACAAGCCAAATGTGGCTCTTTGATCCCAATTTCATGGTTCTTTTTATCATGATAAACATAAACACATTTTTTTTATTTCTTAAAATTTGTAAATAAATATTTTGTAACTCTAGGAGAGAAAAAATGCACATTACAATGTTTTTTTCATGAGTTTAACTTTATTATAGAATAGTAATTACTAATGTTATATAAAGAGCTCACAAATAAGCTTTTAACAAGCTTTGCAGAATATTCCTAACCCCAGATTGCTTTCTGCTACTGGCTTTCTCAGTGAGGTGCTAGGATATTTACAGCTTATTTGCAAGCTCTTTATATAACATTTGTAATGCAAGCTTGTTTAAATTAGGTCATGTGACATCTGACTTTTATTCTTTGTCATTTTAATATTAATTACCGTATATGATGAATATTTAAATTTTAAAAATTTGTGAATAAATCAAACTGTCAAATTAATTTTTTGTTTTTAGTTTTAGAAGGAACTTTATTCAAGCAAAAATATATCTGCAGATATTTCAGTTTAAAAAAAAAAAAAGGGGGGGGGGTATGTATATGCCGATATTTCAATTTAATAGAAAAGAAAAATAATACTAAACTAATCAAAGAATACCACAATAAGTATTTTCAATAGCATTCAGTGAATTATACTATTATTAAAAACATTTACAATAAAATAGGAAACAGAAAAATACATTTTACTAGAGGTTAGAGCACTGATGGATAAATGTCCAAGTGGTTGTGAAAATGTCTGATGGGGTAACTTTTTTTATCTCTTTGTTTTATTGTCTCTAATTTGTTTTTAAATATGTTAAAATTTGTTGCATTAGTATTGTAAAGATAAATGCACCATAATGCATATAGTATAAGTGTTATACTTCTTATTTCTGTGAAGAAGGCATTTGGAAAAGACTATAATTGAACTTATAGTGACATTCTTTTTTCTGATAAATTTTTGTAATATAAGATCGAGTGTATTGTAGGCTCAAAGTTATGTTTTTGGTCCTCTTCTGATCCGTGGCACAAGTCACATATAGTGTCAATATTAAATATGTTTCTCTTATATCTCATGAAATCCATGGCACAAGTCACATATAGTGTCAATATTAAGTATGTTTCTCTTATATCTCATGAAATATAATGTTGGTAATGACCACATCTTCATTTGGCATAGGAAATCAAAAAATTTGAGCTAGAGTGCCCAATACTTAAATCTATGTATTAGCTGCTTATTATTAATGCCTAGCATTGGCAAGTCTCATAATTTGTGTTTGTGTGTAGAAGTACATATGTATTCCATTAGCACCATTTGTCTTGTGGGCAAGTTATGTTAGGGTTAGATAGTGATTTAATAGGTTCTATGATTGTATGCAGATATTTTGTGTATGAAGGAGGTTTGTCTGAAGGTTTTATTTTAAGAGTGACTTCTAAATGTGGATATATTCTTGTCATGGATGGTAAAAGATTAATAGTTTTTTGTATTGTAAATACATGAATAGAATGTAGTCCTAATCCATTTAAGTTATTATGGTACTACATTTGCCTGAGTAAAATGACCTCTATTTTTCTTCCCCATAAAAGTTTTCTACACTGTTAATATTTATTGATTTATTTTCAAGTCAATTTTTTATTTTCGTTAAGTATCTATATGGGTTCCGTTATGCTCTACCACTAAAATAAACATTCAAATATATCCGCAGCCATTCAGAAATTCATATTTTTTTTTTTAACATATTTCTCAGCTCTTTCTTTGGGCTCTATATTTGGGGGGGGGGGGGCTTTTTCCCTGCAGTTTTTTATTGGGGGAATTGTGAGGTATCTCTTTTCTTGTGCTTCTTAAGAGGGGTGGAGTTAAGCAAAATGTCTCTTCATGTTAAAAAGTTTTCTGACTTGTGATATAGAATATAGTAAAGAATAAAATGGCTTTATTTCTCAAGAGGTCATTAGAAGTTTGAATGCCATAAATGCCAGCATTGAAGTCATTCCAAGTGACCTTAAATTCTAGCATCAGACACTCGACCACTGCACTAAATGATATAGGACGCTATAATGATCAGTAGTACAGTCAGTTTTGTATTTAAAATGACACATGTGGGGCACACTTTAATTAATGGAATCACTTTGTTGTTGCATTTTTTTTTTATTATGTAAATGCTTCTAATTATATAATGTGCCTTGTTTAATATGGAAATAATTTTTTTATATGTCAAATGCGTTGACCAGGAAGCGAACCCGGGCCGGCTACTTGGAAGGCAGCTATGCTAACCACTAGGCCACCAATGCTTGACTAAAATATTTTAAAATAAGAATTCATGCGAATATTAAATGATACTAGAATATTAAAAACCATTATGTAAACAATATATACACAAGTGTAACTAAATCTACCACTTCCTTTATTTTTGATGTAATATTTTATATAAATATAGTTTGTACAGTCGAAACGTCAGATTGTGTTTGTATATATACAACAAAATAATTTTTGCTAAAAAGTGTTTGAAGTAAGTAAGGGATACAAATTGTTGGGCAAGCATAAAAAACTGTGATCATGTGATATATATAATTACGTTTTAAAGGTTTTGAAAATTAATTTTTTTTATTTTTAATTTTTTTCTAGATACTATAAATCATTTATGTGCTGTTAATTCAATTGATGGGAGCAGTGTTCTTCACCATGCAGTTATAAGAGATAATATGGATGTGTTAGAAATGATACTGGATAAAGACCAATCATATCTTAATATGCAGGACAAGCAAGGATTAAGTGCTCTTCATCTAGCTTGTAAATTAGGTCACAGAAAAATTGTAAACAAATTTCTGGTAAGATAAAATGCCTTATAGTACAAAAATATTGCTGAGAATTAATATACCAATATTTTTTGAATGTTCACATAAATATGTCACGACTACTTTTAATTGTTTTTTTACATTTAAGATCGTGTAGTCATTCAAAGATAACTCACAAAGCTAAATTATTCATCAATACATTAGTGCTGAGTTCAAACTGTAAACAGTGATAAATTTAAATATATGAGGGGGATCACAAGCATAACAAGAATCATTATCTAGTAATCATACTTGTTGTAGTACATGCTTCTGCCACTAGATACCTTTTTCAAGGACCCTTCTGCATCAGTCTTCCAGATGATGCCACTATGTGAAATTGTGGCATCATGTAACACAAAAGGAAATATACCTATGTGTTTGAAAATGAAGGTTTTTAATAAATGTGTTTTACCAGTTCTTACTTATGGATCTGAGACTTGAATCCTTAATAGAAGAGCAATACAGAGACTTTAGACCATTCAAAGAAGTATGGAGAGATGCATGTTGGGAATAACAAGAAGAGATCAAAAATGCAATATATGGGTAAGAGAACAAACAGGTGTTACTGACTTCATTAAAAAAATTAAAAGACTGATGTGGAGTTGGGCTAGACATATTTCTAAAAGAGATGAGAATAGATAGACAATTGAAATCTTAAATGGGATTCCAAGAGATTCTAAAAGACCCAGAAAGAGACCACATGTGAGATGGATGGATGAAATAAAGTGTGCAGGGGTGATGTGGTGAAGAGAAGCTAAAGATCAAAGAAGATGGATTGAACTTGGAGAGACCTTCATCCTGCAGTGGATTGATAATGGTTGATGATGATGATGATTTCATGTATTTGTCCATTTTTATAATGTCTGGAAAGTTGGAACAATATAAAAATATGTTTTCTTTTAGGAAAAATGACAGGGAAAGCAGTTGTAATGTTTGAAACAGCATACAGGCAAACTGCTTTGAGGAAAACCCAAGTTCAAGAGTGGTTTAATGAAAGTGTCAAATTCTCCACATCCCAAAAAAGCATCGTGAGTGAAGTCCGACATTAAGTCAATGCTTATTTTTTATAACGATTAGACATTAAGTTCTGCAAAGTTTGAATGATGCAGTAAAACAAAAATATTCCATTTTTAGTTTAATGAGGAGTACAAGATTTACCATGGCAATGTGTCATTGCACCAAGTCTTTGAGTGTGAAACAATTTTCAGTTAAATTAAGCATGACTCATCTATAAGCCATGTTCATTTGATCTCACTCTTGCAATTTCTTTTTATTCTCTCCAATAAAATGTCTCAAAAAATTTTTTTGCGGTCTTATAAGTGGTGAAGAAAAATGATGCAGGCATTAAAAGGCATCTCTTTTCAAGAGTTTTCAGACTATTTTGAAAAGGGAAAAATATGTTTAAACCAGTGCATTACATTATATGGACAATTCATTGGAAAGGATTTAATTTGTAATACCTAAAAATAAATGCACATTTTTCATTACAGAATTGTGGTTATTTTTGGGTTCCTCCTTGTATATAAACCATTTGCTTTTTATATTTAAATTCTCATTGCTAAACTAAATAAATTTACATAATTATAAGATTGGCTAACTATAAGAACATACAAACTAAAATTAAATCTAAATTACCATCATTTTATTCTGCTAAAAAAATTAAACATGATTAATCTTTGATTAACAGTACAAAATTACACATAATAATTAGAAAAATTTTTTTTATGCCATTCTGTAATCTTCTATTATAAGCATGATGTTGCTAATAATTAGAAATGAAATTATTAGTCATAAGTAAAATTTAAAATTATATGAATAATGTATTTATAATCAAATAGCAGCAAAAATTTATATACATGATGATTGGATTTGATAGTTCTCCAAAATTATTTAAATCAAATAAACAGTGATAATTGACACCTATTGTGCTTACATTTGCAAATTTCATGACCATTGTGACATCAAATGATCACCATGCTTAATGATATAAAAAGAGGAAGAGATATTTGAGTTTATATAAAATTTAGTTGATTACTAATTAATTCTCTTTTTATGATCTTATACTAATAATAATTTATCACCCACTGCAGCAGTCTAGAAGCATTCATCTACTAATATGGTACTCATGTATGATGCTTCATATAAGATCATATTATTATAATCAAGATAACTAGACATGTTATGTACGACTTAAGAAGGCTGGTTTCTGCATACTGACTGATCCAATTTCATTACTTGAGATTGACAAAATATCTTCTAATAATATGGTTCATTTTATAATGTGACACTTAAGTTGTGTGAATTTAATGAAATATTATTTTTTACTAATGGAATAATGGTACAGGTACTATTTATATGTATGCACTGTGGTACTATTGTAGTTTACTCTTAAGTAATGGAATTATTCAAACTACAATGTTACCAAGATCATATTGAATATATAATACCGATGGCCAATAAAATGACAATAAAAGTAATTAAGTAACCAATGTCACAAATGACCAATTGAAGAGCTAGGTTAGTGAATCATTGTTTTCAATAAGGAAGGGGATCTAGCTATACATTGGAAGTATATTTATGAGCACAGGCAGCATTTGATAATTATAACTCATCAAATGGCAATAAGCTCATCTACTATTTAATAGAATGCAGTGAGTTAAGCACAAACCTGGAGCATGAAGCTGCTAACTACTGACAATCTTACCCATGCATGAGGCAACCCACCTGTAGACTAGAAATGTCAGAATTTAAAAGAGGTCTCAGTTCTTTACCAAACATTAGTTGTACTGTTAACAATTAAATATTCATAATTCATCAAAGCATGATGAAGACAAATCTTTATATTTAAAATGTTGTTTAGATCTTGATATTATAAAAACCTAGAATAAATAATGTAATATTTATTTATTGGAATGTGGGTTATTGTTGAAGAATCAGAATATCACTCCAGCTGCCAATCAGATATAAACATAACATATATTGTGTAAATGATAGTATTTTTGGTAAGTTGATTTTTTTTTTTGTGTTGTGAGAATCTTGGGTATATTTGATATCCAACCTATAAAAACTCTTTAAATTTTTTAGCAAATATGTATTTAAAATAAATATAAATATAGGTTAAAAATTATAGTAAGAATGAAATAGATCAGAAATCATATGTAATAATTTACTAAAAGGTTGTACTGAAAGATTAAAGTTAAGAAAAAGAAATGTTATTTCAACTACATCCAGAAATTGGAAAACTGAATTGATAACATGCAGTTTTGAGGATAATATTTTTAGATGATTTTTTCGTTAAATTGTATCACCTCTGCTGAAATCCTGTTTGATCTTTCTGCTTTTTGCCATTAACTAACCCTAAAATAGGTCTTAACTCCTCAACAACAATATATATTTATATACTATTACTTTATTGTTTTTATTTGATTCTACAAAATTTTAAATAATAAAAAAAACAAATTTACAATTTTATTTTTAAAAAGTATACTAATCAAAAGGTTTGCGATGTTTTTTTTTTTTTTTTATAATTTAAATATAGACTTCACGTAATGTTATTTTTATTTAAAGTCACTTCAATTCGTATAAATATTTAAATAATATATTTCAAATACAAACCTCTCAAGAATTCTGTTCCATTCTTTGATAGAAATCTGCTTTTTTCCAAAGATTACCTTGCATCCTGCTAACCCTTATTTAAAACAAGAAAAACTCTCCATACAGTATTGCCACTCAGTGCAAGCCAGAGTAATCAATGGATGCCAGAAGGCTTGTACATAAAATCCTCATCTAGTGCCTACTCATTTATCTCCAGACCAGTTTCTGGCTTTTGGCCTTCATCAGTGAGGAACCTTAAATCTGAGAGCACTGCACCTGTTTATTGGCTTTTAACCCTTATTTGTTGTAGAATCTATTTATGATTTAAACATAAGTATCACTACTGAAGTGAAATCTCTAGTATGATTTAGTAATACTATAGATAATTACACTACATGATTTGGTAGAGTGTCCGATTGGGATCGGGAGGTCCCAGGATCGCTTCTGATGCTCACAGTTCTAGTGCTTAGCATTTTTTTATCCTGCATCATTTGGAATAGTTGATAGGGCTGACATGGGATTGGAAAGTTTCAAGATTGATTCTGGCACTCATTGGTCTAGCTCTCAAACTTCTTATGAACTCCCAAGATATAATGCCATATGCCTTTTTTTTATTATAGATAATTGTTTTTTTTTTTACTACTTTCTCTCTTAGTTGATTTTCTAGAAGTGCAATATTAGAAATTATTGTTTCGTATATTCTTAGTTAAAACAAGGCAAAACTCTCCATACAGTAGTGCCACCCTGTGCCAATCAGAGTAATCAATGGATGCCAGAAGGCTTGTGCATAAAATCCCATCTAATGCCTACTCATCCAATATTCCCAGACTAGTTTCTGGCTTATGGCCTTCGTCAGTGAGGAGCCTTGGATCTGAGAGCACTGCACCTAGATCTTAGGATCTAATGCAACCCTTCAGCAGCCACCTTTTATTTCTACTTAACTACAAAACTATGAGAGTGAAAATGTTCTTTATCATGTATATTTATTTATACATGCAAATATTTGCATAAATCTATCTTTGGAACAACTAAGTTTGAAAACATTAATATGGTAATGCACAAATCAGATTTTCAAATATTCATATAAATATATTTGCTAATAATGCCCACTTTCTACTATCAATGGCCAATCTAATTAGTCAAACTGAAAATAACACTTTTTTCTGACCTTTATGTTATTATGTGGTAATGAATTATGCATTGCTACTTGAAAAGACTGAAACTTTTAATTAGCAGTGATTTTTATTTTATATTAATCAAATAATCTCACAGTTTCAAATAGCAATTCAAATGAAATTTCTAATAATTTTAACAAACCTGTAAATAAATTATGCTTTTCAAATATGTAATATTGATAATATAAACCTGTTTGTGGAACAACTAAATATAAAAATATTATAATAATTTACAAACTAGACTCTCAAATAATTATTTAAATAAACTTATTAATAATCAGACTTCAAGGCTAATATTGAAAAATATATTAATGAGTTATACCTCATTGGGTTGAAATATAGGGTACTCACTAACATTCTCAACAAATTTTATAACAAGATCAGAACTAGAAACTTATAACACCTGACAATAAGCTCTGGATATTGCTCCCTTATATCCCTAAAGTATCCAAACATGTAAATAAGATATGCTCTGACTGATATAGGATCATGCTCCCCACTCTACCACCAGTAAATAGATTGATCAATAATTCCAAAGACAAACTTTCTACCAAACATATCTCCATACACTGTTTACAAATGTGCATGCACTCAAACTGGCTGCTATGTGATCTACTTTGGGAAATCATGTGCCAGCTTAGCAACTAAGATTGTTCCATCATCAATACTTTTACAGAATAGGTAAAAGCAATCCAGATCAAAAATCCATATTTCTGAAGCACCAAAAGAAACTTGGCCATACATTTGAACCTACATCATGTGCATTGAGAGAAATGATTTTAAGCACAAAATAAAGGAGGCATTATACATCACTAATAATCCTAACTGTATAAAAAAAAAATCCAGCTTTCCCCTCTTGAAAAAGTGGAAGATTTAACTTATTTGCACAAATTTGCATAAATTTACATCATATTTATATTTCTCACCCTTCTGTCTACCAGTCATTGTTATGAGTATAATATCAATTCAAGATATTGAAAGTGGTTTAGTATAATATTATAACAAACATTAAAACTTAAGCTGTTTCTGCTAACCTATTTGTTAGATTAAAAAATGGCCATTTTTATCAGATTCCCATGTTGCTACAAAGTAGTCAATCAGACATTGGTAAATTAACAAGCCACATTTTTTATTAGCAGTGATTTTTATTATTATATTAGCAATTCAGCTGTTAACTTCTTCTACCTCATCATAATCAATCTTTATTTTCATATTTTGAGAAAATCCATTAAACATTACTTTAGTCTTTTTAACATTTATCTTTAGTCCTACTTTCCTACTTTCATCTGATAACTTCTGCAACACTTCCTGCAATTACCTTGGTCAGATTATTAATACAGTTGAAAACATAATGGATAAAATTAATCATAGAATTAAACTTGGTTGGAATGCTTTTGGTAGAAATAATTTGATACTAAAAGGAAATATGCTTATGTGTTTGAAAAGGAAGGTTTTTAATAAAGGTGTTTTACCAGTTCTTACTTATGGATTTGAGACTTGGACATTTAATAGAAGAGCAATGTAGAGACTTCAGACCATTCAAAGGAGTATGGAGAGATGCATGTTGGGAGTAACAAGAAGATATTGAAAATGCAGTATATGGGTCAGAGAACAAGCAGGTGTTAGTGACCTCATTGAAAAAATTAAAAGACAAGTGGAGTTGGGCTGGACATATTGCTAGAAGAGATGATAATAGATGGACAATTGAAATCTTAAACTGGATTTTAAGAGATTGTAAAAGACTCGGAAAGAGACCACAGGTGAGATGGATGGATGAAATAAAGTGTGCAGGGGTGATGTGGGAGAGAGAAGCTAAATATTAGAGAAGATGGATTGAACTTGGAGAGACCTTCATCCTGCAGTGGATTGATAATGGTTGATGATGATTAGCAATTCAGAAGAAATGTTACTAATTTTAGCAAGCCTGTAAAAAATTATAATATTATCAAATATCTAATGCTGATACTGTAAAATCATTCACAAAACAATCAAGTCTGAATATATTACTATGACAGTTCATAATTCACATTCCCAATGAATCATTTATATAAACTTAAACATAATGTCCAATTTCTTGCACCAATGCTTACATGATTCTTTGGAACTCAGACATTTGAATTACCATAGTAATGCTTTCAGATTTGTTATTACAAGTATTATATATTTAATACATTGCAATCTATGTATGATCTTGTTAAAATTATTAGAATCTTATATGAATTGTTTTTGAAATTGTAAACTGCCTTCATTAATATAAAAATAAAGATTACCATTTTTAAAAAGTTTTACCATTTTTAAGGGTTATTGCTTGATTTATTACCATGCAGCAATAAATTAGCAAAATAGTTTTAACATCAGCTACCAAAAAGTTTTTATTTTCTTTGTATGAATTAGTTTCTTTTTCTTAGGCACAGGTAAACACACTTTTAGTGTGGTACACCATTTAACAAAATGTTTTTAACATTCACAACCAAAAAGATTTTATTAATTTTTTTCATATGTATTAATTTCTATTTCTTAGACACAGTTGAACATGCTTTTGGTGTGGTACACCAGGTGTGGTGCACCAGAACAATGTTCAGGAGAAAATAGTGTACCACACTGAAATCATGCTCAATTGTGTCTAAGAAAAAGAAAATAATTTATATGAAGAAAATAATAAAACATTTTTAGCTGTGAACATTAAAACCATTTGGTTAAATGGTGTACCACACTGAAAATATGCTCACCTGCATCTAAGAAAAAGATGATAATTTATATGAAGAAAATAATAAAAACTTTTCAGTTTTGGACATCAAAAACTTTTGCTAATTTATTAACAATACAAATTAAATTGAGAGAGTGCAAACTTCTCAAGCGCTTGTGACTATTAGTAACCACTCAGATCTTAAGCATTGAGACAGAGAATTTAACAAGAAAGAAGTGGTTCCCACTCTCTTCTTTACTTGTCTTTCTATATATCCAAGCCAGTCCAAAGTACTTATATCTGAGAGCATGAATCTTAAACATCATCACACTTAATTGACTGAGTTCAAATTATAAACATACAGCATGAAATCTTTCTACGCTGTATGTTTATAATTTGAACTCAGTCAATTAAGTGTGATGATATTTAAGATTCACGCTCTCAGATATAAGTACTTTGGACTGGCTTGGATATATAGAAAGACAAGTAAAGAAGAGAGTGCGAACCACTTCTTTCTTGTTAAATTCTCTGTCCCAGTGCTTAAGATCTGATTGGTTACTAATAGTCACAAGCCTTGAGAAGTTTGCACTCTCTCAATTTAATTTTCAATACCGAAGTAAGTCATCATGTAACAATGTGCAGATCAGATAAAAGCGGTCATTTTTCCCCCCATGTGTCATAGCATCAGCCGGGAAGCGAACCCGCTAACCCAGGACAACTGCTTATAAAGCAGCTGTCATTGACCTCTCGACCACCAATGCTTGGCAAAAGGGGTCATTTTTATCTAATATTTTGGCATTGATGCAAGAAAATGGCATTATTGCATATTTATTTAAATGAATTCTTTTGGAATTGGATTTTTGTGAATTTTCATAGTAACATTTTCTTTCAGACTTAGGTCTTCTAATAATAGGTTTATATTACCAGCATTTGATGAGCCATAATTTATTTGCAGGCTTGTTAAAATTATTAGAATATATTAGTATATGTAATGTCTATTGTTGCTACATGTACTGATATATTTTGCTGCGTCATTACTATTAAATTTGTCTCGAGAGAGGTCAGCGACAGCCGCTTTACAAGCAGTTGTCCCAGGTTAGCGGGTTCGCTTCCTGGCTGATGCTATGACACATGAGAAAAAAAAAAAACTTGTCTCAAACTTAGTGTCAGATAAATTCCTATGTCTATTGTGATTTAACTGACATTATAATATATTGCAGTTTAATTTCATAGTTTTTTTATTGTAGATTTTTATTTAATTTTTAAATAATTCTGCCTTAGGTAAATAAATATACTTTAGAACTATCAGAGTATATATTATTTAATTTCTTCACATTACTATGATCTTCAAAATAATAATTGGTTACCCAAAATTTCTATAGATTTAGTCTGTAACTTCACTCCTAACTTTATTTTCTAATTACCCATCTTTCTCCTCTGATTGCTATCTTTTATTTTGATGATTATTGATTACAAAAATAGTTTTTTTCATTTAAAATAAAATAGAAATTCATATAATACTACAATACTAGGTAAAACAACAAAATTATAGTAAAATTCTTACACAACCATGGTTTAATCTATTAACAAATAAACCTTCTCAAGTGTTTACTTGAATTTCATTTGAGAAGATCTATTTGTTAATAGATGAAACTATGGTTGCGTAAGAATTTGAGTATGTGATTCTGATTTCACAATTTTAAATTTTATTTTGAAAATTAGATCGATCCATAATTGGCTAACCATTTTTGGACATTCTTCCCATTAGGGAACAATAATAATTTGAAAACTTCTGTCGCATTCTTAATATATCCAGATGTAAATCAATGTCTTGGATACCATCGTCCTCGAAATTTGTATTTTTATGATCAGTATTATACTTTTAAATTATCATTTTCAATCGTTGTCAATCCACTGTAGAATGAAGGCCTCTACATGTTTAATCCAGTCTTTCTGATCACTAGCTTTTCTTCTCCGCAACACACCAACAAACATTCTGTTTTATCCATCACTCTCACATGTGGTCTCTTTCTAGAAATTTTTAATTTGTTTATAAATCGTTTTATAAAAATAAATTTTATCCATCTCACACATGGTCTCTTTCTAGGTATTTTTTTTTAATAGTTTTATAAAAATAAATTTTATCCATCTCACACATGGTCTCTTTCTAGGTATTTTTTTATTTTTTTAATAGTTTTATAAAAATAAATTTTATCCATCTCACACATGGTCTCTTTCTAGGTATTTTTTATTTTTTTAATAGTTTTATAAAAATAAATTTTATCCATCTCACACATGGTCTCTTTCTAGGTATTTTTTATTTTTTTAATAGTTTTATAAAAATAAATTGTATCCATCTCACACATGGTCTCTTTCTAGGTATTTTTTATTTTTTTAATAGTTTTATAAAAATAAATTTTATCCATCTCACACATGGTCTCTTTCTAGGTATTTTTTATTTTTTTAATAGTTTTATAAAAATAAATTTTATCCATCTCACACATGGTCTCTTTCTAGGTATTTTTTATTTTTTTAATAGTTTTATAAAAATAAATTTTATCCATCTCACACATGGTCTCTTTCTAGGTATTTCTTTTATTTTTTAAAATAGTTTTATAAAAGTAAATTTAATTAATTTTATATTACTTTTTATAATTTAGATAATGAATCCTATCCATATACATATTTGCTTTTTAATCAAAATATATGTCACTATTAGTAAAAAAAAAAAAAAAGATTACTTAATTATTAAAAATGTTTTTTTTGTTTTGTTTAAAGACATTTGTCCAGATAAATTTACTTTCTCTGTGTGTATGTGTACAGACTGAATCAAATATTTGTATTTCTTTCAATTAAACCATTATACTATGATCCAAACATGCATTTGCATAAATATATTTTTATTAGATTTACCACAAGTCTACATGAGATAGAATTTCTTATTTGAATTAATTAATTGTGCAATTATGGAAAAATGCTTTTTCATACATATACACAAATACGAAAAATACAGAAGGAAAGTAAGTTTCAATTAATATATAATAGAATAAAAAGCGAAGAAGCGAAATATTCTAAGTCTAAAGATCATAAGAATTAAATATAAAGCAAAGTGGTTTTGATAATAATTTAATAATCTGCACATTTTACTTCAAGATAAAGGGTGTGATAAGAAGAAATTTAATATGAAGGATCGTCAATGAAAGTCCAAAACAAAAAAAAAAATTGTTTGACTTTGATAATATAATTTATACATACCATCAAATATGGAACTAAAGAAAGGAAATAAAGAAAGTCCATTATACTGTCTTTTTTACAAAATATAATAAAAATATTTTATATAACAGCTATTATAATATATATATTAATAATAATTATACATAAAAAGTAATTTTTTTTCATGTGTCATAGCATCAGCTGGGAAGCGAACCCGCTAACCCGGGACAACTGCTTGTAAGGCAGCTGTGCTGATCTCTCGACCACCAATGTTTGACTAAAAAGTCTTTTTGACACTTGACACATGAATTTACGCCTTTATCAAATGTCATTACCACTAAGCCTATTATTTCATGCAGAACACTGTATACTCTTTTATAATAAAAATAATAATAAATAGAATAAAACATAAATAAAACAAAATAAAATTATAATATAGCAATTTAGATTGTTAGAGAATCAATAAAGATTGAAGCAAATTAACGATACATAGAATAAATAAAAAATAACTTATACAATTATATATATATAATTCTATAAATATTATATAATTGTATGAATATTTATAAAACTTCAATAAATTTACTTAATAACTGATCAATTAAAAATAAATGGAAAATTATGTACAAAAATAATATATATATATATATAAAGTTGTATATAGACATATTTTTTATTTATTCTGTGTATTATTATGTTATATAGTTAATTTGTTTCTTTTTATTGATTCTCTAACAGTTTGTATATCATAATTTTATTTTGTTTTATTAATATTTTGTTTTATTTATTGTTATTATTATAACTGAAACACAGGCTTGTTATATACCTGTTTATTTCTATTATAAAACAGTAGGTAATGCTCTGTATGCAGTAATAAATTAATGGTTAAAATATTTTTTTATTTTATTTTAAATAATAAACTTTATTATACAAACCTCTAAATATGAACAGGAAATATCTACAAAATAGTTTTTAATTTACTTTATCCATTACCATAAATTTACTGATCTTGTCCCTAAAACACCACAATGTGAGTCTATAAGTCTCTCATTGTTATAAAGTTAATATAATTTTTTTTATTAAATCCTAGAGTTATACCATACAACTTGGACTCCTAGTTTAAATATGGAACCTTTATTCTCTCTTGAGAAGTCCTTTATTTAAACACTTTATATATTTTTACTATCTCAATCTCTATTTGTGTGTCTATTTTTACTCCCACATTTCACAAGTGGTAATAGCAGTCCCTCCCCATACTCTTTCGATAACCTTCTTAGGCCAGTATTTCAAACACCTACCAAAATAGTTGTCCCAAACATTGTCAAGTTTCTTCAACCAAATAAAGTTTTTATTATCAAATATTAAAGAACACCGGATTGTCCAAATAGTTTTCAATGTATGTATTATCACTATGAATTTTATTATATTTTGCTTCAGTAACATTTTGAGATTTATCATTGAAGTGTGGAAAACTCTGTTTCTTAGTCTCCCAAAAGCACTGCATTCTTTGAGTAAGTGTTGAAATGTTTCACATTTATTTTTACAAAATGAACAAGTTTCCACTAAGTTCATTCCCAATATTTTATTAATGTATGTTGTAGTCAGTAAAACTTTATTGATCCGCTTGAATATGAATTTCATATATGTCTGTGGTGTATAAATTGAGTGGAATTTACCTAGGACCCCTTTCATTGAGAAATTTATGCATGAATTTCCAGGAGATTTTACTCCCCTTCTTGTGTCTTTATATCTAATGCTTTCAAGTTTTGCACATCTAACTCATCTTGTATATCCTGCCAAATAAGATCTTCTCTCTGCCCCTATTTCACTATATATTTTTATATCACCAGTTGGCAGACTGAAGCATTGATCCTTCATAACATTTAAAAATGTTCTTGCAGTAATAAAATTTACATATATTTTTAGATCAACTAAGTTAAGCCCTTTTTTCATTAATGGGTAATTGTAATATTGCCATTGATAGTAATCTAGATTTCTTCCCCAGATGAATTTTTTAGCCATCTGATTTATATGACAAATTATTTTGTTATATAGTTTTACCCATGGATCGTAATAACTAAGGACCCCTGTTGCAATTGCATTGAACAATTGAGTTCTCGTCACTTACTTCATAGAGCTTGAACAATGTGAAATTATTAATCCTCTCTTCTATATTTTTTTTGTAATTAGCTGATTTAAGTGACCATTCATACGTGTCTTTGACATATATAATGGCAATCCAAGAAATAACTTCACCTGAGCTATAAATTCGGATGGTATCCTTTTACCTGTTGCCAATTGTCATGCTGCTGATTTGTTAGATTGAACTACTGAACCTGTTACTTCTTGAAACTTTTTAGGACATTCATCACTATATTAATATTATAACTATTTTCTACTAGGCTGTGACTCATATTGTGACACCCAAATGCAGTAGATAGATTCCATTAACCAATGTCTCTATTTCTTTAATTATGGGGTTTACATAAATTACAAATATGAGTGCTGTGAATGAAGAACCTTGGGAAATACCTTTCTCTGGGATGAAGAATTCAGATCGCACATATAATTTTTATAGGAGATTATATTATTTCTTATATAATTCACTATCGCATTCTCTAGGTATTGTCTTCTTTAATCAGATTGTTCAGGGCTTTTATGAGATATGACCAGTTAACTAGGTCAAATGCTGCATCAGCTTAAGTTCTTTTTCATTCTTTACTTTTAGAGCTGCATTTATGGCTCTTTTACTCTTGACAGCAAGATGTGCTGATGATATTTTATCTCTAACCAAGTTATTCAATTTTTTAAGTAGTATTCAAACTAAACAAAGCAAAACTCTCCATACAGTAGTGTCACCCTGTGCCAACCAGAGTAATCAATGAATGCCAGAAGGCCTGTGCATGAAATCCCTATCTAATGCCTATTCATCCAATATCCCAGACTAGTTTCTGGCTTGTGGCTATCATCAGTGAGGAGCTTTGGATCTGAGATTACTGCACTTAGATATTAGGATCTAATGCAACCCTCTAGCACCCACCTTTTACCTCTACTTAACTACAAAACTATGAGAATGAAATTTAAACCACAAAAATATTTTCAATCTAAGCTCAATAGCTTATATAGTCATATGGGTCTGAACTCAGTTCAGCACCCATACATTTTGATGTCTTTGGCTCTTTAACAACCATAGCCACTACTATCCTATTAGGCAGGATTGGTGTTAAACCATTAAGCATCACATGATCACTATCGCTTATACTAGCACAATTGTTTATAAACAAAGCAAAACTCTCCATACAGTAGTGCCACCCTGTGCCAACCAGATTAATCAATGAATGCCAGAAGGCTTGTGCATAAAATCCCTATCTAATGCCTACTCATCCAATATCCCCAGACTGATCATGTGATCCTTAATGATTTAATACCAATTCTGCCTAATAGGATAGTGGTGGCTATGGTTGCTAAAAAGCCAAAGGCACCAAAATGTATAGGTGCTGAACACAGTTCAGACCCATATACTATATAAGCTATTGAGCTTAGATTGAACATATTTTTGTGTTTTCCAATTTCATTCTCATAGTTTTGTAGTTAAGTAGAGATAAAAGGTGGGTGCTGGAGGGTTGCATTAGATCCTAAGATCTAGGTGCAGTGCTCTCAGATCCAAAGCTCCTCACCGATGATGGCCACAAGCCAGAAACTAGTCTGTGGATATTGGATGAGTAGGCATTAGATAGGGATTTTATGCACAAGCCTTCTGGCATCATTGATTACTCTGGTTGGCACAGGGTAGCACTACTGTATGGAGAGTTTTGCTTTGTTTATAAACAATTATGTGCTAGTATAAGAGATAGTGATCATGTGATGCTTAATTAGTATTCAAGCTAAGATTTTTGAATCAATATCCTCTATAGATATGTTTCTTAGGTCTTCAAAAGTTGGTTTTTGTTTTGATTTGTGTTTTTTTATGATTAAAATTATTTTGTTTATGTAAGGCCATTCAATCCTTTCATTACATATCTGATTGAAAAATTTTGACATTGCACCTGCCAATACATAATTGATCTGTTTGTAGACCGAAACTGTTATAGAGTCATTTGCTGTAGTCATCTGCAACTTCAACCTATTAATTTCATTCATTATTTCTTGAATCAATATATATTCTTTTGTATTTTCTATGGCCACTCTCTCATATTTATCAATACCTACTACTCAACAGCCGAACTTCATTTTTAGCTTTTCAACTATGTTTTGATCAACCTCATCTCCAGATGTTACTGTGTTCTCTTCTGACTCTACAGAAGCAATGTCCTTTGTATGTGATATATTAATTTTGCTATAGTTAATCATTTGTTTTGATATGTGATTCATTCCAGGGATCAATTTCCATAGTCTTAATGTATAAGTTTCTTGTTATATCAGACTGTATATATTATTGTACTCAGCTTGAAGCTTATTGATCAATTCATGATTAGGATTTAAGCCAGAAATATCCTGTAATATCTTATGAATCTCATGGATCCTATTTTCCACTTGGTAATGAGATAATTTACTATCTTCACTTTTATAGCTTAAGTCTGATATGTATTTCTTTATTTGATACCATGCTGTGCATGGAGGAAGTTTTGTAAGTCTTGTGTAGTGTAATAGTTTGTAATGATTGTAATGTTTGATAATTGATCAACTGAAAATTTGATTTGGCTTTTAATATTTCTTTTTACTGTGTATGAATATATTTTTTTTGTTTCTTACATAATTATTAATTTGCAGTTGTACTCTTAGGTGGTCAGAGAATGCAATAAGTGATGTGTCAATAACAGAATCATTAATTTTACTTACTGACACAAAGAATAAATCTATTAGTGAAGAGTATCTACTGCTGAAAAATGTGTAAGCATCATTTCCATATTTCATTTGTAGCAAATATACTGACACATCCTTCAACTTGTGCTGTAAGAATTTAGGAATGTTTTGGTATGAACAATTAAAATCACCATCCATTATCATAATACCTGGCTTTTGCATCAATTTGTTCTGTACACTATGAATAATCCTGGAAATATCATTACCCCTTGCTATAGAATATACCGCAATCAAGTAATGTAGCTCATTATAAATGACAAATAACAGAACTATGTGATTCGTTTGTAAATCTATTATTTGTATTTTTCTTATTCCTGAATGCATATTTATTTATACTGCTACACCCTGTGAGGATCTAAGGTTGGGTTTGAACAGAAATATATTATTTTTTGATAGTTTTTCTATAATCCATAGGGTAATATTATCACTTATCTTAATCTCTGATAAAATTATTATTTCATATTTTTGAGTTGCTATATAATTTAATATTTTATCTGCTTTATTTTGACCATTCATTCCTCTTATATTAATTGATGGTATATTAAGTGACCTGTTTATGATTTAACATAATTGGAGTCTCTTTTTTTAAATTATCAATTGCATCATCTTTTCCTTTTTCATTTAAATTATCATTTAATTTTGATCGATTAAGATCACAAAAAAAATTGTAATCCTTTACATTTAACTTTTGAGCTATCATTGTTGGTCTCATAATTATCTCTTGTATTTTTATTATTAATTACTTCATTGTTATCTTTTCGTTCATTGGCAGGTATTTCTATTTCATTTGGGAGATCAATATCTACCACATACGCATCTGTATCTTTACATGGCATTGTCTCATTAGTAGTGTTATTAGAACCATCTGGTGCTGATTTTAATGCAACTGACATCAGTTCTGAAATAATTAAGTTCTGCTCATTATTTTGCTTAATACCTGTTTCATGTTCATACAACTTTTCATCTTCTCTCTCATTGTTCACTATATTTGCCCATGACTTAATATTTTTAGTATTACATAAGTGAGTCATTCTATTAAATTTATTGCACTTAATGCAATTTCTGTTCTCACATACTGCTGCTATGTGACTGACTCTGTTACATCGAAAGCATAGAGGGGATCTACCCTTTAATATTATAGAAGTCAGCATTTGATCTTTTATTATCTTGTGGTAACTGTTCTTTCATTATTCCTTTTTTTAGTTTCAATACAACCTTCTATGCGTTTGCATCTCTCTTTCTATATCTATCACCTTTGCATAATTATCTATTTGAGATTTGAAGTACTCTACATTGAAGCTGGGTGGTGTGTGCAATATTCTTCCTTATATCAATGGGTTCAGCTCTTTTGACTCATAGTAGATTTTTTGTCCTTGCATTTCTTTTATTGAATTTTCCACTCATTCTTTTTGATTCTTATTAAAGTATTCAATAGATACAAACCCTCTAATGGGAAAAAATGCTGTATATTTAATTGTGTCTATTAAGCCTTTAGCATCAAGTATCTTCAAATACTCATTTAGATCTGGTTTGTCCAAAATGTGTTCACCTGTATTGTCATTCGTTTGAATAATTAAACTTAAAATGGATGTATTCGGTGTCATACAATTGATAAATATTTTCTTCCAAAATGCATTGAGTTTTACAAATGCTCTTAAGGTAAGCTTATTTGTATTTTGAGTTTCTGTATAATTATCATTACCAATTGTATTTTTTAATTATGTCTTGTTTACTTTCTAATTTGTTATCATTAACTTTTAATTTTATACTTTCTGAAATGTGTTATGGTCGTCAAATCATCCAGTGAATTATAACTGTTATAGTTATCCATTCTCCTTTTTTGATCAATATTTTCCAATCAACATTCTCACTATCAATGTTATTATTTAGGCTTTCGTCATGTAGTATTTTTGTTTTTTTTTACTATTGAAAGATTGCTTTTCTCATTTTTTGATTGAGATGACTGTGTTTATTATCATACTACCATATATGCTATGTAGATTAACTCTATCTACTAATTCGTTTAATTCAGGATTACTATTAGATTTTCTCAGATTATGTTTTTTTTACAAGCCCTATTGGCCATTTTACCATTGCTTTTCTTAATTTGATCTAGTTGATTCATTTCAAACCCATTGTAATTATCATTAATTTTAGAATTACTTACTCTGATTTCTAATTTCTTCCTACTTTTTCTTCCCATTTTGAATTTTGATTTTAAAGAATAACTTTAGGACATTTAGTGAAGGAGGTGGCTACATGACCTGTCGTGTCACAACCCAGAAGTAGAATACTAAGAGTTAAAATATATGTTTAACATTTTGATAAGCTATTTATGCACAATATATATACATATTCATAGTATTATTTCCATGATCTTCCATGCAATAAAAATATAGTAGCTAAAGTACTTTCCTCAGAGCTTCTTCTTTCTGAGGAAAGTACTTGTTATTGTACTGAAACATCAGCTATTTAGCTATTATATTTTTATTACATGGAAGATCCCAGCAATAATACTATGAATTCATTTATCCATGAGAATATATATTATAGCTATTGTATATATTTTTATTAATTTTTATAATTTACACATGTTATGATTTTTATATAATATGAAACTTTTGAAACAGTGAAGAATATTTTTAAAATGGGGAGATGATATCTAATTCCATATGCAATTATTACAATATTTCTCTCTCATCTATGATTTTCATACTGTTTTAATTATCCTTGATCTAAAAAAGAAATAAAATTATCAAAAAAATTAGAAAGTAATAAAAAGGAAATTTTAATTCTCTACATTTTATTTTTTGTATCCACAGTATATATATAACAAGCATAACCACATGTATATGTGTTTCCTACATATTTTCAACATTATATCACAGAACCTTCTCATTATAAATATGTTACCGAAAATTATTTTGCTGACAGACTCATATTGAATCATAAACAAAGGCAAAACTCTCCATACAGTAGTGCCACCCTGTGCCAAACAGTAATCAATGGATGCCAGAAGGCTTGTGCATAAAATCCCTATCTAGTGCCTACTCATCCAATATCCCCAGACTAGTTTCTGGCTTGTGGCCATCAGCAGTGAGGAGCCTTGGATCTGAGAGCACTGCACCTAGATCTTAGCCTTCTGGCATCCATTGATTACTCTGTTTGGCACAGGGTGCCACTACTGTATGGAGAGTTTTGCCTTTGTTTACAACAATTATGTGCTAGTATAGAGATGGTGATCATGTGATATTGAATCATTTTAAATAAATTTGCAAATACTGTTTACCATTCATTTATCAATGCCCATTCATTCAATCTGATAAAAGGAGGTATTTAACTGCAAAATAATTCTAAGTAATGTATTTAGAAGGAGAATATTCCATGATGTAATTATATATCTTGCACATTTCATATTCAAGCAGTAGTAAGTTATTTAAGTGCTGTTGAAAGTAATATTTTCAACATGTATATACAGGTAATCTAAGCATCTATTGCCGACTGTAAATAAAGATAATCAATGCTCACAAGTCTCCACGATGAAAGAAAGTAAATAGACACCATCTCTTTTATTTTGCATGTAGAAAATAATCAAGTTTAGTTAGACATGAAGTTTAGGAAGTTTTATGATGCACACGTGTTGATTGAAACTATGACAAATGCTTAATGTTTAAATGATTTTTTATTTATTTCATATTTCTCATCTCATTACACCCCCATTTATAATTAGTTAATATAAAAATATTTTCATATGAAAATATATTTAGAATAACATTTAAACAGAGTCAAAACTCTCCATACAGTAGCCCCATTGAATGCAGGAATGTTTGGGCATAAAATCCCTATTGAATGCCTACTCATTCAATATCCCCAGACTAATTTCTAGATTATGGCTTTCATCAGTGAGGAGCCTTGGATCTGAGAGGCCTGCACCTAGATCTTAGGATCTAATGTAAGCCTCCAGCAGCTACCTTTTACTATATTAACTAACTATAAAGCTTTGAGTCTAAAATGAAAACACAATAATGTTTTCAGTTCAAGCTCATTAGCTTGTATAGTCATATGGATCTGAACTCAGTTCAGCATCCATACTTTTTGGTGTTTTTGGTTCTTTAATAACCATAATCATCATAATCCTATTGAGCAGAAATTGAAAACATTATTGTGTTTTCATTTTGGACTCAAAGTTTTATAGTTAGCTAATAAGGTAAAAGGTGGCTGCTGGAGGATTGCATTAGATCTTAAGATCTAGGTGCAGTGCTCTCAGATCCAAGGCTTCTCACTGATGAAGGCCACAATCCAGAAACTAGTCTGCGGATATTGGATGAGTAGGCACTAGATAGGGACTTTATGCACAAACCTTCCTGCATCTATTGATTACTCTGGCTTGCACTGAGTGGTACTACTGTATGGAGAGTTTTGCTTGTGTAATCATGAAGAATAGTGAGTGATCATGTGATGTTTAGTGGTAGAATATTATTTATATATAAAATATATATTAAAGTGGTAAAATATGCGATACATATTTTGCTTTATTGTCTGGTGACATTAGTAATCTTAAAAGTAAGGTTCGAACCCGTTTTATATTTATTTCGTCATCAGAGATGGGTACACACATATACATGCACGATCTCCACCCTGCTTCATTTAAACAGTTATATTTAACTATTTTTATTATTGTTAATTTTAATTAGATTTTATTTCAAAAATCTTAAATTCCCTTCATTATAGATAGCCGTGTATGTGCGTATATGTATTACAGATACAGAAACAAATGTTATTTATATTAATAAAATATGTATTAATATTTATATATTACTCGTTTTTATAATTAATGTAAAGCTAATGCAATACCAGAGAAAGTTCTGGAAAGTAATTATCGTAATTTAAATTTTATAAAACAAAAGAGCGTACCTTAATTGATGTACAAATGTTGTTCTCAATTAGTTATTTTCGACAATTTGCAAATTTAATGGAAATTATATCTTTTAAATCCATTTCCAACACAGAAATAGATTTAAACAATACTTTCCAGAACTTATCTAGTTTTCATCTTTTGAATATAAAATTGAACAATAGTAGCTAAAATCAAGCTGGGTAATGCATATCCGGTCACCTCAAGTAAAGTAACTTTCTGGAAGGTTTAGTATAGTATAAATACTGCCAAAATTTCAAGAACTAGAGGGGAGAACAAAATTTAGAGTCGCATTCCTAAATGAATCCACATCACTTGAATTTTTGACAAAATGTCCACTGAGTAGAAGAAAGAAGTTTATCTCTTCCAATCTTTTAGATTGTCCTCATGCTGCCTCATTACCATGCCTTTGCCACTTAAAAACTGCCTTAACTAAACTATGAAGTAACATTTAAAGGATGCCTGCCATTATTTTATTCGAACTCTGTATTGCTGACCATGTTTCCATGTTTATTCTTTGTGATGCCAATCCGAATGGCCACCAAGTCATCAGAAAGTAATCCATTTATGCTGCTGAATGAACTTTTTATATTATTCACTTCACTGTAATTTTACTTATAATCATAATGTAGCCTTCTCTTTTATCTAATAACTGAATATAATTTCAGTTATCATAATTGTATTAATCCTAATAACTATCTCTCACTATCAATTTTACAAATCTATTTTCTGTAAAACATTAGCACAAATTTATGAATCTTTAACTTAGTAATTATCTCGTAGATTTTCACGCTAAAATTATGTCTTTATTTTTATGCGGCAAACTTCACTTATTTTATTTTAAAATTATGTATTTTATATATTGAAGTGATTTTAATATGCTAATGACTACATCTAGCAAACCTATATCATTTTAGCCACCATCCTAATATTAAGGAATATTAAATATTAAATGAAGATTTGCATGATTGAATATTTGAATATTATATGTGTTTAATGGTAGACTATCAAACCATCATATTATGGGATATTATAAAGCACAATTCTTACTCTATCTAATGCTATTGATTTTAAATATATTTTATTTTCTTTAAATAAAATGTAATGATCATTTCATACTACACAATTAATGGTACTTTGGTATTGGAGCTGCAACATGGAGCATGTATTAGACTTACTGGACCTGTTGACATTTGTATCAACCCACTATGACTTTGTGATGTCACCAAAATAATATGTATGTGTCTTTCTCAAAAAACAAAAAAGGACATGTACATGACTTTTTTGGCAATATATCCAAAGTTATTGGGAGGTGGTAGATATGAATGTCAACAGGCCCAGCCGGCCTAATATATGTCTGTGTGCATAAATACCAATACTTGTCAGAAACATATGTAAATTTTAATCATTTATTTTATTATTAAATGACAATTCAAATATGTTCAGAAATTATTATGCCACATGTTTGTGTGTGCATATATATCAATGCATGTCAGATAGTGTATATATATTAATGCATGTCAGATAGACATTTATATGTAAATTTTAATAATTTTTTTAATTTTATGACAATTCAAATATGTTCAGAAGTTATAAGCCACATGTATGTGTGCTGACTGTGTTTTAAGTAAACCTATTGGAACATATATGTAAAATCACAATGTAATAATTTGAATTTTGTATATTAATCAAAATCATAAGTCTTATATGTGTATAGCCATATTCTACAGAGCTTGACTTCATTTTTTTATTATTGTTAATAAATTTGTATTTCATTGTTAAAATTATTCCAATGAAGTTAATTTGAGATACTGTAGAATATTATATGTTGCATCATCTCTTGATCACAGCAACAGTTATAGAGCTTATGTTCTCTGAGCTAGATTCATGCATAATGGTCTGATATATAAAAGAGAATGTATATTAATGCTTATGGACATCCAGTAATATATCCTGGTTGGTGCTAAGTGTATATTCTTTACAGTCCATGTACTACATTTTATTTAATTTACTAATCAGAATTTAAGTATATAGTTGGCTAGTACATTAATGATAACTAAGTGGCCAAAGCATTGAAGATGATCTGTATATTTTAATATCCCAGCATTATTGTTTTTATAGTGATATATTCTATGGATTAGCACTTAAGTTTGTGCATCCAAATTATGTTTAAATAATTGTCTCAAGCTGGCAAAGACTAAATATTTGGCATAGTCTATATTAGTCCCATGTCAAATCTAGTCACCAGATTGACTGTTGATATATTTTATTATTGATCATTTATGATGATGAATGACTTATTTATACCTATTTATGATGGTGGTGAATTTATGGTTAATGATACTGATAGTGAGTTACTCTAGGAAGTTAACTGGGCTGATCTCTGAGACTTCTCAAAATCTTTCAAGCTATTATAATGTATAATATTAATTATATATTTTTCGATATTAAACATTACTTATGTATTTTAAATTTATATTAAGTATCATTATTTGAAATATGTTATTTTGGAAAGTGATAATTTTTCATCATCCCACCTTCACCTAAACTTCCCCATTCTATTATAATATATAAATTACATCAGTCCAGCCAGTGTTTAAAATTACCAATAAAATATCAGCAATCTTTTGCCAAGTCAATACTCAGATAATCTTCGACTTTGATAAATAATTTTTCATTAACTATCTAAGTGTTATCTTTATAACAGATTGCTAATGGTTAAATTTTAAGCATTGGCTATACTGATGTGATTTGCATATGATAATCAATTAACATATGTATTTATGGTTTATTATACTTGAAACATGAAGTAGTAGTTTATTTGAAAGATACTTTCTCTTCCTCTTTTCTTCTTTATTTCTGCTTATTTTATATAACATATAATAACAACATTTCACTCTTCTTATACTTTAAAGCAAAATATATTTATTAAGATCTGATGAAGACTGCTAGGAACAGTCGAAACTGTAAAGAATAAATAAATATATTTTGCTTTAAAGTGTAAGAAGAGTGAAATGTTGTTATATGTTATTTAAAAGATAATAAGGATTATTTATTTAATCTACTTTCAAACAATTTATCCTAACCTATTTAATGAAATTTATTTAAAATTTCTGGAAGTTTTAATTTCAATCAGTTTTACATCAATTGCTGTCATTCAAAGTCTATTCAAGATTTTAGACCTGATAATAAGTGGATTTTCATTTATTAACTGACAGTTGCCTTATCAAAAAATTGCTGATATTCTATTGGTTAATTTTAAGCATTGACTGGGATTATGTAATTTGCATATGATAACCTATTAGCTATGTGAATTTATGGTAGAATATATATGTGTGTGCATGCATGGATGTGTAAAAATTCTAATATTTTTAATAGCTCATTAAAAACTGTAGCTTCATGCCATCTAATATAAACACAGGCACTATTTTTTGTTAATTCAACTTTGTGATTTTATCTGTTATAGTTTGCTTTAATTAAGATCAATTTTTATAAAAGTCATAGCTTTTAAAATTCTTTGCAGAATCGAAATAAATTAACAATTTGATTTCTTTAATAAAAAAATAAAGTTCCTATAGAAGAATTTTTTACCCTGCAGTGAGCTATGTAAAGGCCATTTTACCATTTATCCTTTTTATTTTTTTGCTTTTAAAAAGGCTATTATTTTACTACATATTATAAAAGTGTTTTTTTTTTGTTTGTTAAAAGAAAAATAGAAACATGGTACTCATAACTGTCAGATTTATTTTAAATACATTTTTTTGAATTTTATTTTTAAATGAGTGTATATGTATGTACTGAGGTTGTATATTTATTAAGATTAAATGAAATATGCAAGTTAATTGCAAATCTTAAAATAATAAAATCTATTAGCTGTAAAAATTTAGTGTCCTCTTAATTTTTTGTCTGATTGATAGAAATTGCCAAATCATAGAGAATCAGATTAATAATATTGTACTTGTACTTTATATCTGAATTGCAGTTGTTATTATTTGGCTTTTAATATTAGTGCAATTTTTATTATGGCTTCTATAATTATAAATTTTATTTTTATATGTCTGCAATTATCTTTAAGCATTTGTGATAAAGCAAAATTTGCTACAAACTTTTCTTATTTACCAAACTATCATTTGTTAAGATTGATGTCACAATAAAATATTTGCAATCTACATTAAGCTAAGTCATTTAAAATCTATTGATTCTTATTTGCTGCTAGAGATATTATTCCTATTGGAGGATAAATTATCTATTCCTTTTTATAGCTTTTTTTTTTTTTTTTTGGTTTTTTAGAAGTCAAAAAATATTACTGTAAAATGAATTTAATTTGTTTATTTGACTATATAATCGCAACAAACAGAAATGCTTTTAAAAATAATTGGAAATTAGTTAAGATTTTACTTCTTTTAAAATAAATCTCAGCTGCTAAGTAATGCTGAGTGAATTAAATTATTTTTTAAATTTACATACTGAAAAAAACAAACTCAAACATTAATCTTTTAATGAGTCTTGACTTTCAGTAGATTTTAACTCTAAAAATGAGTTGATATATTTTGCGAGTATGTGTGCTTTTTTTTCTTCTAAAGAAACTTTTTTACATTAGCAGCAAATTTATTATATTTTTATATAAAAGTATAAAGATTTTACCTTATATAATAAAATATCTTCAGTAATGTTTGACTTTGATTAGCATCCGTTCTTTGTTGGAAATCTTTCCATGTGGTGCTTCAATTACAGTCATCTTGTTTCTGCTTCCATCTCCTGCAGGTCTCTGTTGGAGTTTAGCGTGTTTCCTTTAATCATCTTTAGCGTGTTTCCTTTAATCATCTGATTTATATGGAACTCTGATATCTTTATCAAAGAAATTATTTCAAAAGTATACTGAAAGTGTCACTAGTTTTATATTAAAGTTAAAGCATAATAATTTTAATATTCACCTCATATCATTTTAATCTGTAGATAATAAAGGGTTAAAATTTTAATATTGTTAATTCTCATATGAAAAGAATTTGAGATGTTTTTTAAATTATCACAAAATAAGTGATTAATTATTTAAAATTTTAAATTCAAAAGAATTTATATGATGATAATATTTTATATGTTCAATAATTTAATGTCATGAATTAAAAAACTTTTTTTTTCCTATGTCAAATGCGTTGACCGGGAAGCGAACTCCGGCCAGCTGCTTGGAAGGCAGCTATGCTAACCCATAGGCCACCAACGTTTTGTTAAGACTTGGTGAAACTGAATGGCATGTTTAACATTGATGATGATTAAGTCTTTTTTATTTATTGACCATATAGTTTTTTTTCCAAAAGACTGTTTAGAATCCTAAAATTTACTTTTTAATATATTGATTAGTAAATAATGATAATAATAGTAATAATTTATATCAGTAAAAAATCAGGATTACCGAATAATCTTTTTTTTTTTCATGTGTCATAGCATCAGCTGGGAAGCGAACCTGGGGCAACTGCTTGTAATGCAGCTGTCACTGACCTCTCGACCACCAATGCTTGACCGAATAATCTTTAGTAATAAAACTTTTTATTTAATAATACTTCAAATCATTAAACTAGAAGTGGTGTTTGTTTAAAATTTGTCTTATACAATTTCTCTATCATCTTCAAATCTAATCACAAGATTTATATAGGTTCATGCATCATGTTAAGCCAAAAATGTATTTGAAAGGAAAGAAATGTTGAAATTTCTAAAAATCAAGGTTATTGATGAACATAATCTTTCTGACTGAAAAGCAGTGTTAAACATAAGCAGTAAAATAATATTTAGATGAGTGATAGCTTTTAATCAGATGGTAATCAGCTGTGACATGCATTGTTTAATTATATTACTAGCACTCCAATGTTATATAAAATATGCAGGAAACTCTCAAACCAAAGTGCAAGATAGAGACTTTGAAAAGATAAGAACAGCCATCTTATCTTTGCATTCTAAATGCAATTATATAGGCCAATCTAAAACATTTCAGAACAAGAGCATGAAGATCAAAGTGAAGATAGATCTTCACATTCTCATTCTGAAATGCTTTAGATTGGCTTATATAATTGTATTTAAATACAATGATAAGATAACCATTCTTATCTTTTCAAAGTCTCTATCTTGCATTTTGGTTTGAGAGTTTCTTGCAGACCCTATATAACATCATAGATCTAATAATATGACTAAAAAGCACATGTCATGGCTGATTACAGTCTGATCAAGAATTATTAATAAAAACTATGCTAGTAAATAACATCACGAATTACATTTAGTAGTGGTGGCTGTAAATTATTTCAGAACATAATTTATCAAAGTAAATTGATTTTTATTTTAGAGAATTTTGGCAGCATATTGATTTATCTATAATTAGTGGCTTATGCTTACAATTCAAACATAGGATTGGAAATAAACTATACTAATAGTTACTAAAATGCATTTTAATCAGAAAGGTTTAAATTATAAATAAAACCATAGCACTTGAGTAGAAAGAGGTAAAACATTACAAAAGAGAGTTTATTGTTCACTTGAACATTATTAAATTTAAGGTTGTATCTGGATTTAATAAAATGTACTGGAAAAAATTATACTCATAAACTTGTGCTCTCTGTATGTCTTTATCATTGTCAAACATTATTGATCTATTGTTGAATGAATATCTATCCAAGTTTAATTAAATTTCTCTGGTCCATAGTCTCTCCTCTCAACATCTCAACAGTCAACTTCCTTATTTTATGCATTTATCTCATATATAATCTCTCTTTTTGTCTTTTTATAATCTCTTAGGATCCATTTTAAAACATCAGCTGTCCATCTATTGTTATCTCTTCTAGAAATATGTCCAGCCCAGCTGTATTTCAGTCTTTTAATTCTTTCAATATCTGATTGTCCTGTTATTCTTATATTTCATTCTTGTCTTATTATTCCTATGATACATTTCTCCAGACTTCATTGAGTAGTCTGAAGTCTCTGTATTTCTTTTTTGTTTATTGTTCAAATCTCAGATCCATAAGAAAGAAGTGATAAACCATGTATATATTAAAAACCTTCCTTTTGTAACACATAGGCATCCAAGATTAAATCTATGATTATTTTTGTCCTTTATTATGTTTCTAGTAATCTGATCCATAATTGTTAACTTCTTCCAGTTTATGATTATAAGTCTTTATTTTCTTGTTCTCAGAAATTTTATGAAACATTACTTTAGTTTTTTTAGGAGGTCTTTAGTTGTACTTTCTTATTTTCATTTGATGCCTCTTGCTAAGGCTCTGAAATATTTTTTGTACCATATCATCTGCAAAATCTAAATGATCTAAATAATTTCTATTACCCTTTGCTCTCTTATCTTTCCATTTTAATTCACAAAATACTTTTTGTAAAACTGCTGTAAAAAGTTTATATTTACTTAATATCTTTGCATATGTATATTAGTATGCCTGCTGAAGTGTGTTATTCTTCCTTTATCAGTTATCAGTTTGGTTTAGTACACTTTAAGTGCTGAGCACTATAATCGTAGCTGTATTATTTTGTTTAGTTTGCAGCTTTTATAATGTTTTTGTATTATTCTGAATATGTAAATGGGCTCAATTTTATTTATAATGTTGTTATTTATGATGTACCGAGTCTCCTTTATTTTCTTCTTCCTGCACACATTTCAAGCACATTAGTTTGATATTTTGTGGATCAAAGCTGTGTTATGTTCTTTTTTGTGATCTAAGAACATATTAAATTATTATAATCATAAATAATGCTAAGTACTTTTGTTTAAAAGAAAGGTATTTTTAATAAATGGATGTTACTAATTCCTACTTGTAGATCTGAGACTTGGACACTTAACAGAAAAGCAATGCAAAGAAAGGAGAGATGTATATTAGGAGTAAGAAGAAGAGTTTGCAAATGAAATATATGGGTAAAAGAATAAACAGATATCATTGAAATAATTAAGAGACTAAAATAGAACCATTGGACATATTTATAGAAGAGATGATAATAGATAACCAGTTGCAGTTTTAAATTAGATCTCAAGAGTTTGTAAAAGATCTAGAAAGAGGCCATATGAGAGATAGGTGGATGAAATAAAGAAGTTTTCTGGTGTATTGTGGTAAAAAGAGACTAGAAATCAGAAATCTGAATTAAATTTGGAGAGACCATCATTCTGCAGTGGATTAATAATGACTGAAAATAATAATGCTATATATATATGATATTTTTTTCCATGTAATAATATTCTTGTGAATCTGATTTGATGGTGAATCTTCAATTACAAGACTTTTCATAATCAAAAAAATTGAACCAGTATTGAATTGATTATTTGTATCATTTTTTATACAATTATAGAGAAGCCGGTGTTCATTTAATCCTTTTTCTAAAATATATCTTTACTTATCAATATATATATATATTTCATCTATATACAATTTGATTAATAATCCTTTTTTGTTTTTAGGAATAAGATTTTTAGAATTGTTAATTAATTTGTTTACTTTTGGAGAAAAATAAAATCATTGTATTTCTCATCGAAATGTTTTTTTAAGAAATTTAAATTGTGTATTATTTAATTAGGGCATAGCTGTCCATTTATTTTTATTATTCTTACTTATATTTATGTTATAAGACTTATTACTAAATTTGTCTAGTATAAATACAATTTGTCTTCTACCATATTCTATACTTATAAGTTCTTGAGAAAACAATTCCATATTTTATATTTTCACAACTAGTTAGCTTTTCGTTGTAATATAAAAAAAATTAAAACGAATTTTAAATATCATTGGTATACCCCCGGGGGGGGGGCAAATAGTGGCCTGCAGGCCACATGTGGTCCAGTAAGAGTTTTTGGTGGCCTGCCAAGACAGTCAGAAAAGTCCGCCTCGAACTGAGATTTTCTTTCCATGCGCAACCGAAGAATTAAATGCTGTAACATTAGTTGACTTTTACACATCTTTGTCTGCTGAAAAATTTCCATGCATGAAGAAATTTGCTGGGGAAATGTTCTCTATATTTGGGTCTACATATATTTGTGAGCAAAGTTTTTCTTGCTTGAAAATCAACAAGAGTAAATATAGATGCTCTTTGACAGACATTAACTTGCAGGCTGTGATGAGAATCTCAACAAGCAATCTCACTCCTGATTTCAAAAAAATTGTAGAAAAATGTGATAGGGTACATTTGTCTCATTAAACTGATTCTAAAATTAAATGTGTTTGCAGCTATAGATGATATGAAATTAGTACAGTAAATAAATTGAATTAAAACTGCCACTATTTTATTTAATTTATATTTATTGATTTTTATGGTACAATTTATACCTTTTCTGAAATGCAAAGTTAATTAATGAATGCAGTCATTTTAAAAGGTGCGGCCCTCTGCTAACCTCGGTTTCCACAAAGTGGGCCCCGAACCAAAACAATTGCCCACCCTTGGTATACATGATTTAAAATGAATATATCCTTTTTTTTAAAAAAAATTGATGTGACAAATAACTTGTATTTTAAACAATCATTTCCTCTTGACGTATGTAAATCTAAACACTTGATTGATCGACCAATTTAGATTGCGTAAAGTGTTTAATTTACATAAAAGAATTTTTGAATTATTTGTGCGTATACTACGTAAATATATGCAAATAGTATAGAAATAAAAATATCCCAATATTATTATACTACTCTAGAAAATATACGCCAATCATACAACTACGTTAATGAAAATTAATTAGACAAAAATGGATTCATGTAAAAAAAATCCGCTAAGACTTATTCATGTGTGTGTGTAAGAAAAAAAGTAGTAAGTGCGCTTATCTTTCGCATACTATATTAGGGGCAGATTGTTTGCATATTGTTGATACGATAACTGCCGAAATTAAGGTTCGTCATTTATAACATATATGTATATATTGTAGTCATACCAGAATTGGTAGCGGGAAAGAACTTTCTTCATTTTAGACGTAGTACAATGGATTATTATTATCTACTGTGCGTGTGTAGAAATGGACACACTCATATCGAAGCTTATTTACGGATTTTAGATATTTCTAAAGAGATTTCTAATTAATATTTATTATAATTAATAAATAATGAAAATCCTCATTAAGTTATATATAAATGTCAGTAAACGCAAGTATAGAATGAGCCCCTATACTTTAGCTTAGATGATATATAAGCATATCATTTATTGACTTATTAACATACAAAGCATGATATATATATATTAACATAATTTCAGGACAACTATAAGCTATTCTGAAATCACTATAACTAATCAGAGGGAAAGGTTGAACCTCACATTTGACAACCTTTAAATATTAAAGTAATCTTCAGTTCCAAGATATTGTAAAAGACCTAGAAAGAGACCACATGTGAGATTGATGAATAAAATAAGCAAGTGTGTTGG
Source organism: Epiperipatus broadwayi (assembly GCA_028023455.1). NCBI lineage: Eukaryota > Metazoa > Onychophora > Udeonychophora > Euonychophora > Peripatidae > Epiperipatus > Epiperipatus broadwayi. Next base: position 579,732 of record JAQFVV010000147.1, read on the forward strand.
GCTGATGGGGAAAAAAGAGAGGCTAGATATTGGAGAAGATCCTGCAGTGGATCGATAATGATTAAAAATGATGATGACGACTAATCTTTAGTTAGTAGATTGTAAATATAACTTTTTGATAGCTTGAATATTAATATTTATTCTTTATTTCTTTTTCTACTTTATTTAACATTGGTAAACTTGTTTTGTTACCTGGAATTTGTACTTGAGTTTATTTAAAGTTACCAATGCTCCCCAGACTGGTTTCGAGTTAATAATACCCTTGGGGCATAGCAATTTCAATAATATTTTCAGGACTAAAAATAAAAACATGAACATATTAGCAAACATTTGGTATTCTTAAAGTTATCAGCACTTAAAACAGATTTTTCACATTTAGATAATAAAAATTGCAAATTTGCTCAACTATAGAGTGATTCATTGCCAATTCATCTTGTAGTGTTTGCTATTAAAAATACCAACAATGTTATAACAAATTTCAACAAATCCATAATAAACTTTATTTAATTTAATACACTACAGGCTTACACACACCTGTGCACATATAATGTAATATATAGGGGATTCGAACTCAGACTTTCTCACGTCCCTCAACTCTCCTTGCCATCTCATATGGTCGGTCAGCAATATGAGATTGGCATGGAGAGTTGAGGGTCGTATGAAAGTCTGAGTTTGAATCCTTTATATAATAAACTTTATTGTAATTTGATTTAGAGAAATTTCACATAAAGCATTCTCAATGATATTTATAGAATTCTAGATAACTATAAAACAGGTAATACATTGACATTTGATGAATATTTTTTAATTTTATCCATAAATTCAGAAGATGATGCAATCACATATGCTATAAATATAAAATCAAATCACTGTTTAAAATTTATACCCGATCGTATATTTAAGGTCAAATGGTTTAATAAAACAGTGTAAGAAAGAAGTCGACAATATTAAAGAAGACTTAAATGCTATCAAACGTTTAATATTTTTAAAAGGATGGAATTGTTGTTATGATTTCAATTTACACTGTCAATTGGGTTTTAAAAAGCTGGGGGAAAATATTAAATAAATATGATAAATGAATTATTTATTCAGTTCTAGCTATTCAAATAATTACTTGATAAATATTATGTGTATTTAACAAATTTAAAAATAAAGTTTAGCAAAAATACATATGATATATTATAAAATGGTGTTTGGAATGATTATAATATGAAATTTATTCCTTTTTAAAAAAAAAAACACATTTGATTCAAACAGTTTATAAACCAATGACTAAATAGTTAACAATCTTTGCAAATATGAATTTAAACTTAAGAAAAATGATCATTTATGGAATTGTACAATCAATTGTACAATTTATTCAACTTAAAATTGATCAAAACATACATTTAGAAAGAAAAGATGAAGGTTTAAAAATGTGGTTTGTTTTATTTTGTAAAAATCAATATAATAATAAAATTAAAATACAAATGGATAAAGTGCATTTTTATTTGACATTTAAAATATTAAAAGCCAGCAATATAAAGACGAAATCTCAGATTAGTGTTAGATTTTAGAAATTCATATTTGTATAAATTGGTAAATACACTGGCATATTGCTCTAGAATATGTTTGAGTTTTGGCACATATAAGTTTGCTTATCTTTTTACTTTATTGATTGACACTTTTATAGAAATTAAATAATGTAAGCATTCTAAGTTGGATTATCAGTAAAAAATAAGACAGAATTATAAAATTCTTAGATTGCAAATGGCATGGGGAAATGATTGTTAAAACATAAGTTATTTAGCAAACCTATCCAATAGAAAAGATATATTAATTTTAACTCACATGTTCTAATAATACAGGGGTGGTCAACTTTTGTGTTCATAAGATCTACTTTTTATTTTAAAAATGTGTTGCGATCGACTTGTCATAGGCATAGTCTAAGTGGAGGGAGGTGTGAAATACATACCATTTTTATATATCTACCTAGTAAAAAATAATTATTTAACGGGCCAAAAAACTCATGTCCGGGGGAATTAAAGCAACAAGAGTAAATTATTCGCAATATTTATTAATTCAAATTAGCTACATTAAATCTATATTAAAAATATTATTTTCAATAATGATACGACTTAGAATTGAAAAAAAATTTAGAACAAAAACAAAAATAACAAAAAAACTTGAAAATTTTGACTTAATTTGTTTCACTAGTTACCTGATAGCTCTTGCCAGATTGGCCTCGCGATCGACCAAAAATGGCTTTGCGATCGACCGGTAGATCACGATCGACTTGTTGGACACCCCTGTAATAATACATAAAATGGCCAGTTTTCAATTTTTTTAAAATCATAATGAATAGCCATGCAATTATAAAAATGACAACATGCAAAATATTGAACTGTTTTTTCAAGCACTCATAAATATGAGATATAATAGAAAACAAATTCTACATAGATTAAATAAATTTTAATAAGAAAACATAACATCATTAAAGTATGAAGATTGACTATCTTAATATAAGCTGAGCTTTGATTGTATATATGTGTAGAGATGATAATCTGGACCAACTGATGAGTGCTGCTTTAGCACGAAATACGTCTATTGGTGATTATTTATCTTTTCAACATGTGTGTGATCAAATGTATCAGCAGTATGAGATAGCATGGATGGTTGAGAGTCGTGTGAATGTCTGAGTTCAAACCCCCTATATATAACATCAATATAAATAATAATAACAATTGGAAATCCATACCTTTCCTAAATAATATTCAATATGAATTTATTAAAAATATATTTTATGAGAAAGAAAATGTTTCATTTTATGCCTTTTCAAATGTAAGCAGATTAATTAATTTTAAAAATTCTATTTGTAAAACACACAAATAATATTATTATTTATTAAATTATATGTGGATGGAAAAAAATCACATATTGATGGATCAAGATGGGCTTTAAGGAAAAAAATGAATGAATACTAGCTACTCTATAATTGTTTAATAATAATAATAATAATAATAATAATAATAATAATAATAATAATAACAACAACAACAACAACAACAACAACAACAACAACAACAACAACAACAACAACAATAATAATAATAATAATAACAATAACAATAACAATAACAATAACAATAATAATAATAATAATAATAATAATAATAATAATAATAATAATAATAATAATAATAATAATAATAATAATAATAATAATAATAATAATAATAATAATAATAATAATAATAATAATAATAATAATAATAATAATAATAATAATAATAATAATAATAATAATAATAATAATAATAATAATAATAATAATAATAATAATAATAATAATAATAATAATAATAATAATAATAATAATAATAATAATAATAATAATAATAATAATAATAATAATAATAATAATAATAATAATAATAATAATAATAATAATAATAATAATAATAATAATAATAATAATAATAATAATAATAATAATAATAATAATAATAATAATAATAATAATAATAATAATAATAATAATAATAATAATAATAATAATAATAATAATAATAATAATAATAATAATAATAATAATAATAATAATAATAATAATAATAATAATAATAATAATAATAATAATAATAATAATAATAATAATAATAATGCTTCAGTTTTCTTTTACCATGAAATATCTTGCAATTTTAAGCTTATACTCATTTCAAATCATACAAAAATATTACATAAATTAAATACAATATAGAAAGAATGATTTTAAATAAATTTAAAGATTTTATAAAAAAACAAAAAACAACAGCAATCTGTTTGTATTGATCTATATATATAATTCCTGAAAAATCATATGATATCTATTTTTGCCTACATAGATTCAGTTGATAATCTTTTCCTGAAGGTTTGTGATGATGATATGTAAGGATCATAATTATAATAATTAAATCAAAGTATAATGTTGATCAATGATTCTCAATTTATTGTAATCACGGAAACCTTTTTACCTTGATAATAATTTTGAAACTCTTATAATTTTTACTTATTATAAATAAAACAAGAAATCAAAAAAAAGTTATTGAGAATACAATAAATAAATAAATAAATAATGGAAAAGCAAATATTTTTAATTTCAAGTTATAATTAAAGTTTGAAACTACTCCCCCCCCCCTATTCTTTCAAAATTTGATGTCTTGTGCAGTAGAGGGTGAAAATATTTTTTAAACTATTAATTAGAACTCAAAAGCTAATTTTATTATAGAAACTCAACATTTTTACATTTGAACTCTAAATTTCAACAGAATGAGTTGGAAGACCAAGTTGTAGGTTGATTCAAATAAGTAAAATAAAACTATTTTTCACCTTTAATTTCCCCTAAGTTTTAAATAACAAATTTTAAAGTATTATTCATCACAATTACAATGGAATAAAGAATCAAATGGCTATATTTCTTAAGAGTTCTAAGATGTTTGAGTGCTAAAAATAGCACTGAAGTCAAACTGGAGATCTTATACTACAGAGTCTATACACTATGATTGCATTAAACAATGCATGGTATACTTAGATTTAAACAGGCAAAAACTCTCCATATAGTAGTGCCACCTTGTGCTAACCAGAGTAATCAATGGATGCCAGAAGGCTTGGGCATAAAATCCCTGACTAGTGCCTACTCATCCAATATCCCCAAACTAGTTTCTGGCTTGTGATCTTCATCAGTGAGGAGCCTTGGATCTGAGAGCACTGCACCTAGATCTTAGGATTAATGCAACCCTCCAGCAGCCACCTTTTATCTCTACATCACTACAAAACTATGAGAATGAAATTGAAAACAACATTTTCAATCTAAGCTCAATAGCTTATATAGTCATATGGGTCTGAACTCAATTCAGCACCCATACATTTTGGTGACTTTCGCTCTTTGACAACCATAGTCACCATTATCCTATTAGGCAGGATTGGTGTTAAAGTTTTGTAGTGAAGTAGAGATAAAAGGTGGCTGATGGAGGGTTGCATTAGATCCTAAGATCTAGGTGCAGTGCTCTCAGATCCGAGGCTCCTCACTGATGAAGGCACAAGCAAGAAACTAGTTTGGGGATATTGGATGAGTAGGCACTAGATAGGGATTTTATGCATAAGCCTTCTGGCATCCATTGATTACTCTGGTTAGTACAAGGTGGCACTACTATATGGAGAGTTTTTGCCTGTGTACTAACAGTTATGTGCTAGCATGAGATGGCGATCATGTGATATAATTAGATTTGATGCATGTGATATACGACTTTGATTGACTATTTATAGTCTTTGCTTTAAAGTCTTAAGCAATGCTAAATTGCTAAGGCTATTATTATATGGTTTGGCTGAAGATCTCTCAGCCCCATATAGCTATTTTAGTTAGATAGCTGGGTTTGAAGACATTTAGGTGTCTAAAAGTTTCAGATTTTCTACTTAATAGTTAACTTTTAGATAGATGCTGGCTTTGGCTTGGTATTTTTAGATCTAGGGTCTGAAACTATCCTAGCAGGGGCCTCACTGAGGAGTGCCAAAGCATGAAACCATTGGTCTGAGGTTAGGGAGTGGTTTTCAAGATAGAGATTTTTAATTGCTTTGTTTTGCTGGCATTTATCAATAAAGCTTGTTAGAATAAATTAGCAGAGCTATTTATTTTTTATTTACAAGCTTAAAAATTAAGTCATGTGATATATGACTTTGATTTTTTTGTTGACTATAATAAAGTTTTATTTTGTTTTCTACACATAGATGTAGTCATTTACTACACAATGTATTTGAAATTACAAATTATATTTTCTAAGCTCATATGCTAGTAATTTGTAATAATGTTTTACTTTTACATCTACATCTGACATCTTGCTTTATTTTAATTAAGTGAACTATGTTTTATTACATGTGTATTTGTTTTTAAGAGTCAAAGAATACTCTTTTATTGTTTTACCAACTTATGAATTTTTAAATCCTATTATATTTTTTGTAGGCTAATTTTCAATTTAAATTAGTTTTTTATAAAATAATATTTGTGAATTTATTATTATTTTTTTGTGTGTTATGAATATTATATTTAATTTTATATAAATATACATCAGCATTTACACCTGCACTAAACTAAATGTCAAAGTTACATCTTATTTTTTTCCCTCATAGCTAAAAATAAACACTGAACTTTTTTTGATCATAATTGGAATTCTTTAATAATCTGAAAAAAAAAAACTGAAAAAATAATATTAAACAAGGCAAAACTCTCTCCATACAATAATGCCACCCTGTGCCAGCCTGAGTAATCAATGGATGCCAGAAGGCTTGTGCATAAAATCCCTATCTAATGCCTACTCATCCAATATCCCCAGACTAGTTTCTGGCTTTTGGCCTTCATCAGTGAGGAGCCTTGTATCTGAGAGCATGACATTAGATAGAGATTTTATACACAAGCCTTCTGTCATCCATTGATTACTCAGGGTGGAACTACTGTATGAAGAGAGTTTTCCCTTTTTTAATAACAATTATGTGCTAGTATAAGAGATGGTGATTATGTGATGTTTAGTGGTTTAGAAAATAATATACATATAATTTTTTTTTTTAAATGCTTTTTTTAAATTTACAAACTAATGTACAAAAAGTTAATATTTTTTTCTTGGACTAAGATTTTAGTTGTTATATATAACTACATAAAAGCATAAGGCATTAATTAATTAATTAATTAATTCAAGCAATAATAGAATATTTAGTTTGATACAAACTATATTTCTTGAATTAATTAATTTATGGACACCCCCCCCCCATTATTTAATACTACATATAACAACCCAAATTATGGTTCAAGAAAAAAAATTTTTTTTAGTGCATTAGACCTTAAATTAAATAAAAGCATTTTTTTAAAAAAAAAAAACAACATTATTCTATAGAAATTATGTTTTTATCATTTCTTATACACTTTAATGCAATCTTTTTTTTATAATTCCTTCTTTATTTTGCTAACAGTTTCAACTTTCCTGCAATTTTCAGCAGAGCTACAACATGTAAATATATAATCATGCAATCATTATTTTATATACACATTGTTATACATATTTTATATTACCATTCATAATCATATTTAACTCTAACTCTATAGCTTTGCTTCTTTTATTTCCTACCTATATTTTCTTATTTTTTATTATTTATTTTTGCTTTCATTTTATTATTTTTATTTTATTCTATCTTATCTGTCATTCCACCTTTATTCTTTAATATATCACTATAACCTTTTCATTTTATTTTTTATACATACTTATTACTGTAACAATCATATTTGTATATTCCATGCAACAAAATTCAGAGTTCTGGCAAATTATACTAAAGCTGATCCAGATGAGGAGTTGAGACCTCGAATCTAGCCACACTTCAACTCATTTTCATTTTACTTACTTTTTATAACTTTCACTTCTCTCTCTACAACTGTAACTGAATATTTTTAGTCTCTTTTTCATATACTCCTTTCATATAACTCCCTCTATTATCAATTTTTTATAATTTTTATCCTATTCTTTAAACTTTTTATCTATTTTAAAAACTTTTTATATATTTTGTTATTTTTTAAATTATTAATAATATTTTTTATAATTAATATTTTTATAAAAATAATGTTTTATTCCCCATCTCTATTTAGATTTGGCTTTGTCTTTTTAATTAGCATAGCTTCCTTTAATTTCCTATCTTTTTTTTATTATTATAACCAATCATTTTCACACTGTCTTTCTCAAATATATTAATGTGTATATAAAATAATGTTTGTATGATTATATGTTTAAATGTTGTAACTCTGATAAAGACTGCAGGACAGTTGAATCTGTAAGCAAAATAAAAGAATTGTAAAAAAAAATTTGCATTAAAGTGTATAAGAGGAGATGATAAAAAATTTAATGTATAGGAATATATGAAGAGAATTGGAAAAAAAGTAAAGCAAAGTTATAAGAATATTATTTTTTATTTGAATTTTTGTTAAAAAATCTTTTCCTTTATCACTTCAATCATTTAGCATAAATATTTGATCATAAAGAAATGTAAAAAGTATCTATCTGATATTAGTAAGTTAAAATATGTGTATTTTTAAAAATAAGTTACACTATATTTATTTTTATTAACAGCCAAAATGTTTGCCCAGTAATGAGTTTAAAATAGAAGTGTTTAAAAAATTGTTTCCAATATTTTTGCTTTTATTAAGGCAGCAGTTTAAAATGAAAGTTGTATTCCAAAAGAGAATTAAGATTTCATCCTTAATTTTTTTTTTGTTTCTATTTTTTTAATGAACTGTAAACAATTCTCAAATTCCTTCTTCATAGTCACAAATGTTATTGAACACATTAATTATTACAAAATATTTTTTATATAAATTATTTCAACATATTTTTTTTTTATAAACTGAGCTTCATTTTTTTGTTTGTTTTAATTAATTGTAAATATCCCTAAAATTATTTTCTCAAATACACTGAATGACTCATACCACAGACTTAACCAAAACAATTTGAATGTACAGTAATTTGAAATGTAGCTATTAGACTGGACAACCTAAAATATTGTATTGTTATATTGCCTTGTAATAAAAATGAAGTATATGTATAAAATTCAAAGAAAATCCATTCAGTAGAAGTATATTAAAAATCATTTACAAGATTTAACACAAATAAACAGAAGTCTTAAGTTAAATAAAAGTATTTAAAATATAAAACCAAGATCTATTTACACTTGAAATCTTCTATGACTTTACCAATATAGATTTTTTATTTTTATGTGAATAATATGTTTATTTAATTCATTATTGGATTAAAGTATGTGGAATATGTAATTTTTTATGAATATTATATATACTATAAAAGTCGTTGTATTTATATAGTGGATTATTTTCATAATCTAAAATGAGTATTGAATGTCTTTAGAAAAAATTAACTTTATTTAAATATTCCAAATATATTCAACTGTTAGTAATAGCAGACAGGTTAGTATATGCACAATGTTTTGAGAGGTATTATTCTCCCTTCTGCAGGTATTGCTGGCCTGTTCAGTGACAGCACTAGCATGGGAATCAAACCTGGAATCTTAGATTCTTGAGTACTGAATTTTAAGGTAACACTCTAATCACCTGAGCCATCCTGACAAATGCATTAGTCAGTAGAAATTTCATATACTTATCTATGAGGTTTCTTCTGATTTCTCCACTTGCCTTTTGCAAGATGACTCAGTTGGTTAGAGAATTACCTGAAAATTTTCAAGAATCTAAAGGTCCAGGTTTAATTCCTATACTAGTTCTGTCACTGGTCAGGCCAGCAACACCTGAAGAAGAGGAGAGAATAATATCTTTTGAAGCACTGTGCATATACTAACCTGTTTGTTGGACTATTTACTAATAGTTGAATGTATTTGGAATATTTAAATAAAGGTAAAGTTTTCTAAAGACATTCAATACTCATATTAGATGATGGAAATAGTTGAATATCTAAATAGAGATAATGTTCCATCACCACAAACCTTCAGGAAAATTCTATAAGAGTCAGTGTGTAAGATTTTTAAACACATTAAGAAGGGTAATTTATATAAACTAAGATTATGTAAACTATGGTGACAACATAGTTCAATCTTTTTTGTCATTGTTGTTTGACAAATTAAGGTAGTATGTTGAATTTGTAGTTTTTCCATCTGGTAGGTTTGATTACTTATTAATATAAACATGTACGCTATAAAGATCAGAACACAGAATATCAGTAAATCTTTGGGACAATTTATATCACATGACTAAGGATGCAAGTCCAATAATGTAGATCAAAATAATTCATGCAGTATTTGAGATACCAGTTATGATATAATAAAACTAAAGATAGCTGATTCTTTGACATGATTTTTACTTGTCAACTTGATCATAATTGTAATATCCAATTCTTCAGCATTTTGGTTGAAGTTTCTGTAACACGCAATCAAAAATAATATACTTTTATTAATATGCTTACAGTAACCATCTTAATTTACAAGATGTTTATGAGGTGAAGAAAACTAAGCCAGAGGTGTAATCTTATTTTGAATAACATACAAGGGAGAACCCCAAAATAACAGGAATTTTGTACCTGTCAACAACCTTTACACTGAACACCCTTACATTAAATAAAAAATTAAAGAGCATGGCATATCTCCATGATAAAAACTCACCCCTCTCTAAGAGATGGCCTATTCTACCAAATTAATTTTCATATTTAAATTGCATGTAAATTAGCAATAAATATACACCCACTTCTACCTTCCAATTTATGCAACGTCTATGACTTGTAATAGTCAAAATTTAGCTAAGCACATGCTATTTTAAAACATATTTTATAAAAACTTTTCTTTATACATCCTTTGTATGCCCATTATTAATAAAAAATAATATACCACTAAACATCACATGATCACCATCTCTTATGCTAGCACATAACTTATTAAACAGGCAAAACTCTCCATACAGTAGTGCTACACTGTGACAACCAGAATAATCAATGGATGCCAGAAGGCCACAGCCAAAAACTAGTTTGTGGATATTGGATGAGTAGGCACTAGATGGGGATTTTATGCACAAGCCTTCTGGCATCCCTTGATTACTCTGGTTGGCACAGGGTGGCACTACTGTATGGAAAGTTTTGCCTGTTTAAAAAATAATATATCTATTTTTAGGAGTTTCAAATTGAATCTCTTTCAAAGTATAATTCAATGCATTGGACGAAATGTGTTTTTACTTTCTGAAGTAGTCTGGAAACAATTGCAAAGTGATGCTTTTTAATGTGCTTAACATGTTTTTCTTCACAACTTCTAAGTCCACACATACAAAAAATGAGACATTTTTTATTCAAGAGATTAAAAAGAATTTGCATGGAGCAAGTTCAAATTAATGTGACAGATAAAAAAGCTGGGTCAAGCTGAGTTTAATTAAAAATTGTTTCACACTCAAGTTTTGTGTACTAGCACACTATTGCAATGGAAAATGTACTTTTCACTTTACCACAAAATGGGACGTTTACATTTTACCATATCACACAAAATTTTTTAATTCCTGATCATTACGAAATTTAAATGATCAATGCCAGTTGCATTCCAAAAAAGATCAGCATTTTTTGACATTGACTTCACTCACTGTGCTTTTTTTGAGATGTGGTGAATTTAACTCTTCTATTAAAGGTCTTGTGAACTTGTCTTTTTCCAGAGCAACTTACGTGTAAGCATATTTCCTTTTAGTATCAAGTTATTTATACCAAAAGCATTCCAAACAAGTTTAATTCTATAATTAATTTCATCCATTATGTTTCCATCTGTAGTAATAATTTGACTAAGGTATTTGTAGTTGTTAATATCTTCTAACTCATCATTATCAATCTTTATTTCCATCGTTTGATAAAATGCATTGAACATTACTTTAGTTTTTTCATATTTACTTTTAATTCTACTTTCTTACTTTCATCTGATATCTCTTACAACATTTCCTGAAGCTCTAAAACATTATTTGCAAAAATAACTATGCCATCTGAAAAATTTAAATGACTTAAATAATCTTCATTCACTTTTACTCTCTTAGCTTCTCATTTTAATCCACAAAATACTTCTTGCAAAACTTCTGTAAAAAGTTTTGAAGATATGGAGTTACTCTGTTGTACACTCTTCTCAATATTCATCTTTTTAGTATCATTATGTAATCTAATTGTTGCTGTTGCATTTTTATTGGAATATGACAGTATCCTGGATCTATACCTTGATGATCCTGGATCTATATCTTGATGATCCTGGATCTATACCTTGATGATCCTGGATCTATACCTTGATAATCCAATGCTTTAATCACTGAAGACATGCTTATAGAATCAAATGCCTTTTTATAATTTACAAATCCAAAGCATAATGGCAACTCATATTCATTAGTCCTTTCTATAACTTTTCTCAATACCTGGATGTGATCCACTTTACTAAAATCACTTTTAAATCCAGATCATTCTTTTGGTTGGTTAAAATCCAAAGTTTGCTGTAGATGAGTTGTAATTATTTTGATAAAAATTGTGTATAGAACAGATAAAAGGCTAATAGGTCATTAATTTTCAATATCTTCTTTATCACCTTTTTTAAATATTAACATCAATACTGCATTCTTCCAATCTTCTGGTATATCTTTATCATTTAGATGTTTGGTATATAACTTTGCCAAAAAATTTTGTATTTTTTCATCTTCTTTTAAAATATTGATTATAATTTCATCATTACCTGAAGCTTTTCCCTTCTTCATAAAATTTAATTGCACGTCTCACTTCTTTATTTAAGATCCTGGGCAATTCAGAACATATTATAGTTATAGGAGGTACTTTTCATTGTTCTTTATTGCTATATAATTTAGAAACTTTTCTACACATTTTATAATGTCATATCTCTTTCTAGTAATAGTTCCGTCTTTTTTTCTTGTTGCAGAAATAAGTTTCCTACCAATACTAATATATGTTGTTTTACACTCTTAAGACTTTTATTCTCTTTTGTGAATTTATTAAAATAATTTTCTAAAAAGTTTGGCCTATTCAGTTTTGAAATTATAAACTAGTTTACTGAGGGGGGGTGCAAAAATAACCGGAGTTGTTCTCTGATTTGAGTGCCTGTTGTAGTATATACGTTTGCTATTACATACTTCTTGCAGAAACTCTTATGCATAAATCTGCCATATGGCATCACCATGTGAAATTGTGGGGCCACATAGTAGGTTTTTTGTAAAGTGCATTTTATGTCTTGGTCAATTTTTTTATAATGGCTGAAATGTTCGAACAATGTGAATTTTCTGATTTTGTTTACAGAAAACAGTGTAGAAAAAAGTTATAATGCTTGAAACAGATTTTAAGCAAGCTGATCTTGGAAAAAACACAAATTTATGACTAGTTTAATTGAAATGTTAAATTTACTATATCCGTGAAAAGTGATGCAAAGTCCAAAGTCAAAACAAAGCTGATTTTCTTTTGACACAAATGGCATTTAGTTCGCAATGGCCATGCATTTTATTTTCAAGTTCTGAAACATTTACATGGTGCAGTAAAATGTAAACATCCCAATTTGTAGCAAATAAAAGAATATAATCTCCACCCCAACAAAGTTTTATCTCTCAAAGTCTTGAGCGTGGAACACTTTTTAATTAAATTCAGCATGACCCAACTTAACTATCAACTGTATTGCTCAGTCTTGCTTTATATGATTTTTTTAATCTCTTAAATAAAAAATGTCTCTTTTTTGCATATTTAGAATGGGGGGGGGGAATGACTGATGCATTAAAATGCATCACTTTGCAGATATTTCTGAACTATTTTGAAAAGTGACGAACAGGTTTATACCAGTGCATTGCAATAACAGACTATACTTTTTAAAGTAATTGAATTTGCAACACCTAAAAATAAATATACAATTTTTTATTACAAAATTCTGGTTATTTTGGGTCTCCCCTTATCTCAAATTTTTATTATTTTATAGACTTATATAAAGAAAAATTGTAAAAAGGCTGAACAATTTAATGAGGACCTTATTCATGTTATGTTTGACACAATATAATACAAAAAAGTGTATTAATGCAATACATTTTTAAAATATAAATCCCTATAGATAATTACATTTTGAATTACAAGTGTCAAACTAACTCAATAATACTTTTGACACCATCTACTTTTAAAGATATGATAAAGGACCAATGATCCCCAAGATGCATTTTGTGCTGAACCAGCACTCATCTGTTGGTCCAGGTCACCGTCTCTCATATATATATATATATATATGACTTGTAATTCAAAATGTAATTCAAAATGTAATTATATATATATATATATATATATATATATTATAATTACATTTTGAATTACAAGTGTCAAACTAATTCAAAGATGTGGTTGAGAGTTAGTTTGACAATTCAAAATGTAATTTATTTAATATAGATAAATATTTTTCATATAATAGGGATGTATATAAAAGATGGTGATCCGAATCAACTGATGAGTGTAGGTTCAGCACTTGTGGGTTATTTGTCTTTTATTGTATCTTTATTTATATGAATTTAAAAGAATATATGGTCGTATTGAGGTTAATATATTTATAAATCCCTATAGATGTAGTAAGAATTATTTTACTCATGATAAGGGAGTCATTGTGTGTTTAGTCTTTTTTAAACTCACTGAAGGGTATATTTTGATATTTTCCAAAACAAGCCTGGATTGCTTCTCCAATAGCTTAATATTGGCAATTTATATTGCAAAAAGCGACAAAGTTGTAAACTGTTTTGAACATTTTGAGATCAGGTTTATTCCACAGTGCACTGTTTTGGACACTACCTTTACTTTTCAAGATAATAATGTTCCTACCAAAATCACACTTTTCTTTATTTTGCTGTAATATCCTATAAATACAATTTATCCAAACCAGTTGGAACACTTTTTAGCAAAACTCTTTATTTGTACATATATACATACATCTTACAATTCAACTGACATGCAGTCTTCTTCAGAACTATGTTCATTATATCATAGCTCTGAAAAAGACTGCAGAACAGTCAAAACATAAGGTGTATGTGTATATGTACAAATAAAGAGTTTTTCTAAAAAGTGTTCAAAGTGGTTTTATAATAATATTTCTATTTATACAACTTATATAGTGTTCTATTGTAAATAATAAATAACCCTGATTATATGTAACCGAACAGGAAGTTTATATAAGATAACTCAAAAGACAGATGATTTCACTTGTTCTTTAGCATTTGTTATTATTTATGCTTAGTTTATTTAATTTTAAATGGGTGAGTGAATTCAATCTATAGATTATATGTATTTACAGAATAAATGTTAAGAATCACCATTTGAATATTCAGAGAATCAAAGTCAAGCTTTAGTTTTAACAACTTCTGGTTTATTGAAGCATAAGATTGGTGTTTAACATCTTCCATGGATTTTTAATAAGCCATTTGGGCATTCTGGAGTGAGTGACAAGCAGATATCTTTCACCCACAGTTTTCAATGTATTTGATACCCCCTCCCACACAAGAAATGATTGATTGCTTTAAGCACTATTCAAAAATTATATATTTTATGTTGTTACAGAAAAAAAGTTAATTCTTCATGAAAAGAGAAAACTTATAGTTTTAACAAAGTTATTTCAATTACTGGAGCAATACAGTGGAATTTATTTCAAATCTTTATTTCTTGTATGTGGCATAGATATATGGAATTGTTAACACTTCATAAGTAATTAGAAGTGATTTGAACAGAGACTTTCAAGCTCTCCTCAGCTATCCTCTCTATTTTATATAACCGATACATATGACCACATAACATGAAAAAGATAAATGATCTCCGATATATGTATTTCGTTCTGCACCAGCACTCATCAGTTGGTCCAGATCATTATCTACAACCCACACATATATAATCAGTGCTCAGTTTATATTAAGATAGCAGATCTTTAAACTTTAATAGATAGACTTCAATCTTCTCCACCCTCCAACTCTTCAGGCATTCATATTATTGAAACTCCGATGATGGAATACTCAAATCCCTTGATGCCAATATTGTTATTCGCAATATATAATATGTGTGTTTATGTGTGTGCAAAAATAAAAAATTCTCTGCGACTAAATAATTTTTAAAACTCTTTGCTTTGAAAGAAAAATATAGTCAACAATAGAAAATTTAAATTATACAAAAGGTGATACTAATTAGCTATTGTTGCTTACAGCACTCCACTCTATCTGATTATAAACAAGTCATTAGTTTAAAAAAAATTACCTATTTATGAACTCGAGGGCAATCAAGATTTAAATGCATAATTTATTCCTAAAATGCCAAAATTAAAAATTTATTATACACAAATTTATCTTTCTATATAAGCACTTGAAACATTTACTTTTTTTTCTTTTATATATTGGTGTATGTGGATATTAATTAGTTAATTAGGTTAGTTAGTTAGTTAAAAAAGAAGTGTTATTTATCTGAGACTTTTTTTTGCCAATAAATCTTTGGTTATAACAATCTTTTTGGGCCCTGTACCCTCTTTAGCTTTTAATAAATTATCCGTTATCCCCTATTCATTAGAATAAGAAATAAACAGTAATTAAGGTTTTATTCGGAAAATAAATCTTAACCAGACATTTTAAATTATCAGCTTTTGCATGAGAAAAATGTCTATGCAATCTCGCTGTATTCATGTCTGAAAAATTATTCGGAAAATAAATCTTAACCAGACATTTTAAATTATCAGCTTTTGCATGAGAAAAATGTCTATGCAATCTCGCTGTATTCATGTCTGAAAAGAGACCTGAAATGTTGCTGGTGTGGCTGAAAACATGGAATAACCCATAAATGTTGTTAACATAACTATTTTTGGAACATATTAATAGCATAATATACTTATCCACTTGATATTTACTATACCCCTGGACAAGCTTTTCATATCCCGTGGAAATATGGGTACACTAGGTTGGGAAATGGAGGGTTCAGAGTGACTTGTGATTAACCTAGGTGTGATGAGAATGTCAGCATCAGTGAGGGCCTTGACCATTCCATCATCAGATTTTCAATAGAATGGGTGGCTGAAGAGTTGGAGGGTGGAGTGGATTGAAGCTTGTCCATTAAAGTATGAAGATTGGCTATCTTAACATAAATCTGATCACTTATTGTATATATGTGTAGAGATGATGACGAGTGCTGGTTTAGCATGGTCATTATTTATCTTTTAGACATATATGTGGACAAGTGTATCAGTGGTATGAGATAATGTGGAGAGTTGAGGGTCGAATAAAAGTCTGAGCTCAAAATATCCCATATATTTATATGTTATTACAATAAATTAATTGCTGACTATAATTTATTTAGAAAAGGGAAATATTTTAAATGAGAATTAGTTTTTCTCTGTCTTAAGCTTAAAGTAAGTATAAAATAGAGAAATTTATTTTCCACTATAATATAATTTGGATTAGCTGCATGATATTAGACTGAGATTATAATGGATAATAGAATATGTAAATTTAAAAAATGCACATACAGTAAATGATGTTGCCTAATTATTTTATAATATAATATGTATGTATTTTAATTAAACATTAATTTTATTTTTATTGGATTATCCAATAAAATTGTAGTGTAAATGTTTATATACTTATCTGTTTTTAATATTTTGATTTGTGTTGTTGTTGTTTTTTTTTTCATTTAAATGTTTCCCAAATAAAAATTCATTGAAATATGAAACAAAGAATAACAATACATAATACGATGTAACCTAAAGTTTGAATGATATGTAGCTCAATACCACAATGCACTGCGATATAATGGGATTGAGTGATTTTTAATAGGGATTGAGAGATACTGTTGGTATAATAATAGCAATACATCTGCTTTCTATTTCTTAATCTGAAATTAAATGCAGGACAGATAAAACTTCAAATTTTCAATCAGGCAGAAGTTTTTTTTTTTTTTTTAGATAGCTAACCTATCGCCAATGAATTAAGAAATGCAGGATTTGAACATTTTAAAGTTAATCATAGTTATAATTTTGTGGATCCTTCTACTGGGGTGCATATCCAAAGTATATTAGTTAATACTTAAGTTTTGGTTTTTTACTTTAATTAAATGTTAGAATACAAAATTGTTGTTCGGTTACTTCGAACTGTCATTAAACATTAGTCCCTGCAACTGTATAATTATCTCCGACTATTGGAAATAAGTGCCCTCAAGTGGTGGCATGGAAAAAAATTGGGAAGTACTGAAAATAAACAATGATTAATAACTACCCAGCCTTGTAAATAGTGGCTTTGTCATAATTGCTGTAAAATCTGTTTACAGGCTTTTGCCATAAAGAGCTTCATTTTAAAACTGTTTACCATCCGTTCTAAATACTGACACTAAATATGATGATGGATAGTCGCAGTTCTATGGTAACCAAATGCCATAAATATATGAAATATTTAATTAAAATTATTTATAAAAGAAATCACATAAAACTGATGCTAATATCATTAAGGTTAACATATAAAATGAAAATAATCGTAGAATATTTCTTAGATTTAAGAGTGTTTAAAGAATCATTCTTTAGTTACAATATAAATTCATTAAGTTAAATAATTTTACCTTTGGGAAATGTATGTATTCAAGCACAAGTGCGTGTGCGGCGCAACTGCTCCCAAAAGCTGTTAATACAAATACAAATAGCTAACTAAAAATATTAAAACAGCTGAGCACTTTCAAAGGATCTTGCCTTCATAATCATAGCTTGCTTACGTTTAAATTTATGCAAATATGCTAATTCCATCTTTTTGATAGAGAAAAACACATGTCCTTCCTGTTTATGGCATCGCTGTCGCGAGAGATAAATAAAGCCTCTTTGATCTTTCTTTTGAGGTCATGTCTCTCTCTACATACGATGGTAGGATTGTCCGGAATGCACTCATGGTGACTTGTGCGCTGGTGCTGATAAAAAACTGAATAAGTAGAAGGATCGTTGCGAGCTCTATTGTACGAATACCTGTGTTGTGCTAATCGTGTGGCCAGAGATGCCCTGCTTTCCCCATAATATGTGCCTTTGCAATAGTTATTTGGACAAGCAATGTTATATACTGTATGGGGGGTCTGTAACAGTGGAGTTTGATCTTTGGTATTGTTAATTAGATTGTTAGAATTTGGAGGGGTTCGAAAACAGAGCTGATATTTGTTGTTAAAGATGGAATGTAGTTTCTTGTGTAAATTGGGTATGTATGGAAGTAATAACCTGGGTTTATCCTGTGTGGCGTGAGAGTTGAGAGGTTTATTCTGAATGTGTGAGATTTTTTTGTCGATGATGGATTGTCTGAAGCCTAAATTCAGTAGATCATTTCTATATTCTGCTACATTTGTTTTTGCATCTGCCTCGATTTTACACAACAATCTGTTTCTATGCAAAAAAGATGCTAGACCCGATAATTTCTGTGCTGTGGGTGTGTGAGATTGGGGGTGTGTATGGCATCTGATTTCCAAGGTTTGATGGCCATGCTATAATGGCAGTGGTTATTTTCTCTTTTTATTTTGACATCAAGGTATTTGACTTGTTGGTGAATGTCTTCAGTTGTGACATTAAACAGGAAGGACACGTGTTTTTTTCTATCAAAAAGATGGAATTAGCATATTTGCATAAATTTAAACATAAGCAAGCTATGATTATGAAGGCAAGATCCTTTGAAAGCGCTCAGCTGTTTTAATATTTTTAGTTACCTTTTTGTATTTGTATTAACAGCTTTTGGGAGCAGTTGCACCGCACACGCACTTGTGCTTGAATATAAATTCATTTAAAATTAAACATAAGTAATTAAAACAATAACTTGCTAATATTATAAAAATATTTTAAATTTTTATGCCTTAAAATTAATGTGGGGGGAGCATACAAATAAAGTTGCATTAAAATGTATATAATAAAATTATGACTTTTATTTATTGCGATTATTAAATGTTTTCATTTTGATATATTTTGGTCCGATGTATTTAGAAATCAGAAATGAAATAGTCGTAATAAAAAATGAAACAGTTTGTATTTTTATATTGGACTATTTCCATCATCTAATATGTGTATTGAAATGTCTTTTAGAAAAATTTAACCTTATTTAAATATTTCAAATACATCCAACTGTTAGTAATAGCACATCTAACAGGTTAACATATGCACCACACTTTGAGAGGTATTAGTCTCCCCTCTTCTTCAGGTGTTGCTGGCTTGACCAGTGACAGTACTGGCATGGGATTTGAACCTGGGTCCTTAGATTCTTGAGTTTTGAATTTTAAGGTAATGCTCTAACCAACTGAGTCATCTTGCCAAAGGCAACAGGCTGTAGTAACTTCATATACTTATCTTTGGCAGGATGGCTCAGTTGGTTAGAGCATTACCTTAAAATTCAAAACTCAAGAATCTTAGGACCAAGGTTCAAATTCCATGCTAGTAGTCACTGGTCAGGCCAGCAACACCTGAAGATGAGGGGAGAGTAATACCTCTCAAAACATTGTGCATATACTAACCTGTTTGATGTGCTATTACTAACAGTTGGATGTATTTGGAATATTTAAATAAAAATACATCTAGAACACCATCATCACAAATCTTCAGGAAAACATAAAACAGATATTTTTATAATATAGTACTTTCAAATTTGATGATATGTTACACGATTAACAAAGCTGTGAAGTAAAAAGGAATCCTCTATTGTGAAATGGAATTCTGTAAATAAAGGCAGAAATGATGCATAGGAGGCTAATCGAAAAATTATAATGTATTGCTTAAAAAATGATAATTTAATACACAAAATTTAAATCTCAATCAATTTTACAACTGAAAACAGGCTTGTTAATACCTGTGTGTCTATATATGTAATATAGGGTATATGAGCACAGACTTTCAGATGACCCATCACTCTCCACTCTATCTAATATCACTGATACACTCAAGCACATATATGCTGAAAAGATAAATAATCACCAATATACGTATTTCATGCTAAACCAGCAATCATCAGTTGGTCCAGATTATCATCTCCCACACATATATACTATAAGTGCTCAGATATATATTAAGATAGACAATCTTCCTACTTTAATGGACAGGCTCCAATCTACTACACCCTCCAACTCTTCAACCATCCATCCAATTGAAAATCTGATGATGGAATGCTCAAAGGCCACCCTGAGGCCGAGATTCTTGTCACACCCATGTTGACCTAAAGTCAATCTGAACCCCACATGTACAGGACATAATCCATTTAATACACTTATAGTATATATGTGTGGGAGATGATAATCTGGACCAACTGATGATTGCTGGTTTAGCATGAAATACGTATATTGGTGATTATTTATCTTTTCAGCATATATGTGCTTGAGTGTATCAGTGATATTAGATAGAGTGGAGAGTGATGGGTCATCTGAAAGTCTGTGCTCATATACCCTATAATCAATTTAACGTTTTGACATGTTTAATATTTATTATGTTTTTAAAATTGTAAACTTTCAAAATAAAATAAAGAATATCAGCTTCTCTTAAATATTTTTTTATTTGTAGTTGTTAATTTTTTTATATAATTGCTATTCCTTTTTGATTTAAAAAAATCTATGAAAATAAAATTTACGTTTTAAGTATATATTTAACAACAATAAAAAAGAAATATTAAGGATTACGAAATTGAAAATATATTTTAAAATGTAAATAAATAATTAAATTTTATGTACTTGGAAAGGCTGTTTTATAAAGGCATATTAAACATCTACAATTAAAAATATAGACATGTACAATAGTCTTTCTATATCTATAGATTCATTATCCACAAATTAAACCACTAAACATCACATGATCTTTTATGTGTACACAAGCTATTTACACACTGCTAAGCTGTCCATGCAGTAGCACCACTCAGTGCAAGTCAGAGTAAACTCGATAGGAATTTTATGCACAAACCTTCTTGCATCCATTGATTTTTCTGGCTTGCACTGAGTGGCGCTACTGTATGGAGAGTTTAGCCTCTGTGTATCCACAAATTATTAAATAAATAAAAAAAGAAATTCGTAAATTTGAATTAATGAATTTTACTTGCATATCTATTGTAAGATTATCGTTCACTGTGTCATTTTCTTGTCTTGTACATTCATCAATCATCCAGTTGTTATCTTTTTTCACTTTTTCTCAATATATTAATATACTGATTTTTCCATAATTGCATTATATTCATGCAAAGAGCGGAAACTGTTCATGGATTTCTGTATCTGTCTGTTTGACGAAAATGCAAAATACCATTTATACTTTTGATAATAATAAAAAAATCAAAATTTTGTATATTTTAATTTAATTACCTTAAATCGAATGGCATTCTTGTTGTTACTCATTTCATAATAATGAAGTTGTGGGGAAATAAATATAAACAAAGGAATTATATAGGAGATGGGTTCTTGGTTTATATACTGGGCTTAGAAAAAGATAAGGGAGATTTAGATATAAAGACCATGGAGTTGACAAAGATTATATTGCGGAAATGGGATGGAGCAGGATAAAGAAGAATATGGGGAAAACGTAGGGCAGAGAATGGAAAGGGAAGGTTTTCTCTGGGCATATTGTCTGAGAGATTCCTGATTCTGAAAAAGGAGAAATCACAACCCATCTTATCTCATCATCTCATCTCATAAAGTAAAATAATAGGTTATATATTTAAACACTGAGTTTATTTCAATAAAGTGCTCTTTTTAAACATTTTTCGATTCAGCACAAAAATTTGAAATTATTCTATTTAAAATGCCTTTCAAAATTATAAGCAACTAAATTCATTTTGACAAATTAAAGCAGATTTTTTTTTAGTTTTGAAAGTTATGTTTAAAAAAGTCATGGAAAGATAAACTTTGTTTAAAAAAAAAATCTACTTAAGTAAAAATGTCAGATATTCACCTCTTTATTATAATAACTACACACCTTTAAAATATCTAATATTAAAGAGAAACTATTCTTTTTTAAAATAATTTAAAAATACTGTTTTACATTCAATATTTAAATACAAGTATAGTATATTAATGTAAAATAATTCTCATACAGAGTTTAAATATAAAATTTTATCAATATTTTTAAAGCTAGATGTAATTAGAGGGATGACCACTTACATGTGAAGAAGATAAATGATCTCCAATATTCGTAATTTGAGCAGAACCAGTACTGATCATATATGTAATCAGTGCTCGGTTTATATTAAGATAGCAAATCTTCAAAATTTAATGGACAGGCTTCAGTCTTCTCTACTCTCCAACTTTTCAGCCATCCATATCATTGATAATCTGATGATGGCATGTTCAAAATCCTTGTTTGCCAAATTTATTGTCATATCCATGTTGACTGTAAGTTATTCTGACACTCTCATATGTAGAACCTTAAGACCATTAAAATACCCAAAAGAGATATATAATATTTAAATATAAGTATAGTATATATGCTTAAACTAGATGTAATTAGAGGGATTTGAACCCAGACTTTCAAGCTTCCTTCAGTCATCCACTCCATCTTATACAACTGATATACATGGCCACATACTTGTGAAAAAGATAAATGATTTCCAATATAAATATTTCATGCTAAACTATAACTAATCAGTTGGCCAAGATCAATCCCCCCTCCACACACATATATATAATCAGTGCTTAACTTGTAATAAGATAGCAAATCTTCAAGCTTTAATGAACAGAATTCAGTCTTCTCTAATAATAATAATAATAATAATAATAATAATAATAATAATAATAATAATAATAATAATAATAATAATAATAATAATAATAATAATAATAATAATAATAATAATTTATTAAAACAATGTCTTTGTGATAAAAAAATCAAGCAAGGAGCCTAATAAATATATACATGTGAAAATTTAAAACAAAATATTAATACAATATAAAATAATTATAAATAAAAGATTTTCATTATCATTAATTAAAACACAATTCATAATTAATTTTCTAAATTTTTTATTGATAAATCATTAACATTAATTTTAATGCCAAGATGATAGTAATGATGATGATAATAATAATAACATTAACAACAACAACAACAACAATAATAATAATAATAATTTTTTTATTTATTTATTACGAAACGAACAAGAAATGTATAATATAGTGAGATAAATTCTATACAAGAAAAATCTTGAGTGAGGAATTTAAATGTAACAACTAAAAACATTAATAAAATACAAAAAAAAAGTATAAATACAACATAAAATATTAAAATTATACAGATATTACATTTGGCAATTCAATCACAGTAGTAAATAATTACAACATAACACAGTATAAACAAACAAAAATAAAATAAAACTAATGCTTAGCATAATATAACCAATGCCATAAATGTTTTTTTTAAAAATCAAATAACTAGTGTTCATTAAATACACAGAACAATCTCTTATAAACATATTAAATAATTTAGGACCATTATAACTAAATTGCTTCCTATTGGATGTTTTAAGAAAATTAAGTAAAGCTAGCTGATATTTAGTAGATAAACGAGTATTTACTAAAAACACTAGTAAAATACAAAAAAAAAAGTATAAATATAACATAAAGTATTAAAATTATACAGATATTACATTTAGCAATTTAATCACAGTAGTAAATAATTACAACATAACATACAGTATAAACAAAAATAAAATAAAATAAACAAACAAAATAAAACTAATGCTTAGCATAATATAACCAGTGCCATAAATGCTTTTTAAAAATCAAATAACTAGTGTTCATTAAGTACACAGAACAATCTCTTATAAACATATTAAATAATTTTGGACCATTATAACTAAATTGCTTCCTACTAGATGTTTTAAGAAAATTAGGTAAAGCTAGCTGATATTTAGTAGATAAGTATTTACAACAGAAGATTTAGTATCCAAATGAAGTTTCCTACAATAAATATCAAGAATCACTCTATATTTATACAAATGGAAAACATCTAATATATTAAAAGTGGCATAAATATCTTTAACAGATGTGGTACATGATCTACCAAAAATGATACGCATTGTATAATTCTGTAAAACAGACAAAGTAGTCATTGCAAAAGTAGAACAGTTCCCCCAAACTGATATATTATAACATAATAAGCTTTGATAAGAAGAAATATATAAAGTAATCAAAGCTGACCGAGGAAAAAATTTAGATAAGTAGAAAAACATATAATTTAATTTACGTAAACAAGAACAAAGAAAGTCAATATGGTTTGACCAAGATAGTCTGGAGTCAATAAAAACACCTAGATAGCATATATTATCAACAAATGAAATGTTAGTGCAAGTACAAGTGCTATTACAATGCCAAAAATACTTATTACAAATAGTAATGTTAAGCGAATGAATATTTGACTTATAAGAAAAATTAATAGCTTTTGTTTTACTCAGATTAATTGATAAATTATTAAATGCTAACCATTTACTAATTAGGATTAAATCATCATTAATTATTTTTTCAACAAGATTATATGAAACTGCAGCATAAGATAAAGCAATATCATCAGCAAAACCATAAATCTTAGATTCTAAAGGTAAAGAAAATGAATCATTTATATAAATTATAAATAAAATGGGACCCAAAACTGAATCTTGTGGTACACCATGGTTAACTGTTATAAAAGAGCTTACAACACCAGAAATATTTGTTGCTTGTTTTCTATCCTTTAAGTAACTTGCAAACCATGAAATAAATCCACCACGAAAACCATATGAATATAAACGCTTAAATAAAATTTTGTGAGATACAGAGTCAAATGCCTTAGACAAGTCTAAATAAATAGCAACAGTTTTAAAATCCTTATCTAGTGAAGTTGTCAAATTGTTTACATGACTATAGAAAGTGTCCATGGTACTTCTACCAGAAATAAATCCATATTGATGTTCAGATAAATATTATTTTTAGATAAAAATGACATCATTTTCTCTTTAACCACCATCTCCAACAATTTGGATATTACAGATATAATAGAAATCGGTCTATAATTGTTAAGCTGTACAGGATCACCCTTTTTAAAAACAGGTGTAATAAAACCAACTTTCAAACAAGTAGGAAACAAACCAGCATTTAAGGAAAGATTAAACAAATAAACAAGAACAGGTATGAAAGCTGACTTATTTTCCTTAAGAATCTTTGGTGTTAACTTATCTAGACCAGCTGAATGAACATTCTTTAAGAGATCAATTTTACTAGACAAATCCAAATCAGTAACATCTGTACACAAAAAAGAATTTAGACAAGAATCAGCAAAAGATAATTCTTGTACTGGTGATCTATCTATTGACAGATCTGAAAAAAAATTATTAAACAAGTCAGCAACACATTTTTCATCATCATCATCATAATAATAATAATAATAATAATAATAATAATAATAATAATAATAATAATAATAATAATAATAATAATAATAATAATAATAATAATAATAATAATAATAATAATAATAATAATAATAATAATAATAATAATAATAATAATAATAATAATAATAATAATAATAATAATAATAATAATAATAATAATAATAATAATAATAATAATAATAATAAATAGCTTTTACAATAACAATTTCATCATTTGAAATGGTTTAATCATTTTAAGTGAAGATGAAATATAGGTAATAAATTTATGAAAAATTAGAAAAACAGAAATGCTGAAATCATTATAGACATTTTAAAAGAAACAGCAGAAGAAATATAGATGTTATTGACAAAACTATACTTTAATGATATCATAAGGATATATTAGAAAGCTAAAAAATGTAACCATGTTTTTGATATTTAAGAAAAAGAAAAAAGATTTAAGTTAATTACACAACATATCGAGTAGTATTATTCTCCACTCTTCTTCAGGTGTTGCTGGCCTATATGCACAGTGACAATATTTGCTTAGAAGTTGAACTCACACCTTTAGATTCTTGAATATTGAATTTAAGACAAATGCTCTAACAACTGAGCCTTTGACAGAATAACTCAGTTGGTAGAGTATTTGCCTTAAATTCAATATTCAAGAATCTAAAGGTGTGAGTTCAACTTCTAAGCAAATAGTGTCACTGTGCATATAGGCCAGCAACACCTGAAGAAGAGTGGAGAATAATACTACTCAAAACATTGTGTAATTACTAATCTGTGTTGTGTCTCTAAATTAAATCTTTTAATCAGTTTTATTATTACAAATTGTTGGCAGAGAACATTGGATTCATGTAAAAAAATAAAATAAAATTTCAAGTGATTGTACTGTACTTAGGAAAATAATAGAACCGATTAACGAGGTTTTGTTATTTAATAGATTGAAGAATATTTAGTGTTATTTGATTGTATAAGGATTTTTAGGTTGTTTTCTCATCCTTGGTGTTTGCCTCGAGATGTCGCTATTTCTAGGTAAATTCCTAGGAATATACCATTTCACCGGCCTTCATCCAACAAAAGAGGAAATTTTCTACGTTATAAATACAGAAAAGAGACCTCACGTTATGTTGGATGGAGGCAATGGTGGCGACAGAAGCCAACACAAATGAGACTTTTTTCTACGATAAAACACAGAAAGAGTTCCCGACGGCTGCTGGTTATAGCTTTTTTCTATGCTAAAAGTAAAGTGAAAGAAATGCATTGATTGGCTGCCATAGTGGTTCATTTTGTTCATCATTTTCTCGTAATAGTATAATATCTATTTTCTCTGTAGTTTCGTGTGAGAGTGTATGTATTTGAAGCAGTCGTATTTTTTTAAAATTTGATAAGACGTCTATTTTTTTTAACGTGTTGTAACTTACTTTACTGTTGTAAGGTTAGTAAAAATGTCCTGAAGATTTCATTATGAATGGGTAGCCCTCAAAAATTGCTTTTAAGGGTGAGAAAAGGAAAAAATTTAAAGGATCATGCGAAAAGTACCGTTTTCGCAAGAATTGTGACCGGTTACTTTTGCTATATATATATATACGCACAAACAAAAACAACCCAGTGTCTAATTATTAGGAATTACTTGTCCAAAAAAGAAAATTAGTCGGGTATTATTATTATTTTTATTTTTGTTACATTTATTATTTCAAAATAAGATTAGTTTTTATATCTACACACTAACAAAACAACCCAGTTACTGCTTAATTACTGTCTTAAAAAGAAAAAAGAAAGCAAATTCAACGGGGTTTTTTTCTTTTTTTTTCAATGGAGTATTTGAATTACGGTATTTTTTTTTCTTATATATATACAAAATTTACCAAAAAATAAATAAAAAAGAAACCCACTTTCTGATTAATTACTGTCAAAAGAAACGCAAATTAGTCGGCTATCATTTTTAAATTTAGTATTTCAATAATGGTACCCTTTTTATATAGACAGAGTTAACAAAAACAACCCACTTTCTGATTCATTACTGTCCCCCCCAAAAAAAAAGAAAACGGAAATTAGTCGGGTATCATTTTTCAATCGAGTCTTTCAATGACGGTCCTTACTAATAGTAGTCGGGTATCAATTCTAAATTGTAGTATATAAATGACGTTACTTTTGATAGATTTAGAATTACGTATTGCTTTTTTAATAAAAATAATTGATTTTTACTCTTGGCCAAAAATACTGTAACTTTAAAAAAAGACACACGTAAAGTCTCCAAAAAAAAATGAGAAAAAGCCCCGTAACTTTAAAGACACACACGCAAACTAAAAAACAATCTAAAATTAATAAACATTGACTTATTATGTCTTGCTTTTGAGTCAAATGATTGATTTACTCTTGCAAAAAAAAGTACTGTAACTTTAAAAAGACACACATAAAGTCCCCCAAAAAAAATTAGAAAAAGCCCTGTAACTTTAAAGACACACACACAAATTCAAAAACAAGATAAGATTAATAAACATTTACTTATTACGTCTTGCTTTTGAATAAAAGTATTGATTTACTCTTGCAAAAAAAAAAACCCATAACTTTAAAAAGACACACTTAAAGTCCCCCCCTCCCAAAAAAAGGTAGAAAAACACCATAACTTTAAAAAAACACACACACACAAACTCAAAAAACAAGATAAGATTAATAAACATTTACAAAAATGAAAAAACTAACATCATATAGTAGTATTAGTTAGTAGAATATTTTATTACAAATCTAAGAAATCAGATCTTTTTAGATCAAATCGATCATTAAGGTCTGGTCCTGGAATCGTTATATGTATATGTTTTTGATTAGCATCAACGCCATCCTGTGGCGAACACCAAGGATGAGAAAACAACCCATTTTTATTGTAATTAAACCTTTATAATAGTGTGATATGAACTCATAATAATATCAGATTAATGAAAAATATTTGTTAAAAGTACACAGTAGTGATTACAATGTATGGCAGCCCCCAAAAAATTAACGTTGATAAAATATTTATAGTAGAATGACTCCATTTTGAAAATTATTTTACAGAAGTTGTATTATCTGAAACACACAGGCTTATTATATACCCGTGTCTACATATGTAATATATAGGGTATATGAGCACAGACTTTCATATGACCCACCACTCTCCACACTATCTTATAACACTAATACACTTGAACACATATATGTTGAAAAGATGAATAATCACCAATATACGTATTTCATGCTAAACCAGCAATCATCAGTTGGTCCAGATTACCATCTCTACACATATATGCTATAAGTGCTCAGATATATATTAAGATAGACAAACCTCATACTTTAATGTGACAAGAATCTCAGCCTCAGGGTGGCCTTTGAGCATTCCATCATCAGATTTTCAATTGGATGGACGGTTGAAGAGTTGGAATGTGGAATAGATTGAAGCCTGTCCATTCAAGTATGAGGTTTGGCTATCTTAATATATATCTGAGCACTTATAGCATATATGTGTAGAGATGGTAGTCTGGACTAACTGATGATTGGTTTAGCATGAAATACACATATTGGTGATTATTTATCTTTTCAACATATATGTGTTCAAGCGTATCAGTGTTATGAGAGTGTGGAGAGTGGTGGGTCATGTGAAAGTCTGTGCTCATATACCCTATATAGAAGTTGTATTGGGAGATATTTTGTAATTAGAATAGAAAATAATGCAAATAAAAATAAAGAGGGATTGCATAAATTATTTACTTTTTTCAAATAGTGTTTTTTTATATAAATAATTATTTTAAATGCTTTATAAATTTTATAATTATTAGATTAAAAAACTAAAATAGGACCAAAGATAAATATTAAAAGTGATTAAAATAATATTAATAATAATAGCTTTTTTAAAAAAGAATTAATTTCTAATAATAATGAATCAAAAGAAATTAACAAATATAAATACATAGATCATTTTCTTAGTATATGTGAAAACTTACAGATCAAATTGATGATTGAATTTAAAGTTGGATGTTATGCTTTTTACAGAAATATTATTAAAGAAAAGTATATCTATATGCCTAAAAGGGAAAGTTTTGAAAATCTGACAGACTTGTGCTTACTTATGGGTGTGAAACCTGAACACTGAATAAAAATCAATATAAAGAATATAGACAATATGGTGAAATATAAAGAAGTGCAGATTGAGATTAATAAGAAAGGTTTAAAAAGCTGTAATCAGCGAATGAAATAAAAGACTAAATATCACTAGAATATATGGCAACTGAAATACTAAACTGGATTCTAAGAGATTTTAAAAGATCTAAAAACAAATTCACATTTGCAATAAATAATAGAAACTATAGTATTTATTTAAACTGGATTCCAAGAGATTGTAAAAGACCCAGAAAGATACCACATGTGAGATGGATGGATGAAATAAGAAAGTGTGCAGGGGTGATGTGGCGAAGAGAAGCTAACAATCGGAGATGGTTGGAACTTGGAGAAACCTTCATTCTGCAGTGGATTGATAATGGTTGATGATGATAGTATTTATTAGAATTTTTTTAAAAAAAAACACTAATGGCTTTAGTGCTCTGGAATTCATAAGAAATTTGAATATCAGAATTGACCATGGGATCTCCTGATCTTATGTGGACACTCTACTATTGTGACAAACCAGAGGTTTAGAGAAACATTCATCCTGCAGTAAATTAATAATGATGAAAATGATATAATCCCCATAATGTTTGCTTATTCAAATTATTTGATTAATTAAACAAACATTGGCTTCCACGGGTGCAGATCATTGACCTTCTATTGCATTTCCAGTTTTTGCCACATAATTGACAATAAATGGGGGAAAGGATCTTTGAATATTTATCCTTAATTCCATTCTTGACTTTTCAGGATTAGTTAATGAATACTTGAGTAATGAAAATTACTTCTCTTGAAAATGCTAAGATTCTTCATGAGAAAATAAACTGTAATAAAAAAAGAGGCAATTTTTATAAATAGAAATAAGAAGTCTATAATTAATTGTCAATTTTCTAATGTAAAATTTGGGAATCTTGAGATATGAATGACTTGATCGTATTTATTTCTGTATTTGAATTTAAATGATTTTCAGTTGAAGATGGTTAAGAAATTAACTGAAAGTGTGATTTTTATAAAATATATTATTACTATTATATTACATTATTTTTATTATAAACAAGCATCTATCTATATAGTGCGATGTTTATAATTGTAATTTACTAAATATCAGCCTTTTACAGCTACTGTACATGCGCTTTAATGAGTGTTAAATAATAAATGAATACTTTTCAGTGCCATTATATACAGCTAATATATGATCAAATAAAAAATAAATTAAAGTTATCTTAAATTATTTCACTAGTAATTATTACTAACATTCATAGTTAAATAAATCATTATTTTTTATATAATTCTCATTCCATTTATTTATCTTACTGACTGAAGTTATCTTTATAATGACTCTATCACACTATTTATCATCTTCTACACAACTGTGATAATGTGACCATGTGT
Organism: Epiperipatus broadwayi; assembly: GCA_028023455.1. NCBI lineage: Eukaryota > Metazoa > Onychophora > Udeonychophora > Euonychophora > Peripatidae > Epiperipatus > Epiperipatus broadwayi. Next base: position 611,146 of record JAQFVV010000147.1, read on the forward strand.
GTTTGTGGAAGCAAATTTTCATTATGTAACAATTTGTCTCTTATCTTTTCTTTTTTTATTTTCTGATTTTTTAATTTTTGTTTTTCTCTCATTGTCTTTTGTGATATAAAATTCTCATACTCATTTATGAGTAATGATGATGATGATAATGATTTTCATTTTTTTAAACATGACTAATAGTGTTTTTTTATATTGGTTCTTTTAAGATTAAAATTTGGTAAAGAGAAGATAACAGCCATTATTTTAACATAGCAAAGTATTATTACTTTAAATAAGCTTATTCATATCTTCAAATTAAATATTACTACTATTTATGATAGATTATAAATATATAATTAATTATTATACGGAAGTAACACAGAATTTATATATAAATAAAATTTATAAATGTATTAAATAACATCTACACCTCCACACATTTTTTTTTTTGAAATTACATAAATAAAGATATAATAAAAGACTAGAGACAATCTCTAATTTAATAAATGATTAGTGGTAATCCTTACTGTATTTATTAAACAGGCAAAACTCTCCATACAGTAGTACCACCCTGTGCCAACCAGAGTAATCAATGGATGCCAGAAGGCTTGTGCATAAAATCCCCATCTAGTGCCTACTCATCCAATATCCCCAGATTAGTTTCTGGCTTGTGGTTTTCATCAGTGAGTAGCCTTGAATCTGAGAGCACTGCATCTAGATCTTAGGATCTAATGCAAGTTTCTGGCTTGTGGCCTTCGTCAGTGAGTAGCCTTGTATCTGAGAGCACTGCACCTAGATCTTAGGATCTAATGCAGAAACTAGTCTGGGGATATTAGATGAGTGGGCATTAGATGGGTATTTATGCACAAACCTTCTGGCATCTATTGATTACCTGGTTGGCACAGGGTGGTACTAATGTATGGAGTGCCTGTTTAATAACAGTTATGTGCTAGCATAAGAGATGGTGATCATGTGATGTTTACTATATTTATCTAGAGTGTTATGGTGTCAAAGTTGTGAGTAGAATCAGTTTGACACTTGTCAATCAAAATGTAATAAATAAATTTTTTTATACTAAATTTATAAGTGTTCATCTAGAAGGAATTAATTTTTTATTTTAAAAAAATGGTAAAGAAAGTTTGAATATTATTTTAAAAATTCGATTACTTCTTCTCAATTTCAGGATTAATAAAATTTAAAGGGAACCTTTTAGTTTCTCAACATAGTTTGTACTTAGTAAATAATTAAATAACTTTTATGAGATTGTAAAATGAGGCAGGTGGTATTTGGAAGTAGTTTTAGCAAAAAGGAATCATTTACAAATTACAAGAGAAGTTATTAAGATAATACTAAATAAAAGAAATGTCTTTATGTTGAAAAAGAATTTCATTTTATTTATTTGGTTTTAAATATTAAAGAATTTTAGAATTAAAAAATAATTGTCTCAGTGTACATATATATAGAAACTGAATATATATGAATAATTTTTATTAGTCATTCATTAGACTAGAGATTACCTACTTAATGAATAATATTTATGTAGTAATAATTTCCACAAAATCACTTTTATGTACGTTAGAGACTGATTTTTATTTCATTTTAACACCTTGTGGAAAGATGTAATCATAATCATATGATCAAAGACATATCAAAAAGATGTATGATCCCCAAGATATATATTTCATGCTGAACCAGCACTCATCAGTTGGTCCAGATTACCATCTCCACACATATATACAATCAGTGCTCAGCTTTATATTAAAATAGCCAATCTTCATACTTTAATGGACAGGTTTCAAAAGGCTAAGGAGTTGTGAGTTGGAATAGTTTGAAGCCTGTCCATTAAAGTATGAAGATTGGCTATCTTAATATAAAGCCATGCACTGGTTGTATATATGTGTGGAGATGGTAATCTGGACCAACTGATGAGTGCTGGTCATATATTGATGATTATTTATCTTTTTAACATGTGTGTGATCAAGTGGGTCAGCAATATGAAATGGTAAGGAGAGTTGAGGGTCGTGTGAAAGTCTGAATTCGAATCCCGCATAAAAAGGATTATTGTAAAGTTGTAATAATTAAGCGTACAGGAAGTATATGTAAATACTTTTAAGACAGGTTTTAACCTGTATCAAATGCGCCTTGAAATTTATAATAGTTAAGCAATATTTTTATTTTGCCGATAGAGGGACCTCAGCTATCAGCCATTTTGCATTGAATTTGTAGGCTATACAAAAGTATTTGATTGTATAAATATTTTCACAATTTTGATTGCATCATGACGTAATATGGACTTGAAATAGTATCAAATTCTAACAAAATGTTTATTTTATCAACAGCAATGATTAGATTTCGTAATCACACTAAGAAGATTAACATTAGTATTGGTTATATTATCTTTCTAAATCCTTTTACTACAGATTTACAGGAAATATTTGTGGGATTACATTTAATGTGATGGAAAGAGATTTGAAAAAATTCTTTGTTAAATCACTCATATTTAACAGATAAAAATGTTGTTTTTTCAAATAATGCTTCAAAGCTATACTAAATATTACAAGAGCTTTGAGATGAAAGGAATTAAGTAGGATGACAACTTTTGCATTAAAAGACAAACGTAATGTACCTTAAGCTTTCAAAAAAATAACATATTTATTAAAATTAAAAAATTTATCCGATTTCTTTTTATAATGAATTAACTCCTGGTGGAGTGTGATCTGTCTTTTCGATTAAACACAAATAAAAAATATAAACGTACATATTTTTATACATATTTAACCTATTAAATCATGCAAATATATACATACACATCTTTGATATTGTTATAGTGTTGATTAGGGGTACACCCTAGCTAGTAAAACATAAGTGCAGCTGTGTGGTAGGACGGGTGGTTTGGCCATCTGTGGATTAATCCACTAAAATTGGTTGATCATGATCGATTTATGTAGATAGCATTGAATCATCAATGATGATAATAATGACCGTAAGATGCCATTGGGATATAATCTGATTTGGTAGCCGTACATTCTCCTTAATTCTATGGTTTAGTAAAACTAACAAAGATGTTATTAAACTGGCAAAACTCTCCATACAGTAGAAATGGTGATCATGTGATGTTTAGTTTAACACAAAGATGATAAGTTGTTATGATTATCGGTATATTTGTGTATGCATTACGATAGAAAGTTTTTACTATTTTAGTTACATTGATTTGTAATCTCTCATTCATGTGTTTGTATATATATTATTATATCAATAATACAGACAATAATTTATAAATGCATAAAAAAAGTTAGGTGGAATACTTCTCCAACTTCGTCTGGCATTTTACTCATATGGTCATTTTCAACACCCTTTTTCCTCCTTGCATAATATCAATACAAAAATACATCTCAATCAGGAAGTACATGGCCTACCATGCTTAAAAATTATCTCAATCAATGTCACTTACAAAATAAATTGACAGAGGCACTAAAAAAAAAGAGAAAATTGATTTATTAAAACACAACATACTTTGTAAAAGCAAATATTTAATGTAAACATAATTTTACTAAACTCTTTTACTCTAGAAGTTTGAATATACCAACTAGATTACTATCATTGAAAATTTTCCCCCAAATTTCTTAATTAAACTGTTACTATTATTCTGTAATTTATAAATTCCACCATTAATATTTCTTTAAGTGAGCATTTGAATGCAAATTCAGTTTTTTATTTGCGTCTTTCCTGTTACAATATGATATTAATTATGTAGCATTTTATTTACAATAAATATGGCTGGTTGATAATAATCTTGTCACCAAATATATATTTCGTTTAATATTTTCGATATGTATACATGTCAGTGAGGTCTGTAGAGCCTCATATATCAAATAATGTGAATAGTCTCTTACAATTCTATTTAAAGATTAAAACCTATTGCTTCTGGCTTGTATTGTTGTAACAGTGTAAGATATTTAAAGTTGGGTTTCTCACACATTTGAATACTAGACAGTCAACAAGTGTGAGTTAATATAAATATTAGTCTGCGTATAAGTTTTAATTGATGTAGATAAGTATATAAGTGCTTAACTATATGAAAGAGATATCTGTGTTGACATTTCAATTTGAGAGCATTGTAGAATGAGATCACTGTATATAACTAAGCTCTTGTTCTGGAATTTATATTAAAAGTTTATGTTTATGACATTTCTAAACCTTTACTTAAGAAGGCCTGCATTTAATGAACCACAAGTTTAGCATGAGAGAAAATTTGAGATTTTCAGTTTATGAGAATATGTGCTAATAGGAGCAAAATTATTTAGAAGATTTCACAAAATAGCACATTTATTGTCCATTCCATGCATGACAAACTTTATACGCATACTAAATGTGTAAATACAGCATGTTGTCTATTGTGCTGCAGTCTTGTACTTAGAAGCACAATCATTCCTTTTATTATTTTAAATTATTAATGAGATTGGTTATAATCTTTCTGCCTCCATATTTGTGTCTCACGTCATGCATAAAATACCATGATCCATGTCAGCTTCAGGTCATTTTATTTTTAACTGATAGATCCATTACTATGCAGCCTAATATACTACATTTATAAATGTTATAAACTTTATGTTATATTTGCCTTTTTTAAATGGCAATAATAGAACTTATTTATTAATTTTTGGATTTATCTATCTATTTCCATTCATTCAATCCCTGCATGTCTCTCACATGTTCTGTAACTATCACATTAAATACTCACATGTTTATGTGTTTAAATTAATTTGTCTTTATTATATGACATGATTAATAACAATAAATAAAATTGAATTTAGCTATTTACCTATGACTTCCAAAATTTATCATAGATTGTCTATCTTAATATATATCTGAGCACTTATAGTATATATGTGTAGAGATGATAATCTGGACCAACTGATGATTGCTGGTTTAGCATGAAATACACGTATTGGTGATTATTTATCTTTTCAACATATATGTGTTTAGGTGTATCAATGTTATTAGATAGAGTGGAGAGTGGTGGGTCATGTGAAAGTCTGTGCTCATATACCCTATATATTACATTTTATCAATTAAAAATTAACAAACGGTTTTATTGCTTGAGAATTCATAAGAAGTTTGAGTTCCGGAATTGTTAAAACTGGAACTGATTCAATAATACTTTTAAAACATAAAATAGATGTTTCATAAAGATGTGTTTCTTAATATTAATACAGATGGAAAGCAACAATCATATGTAGTATCTGACAATGGTGGATATATACATAAAGAAATATTTTATTATAAAGATTAATTTAGATCTGTGATACTGTATAGAGTTAAAAACTTTATGAGCTAAACCACTAAACATCACATGATCACTATTTCTTATGCTAGCACATAACTGTATTAGATTGAAAATGTTATTGTGTTTTCAATTTTATTCTCATAGTTTTGTAGTTAAATAGAGATAAAAGGTGGCTGCTGGAGGGTTGCATTAGATCCTAAGATCTAGATGCAGTGCTCTCAGATCCAAAGCTCCTCACTGATGAAGGTCACAAGCCAGAAACTAGTCTGGGGATATTGGATGAGTAGGCATTAGATAGGGATTTTATGCACAAGCCTTCTGGCATCCATTGATTACTCTGGTTGGCACTGAGTGGCACTACTGTATGGAGAGAGTTTGCCTGTTTTAATAACTTTATGAGCTAATGCAGGTCTGCCTTTTATAATTTTATTAGAGATTTTGTCTATTGACATTATTAATAATGAAGTAATTTTAACTGTACACCCAAAATATTGTTAAAATATTTTATAATCATCACATGCATACATGTAATTTACACAAATATATTGTGATAAAACAGTGTATATATCTTTATTTCAAATTGCTATATGGGGCTGAGAGATCTTCAGCCAAACCATATATTAGTAGTCTTAGCAATATAACATCACTTAAGACTTAAAACAAAGATTATAAATAGTTAATAAAAAATAGAGTCATATATCACATGACCCAATTTCTTTTAAGCAAATAAAATATAAACAAAGAGCTTTTGCTAATTGCTCAACAAGCTTGTGATAAATGCTTAGCCAGAGAAAGCATTTAAAATATCTCTATCAGAAAACCACACCCAAACCCATGACCAATGGTTTTGTGCTTTGGCACTCCTCAGAAAGGCGCTAGGATAATTTTAGACACTAGATCTAAAAATACCACCCAAAGCCAGCATTGATTTTCTAGTGTATATATATATTTCTTTTCTTTGTTTTCTGCCTTTTTTTTTATTAAGTCATTATATTTTAGTTGTTTTGCAAATCTCTCTTTTATTCCTTTTACTTTTTTAGGATGATTAATTTCTGCAGCTTTAAATTAAAACCAAAATAACATACAGTTTTATTAATGGGTTGAAGTTTTAGTTTTTGAGCATATTATCCAGATATAATCCTTTAATGGCACTGGATGGGATCTTTCCATATGTGTGAAATTCAATGATAAGATTTCAGTGTCAGTTCGAATTTACTTTTTTCCTGATTAATAGTGTTGGGTACAAGTATCCCTATATTCTAATATATTCTAGCATAATGTAGAGGTTTCCTGTTTATTCATTGTTTTGATGTGGACACATTTTATTTTCCTTAATTCAGACATCATTAGTATTAAGTAGGATAGTGATCTGATTCCAACAGGATATAGATAATTTTTTTTACCCACACCAGAGAAATTGAATATTTTAGCTAACCATGCCTTCCCAAATTCTAATAATATAAGCACACAGGTCATTATTGATTAAATAACTCTTTACTGTCAGACCACTGATTCACTATTGTGTGAAAAAAGATTGTAATGGCTGTCACTCTATTTAAATCAGGGGTGACCAACTTTTGTGTTCATAAGATCTACTTTTTATTTTAAAAATGTGTTGTGATCGACTTGTTGTCATAGGCGTAGTCTAAGTGGATGGATGCGTGAAATACATACTATTTTTATATATCTACCTAATAAAAAATAACAATTATTTAACAGGTCAAAAAACTCATGTCTGGCAGAATTAAAGCAACATCAGTAATTATTAATAATATTTATTAATTCAAATTAGCTACATTAAATTAAGATTAAAAATATTATTTTCAATAGTGGACTTCACCTATACAGAATTGAAACAAAATTTAGAACAAAAACAAAAATAACAAAAAAAACTTGAAAATCTTGACTTAGTTTGTTTCACTCATAACCCAATGGCTTTTGCCAGATTGGCTTTGCAATCAACCTGTGGATCACAATTGACTTGTTGACCACCCCCGATTCAAATCTTCTAAATACATTAGAAATGAAGTATATTGGTGAAACCAGTTACTTCATGGAAAAGTGATTAAAGCAATAGAAAATTGATAATTAGAAAGAAGAAAACATATATCTAAAGAAGCAGACCATATAAGTATGGATGAATATATGTTCAATTAGAAAAATACAAAAATATTGGACACAGAGAAAAAAAGTACAAAGAAAATAATTCAAAATGGCTGTTCAAATGGCAATGGCAAATAATTCCATAATTCAGTCCAGAATGATGATTCATAATATTTGAAAGCTGTCCAATAACCTTGCTCTTAAGAAAATATGGAGAAATCAGGAGTACCCTCATAATAAGTATATGAAATTTTTACTGACTTGCTTTTGACAGAATAGTCCAATTAGTAAGAGCATCACCTTAAATTTAATATTCATGAATCTGAAAAACTAATTTTGATTCCTATGTTAATAATGTCACTGATCACATCAGCAATACTTAAAATAGAGAGGAAAATAATACCACTCAAGGCATTGTGTTATATATTAATCTATATGCTATAACTAAATGTTTAGCTTGAGTTGGTTTTTTGAATCTAATGTCCCAACTCCTCACTGAAGAGACCCATAAATCGAAACCGGTCTGGGGATGGGGACAATCTAAGATAAAGATGATTTGAATGCCTTCTCTTGTAGTAGCATTTATCATAATAAAAAAAAAGCTTGTTTAGAGCGTTAGCATGCTCTTAAGTTTACATATTGGCAAATGCAAGCTATATATAAGTCATGTGACATCTGACTTTTTATTATTACTATTAACATTTGAATATATTCGAAAATGTTTCTAAAAATATTCAACAATTTATATTAGATGATAGAAATAGTCTGACATATAATTACTACCAAAATACTATGATCACAAACTTTCAGACAATTCACTAAACATTTGCAATCCTTGATTGTTAAATATTTTATAACTGTTATTAGCTAAGTTAAGAAACATTGCTTCAAGGTAATTTTAAATATCAGTATATTTTTATCTTATAATTTTTATGAAAATATGTAACCGTGACTTGCATTTTAATGGATCAACATTTTCTTATATCCTGAATTTGAAAGGTTATTTAATTTTTATCTTAATTAAAACCTTATAATTATTTACATAATCTAAATAAATAATCAATTAAACAAGATTGAAATAAACAACCATTAATAAGTATATTTAAATAGTTATCAAACCAGCTTTCATCTACATTGAGCCCATCTCAAGATATTATAGCACATGATTCACATTCACTACATCTACTGGACACTATTTACATTACATTTCCTTTTAAACATGTAATGTAAATAATGTGAATCATGTTAATTGAATGTAAATGCTTGAAAAGAGAAAGGGCACATATAATGAAGTTATTAAACATGTAATGTAAATAATGTGAATCATGTTAATTGAATGTAAATGCTTGAAAAGAGAAAGGGCACATATAATGAAGTTATGGGAAAATAAATATGAAAAAAATGATTATATAGAAAGTAGATTATTGGTTTTTATGTTGGGTTTGGAAAAAGATAAGGGGGATTTAGATATAAAGGCTGTAGAGTTGACAAAGATTATATTGTGGAAATGGAATGGAGTAGAATATGGGAAAAATTAGACTGGGGAATGTAAAATTAAGTAGCTAACAAGTTTTTCTTGGTATATTTGCTGAGAGATTTTTGACTTCATTTAAGGAGTAGCTACAGTACATCACATCATTACATAATATCTTGAGAAGGTCTCAATGGAGATGAAAGCTGGTTTGATAACTATTTAAATATACTTATTAATAGTTATTTATTTCAATCTTGTTTGATTGATTATTTATTTATATGTTTGTGACAACATTATGGACAAATAAATTATATTGGATATTTGATCATCATAGTGATTACATAATCTATTTATTCACAAGTACTTGCACACAATCATAGTTCCTTATTATAAGTATGTTAGTATTAGTGTATTGTGGAACCTATAAACAATGCTAATGATTTTATAATTTGGAAGTTCATAAGGAAGTTCGAGAACCATAATTGCAAGTGCCAAAATCAGTCCTGGAATCTCTTAATCCCATGTCCAATGCTCTACCAGTTATGCCAAACTGTGTAGGGCATGTAACCTATAATTTTCATATATGGAAAAACAAAATATAAATTCTTTTATATATTAATAATTTTTAATATTTTTTAGCTCTTTCTAATATTTAACCCTCCATGTACTGAAGGTTTTTTTAACCCATTAGTCTTCAACCTATCTATCTGCTATGTCTTCTGTTCGAAACAAAGATTTTTTTAAATCTTTATTTTATGATTATTTTTAATCCTTTATACTGTATAATAAATAATCCATTTCTAATAATATATGCTAAGAAAGCAAAATTCTCCATACAGTAGTGCCACTCATTGCAAGCCAGAGTAATCAATGGATGCCAGAAGGCTTATGCATAAAATTTCTATCTAGTGCCTACTCATCCAATATCCCTAGAGTAGTTTCTAGCTTGTGAGGATATTAGATGAGTAGGCACTAGATAGGGATTTATGCCCAAACCTTCTGGCTTGCACCGAGTGGCACTACTGTATGGAGAGTTTTGCCTGTAATAACAGTTATGAGCAAGCATAAGAAATGGTGATCATGTGATGTATGCTAAGAAAGAAAATAATTATTTTTTATTGTAGCATTTTTTTGATATTTATTAACTATGTATTTATCTCCTTTTTTAATTTCTTAATTTTCCTGAAAAACATGTCTTCTCTAACATGAAAACTAATAAAAGAAAGCAGTAAAGTAAAACTAAAATGTACTATAAAATGAAAGTAGTGTTTAATAGCCTTTCTTAAGAAAATTTTCTTTTTTATTTACAAAAATCGCCATTTACGTAGTGGTATAGCTAATGTTTTTTATCCAAATTCCTCATTATTATTCTTTTTTTCAGTCTTTCTTCATTTTTGTCTTATCATATTGTGTTGAGTTATTTATAGTCATATAGAATCCATTTGTCTTGAACTCTATGTCATTGGTTATGTCTCTGATTAAATTATGATGATGGAAATGGGGTGTTTGTGCAAATACTTTTCCATTCTTTGTTTGCACACACAAGTCAAATTTCAATTTCTTTTATATATTATTTATGTTTCTCTATTTTTTATTCTTTTTACTCCCACTGATGTTGGAGAGACTTCATTTAAGTGGCTACTAAAAGTAATGATGATTTTGAATTACTGATACAAACTTTTATTTTTAATTTTTGAATAAAATGATGCCAATTAAATCCATTCACTAAACTATCATTCCATTCATAGATCAATTATTACTGTCTGCATGCTTACGATATTCAAACAGCATACTTATGGCATGAATGCAGAAAATAAACTGAAATGTTATTAAAAATTGTGAGCATTAATAGTAATTTCAATAGGACTCAAGAAATACTGATATCTGATATGTTGCATGTTAGCTATATATCACATGCTTTCTTTTTTTTCTTATCATCACATTTTGAATAATAAAATAGAACTAAAGAATATCAAAATATTAAAATAATCCTCAATGGTTTTCAAAAGATAAGTTTATAGTATTTTTATTTAGATATTCTCACTTATAAAATCAGAAATATTAAATAAGCCATTAAACATAAGATGGTCACTATTTTCTATATTTACCCAAGTTGTTAAAACAGTAGAAAACTCTCCATACAGTAGTGCCACCTAATGCAAGCCTTAGTAATCAATGGATGCAAGAAGGTTTATTACATCAAATCCATATCTAGTGCCTACTTATCCAATGTCCCCAGACTAAAGTCACAAGCTAGAAACTAGTCTTGGGGATATTAACAGAGTAGCCATTAGATAGGGATTTTATGCACAAACCCTTCTTGCATCCATTGATTATTAAGACTTTCATTGGGTAGCACTAGTTTGTGGAGAATTTGCTACTGTTTTAAATATTAAATAACAAAAAAAATTTAAATTGTATCTGCATATCCTATGAAAAAAATGCTTAAAACACAATTTTTTCCACAAAAATTTTATAACAGCAGTTTATTGCTTAAGAATCGAGGTGAAGCTTGAATTGCTATATCTTATATTTTTTCACTGCATAGATAAATTAAAGATACTTGTATGTCTGTTTACAATCACCTCTTAATTGTGAATTGTCTCTAAAGTCAGGGCACACTATGAGGTAAAATTATTAGTTTTGCAATCAAGGGTCATTTAATATACATATCAGTACAATAAGTTGAAAACAACCACTAATAGTAATTCCCTTTTTTTAATAATGAATAAAAATAGGTCACAGTTTTTACCCATAAAAATTAATATTTGTTTGTAAAGAAAGAAATCATAAGAACATAAGAATATTACCTAACTAATACCCAATACATCATCATTTAGAATTCAGTAACATTCAGATGATCTACTAGAATTTCTATTTATAGTCACACTTTTTAATAATATTTCAGTTTGTTTCATGCATATATTAATGAGCATGGAAATAATTTTATGGTGTATCAAATGTATAATCTTAAGAATATATATCCATGAAACAAAGAAGATTGACATTGTTGTAATGAAAGTTTGGCATTGTTTACAAGTTTATTTAAATGACTCTTTGGGAATCTTGCTTGTAAATGGTCTGAGTAATGTATTTTCAGACTTGTGTTTTTGTGAAATAAGTATGTACATTTAAATAGTCAAAATAAGAGTCATAGATCACATGACCCTATACTCTTAAGCTTGTAAGTTATAAACAATGAAGATTGCTAATTCCTCAACAAGCTTTGTGATAAATGCTTAGCTAGAGAAAGCATTTAAAATATCTCTATCATAACATGACACTCCTCAGAGAGGTGCTAGGGTGGGTTCAGACACTAGATCTAAAAACACCAACCCAAAGCCAGCATTTAACTAAAAGTTATCTATTGAGTGGAATATATATATATATATATATATATATATATATATATATATATATATATATATATATATATATATATATATATATATATGGTATGGCTGAAGATCTCTCAGAACCATATAGCTATGTGAGTTGCATAGCTGGGTTTGAAGACATGTAGGTATCTGAAAATTTCAGATTTTCCACTCAATAGATAACTTTTAGTTAAATGCTGGCTTGGAGTTGGTGTTTTTAGATCTAGTGTCTCACTAGCACCTCTCTGAGGAGGGCCAGAGCATGAAACCATGGTCAGAGGTTTGGGAGGGTCCTGACAGAGATATTTTAAATGCTTTCTTTAGCTAAGCATTTATCACAAAGCTTGTTGAGGAATTGGCAATCCTCATTGTTTATAAATATGTACATTTGTTTATGGTTATATAATGTAGACTTAATATTAGAGTCAAGTATATACCTAATGAGTAATTATTTACTGTAAAATTTAAACTCATCATTATTTATTAATCATGTCCCTTATGGCACCTAACACAATGTAGATTTCACCAGACCAAAATTATGTTTAAATGTGATTCACTATTAAAGGGCATTGGGGGGGGGGGGATGACAAGGCAAACATTCAAATCCAGTTTATCAATTTTCATCTCTATCTGCATTTTTATTAGGGAAAACATTTTTTTTGTTCATGTGCTTGATAGATTGAAGTTAGGTATCTAAAATTAATTTCATTGATTAAACTGGATTATATTTTTGATTTTAACGCATTAATGATTTCTGTCACTTGGATGATGGCTGATGTGGATTGGCTACAGCTATGATAGAACCTTGATATTAATTGTAAGCAAACATATCACCAATAATGAAAATAAAAAAAAATCCATTGTTGTTTGTAATCTCTGTCATATATTGATATTTATGTTAACTTTATTATGAGCAAACATTTATATTCACATCTTTTATTTATGGAAATCATTTTAATATTTATTTACAAACTCTTTAGAAAATTTTAATATCAGAATTGTTTTTCCTCTCTCTAACATACATTTTATTTAAAGATATGCAAATTTCTTATGCAATTAAATGTTTTAATTGTTTATTTTTTATTATTAGTCCTTACCTTATATTGATCCAGATTTGCGAACACTGGATGGAAAACTTCCAGAAGAAATGACTAAAAAGAAATCCATTCTGAAAAGTTTTCAAGCTGTTCGAGGACAGGAATCTTCAGGGTAAGATATTTTGTCGATTACAGTTCACTTATAAAAGCTTGTGAATACATATAATGAAAACATTTCCTTTATGTACTTTAAACATTTTATTTTCACACTTGCAAAATAGCTGACAGTTTCGACTGTTCAACAGTCTTCTTTGGAGTGCTTAATATTTAAACCTATAAAAAATTGTTGAACAGTCAAAACTGTCAGCTATTTTGCAAATGTGAAAGTAAAGTGTTGCATTGTATAAAGGGCATAAATGAAGTGTTTATTATTTATATTACTAATAATATAATCAGTACAGAAAAAGTAGTGAAAGGAAATATTTTTTAATATTTACTTTGAAAGCTTGCAAATTAAATTATTAATGTTATTACTATTTTGATTTTATTGGTAAATAACTTATTTATTCATTAATAATAATAAAAGCAGTCAAGCATTGTTAGCTGTGAGGTCATCGCACCTGCCTTGCAAGCAAGTAGTTGGTTGCAGACGGGTGTGGGTTCGGATCCCGGCCGATGCTATGACATATGGAAAAAAAAAAGCAAGTAAGGTTTTTTTTGTACATTACAATTCATTTATAATGGCTTACAAATTTTATCGGTTTTACTTATTAATTAATACATTGTTATTATTAAAATTATGTTAACACATAAAATCTCAAATATTATCACTAATTATTATTTATATAAACATAAATCTAATCTATTTTATATTAAAGTTTGTCACTGTGATATATCAAAGTCTTTTTGCTTCATTTACCCAATGCTTTATACTCAAGATTCTACTTATAATAATATATGTGAATTAGATTTTACAAAATTTATTAATAATATATTACCTTATTTATGTTATTGTATATCAACTATGGTGCAATCAGGACCAATCGGGGGGGGGGGCAAGCTGGGCAGCTGCCCTGAACCTTGCAATATTAGGGGCCTCAACTTGGCAACTCAATATGGTAAACAAAAATATAGGAGAAGGCAAAGTGATATCACGCCTTATAGAATGACCTTAATTTTACAATTAAATTCCTCCAAAAAAAACATTCAAGAAAAACTTTTACAAACAGGCATACCATGAATCAAAATCGTAAGTCAGTTTAGGGATGAGGTACCAATTTGATGACTCTGCGATGAAAGTGACCGCAGTGCTTGGCAACTAGCAGAACTAATAGTTTCAGCCCTCTGTCAATCAGTTCTATGCCAACAGCCTTTATGATACTAGCAATTCTAGAATGAATCTATTCTAGCCAAGCACTATCTGGATCTGATCTGCTTGCTAATTTCTGTAACGTATAACTAACTGCTCCCAGAGTCCTGTTTTTGGCCCTGTATGTAAAAACTCATTTCTTATCTCCCTACATTCTTATTTTAAATTTTGAAGGGTCTCTAAAATATTAGTTGCCCCAGGTCTTGCATTTTCTCTGAAAGGCCCTGGGTGCAATTCAGTAATTAAGATTAATGTTTGTTTTTGTTATTGTATATCAATTATAGTTCAGTTCAGTAATTAAGCTTAATGCTGTAGATTCTGTACATAAATAAAATGAATTGTTGCTATTATTTTATTGTAATGAACTTTCATTTATTCATTATTAATAGTAATAGAATAGTTTGTTGTTCAGAAGTTCATAAGAAATTCAAACACTGGAAATGATAGAGATGGGTTGTGATTCATAAATATTAAGCTATGAAGTCTGGCCTTCTACAACTGTACTACACCACACAATATATTGTAATATATTAATGTATTCATTCTCTTTGGTATTGCTAACACTAAGCTACAAGAAAATAAGAATAATTTTATACTTAGGTGCTTGGAAGGTCTGGTGACATTCAGGCATTAAAGTGATGGATTGAGCATACACTTCTATTGACTTGACTAATACTTAGCTCAATTTATTCAAACACTAATATATCTAAAGAACAATAATAATTTTATGTTTGGTTGCTTGGGAGGTCATGGGAAGTTCAAGCATTAACGTGACAGATTGAACACATATTTCTATTCACTTGACTAATACTTAGCATAATTTATTTAAACACTAAGGTATATAAAAGTGATAATAATTTTATGCTTAGTTGCTTGGGGAGGTTAGTGACGGAGTAAGTATATGCTTCTTTTCACTTGACTAATACTTAGAATAATTTATTCAAATACTAAGCTATATAAAAATAATACTAATTTTTATGCGTGGTTGCTTGGGAGGATCATGTGACATTCATGGATTAAAACGACCGATTGAGCACCCACTTTTATTCACTTGACTAAACTGAACTTCTCCCAAAATTTAATTTAGTTGATAATAGTTCCAAGGGCTTCTACTCTTGATTTCTACTAAAGCACAGAATCATCATGGCAGAGCTATTCTTATTTATATAAAACATGCACATACTTAACATTCATTATTGATTTATTTTTTATTATTTGCTACTTACTGAAAAATTCTATAAATTTGCTTTAAAAACACCTGCCTTAGAATAAAATTCTTTAAAAATTAATATTGGTAATCCCACAGTGTGCATATATATTAATTATACCTAGTTAATGTATATTAAATTTAAACGGAAATGACGACTTCTTAAACTTTGTACGAGCAACACTCGTACTCCGGTGAATGCAAAAAATGTAATAGATCTGTTCTATTTTTTGCAGTTATTGATGTGTGAGTATTGTTTACATATAGCTTCTGGAGGTGATATTATAACCGTTTAAATTTCATATGCATATATATATTAATTCTGTAAAGGTTAAGAGTCCCAATTTTAAACTCTCTCTTTATATATATATATTGATTGCGTAAAGCAGATGAGAACACTTGTGTAGCGTGGCTTTAAAAATTAAGTGTTGGTCAAGCGTTGGTGGCCTAGTGGTTAGCATAGCTGTCTTCCAAGCAGCTGGCCCGGGTTCGCTTCCCGGTCAACGCATTTAACACATAAAAAAAAAATTAAGTGTTATGACTTATTCCAATTGTTTTTGTTTTTTTTTTGTTTTTTTTTTTTTAAAAAAAGAAATTTAGTCTCATGTGTATTGCCTGTATAAAAAGATTTCTTACCTTTTATAATGAGGCCTAATATTAGCGTTTATGTTTTATATAATAAATATTTTTTAATATTATTGTTATATTTTATTATCTAGTCACAACTTATATTTACAACTTTTAAAAGTAAATAAGCAATTATTTTATCTAGCGCCGTGTTTACAATTATATTACATTCAAATATCAGCCTTTTAAGCCAATTGAGCACGCGCCTTTTGAGAGTGTTAAATAAATGAATACTTTCCTCTTCAATCCAAGATATAGTATTTATGCAGGAATAAAAAGGATCCTCTTATTCCTACGACTCAAATTCTTTTATATGAGCAAATCTGAAGTACTGTTGAGGAGAGCATGAGTAGAATTCTCACTTTAAATTACTATTTACGATGTTTTTTGACTGAATGAAGTCGGTGAAATTACTTAGAATTTACTAAATGTCATTGTTACTGAAACTTAATTATGAGTAAATAAGCAATTATTTTGTCTAGCGCCGTGTTTACAATTATATTCCATTCAAATATCAGCCTTTCAAGCTAATTGAGCACGTGCCTTTTGAGAGTGTTAAATAAATGAACACTTTCCTCTTCAATCCAAGATATAGTATTTATGCAGGAATAAAAATGATCATCTTATTCCTATGACTCAAATAAAAGAATTTGTGTGTAGGAATAAGAGGATCCTTTTTATTCCTGCATAAATACTATATCTTGGATTGAAGAGGAAAGTATTCATTTATTTAACACTCTCAAAAGGTACGTGCTAATTAGCTTGAAAGGCTGATATTTGAATGTAACTTTTAAAAGTATAAAATTATAAAAACGTAAGAAATTTGTAAATATGTAATACTAAATAATATATGCAGGATTCGAACTCAGACTTTCACACGATCCACAACTCTCACTGCCATTTTATATTGCTGACCCACCTAATCACACGCATAATCAGGTGGATCATCAATATAAGATGGCACTGAGAGTTGTGAATCGTGTGAAAGTATGAGTTCGAATCCCGCATATATTACATATATATAAGTGCAGGTGTTAAGCCTGTACAATGTATTAATATCTAAATAAATGTGTTTGAATCTATGCTATAATTGAATATATATATACACTAACACACAATGTGTGTTTAAAACAAAATCCACTTACAATTTACTATATAAATTAAATGTTTGAATTGGCTTCTTTTTTTTAAAGAAAAAAAGGTTAAATAATTTAGCATTTGTTTTATAATAGCCAATTAGAGAGTCTATATAAAGCTAATTTGCAACTTAAATTAAAACAATATATATATACTTATTTAATCCAAAACAAACAAATATATAATAAATAATTCTCTATCTTGTGTTGTGGTTTGAGAGGTCCCTCTATCGGCAAAATAAAAATATCGCTTGACTATTATAAAAAATTTCAAGGCGCATTTGATACAGGTTAAAGCCTGTCTTAAAAGTACTTACATATACTTCCTGTGTGCTTAATAAATAATTATACTCTATAAAAGATTATATTAATTTTTGTACTTTTAAATTTACAATTTTATTATAACTGTTGATTCTTAAAGTTTCTACTATCTAGAAATCTTTTCCATAGCAGTAGGCAATAGAAAATAGAAAAAAACTTCAAAATAATAAAAGACATTGAAAATTGAAAAAATATTTTACAGTACATAAAAATAATATTAAAAGAATGATGAATAAATTATCTGTTAGTGCTGGTCATATCCTGGAGTTAAATAATTACATAGTCTGGGGAATCTAAAAATGGTATTGACCCTCACAAGTACATATATTTTCACTATTGCTTATATTTAAATATCGGCAAATGATTTTTTCTTACTTTATAATAATTCAATGGCTTTTTTATGATGTAATAATATATTTTACTTTTTTGAAAATAGGATTTTTTTTATTATAAACTATTCTCTATAATCTTTAGAAAAATAAAATAATCAAATGCAGGGTCATATTTATATGTTTTATGATCTAAGCTAGCAAATACCTTGGTCAGATTATTAATACAGATGGAAACATAATAGATGAAATTAATCACAGAATTAAACTTGGTTGGAGTGCTTTTGGTAGAAATAACTTGATACTAAAAGGAAATATGCCTATGTATTTGAAAAGGAAGGTTTTTAATAAACGTGTTTTACCAGTTCTTACTTATTGATCTGAGACTTGGACATTTAATAGAAGAGCAATACAGAGACTTTAGACCACTCAAAGAACTATAGAGAGATGCATGTTGGGAGTAACAAGAAGAGACCGAAAATGCAATATATGGGTAAGAGAACAAACAGGTGTTATTAACCTCATTGAAAAAATTAAAAAACTGGAGTTGGACTGGATATATTGCTAAAAGAGATGATAATAGGTGGACAATTGAAATCTTAAACTGAATTCCAAGAGATTGTAAAAGATCCAGAAACAGACCACATGTGAGATGGATGGATGAAATAAGAAATTGTGCAGGGGTGATATGGAGAAGAGAAGCTAAAGATCAGAGAAGATGGATTGAACTTGGAGAGACCTTCCTCCTGCAGTGGATTGATAATGGTTGTTGATGATGATGATGATAATGATGAAGTTAAAAAAAATTGAGGCCCCTTCCTCAATTTTTTTTAATTGTATAAAAAAGACACATATATCTATTTACACAGGTTATGAAATATATGATTCAAATTGGAAAAACCCAAGTCATACTTATGAGCAAGGTTTAATACTTTTAGGAAAAAATTACTAAAATTTTGCAGCACTTCCAGGTAATTCTAATTACAACATCCACTCTCCTTTTAACATAGTTTCATGTGTTTACACAAGAACTTTATTGCCTAAAGACTAAACTAATCAATTATTAGAGTATCAACAACAATTGTCATGCTTCCAAATGCAACAATCCTTTACAATCTTAAATTGGCAATAAGGTATACATTTTTGTTTAATCATACCATAGCTACTTCCGCTTTTGGCAGCCATCTTTGCAACTGGTCTTACAAAAGCGTCCCTTAGCGATTCAATTTGAGGAAGATAGGAACGATTGTCCCCTTACCTTTACATTTCTTATTCAAGGTAAGTCGGTTTTAATCATTATATATTATGGAAAGTGATAATATAATCGATAACTTGCAAATTAAGGTTAGCCCCCATCTCAGCATTCAATCTAGCAATGCAGTCATCGGTCGTAAATTTTATAGTCTTAGATCTAATCTAAATTCATCCAAAATAACTTCTACAACAAATAAAAACCCACAAACCAATATTTTAAAAGAAAACAGCATCACAAATATCAACAAAAGTTTAGAAAATATTCAACTTACTGCTAATATAAGTAATAGCATTAATATCTCATCAAGCGAAAGTAATAGCATTAATATCTCATCAAGCGAAACTATTGAAATTCTTAAAAATTCAAGCAAAAACCAATCATCACCTCTCCAAAGACTTTACGCACCCTCAGAAGACTCTATTGAGCAATTTACTTTGCCCAATAATACTCTGGAAACCATATCTGAAAATAATAGACAAAATTACCGACAAGATGATTTCGGCGAATTTTTTAAAGTAAAAACTTTTCCACCAGAGGTCGACAAAACCAGTGCTGTCATATTACAGTTTGTCAACAGTAAATTTAAAAATCAAAAAGAAGAAATAAATTTTAAAACTGATAAATCACATTCCAGAACAAACAAAGATTATAGTGCAGAACAATCCATTGCTACTTCAGCCAACTTACAATCTAATCCAATTTCTTCAATACCAATATTGAAAAATTCCTCTACGTACGCAAATATCGTAAGGTCTAAAAATTCTGAGAGCATCTCCGAAAATATTAAGGCCGATAATTTCAATGAACTATATTTGAATATCTCAGAACTAGACATAGAACAAGAATCAAACACTTTGGAAAATGTCTCATTTAATATAAACGAACTTAATGACGACATGTTCCTAAAAATAAATAATGAGTTCAACAAAACGATTCCCAATAGCCTATATAAATCGTTTGCTAACTACTACAGCGATAAGTCATTAATCTTAGCCATAACAAATCAACAATGTGCTCTATATAAGTTCCCTCTAAAACAGCTATACAGTCTAATCAATCAAAAACAATTAGGCAGAGGCATTCATATGATTCTTAATCATCCCAATGACCGCTATGTTATCATTGAGTTTAAAACGTGGGCGGACTGTATGAACTTTAAAAATAAATACAGATCTTTAGGAAATTTTATACTATGCTCCATAGATATGAACCGTCCTGTTACACTATCCGGCAGAATCCAAAACTGCCTTGCCCACTTGAAAGAACAAGAACTACAAGACATCCTTATTAATTATGGTTCAGTTAGCAAATTTAAACACCTATTAAACCCTCACTGCGAAGATAAAATCCTGTCCAATACAGTTATCTTCACACTTACATTGAAGAAAAACATTATACCCACTGACATACCCACTATTATTACTGCAAGAGGCTCTCCTATGGTTTTGACTTTCAGGGGAGTACATCCACAATGTTTCTTCTGCCTTCAAAGAACACACCTCATTAAAGATTGTGCAGCAAGAATATGTACACACTGTGGTATTAAAAAGAATAAAGTTCACAGATGTCCTGGTAGACCTACTAACATGGCTTTCACATCCTGAAATAGACAATCACCACATGGGCCTAATTCAGTCAGCAACCTCACAAACCCAGACAACC
Organism: Epiperipatus broadwayi; assembly: GCA_028023455.1. Classification (NCBI taxonomy): domain Eukaryota; kingdom Metazoa; phylum Onychophora; class Udeonychophora; order Euonychophora; family Peripatidae; genus Epiperipatus; species Epiperipatus broadwayi. The sequence continues at coordinate 632,309 of JAQFVV010000147.1, forward strand.
TGATTCAAATAAATCCTCCAACAAACTTTTTCACATCCAAACCTATCTTTCAAAATGAAAATATTCAAGAAAGAACAAATGACAACCTCTACACTAATAGTAGTGAATCAGAGATCCAAGCAATTACATATACTGTGCCTAAACCAATCACTCAAACCGATAAGACTAAAGATCTTACATACGATACATATTATACTAATCCCCGAGAAACAATACTAGGTCAAACTCTTGATACAAAAGAAGGCAATATGACCAAACCACCTGACGAGAGCAAAAAAAATACAAGCGATGAAGAAAATACACTCAAAAAATTTCAAAACAATCCATCCATAACAACTCCCACCCAGTCTAAAACCATTGATACATCTTCATGTGGGTCAGTTAAGTCCAGTAAACCTAAACAAAGTGATCCACAAACTGTCCTCAATTCTTCAACTCCTGCAATAATTAACCATCCAGATGAAAAGACTTGTCAAACACACAACCCGAAAGTCAGCATAGTTAATGTTTCCCAACAGTTACAGCAAACCGAAAATGACTCAGGTCTAAAATTTAAAACAAATTCCTATAACAATAAAAAAACACTTTTATCAAAAGAACAGGAAAATGAAAAAAACACTATTAAACTTAAAAACCCTCAAAAAACCGACACAACAAATACCCAAAATACAAATGAGAAAATTAAAAGAAAATCAATTCGTTCAGATAAATCAAGCTCTGATGATGATAGCACCCATCTGATACATTACTCACCTCCACCCTCTAACAAACAAATTTCAGATATATCAAGCACAAAGCCTCACAAATCCATAGAAAAAAAGAGGAAAACCATGGATCCTACAACCATTGATACCATTGATCCTTCTGACGAATCTCAGACAGATTACACTACTTCATCAGACACCGAAGACTTCATGGATGCGTTTCCTCAACCAACAACTATATCACCAATCCATCCACAAATTCAATCACAAGACTCTGATTGCCAAACAACATCAGACCTCATTAACATGGAGATGTGCCACATTGACTTGGTACACTTTTCTGAGGACGGTTTGGATTAATCTATCATGTTCTGCAAAATTGCTGGCATTAACATTCGCGGCATCAACTCAATTGATAGAGTTCTAGGTATTAAAAACTGGCTCTCGCTCTGCTCTCCTCATATACTTCTTATGGGTGAAACTAAATATCACCATAAGACCGATCATAAAAAACTATCTCTTCTCTCAACTCTCGGATTTACTAGATTTTCCATACGCCATTCTGCTTCAGGTGGAGTCGGTATTCTGCTCAGCAAGTCAACACCACCAAACAGTTTTAGCATTCTATTCCTAGATGCCAATATTATTATCATAGAAATAGACTATTGGGGTTATCCGATCATCATAGCTTATATATATACAGCCAAAGACACCTCTCAATATCTAAAAATAATCCACATCCTAAATGCCATCAACGCTAACAGAGCCTCCCCTACTATTCTTCTGGGAGACTTTAACACCACATACAATGACTTCAATAAGAGATTTTTGCATCTAATAAATCGCAGATTAATGTGTGGAGAGGGCTTCTTCCCTCCTGAAGCCTACTCTTTCTATACTAAAACTAAAAAGTCCCTGATTGATTTGGTTTACTACACCCCAGACCTCCATTTCAACCTTGATGCAGCCTTGGCCCCTGTTGCTTTCTCTGATCATATGGCTCTAATCTTATAACTTACACCTATTTCAATCCCTGCATCTATTGATGGACCTGGTAAAACCATGCGCATGATCACCCAATCAAATATGACCGAAGTGATAGTATCTGAGGCATTCATCCTTTTCCAGAAAATAAACATCCTTTCCCTTCCTGCTGAGGAGGGCTGGTTTTCCTTCATCAGAATACTACAATCCATATTAAATCACCATGCCAGGAAAATCAAAGGACCTAATGGCCTTCTAAATGATCTAACAGACATTAATATACAACTTCAAGCTTTACAGCAAAATTTCACAAATACAGAAAAAATCATCTTCCTTAAAAATCTCTACAAAATCAAGCAAAAGTCCCTTGCAGAATATATATCCATCAGAAGAGCCAAATGTTTCTTAGCACAACACTGCTGGATGAAAGACTACCTTAGATGGGCACTGGGGTACAATAGAAAACAAATCACTCCCTTATCCATTAATTCTAATGGAACCAATCTCGTTGGCTTTCCAATGATGCAGCACATCAGCAAACAATTCTGCCAATTAATGCAAAAAGATGGAGCTCCTCCTATAAACAGCTGGTTGGATGCTGGTGACCCCGGCGAACATGGCATCACAGAAATCCAAATCAAAAAGAAGATAACATCTCTCCCTGACGGCATTCATCCTGGCCTTCATGGCATCCCAAATTTCCTTCTCAAACACCTCAGTCAATTCACTGTGCCAATTATTAAAAAAATGATTGATCACCTAGCCTCCAGCAACAGAAACCTAACAGATCTTTACCCAGTGGCACTCGTGCCTTTTATTAAAAAAGCAAAACCACTAAACGACATTAACAATATCCGGCCAATTTCCATGACCCCATTGCTTATCAAGATAATTGAGTCAGTCATTAAAGATTAAATCCAAACTCAAATCCTTAGCCATATCTCATCAAACCAATACAGAAAAAAGGGATCATCAACCTCGCATGCTATGTCCAATGTAACTGCACTATTTAATTACATCAGAGGACATCATAAATCAAAACCTATTGCTGTCCAGCTGGATGTTGCCGCAGCATTTGATTCAGTCCAGATAAATATCCTCCTGGATATTCGCATTCCGACATTCCAGCCAGGATTGTTCAGATGATCAGCAATCTGCTCAACAACAGAGAGATTTTTCTCTCTCTTGATGGCAAGATCACACCAGGCTTCAAGCCATACAAGTTGATCCCTCAAGGATCTTCACTCAGTGCCCTTTTCTTCACAGCATACATCAACCCTCTTCTGATGGATATAGAAAAAAACCTCCCTGGAGTTTTCCTTCCCTCTCTCAATAAAAACTTCAATGTATTTGCATATATAGATGACATCATGGTTGTTCTTCCCACCATTAAATACCTTCCCCATCTCATGAACATCTTAAACAGAAATACAGTGAAACTTGGCCTACAAATAAACTTTAACAAATCTTCCATCTGGAAGATTATGTCTGGTAAACAAGTTAACTCTTCCTTTTCTGCAAAACCCCAAAGATACCTAGGTTTCCCAATCTTCAAAACACCAACTGCAATGGCAAGAGAGATTCAAGACGCAATCCTCCATTCAACTGAAGCCATCACCACATCACTCTCTAGAGTATACCTTTCATTATATGGAAAGGTTGGCCTCCTCAACATGATCATAATGCCAAAAATTTCATATTAACTTCCATTTGTAAAAATGTCTAAACAGTTTCAAAATAAAATCAACCGATTATGTACCAAACTTCTTTGGAGAGGAAGGACAGTTGCTATTAGCTTGCGAGGCATCCAATGACCACGCAGGTTCAATGGACTGTCATTCCACTCAATACAAGCAATAATTTTACAGAAAACCCACAACACTCTACATAATCTGATCCTCTCCTGTGGATACTCCAACATTATTAAAAAAATTACACCAACAGATCGTCCTCCGCCCTCTGCCAGTTCATGGATAGCCTCCCTAATAGACCACCTACAACTTTATAACCCAATAATGCCCTTTAACCTTAACAAAAAAATCACCTTGTGGGAAGCATACAATATAATCAACTATAATCAACAACCCATAAAAACCAGCCTAAAAGTAACCAGCCTAAAAGTAACCAACCAAAGACTCATTTCACACTTTAAAAGATGGAGTCTGGAACCCAAATTCCTTGACTTCATCATTAAAATAAATCTTAATGCGCTTCCCACGAATTGGTTCCTTTATCACTGAAGAGGTTTTACCAGCATTGACCCTATATGTGGTCTGTGTGCTCGTGAAGATGAAACCATAGACCATATTATACACCGGTGCCCAAGACTTAAAACACTGAAAGATATAATTATAATCAATTCCAACATAAGACCTGATATGATTTTCTCACTTGAAAATGCCATTCATAATGGATTTTTTTCAATAATAAGGCTTTCTACCTTTGTCCTTTATTCCATATGGATAGTGAGATGCAAAACTCTCATGAAATTACCCCCGCCACAAATCATACCATTGTTTTATCAAACGCTCAAAAAAATCAAGAAACGTGACCAGCTCCTGGCCTCCAGTAAAGTCTTTGATGACACCTGGTCTTTAACTGCTCTTTCCTTTTTCTGATTATCAACTCCCACCTACCCAGCATTATAGAATAGGAAATTCTAAAAGAAAATATTCATGTTTATATAAAAAATGCTTATTCCATTAATCAAGTTCTTAGAATCTCATCACTATACCTAACCACATAAGAGTATAACAATTGTACTCTCATAACAAAATCTAGCCAGATAACAAATAGAACATTATACAATCATATTATTGTACAATTTATTCATTTATCTATCCTTTATTAGTATGTAATCACTATTTATTGTTAATAAAATTTTTGTTGAAATGAATCATACCATAGCTATTACAAATGTGAATAATTTATCACCTGAAAGTGATCCAAATGCTTAAGGTAACCATGGCATCCTATTAATCATCCAATTGCAAATTAAAATCATAAATTCTATCAAATCGAAATTTCCTTATCACTTTTAAATGATTAAAAAGGAAATAGGCTATGAAAACCGGCAGTCACCTTGGCAACCTTTGATCGCCAAAGGCAAATTTCAATCAGAATAGCATAAAAAAATTTTCCCTGCTAAATTTTTATCTTAAAATTTAAAGACTTCCTAAAAGTTGAGGTCCCAACTTTAGCTTATTTAGCTTAATGTTAAATTCATCAGTGATCAAAAGTCTTTATTGCTTGGAAATTCACAAGAAATTTGAATCAATCTGAGAACCACCCCCTCCAGATACTGACAATTGATGCACTAAATTATTTAGAGCAAATCAAATAATTTTAAGAATCAATAATTGTTTAAGAAGTTTGGACATCAGAAATGCCAGAACTGGATTTGATCCAAAGACCTTATGCTTTAGAGTTTGGCACTCCACCATTGTGTAAACCATGCAGAGAACTTTCAGAAAAGGATGTTGAAAAAAAATTAATTACTACATTGTTTAATAGTTCTTTAATTTTACAAACACACATATGTAAATAGAAAAACTGTCATATTTGTAAATACAGTAGGTTTCAAGTCTAGACTGATGTTGTTGGGTAGTATTACTTTTCAGATAGCAAGAATTTTCAAGTAAATTGTTGCTTAAATATTTGAAAACTTTGAACCCTGATTAGGATTATAATATATTTGCAATCACTAAGTTTATATATATATTAAAAGCGTAAAGCTAAATTAGTCAATAAAAATAATTAAAATTACCCCAAATTCAGAACTAAAACAGATTAACCAAGGAAAACACACTCCAAAAAACGATCAATGGTTTCACTGCTACAAGTAGACTTCTCAAGGGTAAAGAACTAAAAGATAACAATAAAATTTATACTAAATATTATATTTTTCTTTGAGTTGTGTTTAATTGAAGTCATGTAGTTACATACACTTCATGTTTTCATTGTATATAAACCTTTGTTACTATGATTTATTTAGGGAGATTATGTTATATTTAAATTTTTCTTTAAATCTCTGTTATAATTTACTATATATGTCAGATAATTATACAAGTCCTCTAATAAACTAAAGCAATATTATTTTTTATACTTATTTTATTTTTAATCTGTTGTTTTAATGATGAGTACTAGAGGAAGTTGTTATAGAATAATGTGTCATGTATAGTTAGAAGAAAGGCATCTTGATAAGGTTCCTGTAAAGCAAAAAATCTAGTTTGTTGACTATAAATAAACACTTTTTTATATTAAGTTGTCTATTATTAGTTTTATTTTAAATTGATTAAGAAGACTGTGATTATTTAATAAGATATATAGTTGTATATAAATAAGAAAAAATATTGAAGAAGAAGAAGGAAGAAGTATATATAGATTTACATAGAATACCCAATATATTAACAAATATGTAGAGGAACACTACACTATAAATAAATGAAATTTTAAGAAGAAAATGGAACACAAATTGTGAGAAAAGGAAACACATACATGTATAATTTAAAAGCAGCTACAGAATATAATAGAATTTAAATAGTTCATTGTAGGACAAAGGTTTCTTGAATAGACTTGGACTTGGTGCTGATGATTTAGTGTTTTTTTTATTACCCTGTAGGTAAGAACAGTTAAATGCCCATTTACCAACAATATTTATGAATAAATGGATTATTTATAAGTCAGCTACCTAAAGGGAAATTCTAAAACTCATTCAATCCTGAAAAAATTTCAAATTTTAGCTAAAGCTTGGACTTAAATCCAAGATATAAGCATGACAAGCAAGGACATTTTTGCTTTAATATGAGGTTCATTAATCCATACCCATAAAAATTATTTCAAAGTCATTTTAAAGAAGGACAACATTTCATTGGAAGGACTGGTTGAGAATAGAAAGTTAAATGAAGTGGAGAACTTTTAAGCAATGATTAATGTCTGCAGAAAGAAAAAGCAATTGCAGAAAAAGTTAGTGAGGATTAAAATATAAAGAACAGCATAGGATATGTATTTGTGACTTGTGGATTAATTTTACAGTCAGTGCAAAACTAATCTTTAACTTTTTATTCTTTGTTCTTCTATTTTAGTTTTTTTTCTTCAAGAAATTACATTGGCTAGAATGCACAATAGTAAGTATCTATATTATTGAACAAAAATTTCTAAATCTTTTATATAAGATTATCTTTATTTAGCTTTTTCTAGAGAAGACTGCAAATTTTTAATTAAATTTTGGTAAAGTTATTGTGGAAAATTGTTATTCTTTAATAATTAAAGAAGCAATGCAATGTTATAAGTAATATTAGTAATAGATGTATTTTGTCTTAACTTTATATAAACCTATGTTATGAATGATAACTTGAGATATCTTTCATCATCATTATCATTTTTCATTACAGGATGATCTCTTCAAATTTAATCCATTTTCTCCAATCTCTAGCTCTCTTTTTTCCAGAATACACAGAAAACTTTCTTATTTTATCTATCTATATCACATATGGTCTTTTTCTAGATCTTTTACAAACTTTTGGAATCTAACTGACCATTTATTATCATCTCTTCTAGCAATATAGTACATCCCAGCTTCTTTTAAGTTTCTTAATTCTTCCATTGATATCAGTTATATCTCTTTGTTGCCTCATCCTAATATTTTTATTTTTGTTATTCTTAATATAAATCTCTCTATACTTCATTGAGTGATATGAAGTCTCTATGCTGTTTTTGAATAATTGATAATAGCATATATAAGCGATTTAACCCGTTGAAGAAGAAGCTGTCAGTAATAACAAAACAATTAAATTAAATTAATCTAGGCCTAGTACTTTCGAAGTTTCCCCTCATATTCATGGCCAAAATAGGTTATAAACCATTGCTGTAATGTTACTAAATAATAATGTATGCAAATGCGTATAAGGATACCATAATGAGCCAAACAGGAGTGAAAATACTGGATTCATTTAATGTCCAATTGTTATAAGTGACGTGCTGGAAAGCAGTTTGAGGAAGGTATTCAAATCCCATAACAAAAAAAAAATCATTATTTTGCCGCTGATATTTTACCAACTCCTAATTAAAAACATCTTTTATTGAAATTAATTTTCATTAAGTCTAATTAAATGGTACTATTACTTGAATCTATTTATTTAAAGTGTTTTTTTTTTTTAAAAAAATTTTCTGTTCATTATTTTCTATTTAATTTTTTTCTATTTCATTTTTCTTTTTTATCCTATTTCTCCCCGAGTTCTATTTTTTTAATTTTATTCCGATATTAAGATATTTTGCTTGACTACATTCTGGCAAATTATCCCCCCCCCCTCTCGCTCATCAATTATTTCCTTAGACTAACGTGAACAATGGGGCGAAAATATCAAACTCCTGACCTGACGTTGAATGGATCACAAATGTTTTGTAGTTTTTTACTAGTAATAAATAATCTAGCTTTGTTAATTAAATATTTTCTTAAATAAAATATTAATGAGATTCAAAGCCATAAAATTGTATATCTAAATTTAAACTGAAGTTTAAATTTAAAACATTTTTATAATTTTATTGATTTATTGGATGGATAAGTGAGAGGTTCATCATTATATTTATGATAGCAAAGAAGTGTAATTATATATAATAGTGCTTAATTTTTTAAAAACTTAGAGGTTTTTGTGTAAATGTATTTAAATCGGAAATATTTTTAAATATTTCGCATAAACAATTCAGTAGTTTTAGGTAACAAATTCCATAGCCTTCGCTATAATTATATACATTTATATATTTCTTTCGCTTCAGTGCTATAACTGATTAAAATGCAGAGAAGGATTATAATCATTACCAACCTGAATCATTAAAATTAATGATTAATTAGAATAATTTCACAGTAGATTAACCTGCAAAGTGGATTCGCAACAGCGGTACCTGTCTCTTGATGAAGATTTGTATTGTCAGATTAACATAAAATGTGTTAACATTCTATTTTACATAACCAGTGTTGTTATAAATTAATGGCGTAAAATAAAACAATTCTCACAGTGACTGCAAATTTTTTTATTAATGGTAGCATCAATTTATCATTTCATTCAAATCCCAAATGAAGTCTTATTGTAAGAGTTTGTTTCCTGATGCTTTTTGTATTAAATTTATATCGTAATACAATATTATTATAAGATTTATTATGATATATAGTCTTTTTTTTTTTTCAGTTTTTTTTTTTTTCAAGTAATATCAATTGTAAAAATAATTTCTTACAATGATTCAAGTACATATGTCTGAATCCCTTATGACAGCATCAAAAAAAAAAAAAAAAAAGCAGTCTAAATTCAATTTTTATCATTTCTAAACTAAAATAAAAATCTGTTGGGGGTTAGAGAGTTTAAGTCTTAACGATATCTGCCAACGTCAAAACAGTATTACTTCTCTAATACGCATCAAAAATGCAAATTAATTTTTTTTTACTGTAAAATATCAATATCTTGTTTTATTCTTAATGTATATGTACATAAATGTACATGAAAATAGAGTAGAGTTGACCAAACCTCTATCTAGCCATAAACAAAAACACCACATTATGTTTTGCATGGGGTAGATTTGATTAATTATTTCATAGCTAGATGAAGTTTGGTCAGTTCTGCTCTATTTGCTTACATATATTATAATTTTACATATGAATCCTAGCAGAGATAGAGACTATGTATATATAGAAAGAGTAAGAATACTTGAATTTGTGCTAAAAATGCAATTCTTTGATCTCTTTTACTATTGGTGTTATTATAGCTGATTAATTGTGACCAAGAAATGTTTAGTATCTTCAAATTATATAAATGTTTTAGTACATATTAAATGAAAAGATCAAATGTATAAAGTATTATGAACTATTTTAAAAATTCTGTAATAATAACTCCAGACGTATTTACAATATCCAATCAGTATAACAAAATAGTATTTGAATTTAAGATGAATATATGGATTAAATATTTTTTTTCCTTATATTTCCTTTGCATAGATTCATTACAGAATAGTTCATGACTACCTCTGAATTCTCCATGATAGTTCTAATCATTTCCAGGCTTATAATTTTGTATTTACTTTTTATTACCTCTGCAACTTAAAATTAGTGCACACGGGCATTGCATGCTTCTTATGCTAACACTCAACTTCTGTGCATTAATTAAAACAAAGGAATTGCATATTTGCACAATCATATTTTCATTTATAGATATACTTAAAATCCTTCACACTAACACCCATTCTTGAAACATATGAATAAAGACACTATAAAGGACTAATGACTCCCAAGATGCATTTCAAAGTTGTGTATGGAGTAAGTTTGACACTTGTAAATCGAAATAAATATATTTTCATTCTTTAATTATATGCACAGTAATTCTGATTTCAATTTCTTTTTTCAGCTTATTTTTTATATTTGTTTTGTTTTCATCTGAAGTTATAATGATTAGATATTCTCATTTAGAAGAGATTGCTAATATTGATGATGAAGATGATAAATGTTGCTTAATGGATTAGATGGTAGATACTGTGTAATAATTAAATATTAAGACTTTACACCATCCCTTTTATATGTATTAAATGGATTATGTCCTGTACATGAGGGATCAATTTGACCTTACGTCAACATGGGTGTGACAAGAATCTCAGCCTCAGGGTGGCCTTTGAGCATTCCATCATCAGATTTTCAATTGGATGGATGGTTGAAGAGTTGGAGTATGGAGTAGATTGAAGCCTGTACATTAAAGTATGAGGATTGGCTATCTTAATATATATCTGAGCACTTATAGCATATATGTGTAGAAATGATAATCTGGACCAACTGATGATTGCTGTTTTAGCATGAAATATGTATATTGGTGATTATTTATCTTTTCAACATATATGTGTTCAAGTGTATCAGTATTATGAGATAGTGTGGAGAGTGGTGGGTCATGTGAAAGTCTGTGCTCATATACCCTATGCATTGCAATCTTTAGAATAAGTGCCATAAGGTGTATTAAGAAATCTCAATGTTTTGGGATTTGTAATGTAATATCGTATCTAACTTTCCAAATAAATGTTTCATAAGCATCAATGGAAATACAAGATTAATGATCTTTTTAAAAATAACAGATTATATGTTAACTGACTCATTGAAGAAGTATCTAATGTTTGATGCAAATGCAAATAACTTTGGATCTTGGGAAACTATGCTTTAGTTCACAAAGTTTGAAACATTTTATGCCTGTAAATGTTTTCCCATCAATCTTGCCATGAGTCTTATTAGAAAGTGTAAACAGGTATTAGTCTCTTAATTTTTTTTTAGTGCATTTGAAAACAAATCTTCAAATGTAATTTTTAAATATGTTTGTTAAAGAAATTATATTTTAATTTAAAGAGCAGGGATTTACATCCTAATCACATGTACTGTAATACTACTATAGTAACCCAGTAATGTCTTGTTGAGTTCTGAGGATACTCTCAAACCAAAGGACAAGATAGAGACTTTTAAAAATCAAGAATGGCCATCTTATTTTTAACCTAAACGTAATTATATAGGCTAATCTAAAGCATCTAATATTTAATTTATATTTAAAATAGAAAATGGAAAAAAATGTTTTAAGACATTTTCATAAAAACACAAAGACTTGAATTTTAAAAAAAATTCCATCACAAAAATAAATATAATCATAAAGAATATTAATTTGAAAAATATGGAGATAAATAGGAATTAAGAAATAGTAGTTTAAGTTACTATTACTATTTATTAAATGCTATTTATCTCTGTATTTTTGGAATTAAAATTTGGTTATTTGCCTTTTTCTATTGGCAATGTAATAAATTTTTCAGTTATATAAAAAGTTTTAAAAAATGATAAAATAATTATCACCTTTATTGATATATATAATTAATAAATACTAACTACAATTAAAGTTAAATATATATATACTTACATATATTCTGTCAAATTGCATAAAAACAAAAAAAGCAAAATATATTAATCCTCAATAGCTACAAGAAGTAGATCATGATACTAGAAATATTCTAAAATGAACAATTTTCAGTCTCATTATACTTCTTTAGGGGTATCTATACTTTTCAAAAAAAAAATTATTTTTAAAATTTTGCTCACATAATGTAAGTTTTATACCACCACTTTTCAGGAATTTAGTGATATCTCAATAGCTGTAGTCTAAATTTAAATAATTTTATTTCTCTGGGTTTTCTTCTTATGATCAATGGTTATTTTCTTTTCTTTTTTTTTAAACAAATATTATAACACTTTTAGCAAATATTGCTTTAAATAAAAAAAAAAAGTCAAATATATATTATTATGGTTTAGCATGAAATACGTATATTGGTGATTATTTATCTTTTCAGCATATATGTGCTTGAGTGTATAGGTGTTATTAGATAGAGTGGAGAGTGGTGGGATATCTGAACGTCTGTGCTCATATACCCTATATTACATATATAGACACAGGTATATAATAAGCCTGTGTTTCAGTTATTACATTGTAGAGATGTCTGCCCATCCTTGCATATGTATTAAATTGATTATGTCCTGTACATGTGGGGTTCAGATTGACCTTAGGTCAACATGGGTGTGACAAGAATCTCGGCCTTAGGGTGGCCTTCGAGCATTCCATCATCAGATTTTCAATTGGATGGACGATTGGAGAGTTGGAGTGTGTAGTAGATTGGAGCCTGTCCATTAAAGTATGAAGTTTGTCTATCTTAATATATATCTAAGCACTTATAGTATATATGTGTGGGAGATGATAATCTGGACCAACTGATGATTGCTGGTTTAGCATGAAATACGTATATTGGTGATTATTTATCTTTTCAGCATATATGTGCTCGAGTGTATCAGTGTTATTAGATAGAGTGGAGAGTGGTGGGGTATCTGAAAGTCTGTGCTCATATACCCTATATTATACTGACAGATAGTAATTTTGTTAAAAGAAAGCACTCTAAATTGAATCAAGGATTAAGAATCAAATGAATTCACATATTCTTGGAACTTTTGATGTGTGTGTTTATATATATATAAGCTTACTTCTGTCAACATTGGTGAAAATCCAGAATGAAATGCATTTATCAGTCATCTCCAATATAGCATTCAATAATTATTAGATTAATAATCAACTAAACAAAGTTGAAAATAAAATCTCTCTTTTAATAGCCTTGCTTTCTCATCTTAATTACATATCATTAGGTATATTAATTTCATATTTACATTTATTAAATTCTATTTAATTATTTTAAAAAAATAAGATTATTAAAAAAGAGATTCTATCTCCATTATTGTTTAGTATATTATTAATCTAATAGTTATTAAATGTCATATTCCAGCTGACTGATAAATTAATTTCACTCTAAATTTTCACCATTCTTGACCCTTTGTTTAACATTTAGAATGCTATTTTCTTTTGATATGAAGAAGACCATTTTTCTCTTCTTAATTAAATCTCATAATATGTATTATAAATAATACTTGTAATAAATAAAATCAAATTTATTTCAGTACAATACATGATGTAATTTTATTTTAAAAAAGCATTCAACTGATCCCAGTTAGTTGTTCAATTTTTTGCATCTATGGTTTTTTTTCTATTTTTTAGACAAATATTATAATGCTTTTACTTCTTCCAAAGCATAAGCTTGCGGTTAAGACCTGTAGAGGTCCCTAATATCGCATTTTTACATGCATATTCTTGAGGTTACAGCCTTAGTAAATATTACTTGCAAGTAATAATCTAATTTGGAATCATAATTATATCATAAAATAATACTTTTCTAAGGAGCAATATCAGATATGATTGTAGCATTTGTTATAAATCACATTATAGCCCTTGTGGGTTAAACATGTCTGACAGAAAACAGTACTTCCTATTATAAATAAAAAATGTAAAATCATGTTTATGAAATTTTTTTTGTTTTGTCTCCATTTTTTGATGAAAAATTTAACTGTAATTTAAAACTTTTGTAAAACGTATAAGTTATAAATGAAGTGAAAATATGCTGTCATAGGGTGACTGTCTATAGTAAATAGTTTACTAACATTTCATTGTGAGTTCCTAGTAGTAAAAATTAAAGCTCATGTGATAGAACTTATATATATATACTTGTAAAAAACTTTTTTAGAATTATCAATTATCTTCTAAAATGTATTTCCAGAGAAGAAAGAGAAATAAAATTGGACAACTCTTATAATTTTTTTCCTCCAGAAGGCATAAGAAAAACATTTTGTCATCCAAATTTAAACTTAAAAATATGTTAGTTCTTAAAATTTATGTTTATTAGCATAGTCAAAGAAAAATGGAATTATATTCAATTTTTGATACTGATTGCAAAGACATTCAAATAACAGGTTTGAGTTTTATATACCTTGTACAGCTACAAAAGTCTTATTCACAATACTAATCAATAAATAAAAAAATACCAACAATTATTTCTATTAACTATGATTTGCAATTTTTTTTTAAAAATTCCACTAATTATTATAATTTTTGAAAGAAATAATTTGTTTTCAAAATTCAGTATGATTTCAAATAAACAATTTCTATTTGAAGAAAACACTGGTAATATTTGGATGCATAGATATCAGCCATTGCATGTCATTTGCCAGGAAAAAAACATTGCTATAAGAAACATAATTATAAGTAAATAAGCATTTATTTTTATATGACGCTATGCATACAATTGTATTACATTCAAAGATCAGCCTTTCAAGCTAATTGTGCATGCGTCTTCTGCGAGTGTTAAATAATAAATGAATATTTCAGTCTATCATACAAGATATAGTATTTTTGCAGGAATAAAAGGAATCCTCTTATTCCTACAACTCAAATTCTTTTATATGAGCAAATCTGAAGTACTGTTGAGTAAAGCTGACATTTAGTAAATTCTAGACAATTTCACCGACGTCATTCATTCCAACATCGTAGATAATAATTTAAAGTGAGAATTCTAATCTCACCCTTTACCCAACAGTACTTCAGAATTGCTCATATAAAAGAATTTGAATCGTAAGAATAAGAGGATTCCTTTTATTCCTGCATAAATACTATATCTTGTATTGTAGAGTGAAGTATTCATTTATTATTTAACACTCGCAGAGGACGCATGCACAATTAGCTTGAAAGGCTGATCTTTGAATGTATACAATTGTATGCATAGCATCATATAAAAATAAATGCTTATTTACTTATAATTAAGTTTCACTTAGGGTGACGTTTAATAAATTCTAGATAATTTCACCGATGTCATTCATTCCAACATCATAGATAGTAATTTAAAGTGAGAATTCTACTCTCACGCTTTACTCAACAGTACTTCAGATTTGCTCATATAAAAGAATTTGAGTCGTAAGAATAAGAGGATTCCTTTTATTTCTGCATAAATACTATATCTTGTATTGTAGAGTGAAGTATTCATTTATTATTTAACACTCGCAGAAGACGCATGCACAATTAGCTTGAAAGGCTGATCTTTGAATGTAAGAAACATAATTGTAAATTTTAATTTAACACAATGCAAGCTATAAAAATTTGCACAATTTTCTAAAAAACATTGGTTGAATAATACAATCTTATGTAATGTAATAAAAAAAAATAATACAAAATAATGAAGCCATGATTATTAGCCACTATTGTTGTTTTTTTGGGGTTTTTTTTTTTTAATTTTTCATTAGTTTATATTATTCTCTTAGTAAATTACACATATTAGTATTGTTCATTAAAAAATTACACTGATTGGCATGATTTTTGTAACATTAATAAAAATGGATTTTCTGTGTTTCGTTTAGGTACTTATTAAAACACCTTTTCATAGAAACATTCCTACCACATCCCATTTTTGAGTACCTGTTTGTCCCTTATATGATGGAATTATTAAAATTATTTGTAACTGACTTTACTCAATGTAGGAAGAATTACCATGAGAGGTAGGGTTGGTATTTCCAATATATTCTACAAACCTTTAAGAGTTCTTGTATATTTCTTTAAAATTTAGTTTGATTCTGTTTTTTAAACAGTTAAGTATTTTTCTCCTATTTTATATAAAATGACAAGTTCTAGTCATCAATGTTGCAAAAATCCAGCAAATAAGTTTTGTTATATATGTGGATGATTTATTTTAAAGACACTCTATATCCAAGAAAGTTTAAAAAATCTATTTTTTATATTTTAAGTGCCAAATTGGTGATCAAGATAAAAGTTGGGCCACTCATGTTTGATGCATGAGTTTTCATGTAAATTTAGTGCAGTGGATGCATTACAAAAAAATTCTATGCCGTTTGCTGATCCTACAGTGTGGAGGGAACTTTCTGACCATGTAAGTGATTACTACATTTGTATCACTAAAACAGAAGGGTACTAAAAAAATAAAGGGACAAAATCGAGTATCCAACTTTGCTTTCTGCATTAAGGCCAGAAACCCCTAGCCAGGAATTATCTGAGCCAATGGTACCTTTAAACTTGGACAATGTTATATTTCCCAGTGAGTCTAATTCTTCATCAGGATCTGATCCACAACTTCCTGAGAATACCAGTAGTGATCCTACATTTTTACAAACTACCAGTGAACCTCACTTAATAATTCAGAATGAATTAAATGATTTAGTATGTGACCTGAAAACAAAAAATCTCAACTTCTTGGTTCCAGACTTCAATAGTGGAACCTGTTAGATAAAAATGTGGTTCACTTTACCAAAAATGGAATAAAACATTTTCAAGTTTTTATAAAATGGGAGGATTGTTATGTGTCTGTTATGATATTGATGGTTTAATGAATGATCTTAATATGGAACATGTATCTTCCAAGTGGCATATTTTCATAGATTCATCTAAATACAGTCTTAAAGCAGTCTTGCTTCATAATGGAAACAAAACATTTATTCCTTTAGCCCATTCAGTGACAATGAAAGAAAACTGATAACTTAGCTACCATACTAAATCAAGTTAAATATGAACAGTCTCAGTGGGATATTTGTGGAGAGTTAAAAATATTAGATATATGGCCATTGCTTCAAGGAGTTTTTACAAAGTATTATTATTTTTTGTGACCATGGGACAGTCAAGCAACATGATAACATTTCATTAAAAAAGATTGGCCTCATAGAACTTCTTTTGAACCAGATACTGCAAAACTAAAATATGCTTCCCTTATTAATCCAAAAAAGGTATTTCTTCTGCCTTTCCATATTATGCTTGGACTATTGAAACGCTTTGTTAAAAGCTATGGACAAAGAAGGTTATGATTTCAAGTGCCTAAAAGAAATATTTCCTCAGTTAAGTGATGCAAAACTAAGAGAAGGTATTTTTATTGGACCTCACATAAAAAAGTTTTGAATGATTCTTTTTTTTTTCAAAAAAAAATGACAAAATCTTGGCAGCTTGGAACTGTTTTGTAAATGAAGTGAAGGAATTTTTGAATAACAAGAAAGATGAGAACTATAAACCCTCATAGATGAACTTTTAAAATTCTATGAACTACTGTTATTAAAAATGCATTTTTTGCAAATCACATTTGGATTTTTTATGCAAAATTTGAGTGCAGTAAGTGACAAACAAGGAGAGACATTTCACCAGGACATCAGGACAATGGAAGTATGATACCAGGAATGCTGCAATCCATCTATTTGGATGACTACTGCTGTTTTTAAAAAGAGATGATTGTACTGAACATAAGAGAAAAAAGAGAAATATTTTGTCACTGTTTGGTATCTTCATGTAATATTTTATAATTTTTATTGCACATGATCCTTAGTCAAATGCCTATGCTTAGATTTAATATATTTTTATTAAACAACATTACATTGCGAAAATATGTCAACTTTTTTTTTATTTGACCACCAATCCTTGTAACAAAAAAACTGCACACGTTACAGTATTTAGCATACCATTTTCGGATTTAGGACCACAAAAAACTTTATATACAGCTATTTTAATCAATGTTATTTCAAAACAGTTTAAATTTGTTGACCAGTATTATTAACAAATTATGGCTTTATTATTTTGTAATATGTTTTACTAAATTACACAGGTTTGTATTATTTACAATGTATAATTTTTCATAAATATGCAAATTTTTATAATTTGTGTTGTATTATTATAAAAATACACATTACATTTTCAATTCCATTGACCTTTTTAAAATTATGCATTACATGTTTATCATAATAAGTTTTAAAAAAAATTTCAGTACTTTTTTTGCTTATATCAGTTGATATTTTCAGTATGGCCTTTATCTGATATCTAAAACTAACACTTGTTGCACTGTGAGTCTGTGTAACCAGTGTTTAATTTTTGTTATAACTTTGAAAGCCAGATGTTGATTCAGGATCATCAAATTGCAGTCCTTATCTTTGACAGCCAGAGTTTGTCTTAAGATAATCAAGTTGTGATCCCTACATAAAAGTGATTAATTATCTTTCCATGTCACTTATGAGAAAGCATATTGTTTAGGTATCTGTTTGTTCTTCGACTAGTTTAAGTTTGTTGAGAATCAGATTTAATCTTCTTAGATAATTAAAAGAAAAAAAATCCAAATAGTTAAACTGAAATTTTCATAAAATTTAGTAAACAGTTAAAAATTTCTCTTCCTTAAATGAAATGTTTCATTTAGTCATGATCTCCTAAAGTGTTATGGTCTATAAGATATTTATCATTCTTTGTAAATATATAAAGTAAATGGAAATTTATTTATATTTATCTAACTTTTTTTTAAAAATTGGACATAGAATTTGAGAAAAATATGGGAGATCCTTGAATTCATTTCAATACTGACACTTCTGTAGCACAAATATATGAAATCTTAAGCAATAAAGCCATTAGTTGAGAGGTCGGTACAGCTGCCTTGCAAGCAAGCAGTTGCTTGCAGACAGTTGTCGCAGGTTCACTTCCCAGTCGATGCTTTGACATATGGAAAAAAGCCATTATATTATTTATGTAATACTCTTAGATTATTCTCACATGGAGGTGTGTTGGCATGATCAAGAGTCCATGAGTTCAAGTTTTGAAGACTGGTCCCAAAGATACGACTTTCTTTTTTGCTTCTTACATCCAGTCCTAACATGGAAAGCATGTAAGGAATGAAAGTAAGACCCCAGGTTACACTGCAGGGAGATGAGAATAAGTGGATTTAGTGATTTTGTCCCACCAGAGGAGAAATATCAACTCCATCGGGGTTTTGACCTGAAATTGAAAAGTTCTTGAAATCACAATTGACTTATGCAACACCCAGAGTATATGTAATTATGTGTTGCACAGGTGGGGATGGAGACCACAAACCATGGCACATATTTACAAGGGGTTCCCAATTTACCAGTCTCTTATTTGGCCCCTTTTCTCTACATAACTTGGAGGAGGTAGCTTTTGATTGGTTAAGAACTGTTGGTGTTGAATTTTGAAAAATGGTGATACCATATGCGAAATAAATAAATAAAAATTATTGTTATGATGCAAATTGAAATTATGATCTTTCTTCTCTCTTTTGCATATTTTTTTATTTCTATTTTTTAATTCTCTTATATTTTTTATTTTTAATAAATTATTTTGGGTTATGTGGGTTGCTGCAATAGTAGAATAACAGATTCAGTATCTAAAGAATTCTAGATTTAAACTTAACCTGTCATGTCTAATTCTCACACATCACAAACTATTCATTTATTATTTGTTTTTAAATAAATTATTTATGTGTATTTCTTTTGGCTTAAAAGTATAACTATTATTAGAGCAATTCTACCAATGAGGATAGCCACAAATATTAGGCAAATTTAAGATTCTTGCAATTTGACCCCCCTGAAAATTATATCAATTTTTACAATGTTGTTTTTACATTATCTACTTATGATGAGTGATACTACACTTTTAGTTTCAGTACTTGTCCTTTTGCCTTTTTTTAAAGAAAGTAAATGCTCAATTTTTAAGTCATGCATTGTAGTTTTTTAATTCATGCAAACTTTCTATGCATAACCAAATACAAAATCATCACTGGATGTCAGCAAAAAAGCAAACTTTGTGACTTTTAATATCTTTTACCCTCAAATCAACTTTATTGATAACTTTACAGTCTTCGGAAAGTGGGAGCCATATTTTTGTTGTGTGGAAACTGTATTCATTAAAGTCTTATTTAATCATATTATCACATTCTTGGGCAGAATACAGCCAATGTCAAATAACTTCTGATCATCAAATAATCTTAAATGCAATGAATACACAGTTCCAATAATCATATCTTATCCATAAATGCAGCTGCATTCAAAATCTGCTTTCAAGAAAACTCAACTAACATCTATCTCAGGAACTATTATGCTTTTAATAAAAAGACTAATATGGGGGGGGGGGTCCAGATCGAGTGGTGAAAGTCAGAAAATTCACCATGTTATTCTTTATTGTTGATGAAAACATTCTTATAATAGTAATGACTATAATGACAAATACATATGAAGAAGATATTCAGTTTTTTTCTTCTACGCTGTTTTGGGATTCTAATTATAATTAAAAATATTTTTTCAATTCACGGCCAATTTTATTTTGCAGCCAGTGATATTCCTAGACTTCGTAATTCTATTAAATACTAAAAATTATCTCATGACTTTTTCAACATAATCATACGTTTGCAAAAATAGCTTTTTTGCCCTATTTTAGAATAACCTGTTATAAGTTTGAGGAATCAAAGAACAGTAGAGAGTAATGCCATATATTATTCATATTCCTATGCCATTTTTTAGCTTTTGGATGAGGATTTAAAACTGGAAGTAATACAGTTAGGTATCTAGAAACCACTTTAACTTTTTTATATTATTCAAGCTAATTTACTGAAATTTTTAAAAAAAATCCAAGATGTGACACCAGGATTGTAATTATATATTTACTAAGGCAATAAACCTAAAGCATGTGTAGTTGAAAATGCTAAGGTAGGGACCTCTACAGGTCTTAACCACAAGCTTATGCATAGGAAGAAAAGAGGGGAACCCTTCTTTACTTCAACCTACTTTCTATATAAATAGGTGAAGCTGAAGTGGTTAGATCTATTTATATAGAAAGTAGGTTGAAGTAAAGAAGGGTTTCCCTCTTTTCTTTCAATGTATAAGCTTGTGGTTAAGACCTGTAGAGTTCCCTACCTTTGCATTTTCAACTGCACATGCTTTAGGTTTGTTGCCTTAGTAAATATTACTTACATAATCAATGTGTGTTAAATAAATTTATATTATATATTCTAGGGATCCCAATTTATGCTAAATATAGGACCTTCCCATTCTTTGGTTAAGAAGATAATTGGGTACTTACTAGTTTTCAAGTAAAACAATATGGCCACCTGCATTTTTGATAAATATACAGTTTCTAGGGCCTATAATCTACAAAAGATGTATTAGTTGTTAAATTAAAACAAAATTAATAATTCAATTGTTAGATTTTAAAAAAGGAATAAATTCCAAAAAATTTCATTAAGAAGCTATATTTAAATTTTTTTTTGCTTCCTTATAATGTGGGAAGTGATGAGATGCTCTTAACATGGTCATACTTTGGTTCAATTCAGCAAGTTTCTTTTAGTCAGCAGTTGTTTTTTTTTTTTTTTGGTAAATTGTCATAATGATAGAAAATTGGGACCTTCCTGTCACAGAACTTGGTGCAGTGGACTATTTTAAAAAGTGCATGATTCTGCTCTCCTGAAATGCATGCATTAATGGTCATAACATAATTGCATGCTGCAGACATGAATAAATTGTAAATATTGGATTTATATATTTTTTTTCATTTCTCTGTTAAATTAATACACTGTACAGGCTTACACACACCTGCACATATATAATGTATCATATATAATAATACAGCAAATGTAAAATAACGTAAAAGAAAGAGTAATAAAATATAGCAGTGGGAAAGAGATATCCTTGAAAATGACTGTATAAAGATAAAAACAGTTGAAACGTTGGAGTTTTGTATTTATATATGTTTAGTATTGAGATAAGAAAATAAAGTTTTTGAAAAGAAAAAGAAGGATTTTTAATTTGTTGATATATAATATAAGGGATTTGAACTCAGACTTGCACACAACCTTCAACTCCCTATACCCTCTCATATTGCTGACCCACCTGATCATACACATGTTGAAAAGATAAATAATCACCAATATATGTACATTTCATTCTAAACCAGCAATCATCAGTTGGTCCAGATTACTATCCTCACACATATATACAATCAGTGCTCAGATTTATATTAAGATAGCCAATCTACATTCTTTAATGGACAGGTTTCAAACTACTCTAACCCACAACTCTTCAGCCATCCATTTCATTGAAAATCTGATGATAGATGATCAGGTGGATCAGCAATTTGAAATGGTACGGGGAGGTGAAGGTTGTGTGAAAGTCTGAGTTCATTTCTCTGTTAATAAGTCAATCTAAAAAATAAAATAAAATAAATAAATAAACTGTAAATATGGTAATTAATTTTTTCATAATGATTTCATTTATAATAATAAAAAAAGTGGAATTATTATATATGACATTTCCTAGCAGGCATTTTTTTTGTAAACATTTTTTGAGGGTCCCCAAAACTAAATTTATCAAAAAGGTGGGTTGTCATCTTGGTTTACTTGAAAACTTACAAGTACCAATTATTGTTAACAGTAATGTAATGTGACTTTCTCAGTTTACTTATATTCTTCCAAGAGAAATTTCATCTTTCTCTAAATATTCTCATTTCATTTCAATTCCCTTTAAATAACTTAAAGCGTCGGTGGTTGAGAGGTCATAGCTGCCTTACAAGCAGTTGTCTTGGGTTAGTGGGTTCGCTTCCTGGCCAATGCTATGACACATGAAAATATGAAGTAAAGGTAATTTTAGTTGTATTTATATATTGGTCTATTTCCATCATGTAATATAACTATTGTATATTTAGAAAAATTTAACTTCATTTAAATATTACATGATCATCATCTCTATACTAGCACATAATTGTTGTAAACAAAGGCAAAACTCTCCATACAGTAGTGCCACCCTGTGCCAAACAGAGTAATCAGTGGTTGCCAGAAGGCTTGTGTATAAAATCCCTATCTAGTACCTACTCATCCAATATCCCCAGACTAGTTTCTGGCTTGTGGCCATCATCAGTGAGGAGCCTTGGATCTGAGAGCACTGCACCTAGATCTTAGGATCTAATGCAACCCTCTAGCAGCCACCTTTTAACTCTACTTTACTACAAAACTATGAGAATGAAATTCCAAATACATTGAATTGTTAGTAATAATGCACACATTAGTATATTGCTAACATTTCAAAAGATATTATTCTCCTCTGTTCTTCAGATGTAACCGGCCTGATCAGTATTAGTACTAGCATGGGAATCGAATCTGGACCCTTAGATTCTTGAGTATTAAATATTAAGATAACTTTCTTACCAACTGTTTGGCAGAATAACTCAGTTGGTTAGAGCTTCAACTTAAAATTCAATACTCAAGAATCTAAGGGTCCAGGTTCGATTCCCATGCTAGTACTGTCACTAGTCAGGCCAACACTTGAAGAAGAGGGAAGAACAGTTGAATGTATTTTGGAATATTTAAATAAAGTTAAATTTTTCTAAAGACATTCAATGCTCATATTGGATGATGAAAATAGTCCAATATATAAATATAACTAACACGCCATCATCACAAACCTTCAGGAAAAGTAAATTTAATTAATTAACCCACTAAAGCATTACATGATCATTACTTATTTAATTCATATGTTTTAAAGTGAATTTAAATAAAAAAGATAATATTTAATAAAGTTGTCAAGGGTCCAGGTTGGATTCCGATGCTAGTATTGTCAGTGGTCAGGCCAGCAACATCTGAAGAAGAGAGAATAATATCACTCGAAACATTGTGTTAAATACTAATCTGTGTTCTATTATTAACATTTTATTATATTGAGAAAATTTAAATAAAGTTTAAATTTTTCTAAAGACATCCAGAATTATTGTTTAAGTAAAATTAAAACAAAAAAAAAAAAGTAGGTTATATTTAACAGTTAAAATTATTGGGGGAAGGGAGGATGAGTCAAACAATAAAGAGTTAGTTTTAAGAAATTT
This sequence comes from Epiperipatus broadwayi, assembly GCA_028023455.1. NCBI lineage: Eukaryota > Metazoa > Onychophora > Udeonychophora > Euonychophora > Peripatidae > Epiperipatus > Epiperipatus broadwayi. Next base: position 656,052 of record JAQFVV010000147.1, read on the forward strand.
AGGGAGACTTAGAGACTATTCATGTCCATGAATTCAAAGAAAATACTAAATGCGTTTGTATTAACTTATAATGGATAGTTTGTATAGAGAATAAAAAGAAGAAGTAATATGTCGATGGCAAGTAATTCAGAGAAGTGATAGAGAGTTAGATAACGTTAAGAAATATAGATTTGAAATAAAATGAAGAGTCCTTATAACATAAAGTCAGAAATTTTGGAAGCATCTCAAAGGCATCAGTTTGAAATAGGAAGATGAATAAGGATGTTATCAAAGTCATGCTTATAAAAATAAATTATTACAAAACTAATTTTATAAGAATATATTAACTGAAATACAGGCTTATTATATGCTTGTATCAATATATATAATATATAGGGTATATGAGCACAGACTTTTACATGACCCACCACTCCACTCTATCTCATACCACTGATACACTTGAACACACATATATGTCGAAAATATAAATAATCACTAATAAACATATTTCATGCTAAACCAGCAATCATCAGTTGGTCCAGATTATTACCTCTACACATATATGCAATAAGTGCTCAGATATATATTAAAATAGCCAACCTTCATACTTTAATGGACAGGCTTCAATCCACACCACACTCCAACTCTTCAACCGTCCATCCAATTGAAAATCTAATGACAAATGCTCAAAGGCCACCCTGAGGCCGAGATTCTCATCGCACCCATTTTGCCCTAAAGTCAATCTGACCTCTCATGTACAGGATATAATCCATTAAATACATATAAGAGGGATAGGCAGACATCTCTACTATGTAATAACTGACATTATGATCTTGAATTGAGTCTGCAATAAGTTAATAACGGATAATGATACTGTTGAATTTTAAATCTCAAACAAAAACATTCACACTGTTGTAATAAATTAAAGGCTATTAGTATCGCTTTTAGTTTATTACATTTCAGTGACTGAGTTATCCTAATTATTCATTCTAATGGAAAATTGAAAAATTAAAGGTTGTAGGAAATGTAAAAGAACTGCTTTCATTATTAAATAATGATAATGTAAATTTAGATTCACGTACATACATAAACGCATTTATAAGATCAGTTTAGATACTTAAAAGTGTAATTTCAATTTTATAGTTGTAGGGATACGTTTATAAATTATATATATATATGTGTATCAGAAATTTTTTATAAATATTTAATAAAATAAATATGCTTAATGGAAATTTTTAATAAAATAAATTATGCTTGTTAAAAAAAAAAACTTTTAAAGAATAATACGTTTGAATGATTTATTTGAAAAAGATTTATTTATGCTAATGACTCATAATACATATGAAATTATTTGTAGGATAAAATTGAAATACTTAAACCGTTACCTAAATAAAAATACTTTTATTTTATATGTTTATCTAATATGTTGGTAAACCTTTTTATTTGCATATAATATTTTCTTGATAGCAGAAAAATTGAGTAGCATTACGTTCGATTCTTTGAAAATGCTTTATTATTGAGAAAATGTACTGTAGAATTATGTAATTAATATTTATAACAACTCTGTAAAATCGAGATTATATATAATAATAAATAAAATCAAGTCATATATCACGTGACTTATTAAGCTTGCACTACAAAAGTAATGTAATGACCATGCTAATAGCTCTAAACAAGCTTTTCCGATAAATGCAGGAAGAGAAAGCATTCTAGCACCTCACTGAGGAGAGCCATCAGCTCGAAACCAGTTTGGGGATGGGAATGCTTTCTCTTCCTGCATTTATCAGAAAAATTTGTTCAGAGCTATTACCACACTCATTATATATATACGCGCACACATGCATGTCTAAAACGATTTTATTATAAACTTTTAACCTTTATGAAAAAGCATAGCAGGTGATTTTACATATTACTAAATATTTTTGAAGAAAACTTTTATGGCATATGGTTGGTCGAACTGTACTACATTAAGAAAAATTCATGGTAAAATGACATTATATCCTCAATCTTCTGACAATGTTTCACGTTAATTAAAGTTAATAATTGCCCATAATGGACATAGTTATTTAATTTAAAAAAATATTTTATATGCAAATCGTATTTATTTATGTACGATATGTCTGTATATAATAACAATCTATTCTACTTCTAAATGCAAATATTTATTGTCTGTATAAATTACGTCATCTCAGCCAAAGGGTTGCCTTAGTAACAGACTGATGGTATTGTATTATTTAATTTTAAGCATTAGCCAAGATGATGTGATTTACATATAATAACCTGTCAACTACTTGCACTTATGGTTTATTACCTATGCTGTACAACACTTAATACTAAAGAATCTTAACTTCATCATTCTTACTAATAATTTTAACTGCACATTCTCAATCATTTTTTATTGGATTAAAAATGAGCTGCTCTAGCTCTAGTTCTTATTATGGCAGTTCAGCATTATATATTATAACTTTCAAGTTTTTATGCTTTCTTGAATATACTCTTATCAGAACACAAAGCTTTAATGGCAAAAGTAACAAAGAGGTTCACAAAATGTGAATTTGTTTTGCCTCATATATATATATTGTAACAAACGGGGTTCGAATACAAGCGTATGTAATATATTACTAATTGCGAGTGTTAATGTTGAGCGACTATATACGAAAAGATATATATGTAAATAGTCATTCGAACCCTGTTACAAAGAGTGTGAATGTTAGGTGGGTATGCTTATATAAATATATTTGTGTATGTGAGTATAAAATGTGTGTATGTATTAACGGTGATGGTTACAAGCAATTATATACGGAGCTGTATAAGTTGTAATTGATTATTCGTATATATTTTATCCGTTAAAATTTTTCTTTAAGTCTGGTTGATAATATTGTCAGTGACACGTGTTTTCTTTTGCTAATTAATCTTTTGAACATATGAAGATAGAAATAGAAATAAATCAGTTGCTGTAGGCGGTTTAGTAATAACTGGCATCAAGAAGTCCGAAAACGGGTCAGGTGGGTATCTTTGGAAACAATAGAAGAACGGGACAGTGGCGTAGGGATATTGGAAGAAAATTTTACAAAGTTAAAGAGTGAAAACAAAAGAACTTTTTTGTGGGCTCGAGAGCAAAAAAAAGAAAGAAAAGAAAAAAAAATGCGGTTTGGACTACAGAGTGTGTGGACGTATAAAATTTTCTTAAGAAGTTTATTAATATTTCTCACCCAAAATGTCGGGGTAATTCAATAGCGCTAGTTTCGTTAACCGATCCAGTGGACAGTTGTTGTGGAACCCATCTGAAGTGGACCTACGAACTTCACTATACAAAAGAGTTCTTGTTTATCAAGTGTAATGGTGATGAAAGATCTATGAAATGGGACCCTTTCATAAAGTGAGTGAATCATCTACTCCACCTCCGGAATAAGCTATTCAATATACCACATTGAAAATCCTTGCCATCCGTTATATCAACCAGACCAGTATTCGTGGAGAATTATAAATGCGGACTTGTCTTTGACCGTGTGAACGGTCGACGGTACTTAAGGTAATTGACGTTTACACTAAATATATGTTCAATGAATGCGTCTTGGTAAAGAAACGAGTGTTACCTCAATATTAATTCCTATAATAAATCTCTTTTAAATTAAATAAAATAACAACTTTAAATAAACAGCTCTGATGTATAATTGCACTATTTTGATGTGTATATGAATTATATATGTGTGTATCAGGGTAAATGGGCTGTGCGCTTGAATATTGATATATTTATATGCGTGGATAAATGAGATTTTATCGGTATTAAGTATGGTAATAAATAGAGTAAATGGTATGATAACATTCGGGTTGGGTTATTAGATTTATAACGGATAAATTATCGGACAGAATAGATAGACACGTAAGACTTAGTTGGGTAGTGTTTAGCTTTGTTCTCTAGTTAGACTATAGTCCCCAAACCCTGAGATTGAGCTGGTACGGATGCGCTACCATAAATAGAGGTATATATATATACCCGAACCCTTATTTACATTTTCGATGAGATAATTCTTATCCATGTGTAAGATTGGCGCGTGAGATGGAATCAGACCATGCTCACAAATATCCTCACTCGAAGCTACGGGTAGAAGCGTACAAAGAACAATATAAAATATAACGGGTGGTATTATAATATATATATATATATTCACTTCATATGAAGAGAAGATATCAGAAATTCTAAGGAAATGAAAATGAGAAGTGAAGCATATTGATTACATCAATATAATTTGCCAAACATTGAGGAAACTCCATGAAGGTATCACAATATGAAATCATTTCCAAAACAATGTAAAACTATTTTAGTAAATATCAAAAAAAAAAAAAAATTGCAGTGTCTAAAAGAAACTTTTTCAAACATAAAAAGGGCATTTATTTTTTTTAAAGAAAAGCACCCAAAGTAATTATTATTTTAGAAAAGTGCTATATTTGATCATTGTCACACTAGGGGGCCAATAAAGAAAATGTCATAAGTAGATTGTTGAGGGTTTTTTTTTCTTTGATATGAGAAGAAAGCAAATGATATATTGATTGGAAAAAGAGGCTTTTTTATATTTAAAAAATATAAAGAATGACAATAATTTTTATTAATCAAATATAAAGATTATCTGCTTAATGATTTTTCACTATACCACTCTCACACAAATTAGGGACTGATTTCTATCCATTTTTAACACCTTGTGGAGGATAGTAATCGTAAACATATGACCAAAGACATATGAAAAAAAAGTATAATGCTGAAAATGATTATTTCATGCTGAACCATTATCATATTTTCATCAAGTAGTTTGCGTCAAAGTTTTGAGGGCAGTGAATTTGACAGTTATCAATTAACTTTAGTAATTTTCTATCTACATATACTGAGCAATGATAAAGATATGTAATATAATTTTCTTCTTCCTTTTCCTATGTATTGAGTTGGCTTTTTAGAAATAGGATTGTAAAGAGTTCTGATGATGACTGCAGGACAGTCGAAACTGTTAGTTTTGATATAAATAAAGAGTATTGATAAAGTGTTTAAGAAAGTTATAAATGGTATGATAAATATATGTATAAGAGATTAGCCCACTGATGAATGCTGTTTTAGCACAAAATATTTATCCTGGGATCATACATCTTTTTCACATGTCTTTGGGCATATATTTATGATTATATCTATTAAAGTTGATAAAAACTAGTTCCTATCTTGAATGAGTGTGGTGTAGTGAAAATTACACCTCAGAAATATTGTTCATAAAATAAAGAATGACATACCTTAGCAAAATACTTTAGACTTTTTTGTGTGTTTAAATACAGTATAGAAGACAATGAAAAGGCAAAATCATAAATGCTGTAATAACTTTAGGCAACATACAGAGAGATCTTATGAATAAAGGTCAAATACTATCCAGAAAAATATAAAATTATTAATCCCTGCATTGGGAATATTATTTGAAAAAATTTAAGAGCTTCAGTTGTAGTAACTCATTATTTGAGTTCATTTAACTCTTTCTGTTAAAAGCCAAAGTACTTTCAAGAATTTTACTGAATAGGTTACTTTCATTCATAAATCAGTAGTTACCACTAAAATAAATAAATGCTTTTATTGCTCAGACCTTCATAAGAAGTTGAGTAGCAGAATTAGAATTTGACTGGAGAGCTTTATTCTACAGAATCTGTCATTCTGGTACTGTACCAAACATACAAGAGTTAGCACAGAATCAGTAAAATTTTACAAAATCAAGAAGCATTATAGTTATGTTTTTTGTTGATAAGCAAATACAAAAAATGTATTATGAAAAAAAATAATGGTTTTATATATTAACTTTATCAATTTGGTCAAGGTACTTGACTTAATTATTCAAAAAGGTTTTTAGCACTATTTAGATTTAATGGTTGTTTATCATAATGGATTTATATATATATATTTTCTTATATATCATAGCATCAGCCAGGTAGCGAATCCGCTAACCCAGGACAACTGCTTGTAAAGCAGCTGTCACTGACCTCTCGACCACCAATGCTTGACAGAATGGATTTATATTTTACAGATTCTTTTTAATGATATAAACAATGTGGTAGTGAAAAATCTGAGTTATTTGGAAGAAAAGTGGTATTTGGCAGTGATATACACTTATGCAGATTTCTCTTCTCCTTTTTTAAGATAAAAGTCTTTGGAATAGTTTGTAAGATGATTTCAAGATATGGTTTAAGTTTGTTAATGGAGTTTTTGAACTTAAAACTAAAGATAGAATTTTAATCTAATTGGATCCTAGATTTATATAGAAATGCTGATAATTTTGATATTTTTTTTAATTTGAAAAATAATTTATAAAATGTTTTTAATAGTTTGAGCATAGCCTATAAAAGCTTTTGTTTAGTAATTAATTTTCAGAAAACTTGGTTGCTTCATTAGCCAATAATCATAAAAAATTCTTCATCTTTTAATTTTGATGGTTAATTGTTTGAGAAAGTGATCAATTTAAGTATCTCAGTAACTTTCAAGTAAAGCAAAATCAGACATTTAACAAACTAAAAAAAAGTATGTATTTCATAATTGGAATTTAACTATTTCATATAAATTTGTCATATATAATGTTATTATCCAGTTTATTATATAACATGAAATATGAAACCCTATTGTCGTAACATAATAATCTTGTGTAAATTTTATTTAAGAGTTGCCCCATAATATTTTGACAGTATGATGACAAGGTCATAATATTATTCAGTATTTTCTGCCATTGCAGGATATGGGGCTGCTATAGCTAATAGTGAAAAAGGTATAGCTTTGTTAGATTGAATATGAGAAATAGATTTAAAAAACAGACTTTCTAAAGCAGCATATTATATTGAACTTCAAAATGGTATGTGGGAAAGACATCTCATTTTGGTCAAAAATTTATAAAGTGAGGCAATATATTCTGAAGAACATGCTAAACATAGCGTTACATGATACAGTCTTTGAGATCCGATGTAATATTTGGTGAGAATATTTGAATTTTATAATCATAACAAAAACTATAATTTTCTTTCCTTTTTTGTTTTGTTTATGTTTCATGGCATGATTGTACATAAATTCTACTAATGAATAGAAAATAATTAGATGTTAGTTCTAATCAAATAATAATTTTATTTTGCTTATATTTTTATTGTAACCTAAATAATTGACCATGAATGTTCACAATGCTTATCTCAGATGATCACTTGGTATCTTCTTGCCGATCAAAAGCTAACCCATTAAGCAAGCCAAATTATAATCTACAGAATTGTGAAAATGGTACAAGCTAATATTATAATGATGCAAATACAATCTATGCTCTCATTCAGATCATAGGATCAAAAAAAAAACAATATTATTGGATATATAAACTAAGTTCAGTGGGTTTCAAATAAATGTAATATGCCACAATAATAATAAGAGAAATACAGGTATAAATAACTGTAACAAAATCTTGTTAAGATCAAAGCACTATGAATAACTTAAGTGGAGGAGAATTCTCAATTCACACTTATAAAAATGAAAGACTCTTAATATTTAGAAGCATATGTCATTATGGTTACATTAAAATCATTCTCTCCACAATTTCTCCTACTATTACCCTTTTTATCAATTCTTTAAGCATCTTATTGCCATGATCAAATGAAAACTTTTATAATATGGAAGCATTTTCTTAATATTCGACAAAATATCTTATTGAACTTTTCTTCTTTAGCAAAATTAATCTCTTTGATAACATTAATTATAAAATGAATTGGGTATCTCATGGTAAATATGATTAACTTTAATAATGATAAAATAAATTCTCATGTAATTTTTAAAATGTATTTAACAAAGAAAGAAATCCTAGTAAGTATAAAGTAAGACATACATTTACCCCTAAGATAATGTCTCCCACAATTATGATAACAATATTAGTATCATTAAAATTTAAAATAAACATGTCAAATTCTAATTTGGAATAAGAGAAAAATAATTTACTAGGATGACATTTAGATATTAAGAATGAATAAAGAATTTTATGGCCATTCCAAACATCATACTAATAAACCTTCTTTAAAATATATTTCTAAATTTGAATTCAGTAATTTCATAATCTTGATGTGTTATGGAATAACAGCATAATTATATAAGTATGAAAAATATTTTAAGAATAACCACAGTGATCTTTAATAAACAAACAAAATTGACTAAAGTGATCTTAAATGATGCATATACAAACAATTCTTTATATAAAAAATTCATCTCTTACATATAATTCTAATATTTTATATATAATTTTAATAAAGTGACTATTATGTCAAATTTCAATGTCCGTGTACTCTTAACCCTCCTGTTTTCTGATGGATTTCTTTGTTCTCTTTAGATTTAAGCTTTCAACTTTCATTTTGATATTAAACCAATATTATTTATCAGAATATAATAAATTTGACCTCGTTTGATAGATATTTTTGTTTAGAAATTAAATAAATTTTAAAAAATCACATTTGTTTTTCAGAATTATTTTAAAAAATATATTTATTCAAAACAAAATGCTGTCACAATGTCAAATTTCAGGTGGATCTGATTCAATTTATAAAATGAATGAAATCTTCTTTGTTTTATGTTTGATTTTAAAATCTCAACAAATTTTTTTAATAACTAATAAATCTATCAATTTATGCTTTAAAAGTTTAGGATTTTTTCATAATTTTTACAATATTGTTGAATATTATAATTAATCTGGTGAATAACATCATTTCTAGACAGTTGTATTTTCTGTGACCCTAATCTCTATAGTATAACGATCCAAACGAAGTGGTAGATCGCATCGCACCGCACCGCACTACCAAAGGGCGCCATCTAGGCATTTGAGCCTAGAAAAATTTATAAAGTAGGCAGATACGCGCTGTTAGGATTCCACTTTATTTACATATTTAGATCGTTAGCCCATTGTCACTAGCTCAGTGGAATAGCAGAGATTTAATAATATCATTTACTAGTATATAAAAGAATAAAGTAAGCCACTGCCAGTAATTATCATACAAACAGATTTATTTATGCACATATATATATAAGGTTTAAAATTATTTTAGTGATTTACATTTAAACATTTAACATTATTTTTAACTTTGATTTTACTTTAATTTACATTGAGTTACTATTATATTATAAATTTACATTTTTAATCAAGTTCGCACAGATGGGCTTATAAACCTGTTTAATATGTTGCTATAGATCGGTTACATAGATTTCAACGGTCAAAAACATTTCAAAGTAAACATAAACGATCAAAATACAAAATTATTGATTACTGACAATTGCATAGGGAATTATAAGAAACCCTCTAGTATTCATCGTAAGATACTTGCATCGTCACCAATAACTTAAAAGACATCCGAATAAATACATTTTTAGATACTCACCGTAAGGTATCATTATTTATCGAATGTCTATATATTTTGATCAAATATGAAACGCAAAACATAGTTAACCGATAAACAATCCATGCAAGCGTCTATAAACAACTTAAATTTAATAGTTTTATTTAGGATCGAGCCTGAATCGACTACATGGATTTGCATTTAAAAATAAAATATTCTATCCCTACTTAACCTTAGGCAACACATTTCGCAATCAACTGGCGCCAATCCATCTGATACATTCATGTATTCAATGTAGCATGATACGACAACACAACAATATTGTCAGGGATGTACATCTGAACAATATGTAGAAATAGAAACGACATTGACTCTCCACCCACAGGGATGTGACATCTGTGGGCAAGTAGATCAATAAACTAAAAACTCCATAGGAATGGGCTGCGGTATTCTGCCGACTTACAAACCCATCCATAGGCAAACAGAGGGTGTGTGGCGTATATCTATAATCCTGCCCGAAGCGGATCTCATATTACACCTACTAATTACATAAATATATCCAATCCATTGAACCAATTCAACTACGAAATGAACAACCCAAGATTACCCTCCCTTAATATATCTTTACAAATCGATACAGCCATTTACGCCCGACTTAAGTTTAACATTTTTATAATTAATTTAACGGAAAACAAAAATCATAATAAAACTTACAGAACAAAATTACATAAATAATAAATAAATGGAAATGATTTTACAAATTAAATACATTAAATAAAATTATAACTAATTAATAAAATAATGTTGGTCAGATAGAATAATATTGAAATCATTTAAATCTGGAAAGTTTTTAATTTACTGTTCATAAATTTTAAAGTCTTACGGTTATTGAAATAGTTCATCTTCGTATATTCCTTGCCGTTTGCACGTGAATTCCCACGTCATCCGAAGATTTGTATCCGGTTGATCGATTTATTTATCCTTTGGAGATTTTTATTATATATATTTTTTTTTAGTGTAATTGGTCCTCAATGAAGAAACGATGGCCCATTCTTCTTCCTTTCTTACAGAACTGAAGGGATTGAAGCTGTGCGTCTTTTTCAATCCCCCCAGCACTAACACCTAGCTGTTACATCGTCAATAATCAATCACTCCTCATTCATTAACTACTAAGCTTTCCAAAACCTGTCCTTTTTATATTAATGTCAAGGATTGAATTAACATTGCGTCATGGAGTGATGATTCTTTCGCTGAGGTCCGATTTCCCAAATGGATTTCTTTCATTGGCTAATCAGTTTCTATTGTTTTTTTTTCTATCTGACTGAGGTTATTACATTTAAATGCTCAAGGCTGGTTTTAATTTAACTAATTAACAATCATTTCCATTTCTAATTAATTACCCTGTTTTCCAAATCAAAAATATATTTCAAGACAAATTTAAAGATATAATTTTATCTCCAAATCTTTTTTAAAATTTAGTTTTAAAAATACCTTTTTCTTTAATAAAAATTTTATTTTAATAATTTTTCATTATCTGTGCGACTTAATATATAAGAGTTTAAGACGATATTTTAATTTCAATTTTTAAAGAAAGTTTTTTAAATGCGAACTTTTTATTTTAACTTGTTTAATAATATATATATAAAAAAAAACAATGTAACGAACGTCTGTGCTCGTTACAATAGTAACAATATTCAGAAGAAAATATCATTTTATATTTAAAAATAAAACATTTCTATAATATTTAGTTTTGTTTTTTAATAATTATTACACAATTATGATGCAAATACAATCATAAACTTAACAAAAAAAATCAAATTTTAGACCATCATAATATTTTCTTGACAATCATAATATTTCCATGAAATATACTCAGCAAAGTTCATGATCACAGAATAAAGAATGTTTATTTGTTAAACCATGGTTTCAGTGCCTTTGTAATACCAATTATTTGATTTTCCCACCATCTTTTGACTTTTTTTGTAATTAAAATATTAGAAAATAAATATACATGAAATTTAAAACTGTAAAAAAAAGTTTCACAAAATTTTCACTAGGGGAAAAAATGAAAATGTTACTTTTAGAAATCTTGGACAAAGTTCAGTCATCTCAAAATATGATCTAGTTAACATATCACATTTAAATTAATCAACAATATTCTAATGATTTATTAGAATTCTGATTAACAAGTGGATGATGTGGGACAATGACTTTTAAGAAAATTTAATTAAAAGTAAACAATATTTATTTCAAATAAAACCAATATTAATGTCTTTCAGTATCAAAAAAGCCAAAAACTTCTACAGATATGAATTTCTGTTTTAATTATCCGAAAATTAAAGTTTACAAATGTACTATAAAAAATAAAAATTAATTAACTGAATATAATATGGTTGGTCAATAAAACTTTCTATTAATTTGAATTTTAATAAGTTCTCACATTTATAACTGTCATACCATAATAATGTCCCTTATGAATATTTACTACAATTAAATATATAAGCTTACCAATCCAGTGGTGAAATGGATGATAAAGATGATGTATATTGTCTATTTTATGCCAAATAGAATTTAAAATTTTGAATTTTAATTATTTATTAAATTTACATCCTAAGAACAAGCAAGATATAAATACAGAACTTGCACATCAACAACATAATTTTACACTCAAATAGTCCAAGAATGTGACAAGAGGTAAAGCTGGAATTCCTTAATACCTGATGAAAAACCAATCAGTTGCCAAAATAAAGTCATGGTAAAATGTTGCACATGGCTTTATACAAAATACACTATCAATAATAAACTAAAGTTTGATGGCATGAACTTATAAATAAATACTCCTACTTTTCAGGGAAATAAAGAAATGAACTAGGACTTAATCTCTAATCATGAGATGATGAGAATGAACCATCAGGGACAATAATAATAACTGAGCTTGCCTTACTAAAGCATCATATGTTTAATATATAATAAGTGCAATAAAATACATCTGAAAATGTCACGAGAAAATAGAGAACCTAAGCCACAATTTCCAAACTATACTGGCAAAATAAGTATTCTAAAAAAGAGAGGCCATGCTACTATCTCTAAATTACTTACAATTACTAACGAATGTACAAAAATGATAAATAATAATTAATGCTAATATAGCTTAATAAAATGTGGCAATAAAATAAGCAATAAGATAAACAATAGAATAATACATCCACTTATACTTCATTCAACATAATTATACCCCTTTAATAAATAAATAAATAATTCATAAGAATGGGCACACATAATATTTTCAAAATAAGTAATTATCAAATGATGTTATTCTGAAAACTTTGACAAAACTTTTTATAAAATAGCATATAAAATTATATTAAATAATATACATATAAAATAATGACATTATAGGTAAAAATCATAAACACTAATATTAAAATATTAAACCCATTTACCATTAAAAATAAAAGTAAAATCAAAGTCCTTTTTCTGTTTCCAACTATTAAACAGGATACAGTTTATCAAACAAACAAAATTCTGTAGACAGTAAAGATATCCAGCACATACAAATATAACATAATTGAAATAAAAAAAACACTTCACAATTATCCTTAAGTAAAACATTTAGAATTAATGATGCTAGCAAAATGTATAAATATGGCCATTCATTTAACAAAGTTTATGTATTAAAAAGTAAAAATATTTATTTCACTAACTAATAATAAGCAACATTAAACAGGAGATAAAGTTGTTTCTTAAAATATCAGTGAAAATTATTAGGGCAGTTTCTAGAATGACAATGAGAGAGATTGTGTGTGAGCAGGCTTTCATAACTAATCAAGGAAAAATCCACATAAACGTGACTGAATGTAATATGATTTTAGGAATATTTATATTTCCATTTATAATACATAAGCAATTTGCTAAAAATATTTCAAAAGCATTTATTATAAATTTTTCAAATAAATTCCATCAATTGATTTTCACCCCTGCAAATCCAAGAAAAATATACTTCTGTCCTCTGGGTGGAATAGATACTGAAACAGTAAGGTCTGCTTTGCAGATCTTCGTTTCACCTTTTCTCACCTACTTCCTACCCTCATACCTTAGTTTGAACCCCAATCTATCGTAGTGTGTCTGCAATACACTTATATACCGAAAATCCCGCCTAATTTTAAACCACGAGCACAATGCTCGTATTATATATATAACTTATTCCCAAATAAAATAAAATATTATGAATTATGTATTTGTTCACATAATTTACATTTATTAAAAAGTAAGTTATATAAGTCGTAATTGCGCACACACTATGATATCCATTTTAAAACATATCAAAATTATAAATTGTTAGTTATTTTGTTTGGATCTATTTACAAATATATTACCGTCGTAATATATTTTGATTTAAAATAAAATTCATTTAGTAAATATTAGTTTAGTAGATAGATTCAAATATTACAATTTAAAATAAAATAATTTTCGTTTTATTTAATAAAAATCATCCCAAATATATCTGTTAAAATAAATGAGGGACAATAGTTTAATTATATAAGTTTATCTAAAAACAGCAGCTGTCCACTTAAGTTTTCTTTAATTAGTAGCAGTAATTTTAATTAAATCTAGTTTGTAATTCGAAGGTCGACGGGGAAGTTAACAAAAGAAATTAATTAATGTTGAATTCCTTTAGACATTCAGATAGATTTAATTACAGCAGATAAGTCCAATAATTTTGTACGCTCCAGGGCAAGTCTATTGTAAATTTTACTATAAAAAGGATGGTTTTCTTTTGTTCTCCATTCTAAGCTTCTAAAGAATTCTGAGTTGTAAAAAGGTTTCTGAGTTATTCTAAGCTTTTAAAGAATTCTGAGTTGTCTAAAGGTTTCTGAGTTGTTCTAAGATTCTAATAATTTGCTAACGTTGACATGTCCGAGTAGAGGCGTTAAGATGGCTATGTCCCCTTGGAATAGCCAGCCGCTGCTCCATACCATCAGAAGTCATCACACAGATCCCGGAACTGCTGCTGCCGCTGCCAAAATATGAACATTCCAGATTTTGCTGCTGAATTATAAAACCTGCCGAACATCTACCTGCAAATGCATTTCCAGAGGTAACCCAAATTAACCCAAGAGCTCTTGTGATTCCTAACTAACATGCTATAGCTATTTAACATTGTTTTCTTATATTTCACAACTTCGTTATGTATTTCTTTCATGTATTTAAATATACTCAACATTTTGCTCTCTATCCTTGGGTTAATATTTTCTATTTATAAAGCTTTCTTTTATTTTATTATGATAATGTGTCAGAATCGTCTTTGACCGAGTGAACTATTCCCTCTATTGAAAGTAAGATGCCGCTATTAAGGCATATTTTAAATTTATAATTTTCCAATTGTATTATCTTGCAAATCACTCGTTCGAGGGTGATTTTTTTCTTTAATGTAATATAATCACATAGTTTAAAATCTACATGCTATTGATTTTAATCTAATATAAGAGTATGTGCGAAGTCAATGATTTAAATGTGTCCCCAAATGCATGATTGCGTATATAAATCTATACTTACTTTTCAAACCTGCAAGCATGCATTTTCCTATTTTAATTACCGTGTTCTACTTTCATTATAAAGTTCATCATTGACGTCGAGAGTGTGCGGACCCTCTTAAATGAATTTCGGGGAATTTGATTGAGCATTTCTCTTAATCTGAGTAAAACCCATTTAGTATGTTTTTATATACACTAGTCTCGTATTGCTGGTACATGAATTGGTTGTTGAGACCGATTTGTTTTATTTTTCCAAGGATTCTTTACACGGCTAAGGCCGTTCTCTCCACGCTTGTGGTTTCCATGCAGAGGGTGTCCCAAATGACACCCCTGGGAATTAAATGCAATCGTCACCCAGTCACTAAGTTTCGGCTGTTCGTCAAAATACTTTCCTACGGGTTAGCCGCGAGATGCCCTCCGTAATTATTCCGGATCTTCAATATTGTTTCATTTTATATTTATTTTACAAAGCATCCGTGACTTAAACTAGTCACACCCTCCAACTTTATAAATTCACTATCAGCAATACTGACCTCCCAATACAAATCTATTATTATTATTCTCAAATAAATGCTTTGATCCCATTCCCACGTTTGCTTAGTAAGCTTTAGTCCGTACTATTCTCGAAATCAATAAATATTTTAGAACATTTAATTTCAAATATTGTCTTAAACTTGTCTATTTACTCAAAGCACCTCGCACATGTTCCTATCTTGTCAAGCACATTATCGTAACGCTATTAGCCCGAGGAATAGAATATATCACTCTGTTTTAAAACCTTTTGTCTTTATTGAAATATAAATGCCAACAATTATTTAATACGCGTCCCTGTCTCATAAGCAGACAGTGGCGTTATATATATATTTATAAATAAATAAATTGTGTGAAATTATTTATAACTAAATTTGATCTCTTATTTTATTTGATTCCTATCACTGTCTCGGTCTATATATATATTTTCTGCATTTCTTTTGTAAATCCATAGACGTGAATTAGCCACCCAAACTTCTTTTAGTATAGAGTCTTTTGTTTCTCCCTGACCACCAGGCACCGGTCAAAGGTTATACTAATAGTGGCATCAGATGTGTTATCACGTAGATGGTGCTGTGAAATTTGGACTTTAGATTTGAACTTAGTATATCTAGAAGGCAACCCCTCCTAGAATGTTCAGTTTCGTGTCTGGGGTTTGAATTCTGCGGTGTGTTAGTGAGATAGACGATTCTGACCATTACAATACAATAATTAAAATTCCTTTTACCCTGCTATTAAATTATAAATAATACTTTTTTGAAATAACAGCATAAATAAATGTCATCCAAGCTAATATCTTTTTAATTAAGTCAAATGTTTTTATTGTTGAACAGAATAATTTTATATACAACTTTAAATAATACACTTGTCAGAACAGGCAAAACTTTATTATAAGGAGTTTAAAATTCTTCACAAAAAGTGAATTAATTCCAAATAATGTTATTTTATATAAAATGACTATTTTTAAAAATAACATAATAGTTATTAAATAATTTTAAAAACATTTCTGTGGAAAATTTAAAATATATTATAAAAAACTTGAATAATAAATAGACTTTAAAGTATATCTTAAAATCAACAACAGTTTTTATATGGGAAAAGCAATGATAATATCTTTTAAAGCTCATTAAAACATGAAATTTAAACAGCGTAAATTTAAACATTATAATAACTAGTTAATTTTGCCATTAATATTGACTGCAACATAAATTTCTTGTACTTGAACTTTTTATTTAGAAGTTGTGCCTAGATAAAATTAGATGTTAGCCAAACATAATTTTTATAACTAATAAAATAAAATTGTTTAAATAAAATTAAACTTATTAAATTAAATAACTGCAACTTAAAAAACATGACTGCACCAAGTAGAAATTATTACCATGTGCTTTTATTACCAAGTGTGTGCAGATGTCAATTTCTCTTATTTATACTCTAAGTCATGTGATTACTTTATGATTTCTAATATTGATATTATAATTTCCACCACTTTAAGTTCATTGGTTTGAATCCAATGTCTTACAAACTATAAGAAAATATTGTAAAAATAATCTCATTATATATTCATTTTTTAAAAAATCAATTAATTTATGTCTAGACAGATAAATTAATTACATTTCCTGTTAAAATAAATTATTTACAAAATCAAATATTATAGTGAAATAAAATACATTATAAAATTAAAATTATCTCATTTCAAATAAAAATATTATCTTACAATATTTATTTAACATATTTATTTTAATGTAATTAAGCCCTGGAGTATTTAATATTGTATTTTTAAAAAATAAGATATTTCAGAAACATTTTAAACAAGGAAGTAAAGAAATTAATTACGTTATATTCATTCATCCAAATATTCATGCATTCACTATGTTTAATTCCTAGTTTTAAAATTATCAGCTTTATTATGACTTCTTTTAACTAACTACACCTGAGTTTCGTTTTATGCAGTAGATAGGATCCACAGAAAACCCACATTAAAAAAAAATCATACAAAAATAGACTTAACTTATCTTGAAAAATGGGGGAGAGGGTCTGCAATTTTCAGAATTCACATAAAAGCAAAGCAACAAGGAAAAATTACTTTAAAATTCGCATTAAAAAAAATAAGCAAATAAAGTATGACTAATAAAAAATTTCAAATATTTGAAAAAAATTAATACAAGACAATTTTTTTTTACTTTTTTTATTAACTGCGGTATTTAATTTTACATTTTTCAGACATATTTTAATTATTATGCTAGCATTCGTTTGTAAACTGGTAAGAAATCAGAATCGATGTGATGTGATGTATTGTGGCTTCTCCTTAAACGAAGTCAAGAATCTCTCAGCAATTATGCCCAGAGAAACCTGTTAGCCACTATCAGTCTTGAGCTGTGTTAATGGTTTTCTGTTTCTATATTTAAAAAATGAGATCACAATCAAAACAAAAAAATTATACATTATCATTAGAAAGATTATTTTCAGTTTATAAAATCTTTGTTTTTTATTTTAAAAATCTAAAAGATTTCTGTTATATATAACAAAATATGTTTTAAAAGTTTAAATTTTTTGAATATTTATTGCGATATTTTTATATGTAAGTATAAATCTATTATTATTATTTACTCATTAGTTTAAGTAGGTTATTTACATACAAGCTAAGATTCTAAATACAGCTTCAGGCCATATTCACGTTAGCTGCTAATATAACATTATATTTTTGAAACAAAAAAAGTATTTCAAGTCAAAATAAGTTATTAATAATTTTAATTTCTTGATATCTAATAAATATAGTGAAATATGAAAGATATTAAGAAGAAACATGAATCGCATAACTTCAAAATAGCATTAAAATAATCAGCATAAAATGAGACCCAAGTGTATATCTAAAATATTTAATTATATTATTTTATATTACAATTAAGATTAGATTAAAGCATTTTAATATTTAAATTGAATATTAACAAACCTAAATATAAAAGTTTGTATTTGGTTTTCAGGTTTAAGATTAATACTAAATCTATCAAATAAATAGTTAAATTTATGATGTAAATTAAACTTAACTTATAAACTGCATTGCTTAATACTTTAAGTTAAAATTGAAGTACTTGAATATTATAAATAATTATTTATAAGATAAAAGTATTATAACTTAGGCTGTTAAACTTATTTCACAGTTATAAAAGATTACAAAAATATTTATACAAAGACTTCATATACATAACAATACAATTATTTGGCAAAAACAAAATTTATCCATGTTATTTGGTGTCTCTTACTCTAAAATTATTTGCATCAATTTGTTAGTAAAATATTTATAATATATTCACAATATTAATACCATCTATGTTCTTCATTATTTTTTACAATGCCTTTTTGCAATCCATTATTGATGGTTTTGATGCCTTAGCAACTTTGAAGCTCTGAAGAAGATTGCTGGGGCAATCAAAACTGCCAATAGTGGGTTATAAAAAAAGCATTTTAAAAATAATAAAGAACATAGATGATATTAATATTTTATGGATTTGGCAATGCAATAGTAAAGATAAAGTTATAATACTTCATAAAGAAACTAAAGAATACTGGCATTAGAGTTGGATAAGAAGAGAGTTAAGATTTGGAAATATAAGTAGAAGTTCTGAAGAAGATTGCTGGAGTAATCGAACCCATCAATAGTGGTTGTAAAAAAGCATTGTAAAAAACTATAAAGAACATAGACGATATTAATATTATATGAATTTGGCAATGCAATAAGAAAGATAAATTTATAATATTCACAATAAAAAGAAATAATTGTCAATAAAAATCAGGAAGGTTGTAAAATTAATTTATTTTAAAATTTAAAAAGTATTAATTGCTTTCAGGTTTTAATGATATTTTAATCATCTATAATATAATATTGACATTAATGGTAAAGACAATCACTCCTCTTTCTTTCTCTATGCATGTATATAAATATTTTTTGCTACAGTGTAGTTTTTTAATAGTGCTAAATAACTGTATACAATCAAAATCAACATAAATAATTATCAGTTGTAAATCAGCATGCTTTTTAAAATTTCATTTATTATTGAAAAAATAAAAGTAAAATTGGATATTTAATTAAAGAATATTCAGCACCATATTCTGTTATGCTTGGAGCCCTCACTGAAATTCATCGTAATATATCACAATTCTGTCACATGACTGCAGATTATTCATTGCTGTTACAGCAGCATATTTTTTCTTCACACAGCTCTGCCACCTATTGTATGCTTTAGTAACTAATAAATACTAGATGATAGTGCTTAATAAATTTCTATTCAGTACTGTCCTATCCAGTATCCTCAGATTAGTTTTAAATTTATGTATTGAAGACGCGTTAGATTCTTAATGTCCTAATTCACTGTTCCACGATCCAAAACTCCTCATTGATGAAAGCCATAAGGTGGAAAGTAGTCTGAACATATTGAATAAAGAATAGAGATTTATTAAGTGCTATTATTTGACATTTATTAGTTTCTAAACCTAGCAGTAGGTTATAGATCGCAAATAAATGTGAAATGCCATTATAAACACATTTTTCTATAATATATGTCTACTAAGTATCATTGTGCAATATTTTAAATTGTTGCAGGCTTACAAGAAGCTCTTTTTTTATTCAGCATTAACAAACTTAATTGTTTAATATTTATAAAAGGAGAATAATTTTAAATGCAATTTAAAATTATAAAAATTTAATAATGAGAAACTGATACAATTTTTTGGCCTAATAGTATTAGTATCAAAACACACACACAGAAAAATTTTCTGCAGTCTTATTCTCTAGAGATCCTCTTGTAATATATAGATAATAAACCCTTAAACATCACATGATCATCATTTCTTATGCTTGCTCATAACTGTTCTTAAAACAGGCAAAACTCTCCATATAGTAGTGCCACTCAATGCAAGCCAGAGTAATCAATGGGTGAGCAAGCATAAGAAATGATGATTGTATGATGTTTAGTGGTTTAATACCAATCCTTCCTAATAGGATAGTGGTGTCTATGGTTATTAAAGAACCAAAGACACAAAAATCCATGGGTACTGAATTGAGTTCAGACCCATTTGCCTATATAAGCTAATGAGCTTGGATTGAAAATATTGTTTTCAATTTTATTCTCAGTTTTGTAGATAATATAAACGGTGGCTGCTGGAGGTTTGCATTAGATCCTAAGATCTAGGTGTAGTGCTTTCAGATCCAAGGTTCCTCACTGACAAAAGCCAACTAGTCTGGGGATATTGGATGAGTAGCCATTAGATAGGGATTTTATACACAAACCTTGAAGCTTGCACTTAATGACACTACTGTATGAAGAGTTTTGCCTGTTTTAATATATAGATAACAAATTATTACAGTTTTATTGTTAAGTGTCAAATGTGCTGCCCTCACAAATTTGATATAAATCACTTAATGAAAGTATATTAATAATTTTTATTAGTCATTCGTTAGGTAAGGATTATCCAATAATAAATAATATTTCTGTAATGCAGTTTCACTACACCACAATCATGCAAGATAGGGACTGGTTTCTATTCACATTTAATACCTTGTGGAGGGATGTAATCATAAACATATGACTAAAGGCATGTGAAAAAAATGTATGACTCCCATGATGCACACTTCATGCTGAACCAATACTCATCAGTTGGCCCAGACCACATTATCATGGTTCAATATATATATATATATAACAAATTACTATAGTTTAATTGATAAGTGTCAAACATGCTGTCATCACAACTTTAATACAAACCACTTAATGAATGTGTATTAATAATTTTTATTAGTCATTCATTAGACTAGAGATTATCCAGTAATGAATACTATTTCTGTAGTGTACTTTTTACTATACCACTCGCGTGCAAGGTTGGGGATCGTAAGATCTTTTTCA
Source organism: Epiperipatus broadwayi (assembly GCA_028023455.1). NCBI lineage: Eukaryota > Metazoa > Onychophora > Udeonychophora > Euonychophora > Peripatidae > Epiperipatus > Epiperipatus broadwayi. The sequence continues at coordinate 677,356 of JAQFVV010000147.1, forward strand.
CATGTCTTTGATCCTATGTTTATGATCCTCCTGTAATATTTTTAATTGTTGTAATTAGTTTTAAGAAGCTTTAACAAATTTAATTATTCTGTATTTATGAGAGGGGGGAAATCATCTGCATAAAAGCATTTATGTGAAATTAAATCTAATCTATCTGGTATTATTAATAAATCAATAATGTTAATATCTATTTCCAATCTGATAAATACTCCAGTTTGTTATTTTTTAAATAATGTATTGCCTTCATGCGTGATATAAAGCTGCTTTTATGTTTGAAATTACTTTCATAATCTATATCTTTCAAATTAGAAAGCAATAACAATGCATAAAAGTCAAAAGAAGTTAATTCTTGAATTTATTTGATTTTAGTCATTACGTTGATATCTGAATGCATATCTAAAGTAAAGAGTGCATACGCAGAGATGAAAGTCGATAAAATATTAAGAAATTCTAATTTAGATAATATGCAGTACTCATACAAATTTGATACTTTCATAGAAGTAAAAGGGTTACATAATAATTGTGTTTTTATCTTTACGCTACCACATAGTATTAAGCTAAGCAATCTAAATTAGATCTAGTGTCTGAACCTACCCTGACACCTCTCTGAGGAGTGCCAAAGCATGAAACCATGGTCAGGGGGTTGGGGGGGGGTTCCTGACAGAGATATTTTAAAGTTTATATCTGTGCTAGAGATAATCTCTAGTTTCGAAAATGATTAGTAATAATCATTAGTATATTTATCAGAAATGGATGGCGTCAAAGTTGTGAGTGGAGGAGGTTTGACAATCGTAAATGAAAAAGTAACAATTTACTCTAGATAAATACTTTGCATATAATAAAGATATATATGAGAGATAGTGACCTGGGCCAACTGATGAGTGCTGGTTCAGCACGAAATGCATCTTGGGGGTCAATTGTCTTTTATTGTATCTTTATTTATATGAATTTAAAAAGAATGGGGAAGTATGGAGATGTTTATTATTTCTATAAAGATATTACACATGGGACAGAAAAATGTGAATAACTCGGTATGTGTAAAATTAAAAAAAAACAAAAACAGATATATTAATCTTTAACTGAGGTTTAAAGTTTATATCTGTGCTAGAGATAATCTCTAGTTTCGAAAATGATTAGTAATAATCATTAGTATATTTATCAGAAATGGATGGCGTCAAAGTTCTGAGTGGAGGAGGTTTGACAATGGTAAATGAAAAAGTAACAATTTACTCTAGATAAATACTTTGCATATAATAAAGATATATATGAGAGATAGTGACCTGGGCCAATTGATGAGTGCTGGTTCAGCACGAAATGCATCTTGGGAGTCAATTGTCTTTTATTGTATCTTTATTTATATGAATTTAAAAATAATGGGGAAGTATTACACATGGGACAAAGAAATGTGAATAACTCCGTGTGTGTAAAATTAAAAAAAAAAAATCAGATATATTAATCTTTAACTGAGGTTTAAAGTTTATATCTGTGCTAGAGATAATCTCTAGTTTCGAAAATGATTAGTAATAATCATTAGTATATTTATCAGAAATGGATGGCGTCAAAGTTGTGAGTGGAGGAGGTTTGGCAATGGTAAATGAAAAAGTAACAATATTTTAAGTGCTGGCTTTGGCTAAGCATTTATCACAAAGCTTGTAGAGGAATTGGCAATCCTCATTGTTTATAACTTACAAGCTTAAGATATAGGGTCATGTGATCTATGACTCTTATTTTGACTATCTAAATTAGACTTGGTTGGATCTTTGCTATCCATATAATAAAAGTTAGATATTGCTACTTCGAATTTGCTACAGGATGTTGACTACCTGGAAAAAAGTTATAAGCCTGCTTGTGACTTATAAAATTTTGATGGTTCACCCAAACAGATTTGAACCGACATGTTAATGATTGTGTCATGAAATCTTAAATATTGTATAAAATATTGTATCAAACAAAACTGTTTGTTTTTTCTTTTTTTTTTTAAATAAATAAAATGCAATTTCAAATATATTAATATTTTTATTTATTAACGTTTTTGTATGGCTTATCCAAATCTCTTTTGTTGTCACCGTAGTCAGCTTTCTTCTATGCTCTAAGTTAATTGTGTTTGTTTTTATTTTCATTATTTATTTATTTTTAATATTTTTACTAAACACTTTTCTCTGTTGATCTATTTAAAGTTTCTCAAGGAATAAATTCTACGGAACAACTTTGTCTTGAGTGTCATTCGGAAATTATTCTTTGTGAAAATTCGCTACATTGAATGATTAATTCGTTCTTATCTGTCAACATTATCGTTTTTTCAGTATTTTCAGATTTATTTTACTTTATGTAATTTTATTAAAATCTAATTTCTTCCCATCACTGCGTTCTAATTCTATTAAGCCTGTCTTGCATTTTTGGTCAATTTATTTAACTATTCATCACAGTAAATATATATTACTAATAAGTTTTGACATTTATTTTTATCATTTTTATTTTGAATTACTGATTAGTGCAAGAGCGTCGGTAATCTTGTAATGAATAATAAAGTTTGTCTTTGTAAGCATTAAACTTGATATAAAAATACAAGTCTAATAGAAAAGCTTGGGACAAATTTATTTTAATTTATCTCAAAAATTGTGTTTTGTCCAAAGCCAAGTAGAATATGAATTAAGGATAAACAAGCCCTTTAGTTGATTTAAATAAACATTTATCCAATTAATAATAATAATAATAATAATAATAATAATAATAATAATAATAATAATAATAATATATATATATGAATAATTTCTATTCTGTATAATCTATATAGTCGTTTACAACGTTATAAACTTAAATATTAACATTAAAGATATTTACATTTAACTTTCTGAAGGCATTTATAAATGATAAGACCAATGAGATCGTTTATTTACCTTAGATCCGTTTTTAAAACCTTCGGAAACAGATTTCTCCAGTTTCTGCAATGATTTGCCACGAGTACAATATAATAGTCTATAAATAACAGTTCTTTGCAGATCAGAAGCAGAAGTGCAATGCTAGAAAAGAGCGGGAATCCTTGATCTGCTTTTCTATTTGTCACATTAAAATGTTATTCATTTATTTCTGTATAATACCACGCGGGATATAAAGAAGAGACTGTTTATGTAAACGAGGGATTTGAACTCAGGATTTTTAATCTATTTATCCACTCTATTTAAGCAACCGATACATATGATGATCACACACATGTGAAAAGGATACATGATCTCCAATTTACGTATTTCACACAAAACTAGCACTCGTCAGCTGGGCCAGATGATAATCTCCCACACATATAGTGCAATCAGTGCTTGTTTTATATTAAGATAGCAATTCCTTGAACTTTAATGGACAGGCTTCAATCTTCTCACTATTTCAACTATTTAATCATTCATTTCATTGAAAAACTGATGATAGAATACTCAAAGTCCTTTTTGCATTTTATATTATAGTAATACCCATGTAGACATTATGTCAATCTAACCTGTAAGGGTTGCTTGATATAGAATGGAGGATAAATAGACTGAAAATCCTGACTTCAAGTTCTTCTATTTACATATGTAAAAAATATTCAGTATAAGCAAATTACATACTGCCTTGGAAAAGATTGTTTAATTTCTTATAATGTTGTTGGAAATGTTAATTCAATTATATAGACATTTTATATATAAAAAAGTATAATTGAATGGTCTTATTGCTCGAGTGTTCATTAGAAGTTCGAGTGCTGAAAGTGCCAACACTGGATCAATCCAAGGACCTCACATTGATATTCCACCAATACCCTAAACTACATAAGTATTTAGGAATTATATATATATGTATTTACTGCTTATATGTAATCAATGTCCCTTCATTTTCTCTTTATAAGTGTTGAAGGGGACATTAGGGAAATCATCATTAACAAAGCTAGACTGTTGGTTTTTTTTTCTCTCCTGTTAAGAATGGCCAAATATCATTTAATTCTCATTAGATAGATAGCTGAATCAGTTAGAGATCTCAGTATTGTATATGAAATTATTTTATTTATGTAGGATACATATAAAATCAATCGGGAAGTTTTTCAGCTCATTGGATATGATTCTATAGTCAATTACTGTAAACCAGGCAGACATATTTATTTAAAGTTTAACTTAAAGGCATTCTAAACAGTGAGCAATATTTTTATTCCTTTCATTGAAAAGACATAGATGGGGATAGAATACAGCCAAGAGCTACAATTAGTCAAGGTTTTGAAACTTTCCAAAAAGTAAAGTTTGCTGCAGAAGTTGAGACACTGCATTGCAAGACGTTTTATGAATTATTTTATATAGTTATTATAAAAGCTTTTAAATCTTCATATCCTCACCTTTTTGCAGAGTTACAGTAATCACATTCAATTTTAAGAGAGTCTTATAATGGTGATGATGAATATGAAAAATTAAGCAATATTAGCTCACATAGAAAGAAAATTGAAGAATATGTATCATAGAGGAAAAAAGAATTTAGATGTTATTTACAAGATGTTTGATACCCCCAAAAAATGATTATTATAACTGAACCAATAAATTATTGGCTAATAACTGATGTTCCATGGTGCATCAAGGTATTCCTTTGTATTGCACATCACATTTATCATATGTTCAAATATAAATATGAGTCAAACTATTAAAAAAAAAACACTTTGCTTATAAAACAGTATTTAATACTTAAATAAGGCTATAACCTTAGTATATGCACCTTGAGTGCCTAATTTATTACAAGAGAGACCTCTACAAATCTAAACGCAAGATTGACTTTATAAAGATAAGAGCAGCCACTCTTATTTTCAAACTATTTTTCTAAATATATAGGCAAATCTAAAGCATTTTGATTTGGGAATGTGAAGCTAATAAATTCTTCACTGATTTGTAGAGGTCTCTCTTGTAATAAATTAAGCACTCAAGGTGCATGTACTAAGGTTATAGCCTTATTTGCTTAATAAGAATTAAAATATATAAAACGCGCTAACACACACAAGCACACAAAGCTAAAAACAAATAAAGAAAATATATATTATTATTTTAATATCTATTCCATTAAATGGCTAAGCGCTTTCAAGGTTCAAAGCCCTCATAATCATAGCTGTATTACAAACTATAATAAATTGACTCGGAGTGATGCACATTTATGCAAATGAAATGATTACGCTTTCCATTTCTTGGATATTTTGTAGCAAGAGTCTTTTCTATTGATGGCGTCGCTATAAATTTGCATCACTCCGAGTCAATTTATTATAGTTTGTAATAAGGCTATGATTATGAGGGCTTTGAACCTTGAAAGCGCTTAGCCATTTAATGGAATGGATATTAAAATAATAATATATATATTTCTTTATTTGTTTTTAGCTTTGTGTGTGTTAGCGCATTTTATATATTTTGATTCATAATTAGCCACAAAGTATAAACTATTTGCTTATTTAATAAGAATTAATATTTAAAACAGTATTTAGTAAAGCAGAAACACAATATCCTCATTCACCATAAAGAAGTTCAAACAATTTTTTTTAAAATATCACATATGTGCTTAGACAATCACTTTTAAATTTTAGTAAATTAAAAAGTGAAGTATCCAGAGTTGATCGACTCACTTTTATTTTTCTCTTTGTATTCCAATGAATACTTAAATCGGTGATTGAAAATAACAATAGCATATGTATGAAGATTCATTTCTTTCCACAAAAATTTCATATATGTAAATTTGTAAATTATTTATTTACATATGTTCAGACTAATATAATTCAAAGTTGCGTAGTTAAAAAGGAGAAACTTTTTATTTCCTGCGATATATAAACTAAATTTGTACAAATAATTTGTCAATTGAAATATTAGTCTCGTAATAAAATCAAGTTCTGGTTTAAGCATGGTCAATAGGTGTTCCTTTTATTGATAAGTGAGCACGTGTAAATCTAATATATCAACCCAGTACACGCGTGAAGATTCATTTACTTCCACAAGATTTACATATATATAAATCACTAAATTATTTATTTACATATATATATATTTGTGTGTGTGTGTGTGTAAAAATGTGCATTAAAAGGCGACACAACTGTAAGACTATATATTATATGCAGTAAAATGAGAGAAGTTAGGATCATTATTATTTCTATAGAATAAAAATATACAGGAACTACATATGTATATATATATGGGTGTGTGCGTGAGTTTGAAAAGTCATTTGCGTCTTTTTATAATAAGCTAAGTTGTATATTCAAAGGCAGATAAAGTAGCTAAGTGTTAGAAAAGAATCAAGCAATAACATTTATTTATCGTTGATTTTCCTATTCTTAATATAATTTTGTTTAGAATCTCAATTTTGGAGTTATATCATAAACTTTAATGAATTCTTACATCATTAAGATGCTTATTTTATATATTTAGAAACCAGGGCATATAACTATTTATTTATTTTTTACCTATAGTACTGAGTAATCATTAAATATATAAGTTCAAATGGAGACTATTAAATGAATATATAAATTCTTTGCAAATACAACCTTAATGTAGATTCCAAATTTGATACCTTAAGCTTTTCTTATTCAGCATTCCTAGCACGTATATCTATTAAAAAAATTTTTTTATATAAAAATGGAATCATGAAAAAGTTTAATCTACTTAGAGTTTATTTCAGTGCAGGACAAAACTATCTCCATATTTCTCCACAAAGCAATATCAAAGAAGAAGGCAGTTATCATTAGACCAGTTAATTCCTAAGTGGTGACGATTTGAAATGTTCCTTCTATGTTTCATGCAATTAATAATAGCTAGATACAACTTCAACAAGCAAAAATTGAATAGCTATTTGAGTTGATTATGAACAATCTACCTAAAAGAAAATTCTAAGCTTTTTTAAAAATCTTGAACTATCTGAAACAAATTTGAACATCCTGTTATAGTTATGGTGAATGGATATATTATTAAGATATCATGATTATGAGAAACAATACTGGATTTATATAATAAAATGTTAATTCCATAGTTCTTTTCTTTAAATAGTTGCATATTCAGAATGAACATATGAATTGTTATTATTTTGTCTTCATATGCACTGTTCTTTCAAGTAATACTGTGGAAAGATTTTTATAGTAGAATTCATTTTCATCTTTTTCTCATAATATATATGTTAAAACGTGAGTGCACACAATTAATTAGTTGTCATATCACCATAGGCACTGCTTAAAATTAACCAATAGAATATCAGCAATTAAGGCAACACTTTATTGCCAGAGTATTATTTTGACAGCAGATTCCTATCTATCAAATTCTTTATATATATAAACTATTCTGTACTATACTGACATCTTGTGGATTTTTTTGAATTAATAAATTATTAATATTTTAATTCCAATTTTGTCCACCAAATGAATGCTGAACTGGAAAAATAGTGCTAAAGATAGTTGCAAGAGAATGTTTTAAAGCTGAAGCTTAGTGGTGCCATCACATATTTCAGGGGAAATGCAGTCATTTGAAATGTTAACCATTACATTTTTTATTATTATTTCAGCATTTATATTACTTTATGTATATATACTGTTAGTTTTTATTTATAATTACATTTAGAAATCATATCTTTAGCAAATACTTGGACTTCAACAGGGAAGTGAGACTAGAGGATTAAAGAATATAGAAAACAAAGAAGGAAAAAAGATTGGTAACAGGATTTCTATGTGGGTAATTAAAAAATGAAAATGTAGCTGCACACACATAGAGTGTTGTCACAGCTAACACAGATATTACCAACAGCTTGAGAAACTTATGACAACAAGCACTATAGCATATTAAGTGATTGAAGGCAGCAAACTAAAAAAGAAATTAGAAAAAAAGAGTGAGAGAAAAATACTTGTATTAGAAACATTACCATTTTTTACAATCCAACATCTCGTTCTAAATATAGCAGTAGTGTCATATCTAATGTACTTTAATTATGTTCTTATTTTTCTCCTTTTACTTTCTTTGCATTTCTTCATAAATTCATATATATATATTGCTTACAAAATAACTCCCCTCATATACACTTGAATGTAACTTTTTTTAATGATTTCTTTATTTTCCTGACAGTTTCAACTGTTCTGTAGTCTTCATCAGAGTGATCTTAATTTTTAAGATCACTCTGATGAAGACTACAGAACAGTTGAAACTGTCAGGAAAATAAAGAAATCATTAAAAAAAATTTACATCAAAGTGTATATGAGGGGAGTTATTGTAAGCAATATATACAAATACTTTAATTATGTTTAGTCATAACTAAATGCCCTCTGTGAATTAGTTAGTGATAAAGTGTCGAACTTTGGATCACAAGGTTCTCAGATCAGTTCTAGGTCTATCTCTTCTGATGATAGAACTTCTTGCACAAGCAATAAAGCATTTGATTATTACTATTAGTTATTATTTTCAGACATTTTAAAATGTAAATAGGATTAAAAAAAACTATTTGAAGTTATAGAAATGTTATTCGATACAAGTATATAGAAATAAGTGAAATATAATTATATTTTCAATTAATGAAATAAGACTATATAATTAGTATCAATTATGGTAAGATTATTTCTCACACAGTAGCATGTTGTGCACAAAAAAGAGTATTAATTACTCTGCTTTTAATAATCAATTTGTAAACATATACTTATATGATCATCTTTTATCGTTTTTATTTAAAAGTTTATTTTAAGAAAATAAATATTTCAATTATCTAAATTTTATAGTAAGGAAATCAAGTCATACATTATGTGACTTAATTTGATAAGCTTGTATTACAAATGTAATATAATGATGAACGCCAGTAGCTCGAAACTGGTCTGGGGATAATGGTAATTCTAGATAGAGATTTTAAATGCTTTCTCTTGCAGCATTTATCAGAAAAGCTTATTAAATTAAGTCATGTGATGAATGACTTGATTTTGTTACTATTATAGTTTGGCTTAGTAATGTTACATTGCTAAGGCTATTAATATATGGTGCAGCTGAAGTTTGTTCAAACCCATAGCTATTTGAGTTACATAGCTGGATTTGAAAACATATAGATGTTTGAAAATTTTACATTTTTTACTTAATAGTTGAGTATTAGATAAATGATGAGCTTGAGTTGATATTTTAGATCTAGTATCTAAATATCCTAGCACCTCACTGAGGACAGCCAGTAGCTTGAAACCGGTTTGGGGATAGAGATAATTCTAGATAGAGATTTTAAATGCTTTATCTTGTGGCTTTTATAGAAAAAGCTTGTTTAGGGTATTAGCATGCTTACATATATGTAATAGCTCAAAATTAAGACTTGTAACTGTTACAATATGCAATGGAAATACTCTTCAGACTAGCATAAGACAATTTTTAAGAAGAAGGGATGCTCTTTTTTTGTAAAAATTGTTTTATGCTCATCTGGAGAGTATTTTACTTACATATTATAACAATTGCATCAATTATAATCTCGAAGTATTACGTATATAATAAGTACTGGAAGTATTCTTATTACATATTTTGTTTGCTTGAATCAGTTTAAGCAATGTTTAAATTGAGAAAACTCTCAGACATGCCAATTTAAAATATCTTCAATTAAATTGCCAAGTTGATTTAAATATTCATTTTTTCTAGCCAAAGTGTTTCAGATAACTTTTTTCTTTTATAAATAAATGAGGTGGCAAGAATAGACATTATTCTTTTCTTGTAAAAATTATTGTCTTATCCTGGGCTGGAGAGTATTTCAATTACATATTGTATCAGTTATATGAATGTTAATCTTGAAGTATATACATAGATTATAGAATAAGTAAATTTTAATTAGTCTCATTTTTAAAACAAGCTATCAGTCATTTGATAAATTATATTGTTTAAATATATATATATATGAAATCTTTTATTCTTATAGCAACTAATGTAATCATAAAATTAATTGCAGAATTTATAAACTATTAATGAGGTAATGGAAAAAGAACTCCAATATTTTGTTGGGTAATTTATATGTTTAAAAATAACTACTAAACATCACATGATCACCATCTCATACTAGCACATAATTGTTGTAAACAAAGGCAAAACTCTCCATAGAGTAGTGCCACCCTGTGCTAACCAGAGTAATCAATAGATGCCAGAAGGCTTGTGCATAAAATCCCTATGTAGTGCCTACTCATCCAATATCCCTAGACTAGTTTCTGGCTTGTGGCCATCATCCTAAGATCTAGGTGCAGTGCTCTCAGATCCAAGGCTCCTCACTGATGATGGCCACAAGCCAGAAACTAGTCTGGGGATATTGGATGAGTAGGCACTAGATAGGGATTTTATGCACAAGCCTTCTGGCATCTATTGATTACTTTGGTTAGCACCTGGTGGCACTACTGTATGGAGAGTTTTGCCTTTGTTTAAAAATAACTATTAAAATAATGATGTTTCTTTACAAACATTAGTGTGGTTTCACACTTTTTTATTTTATTTTTGGAGAAATATTTGAATTATGTAGTAGTGAATATCTATCTGTTAAGTTATAGTTTTATATGAGCACTAAATTATCAATGAACTTCTATAAATAAGATAAGAAACACACGATATATAGAGAACTTTGAATTAATAAAGCATGATCGATGGTTTATTTTTTCATGTTAAATTACATCTAAATCATTTCTGTTGTTCACATTTAAATCTATATATAGAGCTTGCAAATAAGCTTTTTATCAACCTTTGCAGAATATCCCCAATCCCAGGCCAGCACTTCACTGAGGAAGCCAATAACAGAAACTGGTCTGGGATTGAGGATATTCTGTAAAGCTTGTTAAGAGCTTATTTGCGAGCTCTATATATAACATTTGTAACATATGACTTAATTTTTTTGTAAATTTAAATCTATATACAGAAACTGTTTTTAACATATATAAGTAAACCATTTCATCGTTTTTCGCTAATTAAATCAGATTTTATGTAAATCAAATTTTCCTATAAAAAAAATTATGACCCAGAATATAAATATATATTTTTAACAAATAAGAACAATAATTACAATATATTGTAATAAATGTTTATACAGTATAAGATAAAAACTGAGGGATATATTGAGTTATATATATACATATTTAATGTTTTACATTCTATATATGCTGAAAATTGTTTATGTAAATCTGTATTTATATATATATCAGATTTATATAAGTAGAAAGCTACTTCTATTTAAAAAGAGTATTTTTTTAGGAATAATTTTGTTAAATATTATCATTTTTGTTTTAACTTTATAATATGTGTTGTTTAGATACTAAGAAACATATTTTTATATTTTGAGTTTTGGCCTAATCCAGGCCTGATCATTATAAATAGAATCAAATCACTAAAAAAAAGGAAAAGGCCACCAACATTCTATTTAGTACAAAATATACCAAAGTAATTTTGAAAGAAAATTATTACTGGCTTATGAGAAATGTCTCAACAAGTTGCGGTGAAAACAAAAGTCAAATTATACAAAATATTAAAAAAAAGCAGTTATCTCATATAATCATGAATTACATATGTCATACGAAAGTCATAAAGAGTCACTATAATCTTTCTTCAGAATACAAATGATTAAATGGAGTAAGTTTAAATGAAAGAATAAAGTTACATAAAAGTAGGGTTAGAAATAAATATCTTAGTTCTGCTTTATATATCCATGAAAAAGATACAGGTTACACTATTAATTTTGATAAAGTTGAGGTTGTCTTCTTTGAGAGAAATGAAATAAAAAGATAAATTAAAGGATCTTTATTATTAAAAATTTATGATTCTGAAGCAATTAACTTACTTAAAAGAGTTCTTTTAATATTAAAGGTGTATGGGAAGTAAATGGAATTATGGGTAATGTGTTAGTCTAAATATGTTGTTATTTTGTAGTTCTTTACACTTGAGAAGTCTGCTTGTAGCAGTGAAACCATTGGTAGTGTTTTAGAGTTGTTGTTGTTGTTTTTTTAGCTAGTCTGGTTGAGGTTGTGAATTTGGGGTAATTTTGAACGGTAAGAAAGATATATCAGACACAATATATTTTAAATAATTAAAAAAAAAAAAAACCTTTTTTTTTAAAACACTTGTTAGTGATTTTATTTTCTATATCTTAAAATGATTTATTTTAATTAATTGCAAAGCATTTTAAAATAATTTTATACATTATTGGAATTTATATTTAATATGTTTATTTAGATAGAAGATTTGTACAGAATGGCATTATGTTAGTTCTGAAATTTGAATGAAGGTTAATTTCAAAGTAGTTTAACATCAAGATTAAAGTTTTATTATTTCCTAAATGATGATATGCATCTTTATTGATATTTTCGTTTTTATTTACTTTTCATACATTTATCTAAAGAATAAAACTTCATCATTCTATGATATTATATAAATAGGAAATAACTGCATTTGATATTGTTAGTAGACAAATACTGTTTCTTGAAGATCGCCCCCCCCCCTTAATATTTATTTATAAAATTAAATTCTAAGTTGAATTGTTGTTTATTGACTTGATATTTTTTTTAATCAAAACGATATTTATCCTTTTTTAAGTTAAAAAACTAAAAAAAAAACCTTCCTGTTTATTAATATAATTTTTTAGTTCAATGTGTTTTTTTGTGGCTTGTTATATTGAACTTATTTTTCAATTTATTCCATTTATTTATCAATATTTTTTTTTTAACCAAAAAAAAAAGACATTTATTTTAAAATTAAAATACTTTAAAAGTCAGTTTTGAAATTTTGTTACATTTTTAATAATTGAATTTAAATAAAAAGAGAGGCCAAAACTAAATTTAAATTATTAATATTTTTATAGCGGAAAATAAAATATAAAATTAGATATTTCACTTTTCCTTATAATTTAAACAGGAATAATTTTAACTATTTTTACCGCCAGGGTCAAGCTAATTTTTAATAATAATTTTGTAGTCAAGTAGGACTGATTTTTAGAATTAGTTCGCTAGTGTTTTGTTTTACAATGTTACATTGTGTACTAAAACTAGGAGGCATCAAGCGTTGGTGGCCTAGCGGCCAGCATAGCTGCCTTCCAAGCAGCTGGCCCGGATTCGCTTCCGGTCAACGCTTTGATATATATTAAAAAAAAAGAAACTAGGAGGCGAAAAACGTTTAAAATTGTGAAATTATTGAAATTTTGAATGTATTTATTATTAAGAAATTGGATTGGATAATAGGTTTTATGAGTAAAGAGTCTTTTGACAAAAACCACTTTGATCAAGTAAACAATTTCTGATAAATTGATAGATTTTTAACAAATATTTATATAAGATTTACTATTATAAATAATCATAACTTTTTTAAATATCTGTATTTGAAAAGCAAGTAACTACCTCCCACTGAGTTATGCAACATGGTTTCTGACATTACATAACTCAATGGGAGATAGTTATTTCTGGTTTTCAACATCCTACAAAAGGCTGGCTTTGCTATACCATGCATCAGTGGCAAACTAAAGTACTGGGAGGTTTTCAATCAGACCACAGACTTCTCTATTGTGTCCCCTACATTCTTCAAACTTACCAGTGCTCAATCCGCAAATTCAAAAGGTGGTCCCTTAAGGCAAAATTCCTCAATTTCCTCCTCAAACTCAGTCTTCACTCTCTTCCCCCAAATCAATTTTTGGTCAACCGTAGGGGTTTCACCAAGATCTCTCCCATATGACAGCTCTGTAAAACTGACAATGAAACCCTCCAGCACTTCCTACTTAAATGTCCCTTTCTGCTTGGAGTGAGACGTCATCAACTCCTGCCTTTTCTTGCACAGGAATACCATTTTCAACCTCCAAGAATCCATAGAAACATGGATCTTTGCAACTATTAGACTATCAGTTTTCCTCATCTATGCACTCTGGTTGCTCTGACATGCCATTATTTTTGACCAGAGGGTACACTCAGTGAATCAAAAGCTATTGGACCTAATTCGCTCTCTCAAAACCAGAGATACCAAACTATCCCCACCTCCACTCCTCACAGACACTTGGGCAATCCTCCAACTCCCTTCCTCTCAGCCTCAGTCATAGGACTCAATCATTCAAATGTTTGTGACCCATGCAGTGCTTGCTCATTGAAGACATGCATCTCGGACTGGCCTGGACTGCACACTGTTTCCCCTTTCCACTTCCCATTCCCTTTTCACATGTATCCTTCCCCTCTTACCATGTTGCTCCTGAAATTTAATTTATCATATAATCACTCCCCTTGTAAACCTTTTTCTAGCTGTAATTGTATCTGTTTTCTTTTATGAATAAACTTTCATCACTGAGAAAAAAAATTATATATATAAAATAATTTGACTAAAAATAATTACCAACATCTACCAAAAGACATTAAATATATAAACTAAGATCATTCTAACCAAGAATTTTTACTTATTTGTTTTGTTTTTCAGAGCAATTAAAAAATAGACCTTTCTTTTTCCAGAAAATCATTTGTCTGTCAGTTCCTCCCCCCTGTCCCCTCATTATCATAATTTCTTTCAACTTGTCCTTTATAATTTTTCTGTCTAAAATTATATGACCGATCCAGCTTTCCTTTCTTATAATGATTCAATAAGTTACTCTTATCAATATTACTATTGTTCTAAAATGTATATTTTAACATGTATTCTCCATTTTTTTTATATTATGAGAATAATTTTATAATCTCTGATTTACACATCATATAAACTATTTTATATGCTTCTTTCTTAGTTGTAAGTTTATGGAAATAAAATTACATACAAGTTTTATTAAATCCTATTTAATTAATGCATGTTTCATTAATTCTGTTATTATTTCAAGTATCCCAATATTTGTTCTATAAGTTTTTGTTCACCTACCATTCTTAAACTTTTATTTGCCTTTTCTATATATGTCTTTTTTTTAAAAAAAATTAGTTTTATTTATTATCTTTATAAATGTATTACAAAATTTCTTCTGTTTTAGTCAATTCGCTGGGGTTTTATTTTTCATTTATAAATTCTGAATATTTTGATAATATGAAACAAGGATTCTTACTTTGTCCAGTATTTATTCTATTTTTATTAAAACAATGCTTGCTTAGCAACTCATCTAAATAAATACTACCCAAAACAAAAAAATAATTTACCCTTATTATTTTTCTCTTTTCATATTTATTTATTTTGAAACAAGTCTGTTTAATCACATAAATATATCATTTTTTTAAACCATGTAATTGCCCTTTGTGGTTGGTGCTGTCCATATATGGCTGCCCAGCTATGTCACTTCCAATTTTCAGTCTACTTACAAACTTCTGAGCAATAAAGCAATTGAATATTGTACCATGTAACTGGCATTTCTACAACAACTCTATACTTTTTGCTTTTAGAACTTCTATCAAAATAATCATTTATTCTATGAACAGTACTTTCAAGATTAATAAAACAATAGTATCCCTTTATTTTTGTACCTATTTTTTACTAATTGTTTTTATTACTTTGCTTTTATCTTCTCTTTTTTTTTTAAAATCAAACTGTACTTTAGATAGAAATATGATTAATACAATAGAAATATGTATATTCAAGAATATGTGTAATTAATATTTAACAGCATATGAAATAAATGTGTTTTAATTCATCATAATTTATCTATATCCATGTTTTCACATTTAAAACTGACATTTTCCATTTCTTAGTTTTTATCATGTAATAATATTTTCTTTCCCAATTTAGCATTCTAGATAGAAGTATTAATTGAAAAAAAAAAACCAATAAGAATAAAAACAACTAAACATCATATGATCACTATTTTTTATGCATTAGATCCTAAGATCTAGATGCAGTGCTCTCAGATCCAAAGCTCCTCACTGACAAAGGCCAAAAGCCTTAACTAGTCTGGGGGTATTGGATGAGTAGGCACTAGATGGAGATTTTATGCACAAGCCTTCTGGCATCCATTGATTACTCTGACTTGCACTGAGTGGCGCTACTGTATGGAGAGTTTTGCCTGTTTTAAGAATAAAAACAAATTTGAACATTTTGAAAATATATACATTTTTAAAAGACTTTTAAGATCTTTTAGAATTTATTTAGGATTTCACTTATTTATCTGTCATCATAATATATTCTAGCAATATGTCCAGCACCAATGAATTTTAGTCTTGTAATTTTTCGTGGATATCAGTAATGGCTATTTGTTATCTCACTGATATATTTAGTATTGATTCTTTTTTGTTAATTTTAATATTTACCTTTCTGTACTCTTGTGAATGGTCAGTAGTCTCTGAACTGTTCTATTCTGTCTTCAAGTCCATAAGTAAACACCAATAGAACACATTAATTTCTTCTCTTTTAAACATTAGGCATATTTTCTTTTAATACTAAATTATTTCTACCACAGTGACTGCATCCTACTTTAATTCTATGAATAATTTCATCTATTAATAAACTTTTAAAATTATTTGTAATTGCTAACTTATTCTAAGTCATCAATCATTAATTTTAAAAATAATACTCTTTGACTGTTATTTCATTTTTATTAGCATTTGATTTTCATTACATTTGTTTGAGTTCTCATTTGATAGCTTTTAAATGTGCCCAGAAATTCTGAAGCATTCTTTACAAAAACAAACACATCATCTTTACAATTTACATGATTTAAACAATATTCATTTATTTGAATTTTTAAAGCCCATTTTAGTTTACAAAATACTTAAATTGCTGTAAAGTAAATGGAAATAATCTGTTCTATACCTTCACCAATCACTTTGTAATCTAATTTTTACTGTTGAATTTTGAGGAAGATTGTTTTAGGTTTGTCACAATCTTAAGCCACCTTAATATTCAAATCGTTAATCATTTTATAAAATCAAATGATTTTATTTTTTTATAACCTGTAAGTCCAATGAGAAATGGCAATTCATACTCCCTGGTCTTTTTTATAACTTCTCTTAATACTTGGATGTAATATAGTGTGCTGATAGCATATAAATCCAGCTTGTTCTTTTGATTGACTTGATCTAATGTTTTCTATAGGAAATTTGTAAAGATATTAATAAAGATTTTATGTAACTCTCTATTTAATTTACTAGCACTGTATTCACATGTAATTTTAAACAGAAGGGAATTACACCCTATATACATTCATTATAATGTTGTTTTAATACATCAACGATGTTTTGTTGAGTATAAATAATACTCTTAAATCAAAGCACAAGATAGAGACTTTGCAAAAATAAGAATGGTCATCTTATCTTTGTATCTAAATTCATTTACATAGGCCAGTCTAAAGTACCTTGAAATGAGAGTGTGGTCTTTCTTTAATCAGTTTATATCCATTAACTTTATTCTATTTATTAATGATTGCCAAATTTTCCAATTTATTTCTTGTTAATATTATGAAATATTAAAATCTATGTAACTCTCTATTTCTAGCAAGGTATTGATATATAATTTTAATCAGTATAGAATTACATCTATGCACACACTCTATAATGTTGTTTTAATTGGTGGCCTAGCAGTTAGCTGAGCTGCCTTTCAAGCAGCCGGCCCGGGTTTGCTTCCCTGTCAACACTTTAACATATAAAAAAAAACTATGTTATGTTGAATATGAAGGATAACTTTCAAATTTAAAGCACAAGATAAAGACTTTGAAAAGATAAGAGCATTTAATAGACCTGTATTTTATAATAGCTTTTTATTTTTCTTTTAGATCAAGATCACTATTGTACTCTTTCAATTATCTCATTTTTTATTACTCTATTTTTTCATCTGACTTTTTTTAAGTATAACTGGAGTCTCATAAACAGATTCAGGACAATCCTTGATCATTATGTTCATCTGCTTCAAAAACGTAATTTATCAGTCACTTATCTGTGGCTAAATACAATTATGAACCACGTAATTAGTTACTGCTGAGCCTGTGCTATTAAGGCAGAATTAAAGGACTTAATATAAGCTATTAGTGATTCTATCTTTTAGTTGAATCCACAAATTCCTTTATGATATTTTGTCAATAGGTAAACTGTGAAAGTGCATATGCTAAATAAATGAATACAACATCTAATAATTATATAATTTCCAATAAATTATAATTAATAAAAATCATATACAACAACTGTTTTAAAAATATATATTAATAATAACTATACACAAAAAGCCTTTTCCACACATGGTTTCATATCCTTTTCAATGTTAATCAATTATCATAGATAGAACACCACCTAGTGTTCTATAATGGAAATAAAATAACAGTAATGTAATAAAATATCAGTAAAATAGAATAAAACCTTCATTTAAAGATCCAATATAACTTTTAAAAAATGATTATATAACATAACAATGTAGAGAATAAATAATTCAGACATCATACAACCTTATATATACTATCTTAATATTTTACTGCTGTTTTATTATTTTACTTTCATTACAGGACACTAGATGGTGTTCTATCTGCAATAATTAGTCAACATTAAAATAGATGATTAACATTAGAAAAGGGCATGAAAAGGCTTTTTGTGTGCAATTACTATTAATATATATTTATATTTATATAGTTGTTGTAAATAATTTTTATGATTTATTATAATTTATATGAAATAACAGCATAATGAATTTTATTAATTTTCTTGTTTTATTGTAGCATTTCATTTTGTAAAGTTGATGGATCTATCAAATTTTCTTTATAATTTTCAAAACTTTTAATAAACGTTTTTTTGGAAAATGTAATTCAAAATAAATACTTACAAATGTATACATAGAAAAGCTTTATTTAATCCTAATAGCATGGAATGTTTAGCATGCTTTTGACTTCTTGGTAGTTACATTTATAGTAATAGTTGTATGATGAGCTTCTCACCCTTCCAACTGCCTTAGAATTATATATTGCTTGGGAAATAGATTACATCGTAGTATAAGTTCAGCCCACCTCCTATTAATATATATGGATGTGTAATGTCCAATAATAGGAGTTAGAGGGATGTAAAGTATACAAGGGTAAGACTTTAATATCAAATCCAGCAAAGGCTTTGAGCATTCCATTGTCAGTTTTTTAATGAAATGGACAGTGGAAAAGTTGGAAGAGTGAGAAGATTGAATCATGTCCATTAAAGTCTTGAGGAATTGCTACCTTAATATAAACCAAACACTGATTATATATATATGGGTGATTATGATCTGGCCCAACTGACGAGTGCTGATCCTGCACAAAATATGTATATTGGGGATTATATCTTTTGTGTGTGTGTGTTCATGTCTATCAGTTGCTTGAGATAGAGTGGATCGACTGAACAATTCTGAGTTTAAATCTCTCTATTTACATATATAAGAAAGATTGAATATAAGCAAAGTATATACTACCTTAGAATTAAATATTAAGATAATTTATATCTCTGATGCTTCATTTTTTCCAATTTTTCTTTGTAGTTGTATTTTTTTAATCACAACATTAACTCTTTTCTATACTGTTTTACAGATCGTACATGTTTTGTTTTTCTACATTTCAATTTACATTATTTGCATACATTCTCTTGTTTTATTAGAAAATTTTCTCTTGGGTAGCAGCTTTTTTATTTATTCCATTTATATAACTGGAGAAGGGGGGGGTATCGTAAATATCTGTTATTTTCTTATTGGGCTAATTTAGACTTATACCATCTTCACAGCCTTAAAATATTGTACAGTGATTTATAAACGTTTCATAAATTCATTGTATATTTCTCAAAGTTAAGAGATATTAACTCATATTATAATTTTATAAAATAGTTGTTAAATGTGTTAATCATATAACAATCTGGAAATAAATATTTTTTAAAAAAATATAATCCAAGTTTTTACTAAGATTTCAGTTAGATGCTTCCATGTTTATTTCTCTTTTGAATATTTTCAAAAACAAACAAACAAAACTTCATAATATAAAAGATTTTTTTCTCTGCAAATTTTGTATGTCAATATTTCCTCTCATTCGTATCTACCTGTATAGCTCACTGTAATTTCATCTTCCATACATTTTTCCAATTTAGCATTGAAATCTCCCAGGATATAAAATTTCATTTGGTCCATTTATAAGTATTCTTTATAAGTATATAAAAGCTTTTCTTTATCAGATTTAGAGTGGTTGAGACTCAAATAAAAAAACCTGCATGTGTATGTTTCCTTTGTTCTAATAACTAAATTTTGTTATTCTCCCTAACAGCCACTAATCTTTATTTTTTAATTCTACTAAATATCATTACACTTGCATACTCAATATTTGGTGCTTTATTGTAAATTTCATGTTGCTTTTTAAATTACTTTCCTCCCATCCAATAACATTCAATTTAATATTTGATAATGCTTCTTTCAATTTGTGAAATCTTCTTTCACTTGAAAGTCCTCTGCAACTGTGATTGGCTAATAAAAAGTCATTACCAACTGGAAGCTTTGATTAAAAATTAAGGAACTCTTAGCACTCCCTGTGCCTCTTTTTGGCAATTGCTCTCTTGGCTGATTAGACTCCAAAGAATGAGAGACAATTTATTATTGTCTACTATAACATAAGTAAAGAACTAAGTATTTGCACCCTTATGTACATAAACATTCATTTTTTCTTCAAAGAAACCTAGCTGATGTGAACATTAGAATCTATCAGATAGTTGAAAAAAAAAGATTATAGTGGAATTTTATTTAATTCAAAGATGAGAATTCATATATTTTCCTACCTGTATATGTTGATGTGCAATCAGATTATGTTTATTCACCATATATAATGAAACATGAAACAACAACTTACTGGAGTAGATAATATGCATTTGCCATGTTCATTCAAGTTTTTATCACTTGTGAGTTAACAGCAATTTTCTTTTTTGGGGTGTTATTCTGCAGAGATAAATTCACACACAAGTTTTCTTATAAATTAATTAATGAATTTAAAATATGATAATTTGCCAAATATCATATTAATTTATAAAGTTTTGTTTTATAATCATCATGTCATATTATGGGTACCAAAAGTTTATGTTAAACACACTAATTTCATTCACTCATCAAAGTGAGCTTTTTTTAACTTTCCTTAGCTAGTTAAAAATTAATTCATGCACTTTTATCTTTCAAATCAGTTACTTTTACAACTGTGCAAAATTACATAGGAAAAAATGTTTAAAGTACTTTTCAAATTTCTTTTTTTGAATATATTTTTACTTAAGATAACATGTTTGACTGTCTTATCATCTTAGAAGAAACTACATAAATATTTTGTTTTTTAAAAAAATATATCTTAAAATAACATAAATATTTTGTTGTTTTAAAATATCTCTTGATTTTTTTTTAAACAAACAACACTAAAACTTACACATTTTATTTCTATCATCATGTTGAAATAATAATATCAGAATTTTTAATAGATATATTAAATGTTTATAAATTCACATGTGTATAACTATATATACGCGATAGCGATGTAGTGAAAGTTATCAAAAGTGTCAACATGGTGTATTTCAGGTGATGATATCTCTGCAACACTACACACATACTATTAATCAGGTGAGAATTAAAGAGTATATCTGGGCTAGAGATAATCTCTAGGTTAATGAATGATCAATAATAATCATTTATATAATTTTAAAAAGTAGTTTGTGACAAAGTTGTGAGTTCAGAAAGGTTGACACTTGTAATCAAACTATAGTGAATTGTTAACGATAAAATTTTAAACAGGTAATGAACATATAAGAGATTGTAATCTGGGTCAACCAGTGCTGGTTCAGTACGAAATGTCAATCTTGGGATCATTTATCTGTCTCATATATCTTGGTCTTATATTTCAGAAAATTGTGATTAAACAGAAGTTTGAAATATACATTTTAAAATATAAATATGAAGTTAAAAATATACTTTAAAAAAGGTGTATATGAATTTAAAATTACAATATGAGCTATATATATATATATATCTTACTCATATGAAAAAAAGGCGAACTGTGTGTTTCAAAAAAGATTGATCTGACTTTTGAGTTGATGGGTGATTGAGATATGCATTAAGCTAAGGTGGAAAATGCTGTGAGGTAAAATTTGAAAATATATAATATGTAATTAAGTAAAGATGAGATGCATCTTCTATATAGAAAATACATCTTATTAAATAATAGTTGATACGCAATAGTACAAAACATTAAATAGATATAATTAAATTTAATGAATTATATATTTTAGCTGAATGTATGCCTGTAGACTATCCATAAAAAAAGAGCCCAAGTCAATAAACTAGAATATGCATTTATTTAAAGAGTGATATAGAAATGAAAATAAATCTTTTTACCCAATACCATTTCTGCATAAAAGGGTTCCACTTTAAATAATAAATTATATCTACAAGCATTGGTGGCCGAGTGGTCAGCATAGCTGCCTTCTAACAGTTGTCCCGGGTTCGCTTCCTGGCTGATGCTTTGATATAAATTATATCTATATTTTGACTTGGTTCATTTTAAGCATTTATTTGTTTCTCTGATTATGTGGTAGCTGTGTAGAATCACTTTGAAATTATTTGCATAAATAATATATGACTGAATGAAGATTGAATGGTGATCAACGTCTTTATTCATCTATCATTAATGCTAACACCTTCCTCTTATTTCTCTCCATTCTCTTGCACAATACAGAAATAGGTTGTTGTGAGCCTTTCACATTATCACTCATCATCTGCGCCAACTGTTACAGTGGGCTTTAATGTTTGTAAGATCACATTTTTATCTTTTACTCCATACACATCAATTTTAATTCTATTTTTTTTATTGCTTCAAGTTATAATTGTACACTCATTTTGTCTTTTTATATGTCTATTTTTTTCTGCTGTAATAATGTCCATAGTCAGATTACCATTTATTTCTCATGGTGATGATGTGAGATCATCTAAAGTAAAATAATATACAATGGTCATTATTTTGCTACTTATAAAAGAAATACTGGTTGTTACGGATAATTCAACCGATGACATATTACCCTGAAGGCATATCAGTCTGATGTTGCAATTTTTAAGATAACGTCTCCAAGTGATCTGCGGACACATGTAATCGCTAAAATGTGTTCGCAGATCACGTGAACATGGTACATTAAAAATCGCAATATTAGACTGATATGCCTTCAGGGTAATACATCATTGGTTGAATTATCCAGGTCACATGCTAAAAACTATTCAAAAATGAAAAAAATCTGATGCAGGTCAGGCAAATACTAAAAAAAAAATACAAAAAAAATTTAAAAAAATGTACATGCATGCGTCAAAATATTATTCTCAATTTTAAAATACAGCAGCGCGTAGCGTTGGAATTGGCGGGGGGCTCCGGATGTTTCTGGCAAGCTGCAGGCTTGGCGTACATGTATATAAGATATTGTATTACTCTCATAGCTGTAATTTTTATAATTGCCAATGACGAAAAAAATTTTCTGTATGATATAATTCAGAAATTAAAAATAAAATTAAAACGTAATTCAATGTAAGTTTGAGAATTGTAGAAATATTAACAAAAAATTTTTGTAAATTTTAAATAAACAGCTAAATAAAAAAGATGCGATTTAATGCAAATCTGGTATTAATGGCATCGAGAAAACGCCGCACTTTTACATGCATTTGGTAATTTTAAAAACGTACTGTATATTGCAAAATTGATTTAAAAAATTATTGCAAATTATTTACACATTAAAAACGTAATGTAGAAATATTAACAAAAAGTTTTTGTAAATTTAAAATAAACAAACAAAACACTTTACCCGAATTAATGCGAATCTGGCATTAATGGCGTCCTTGGAGAAACCGTGTTATCACATGCATTTGGTAATGTATATTCCAAATTTGTTTTAAAAAATTATTGAAAATTATTTACACATTAAACGTAATTCAATGTAAGTTTCAGAATTGTAAAAATATTAGCAAAAAATTTTTGTAAATTTAAAATGAACAGATAAATAAAAAACACTTTACCGGAGAATAAATTATTTACACATTAAACGTAATTCAATGTAAGTTTCAGAATTGTAGAAATATTAACAAAAACTTTTTGTAAATTTAAAATAAACAGATAAATAAAAAACACTTTACCGGAATAAATTATTTACACATTAAACATAATTCAATGTAAGTTTGAGAATTGTAGAAATATTAACAAAAAATTTTTGTAAATTTAAAATAAACAGATAAATAAACACTTTACCCGAATTAACAGCTCAAAAAAGTAACTGTGATGCTGTTAGCAAAATCACAATAGACAGAAAAATCAAAAAATTTCCCAAACCTCTCTCCGAATTTTAAATCTCACGAGTGAAAAAAAAAAATTAACTCTCTGATGGATTAATCATGCCAGTCACTTTGATGACAATGTTGTCATGCAAAAAACGTCGATGTCTACCGGAAGGGAAATCGGTAAGTCAAATGCGTCATCGGTTTAATTATCCGTAAGTACCGAAATACTGTATTAGTGGCTGTCTTTAGTACTACTAATGCCTGCAAATATGTTAAAATGTGGATGAAGTATGCTATATTGTTACTAAGAAGTGTGAATTTAATCTTCATACTTGACTAGAGTGAAGTAATAAAAAGACATCCCTGTTTTTTTATTGTTTCCTAATTTTTAATTTCTTAAGTAAAAGTAATAATTTTATACTTTATTCTAATATTAGTATTAAATTTTATGTTTATAATTATGCGGGTTTTTTTCTTCGTTTGGAAAATACAATATAAACTTATTTAATACTCATCAGATTATGCTTATGTTAATGCAGTTTTTAAAACTGTATTCTAAACTATGTCTTCAGAAATTTTATATGCAGCATTTTAAGATTTTTTTATAGTATGTTTAATTTATTAATGTTGGTTTAAATTTATTTTCTGAAAAAATATATAAAGTGATTTCATTTAAAGAGAAGAGGCATGTGTTTTTATTTTATTTTATAAGGGTGATTCAAAAATCCACACTCCAATTATATTAAAACTTCTGTTGGATACACTGTCTTATCATTATTTTCTGTGTGGAGTTGCTATCTCCCTACTCACTATTGTGTAATTATAAATATTTTATGTCACCTTAAATATGATTGCAATACAAGAAATAATGGCCAACCCACTTGTGATTTGCACAGAAGAGCAGTATATAATGATTCTTTTTTTGTGGTCTGATGGTGTGTCTGATATAAATATTTCTCAAATCTATATGCACAGTATGAAGAAAGTCTTCAGGCATGAAGTATTGTGTATGAATGAAAAGAAAAATTCAAGGAAGATTGTATAAATATCAGCCATGAAGGAGACAGATGCCATATCCATGAACGGTGATAACATTGAGTATACATATGAATGAATTCTATTGGATAGAAAAGTGACAGCATATTGTCATGTGGCATATCATTTGCAAGTGAGCCATGGATCTCCCTATGTGATAATCTATGTCAGAGTTTAAAATGTTTATGTGCGATTGTTACTGAAACAACTCACGGGAGAGCAATACAGAAACATTTGGATATCTGAAAGCAATTGTACTGATACACTGTGAAAAGTGAAAACTTCTTGAAAGAGAATAATTACTGGTGATGAGATATGGATTCATCACTACAAGCTTGCTAGTAAGTAGAAAAGGATGAAGACTCATGTCTGATGAAGAGATCATGAAGTCAACTGTGCAGCTCAGTCTGAAACATT
Source organism: Epiperipatus broadwayi (assembly GCA_028023455.1). Taxonomy (NCBI): domain Eukaryota; kingdom Metazoa; phylum Onychophora; class Udeonychophora; order Euonychophora; family Peripatidae; genus Epiperipatus; species Epiperipatus broadwayi. Next base: position 702,942 of record JAQFVV010000147.1, read on the forward strand.
TTTTAATGAGGAACAGCCTGTCCATTAAAGTTTAAAGATTGGCTAGCTGAGCACTGATTGTATATATGTGCGGAGATAGTAATCTGGACCAACTGATGATTGCTGATTTAGCATGAAATACGTGTATTGGTGATTATTTATCTTTTCAACATGTGTGTGATCAGGTGACTCAGCAATATGAGATGGATGGAGAGTTGAGGGTCGTGTGAAGGTCTGAGTTTGAATCCGCTATATATTACAGTATACAATAGTCAAATATGTTTAAAAATACATATATACAAACAACAAAGATTACCAATTATAAAATTATCATATACTGTATATTACAGTATATATGTGCAGGTGTGTGTAACACTGTACAGTGTATTAAATTACGTATTTAATGAGCAAAAGTAAAAGTTTGCTAATAGATGGACAAAATATATTAAAAAAGAGGTAAATTATGTCGAATAATGATGTATTTGTTTTTCTGGAAGTTGAATAAAATAAATTCTACAGGCAGAGCGCGATAATTTTTGACTCATTTTTGTATACTGTTTATTTTAACTTTTAAAGTTTTTCAATGGTTCAATTAATGATTGTATTTAGTTTTTAATGACTCATACAAAAAAAAAAACAATTTTGATGACTATAACATATTTTTTTTTCTTTACTTGCAGATTATTTGCTTCTATTTTGGGTCGACCTACCAGCGCTATAGTTCAAGGGTCTACTGTAGATTTTGAAAAAATCAATGCGCGCTTTACTTTACTACAACAAGGAATTGAATCTGAATCCACGTTAGAAGAAAGTTATTCCTCCTGACAAATTTATTTTTGAAGCCATAAATAACTTATGCAAAAACGTTTGAAGATAATTCCATAACTAACTGATTACTTTATATAAACTTTAATCTTACCTGATACTAATTTTGTAAATAAGTTATTAACTTTTAAAAATAAATACATATAAAAATAATCAAAGGCATTATTGCTTGAAAGCTCATAAGCAAATCAAGTACCAGTAAAGAACAGGCAGAAATCTTCTAAACTATTGTAATTACTTTCTGTTATTTATAAGTATATTCTATTTCTTTTTTGAAAGTATAGTCATTAATTTAGAAGTTTGAGTTATATTTAAACACGTGATTTTTAATTAACCATTTCAAAACTGCAGAACACTTAATGATTTGAAAAAGATTTTAGAATAGCAAAATTAATAATATATAATACAAAGTAAATAAGTCATAAATCACACACAAAAATTTAGAAGAACCTATCTTTTATTAAAAATGATAAATTCCAGATTATGTACCAAAAATATATATATATATATTTTTTTAAAAAAAAAAAGACTGTTATTAGACCAGCTGTGAATGAAACTCTACATGGCAACCTAAAATTTTATTTGAAAAAACAAACAAACACATATTTACTTTATAATGATGATCACATATAATGAGCAATCACTGGGGTGAATTAAACTTTTTGATGTCCTCCGAAATAAAAGTATCCATTTTTTTGTGCATTCTCCTCCACATAAATTCGGCCTAATAGGAATTGAGATGCTGATGTGGGAAAGCAAGATTTTCAGTAACAAGTTTATCCTAATTGGAAGATTATGCAATGTTGAGGTAAAAAATCATTAATTTTTATTTTTAGAAGATTGTAAGTGATTATAATTCGGTGTTTATTTATAGATTTGTTTCCGAGATTGAGATTCATTCAGAGCAGGTCTAATTCCAAAGTACCAAAAAAATTACTATATTTATAAAAAAATATAACTAAACTAACTTTTAATTATAAATTTATTAAACGCACATTGATTACGTAAGTAATATTTACTGAGGCTATAACCTCGATAAATGCGTGTAAAAATGCGATAGTAGGGACCTCTACAGGTATTTTAACCACAAGTTTACGCTTTCTTCCATAGCGTAAGCTTGTGGTTAAAACACCTGTAGAGGTCCCTACTATCGCATTTTTACACGCATATTATCGAGGTTATAGCCTCAGTAAATATTAAACTAACTTTTATAAAAAGATACTACTAAAGTATTTGAATGGAGTGTCTTTTACACATTTTGTCTACACAACCATTCTAAACCCTTTTGTTCTGAGACATGTTTTATTTAAATTCATTTACTTTGTGTTATTATAACGGAAAATAATTATTTCTAATATATTATATTTTAACTAATACTCACATCATGTACGAAAAATTAAAAATAATGACCATCAAAGTTATTCACAAAACTGAAAATAATAATAAAGTTATTTATTAATAAAAAAGTGTGTTACTTGATTCAATACATAAAAATTATGGCTTTAAACCAGGATTTCTCAACCTTTTTTTAACTATTACCCCCCCTTTTTCATAATCGTCCCCATAAAATTTATAAAATATTGAAATGACCATCTAGGCCCCAATTTTGAAGTCCTTTTGATTGTAATCCTGAGATTTTTTCATCTCCCAAAATTTATTTTTCGCCCTCAAGGGGGCAATTTCGCCTCATTGAGAATCCCTGCTTTAAATTGTTGAAAATATAATAAATATTTGTACATATAACAGATATTAAATATATATACAAACTTCAGTAGAAAAAAAAAATAATTGTGAATATTTTTGACTTAAAAAGTAGACTTAAATAGTTTAGTTAAATACAAATTGATACTTCTCTGGAGTACAAACTTCATATGTTACTGTTCATTTAAGTGTGATTCTGTGTTAATATGTCATTTTGCAACAACTTTTATTTATCTTATAATCTCTTTAAAGTTGTAATTAATAATTTGTTAAGTGCATAATCATTATCTAAGTAATATATAATAAGGCTATAACCTTAAGACTATGCACCTAAATACAACAGTAGGGACCTCTACTTTAATACAAGATTAATGACTTTAAAAATTATTAATTACAACTTTAAATTGTTTTAAAAGATTTCTAATTATAAGAGCTTCACACTGACTCACTATAAATCGAAAGATTTCTCATATGTTAGCTTGTATAGAAATTGTGGACTTAATCAGTGAAGTATTTCACGCACTCAAATCAAAATGCTTTAGATTTGGCTATATAATTAAAAATTATGTCGAAGATAAAAGTGGCCATTCTTGTCTTTTAAAGTCATTAATCTTGTGTTAAAGATTTGTAGAGGTCCCTACTGTCGTATTTAGGCACAGAGTATTATGGTTATAGTCTTAATATATATTACTTATATAATCTCTTTAATAATTTCACAGAACAATATCAACAAGTTTATAGAATGCTACTATTCTAAATAAAAATTAAAAATAATATGTTTAATATGATTTATTATTAATAATATTGCTTTAATATGTTTTACATAACTGATTTTTAAAATTAAATTAAAATATCTACGAAATCTGTAATCATCCTTTAGGTTAGCCATCACTCAGTGTTAGGTTTAAGACAATATCAATTTCACTTTTTTTGTTTATTTGAATGTCTTTCTTCAATGTATCCATCATCATCTTGTGGGTTTTTTTTATTTCATTTTGTAATAATAGTAGGGTTTTATTTTTTTGAAGTTATTTCACAGGATATTCATTTCTCATTGAATTAATGATGTTCTGCACCTTATAATTTAGACTATATTGCATTTTTAAAAAGTACATTTTACAAGAATGAAATTTAATTAACCTATTTATTTAGTATACTGAATATTTACTACAGTAAATAGAGGAATTTGAACTTAGGATTTTCAGTCTATACTGACTGAATAGGTTAATTACATATTGCCTTGAAATACATCATAGTATAAGTCCAGCCCATTCCTCTTCTATTAATATAAATGGATGCATAATGATCCAATAATATGAGGGGTTAGATTGACATAATGTCTATATGGGTGTGACTGCAATATCAAATCCACCAATGGTTTTGAGCATTCCATTCATTGGTTTTTCAATGAAATGGATGGTTGAATTGAAGTCTGTCCATTAAAGATTAAGGAAATGCTATCTTAATATAAGCCAAACACTGATTGTATATGTGTGTGAGATATTACGCTATAGTCCAACTGATGATGGCTGATTCTGCATGAAATACATATACTGGGGATCATTTATTTTTTCCATATGTGTATTATGTGTATCAGTTGTTTGAAATGGAGTGAAGGATGAGTATAGACGAAAAATCTTAAGTTCAAATTCCTCTATTTACTAAGAATGAAATTTTCAAAATATTTATTTTATTGCCTTTTAGATTTATTTTTCAATGCAAATTTTATCCTTAAAAAAATTATTTATTTTTATATAAGGGATTCGAACTCAGACTTTTACATGACCCTTAACTTTCCATGCCATCTCATATTGCTGACCCACCTGATCACACACATGTTGAAAAGATAAATAATCACACCAATATCTGTATTTCATGCTAAACCAGCAATCATCAGTTGGTCCAGATTACTATCTCCACACATATATACAATCAGCGCTAAGCTTTATATTAAGATAGACAATCTTCATACTTTAATGGATAGGCTTCAAACTATTCCAACCCACAACTTTTCAGCCATCCATTTCATTGAAAAATATGATGGAACGTTCAAAGCCCACGTTAGTACCTGTCTGAGTTCGAATCCCTTATATATTACATTATATGTGCAGGTGTGTGTAAGCCTGTACAGTGTATTAAATTATATATTTATTTTTGTAAAAAAAAAAAATGCTTTCTAAGTTTCCAAACCAAAATTACAGCAAATTGGTGTGTTGTATTTATGTTGAAAGATTATAATTTCAAAAGTCAAAATTAAATATATACAGTATTTATAAAATAAATTATTTTTAGGACATTCTAAACAATTTTCGCAAAACATATATATATATATGTGCGTGCAATAAACAAAGATTTTATAATTTGGAGCAAATAGTATTAAAATTTTAGGCGATGTGTTAAAAGAATTTCTATTTTATCTAAATTTTAACCTTTAGTTTGATTTTGTTTAATATTTATACATCTTATATATATATATGTTAAGCATATATAATTATCTATAAATTATCATTACCGTCAGATATATCATTTAGAAGTCCAATCATGCTTTTCCTCGGTGATGAAAATTGCATTATATTACAAACACGCAAATATCATTGAAAGAATCAAGAAATAGGGCAGGGCTATACAGGACATATTTCTAGAAGAGTGTCTTAGATGGAACTCCAACAAATTGTAAAAGACATAGAAAGAGACCACATGTGAGATGGATAAATAAAATAAGGAAGTGTGTTGTTGAAAACAGACGAGATTAGAGAACCTGGATTAAACTTTGAGAGACTATCCTGCAATGGGTTGATAATGCTTGAAAGTAAAGATGATGATGATTATGAGCAAATTATAGCCAACGCAGTAGTACTCATCTGATCATCCCAAAGTGTCTTTATTATTTATAAAACAATATTGGATCATTAAGTAAATTATCTTTGGGAAAACTATCTAAAATATTTTTGAGCTTTCTTGAAAACTATTTTGTTAGTTGGAAACAAAAATCCAAACTTCATTCGTTATTTGAAATCTATGTTCCTAAACATTGCTGACTATTACACTGTTGAATATACCTCCCTGCTTTTTTTATTTCATGTAAGGATAAATAGAAAAACTGCATTTAAAACGATCTCTGAAAGACTAAGATATCTCTACTAGCATAGAAAAGTTATTACCAGATTTGCAGTTGTGAGGATTTGGATATTCTTTGCATCTTTGTTCAATCCATTAGCTAAGAATCTTTTGAACAACCATATACCAATATTTTATGATTAACTGGATTGGATCGACTATGTTCTAGAACATTACTTGATGAAAGTGTATTTTATAAAATATTTTATATATGTATTATTTTTCTTTTTTTGAGTATTTCCAAGAAGAATCTAAATAATGCCACCATTTTTAGTGTCTGAAATGAAATTCACAAGCATGTTAAAAATTGTTTATTAGATTTTTGTAAAAAAAAAAATTCTCATTATTGAAAACTTACTAAACTAATATCAAAGCGATATGAAATTCAGTCCATTAATACTAGTAGGATGGACAACCCTGAAATATTCCAGTGTCATGTTGTACTTTCATCAATACCTAACATGTATACAACCTTTGAAGAAAATCTACTTGATAGAAATATTTTAAAAATTAGTTATAAGATTTGACCCAGGTAAACAAACAGAATTTCTAAGTTAAACAAAAGCATTTCAAAATATTGTCAAAACAATAGTATATCAAAAGAAATCCCAAAATTTTCAACTTAAAACAGAATATCAGTTATTAAAAAATTCAGATTTAGGATCCAATAAATTCTCATTCACTTGAAGAAATGAAAGACTGGAAATGTTAATGCTATCTAAAAATTATTTGAATGGTTAAAAGTGCAGTGGAGATAAAAATAAGGTAGGGTATGTTAAAAGAGTATATATTAGGAATTCTGTTTTGAAAATAATCATGAGAAAAGAACATGGTTTCATACAATGAACAGCTGAATTAGTCATATATATATATTGAACCGAATTCGAATATGTGCATTCGAAACACTGGTCTCTTAGGCAGAGAAGAACATTCGGAGAGTATGTATGCCCAAACGATAGCTATAAAGTATATAACTAACGTTACATTTCCAGGACATAGCTTCTTCTCGGCTGTTGAGTTGAACACCATGTCCAAAGCACTTTTTTGTTTCTGTATAACCACGGGCGCCAGCTGCTTATTCTAAAAGAATAGACAACGCACTTTGAACAGTGGCCACTAACTCAATGCCTAAATCCACAACTAGCTCAGTTGTTTGTAATCACTAATAGATTATACTTAATTAGTGGTTAAAAGACTTGATAAAAGAATTGTAAAAGGAGTTGATAAAATAATTTGATAAAAGGAATTGATAAAAAGAGTTGACCGACAAATAAAGTTTAATTTTAAAGATAATTTATTAACTAACATTTATTTACTAAATTTAAACATTTTATAATTCTAATAAAACACACGCATATTTTAAATTAACATTTCTAAATAGTTTAAATATTCTTGAATATTTTTATAACAGAACACTGGGAATTTATCTACTTTGATTAATAATATTGATATAAGGATCACGCACATATTAACTCATGTACACACATAATAATGATAATAAAGGACTATATAGCATTTGAAATTTAATCACACACATCAATAGTTCATTTATGTATGAAATAGAGTTCATATAATTAGACTCTTGAAAGATTCGTACGAATTAATGCCATGCAATGGCTATTACAGTATAAATGAAATAAGCAAATGTTTTACCTAGGCTTTTGAATGTTGACATAGAATTTTGTTCTTTGGAGGCTGCTTTCGGTGAAAATGTTTCCATTATGAATGCTTACCAGCCGGCTGGGACGTTTCCTTGCTGAGTTTCCTGATTTTCACGATTATTACTATTGGAGACAATTAGATACTGACGGAAATTTTCTAAGATGTTAAGCTGACATTATTTCACGGGCAAATCTGCTGTTTTCTAGGACATCTGGGCTGGAGATAAACGTGCATTCCTAAGATCTTCTCAACACTGCATTTTGTTTGTTAACTGCTCAATTAATTTCTGAACTGCACTCACTCAATAAATTTGTGAACTGATCTATTGTCCGATAAAAAAGTCTATTTATACCTGCGACGTGTTGTCATTGTAATATCTCCTTCAAAGATCTGTTGTCAAAATTCCAGTGATAATCATTTGATAAACGTGTTTTGGAAGATTGCTTAATTAGTAATAGCCATGCAAAACATATTGTTTTACATTAATTAATATCTAATAGCCATTGCCGTGTTTTTTAATGATAATCCTCTTTAACTTTCATTTATTTATAATAACATTTATTCTATTGTTGACAATCGCACATATATACGCACATATATCAGAAATCACACACTCTGATATATAATCTAGTCCAAAAGTATGGCCATGACCAGATCACCGAATCCATAATTCCTACCGACACCCCACCCCCCAAAAAAATTAAGCTGGCTTGACCACCTAATCCTGTCAACAATGCAACAAAATAAAAATGCCCATAACAACTATCAAAGCAAGATCAAGCTGTGGGATGCCCATCGCATCCTTAAACAAAATAATCAAATCTCTTCTACAAGATTAGGAAAAACTAATCACAAGCTGATTACCCTATTCAAGTATTGGTCTCTAGAACCAAAATACTTAGATTACTTACTTAAAATTAATCTGGATGCCATGCCGGTCAACTGGTTCCTCAGATATAAAAGATCTATCACCAAAGTCCAATCAATTTGCCACAGCTGTGGCAGGGATGAGGAAACATTTGACCACATAATTAAAACATGCATGGGTTTAGGTAATATTAAAACAATAATATTTAACAATTCAAAGATAGATTACTACAAAATACTTAATATAAAAGAATGCATTCGTGGAAGAGATATTCCTACAATCAGGCTGTCAATTTTCATCACCTATGCCATTTGGATTGTAAGGTGCAAGGCACAATACCAACATCCCAAGCCAGATGAAAACTCATTATTTATTCAGAGCATAGAGAAAATTAAACAAAGAGACAAAACTCTTGCCACAACATTCATTTTTCAAGAGACATGGAAGCTATATCAGACTCTCTAATAAAGTTAACAAAGAACTTAACCACTAAATACCTATCCCTGTTTAACTCAATAATGTTAGTTCCATAACTCATCTAATATTGTAATTGTTCATTACCCATATTTCTAATATATCACCTATATTAATTAGTTTAATAAATGTTTTTGAGAAATATATTAGTTTTAACATTATTTTTTCTTTAATTAAACTTGAATGAAAAGAGATTTGTATGTTTTAACTTTTTAAATTATATTTTTACGAATACTAATAAAAAAAAACTCTTTATTTCCTTTTGTAAACCTTTAGTTTCATTTCTCAAACCAAGACTCCCCCTCCCCCCTTTTGATTAATCAATTGTAGCTTTTTATTTCAAAACTAACGCTAGAAAACTAGTTGATTCTTATCCTTTTCTAAAACAAACTGCAATAAACTCTTCAACGTTTAATTTTATGTTTTTCTTTTATGAACGATTATTTTAATAATATAATTTTAGATAAAATTATATGTGCGTATATCAATATAGGTACAATATATATATATATATTGGACTACTTCCATCAACTAATATGAGTATTGAATATCTTTAGAAAAAAATTAACTTTATTTAAATATTCCAAATAAATTCAACAGTTAGTTAGAGCACATAGGAAGGATAATACATGCGCAATGTTCCAAGATGTATTATTATTCTTTCTTCTTCAGGTGTTGCTGGCCTGACCAGTGACAATCCTAGTGTGAGAATCAAACCTGGATTCTTAAATTCTTGAGTATTAACCAACTGAGCCATCCTGCCAAAGGCAACAGTCAGTAGAAATTTCATATACTTATCTATGAGGTTCCTTCTGATTGCTCCATTTTTTCCTAAGAGCAAATTTGATTAGTGGTTTCCATGCATTATGTATAGTCATGCTAGGTTGACTTATGGGATTGTTTGCCATTGTCATGCAAGCAGCTATGGAAACCCCTAATCAACTTTGCTCTTAGAAAAAAGTGGAGAAATCAGAAGGAACCTCATAGATATGAATATGAAATTTCTACTGACTGTTACCTTTGGAAGAGTGGCTGTTTGTTAGAGCATTACCTTAAAATTCAATACTCAAAAATAGACCTAAGGGTCCAGGTTCAAATTCCATGCTAGTACTGTCACTGGTCAGGCCAGCAACACCTAAAGAAAAGGGGAGAATAATACTTCTCAAAACATTGTGCCTAAATGAACCTGTGTGCTATTACTAATAGTTGAAGGTATTTGGAATATTTAAATCAAGTTTATTTTTCTAAAGTCATTCAATACTCATATTAGACAATGAAAATAGTCCAATATATAAGTACAACTAAAACCCTATCATCACAAACCTTTAGGAAAACAGCTGAATTGAGTTTGAAAATACGTATTACAAGATAATAATAAATTTATAATTTCATACACCAAATAAAGATCAAGCAATAATAATAGTTTATATGCTTTCAAAAACATTCTCAATAAACTTATACTGGATGTTTTTAATTGTTGAAAACTTTTTAAAAGTCCTGAAAGTAATGGGAGCCATTTGAACCGAAAAAGATGAGGAACAAAAAGTTGAAAATGAATTTTGTTACGATTATACAACAAACACCACACTTTTCAATAGGTTTTTATTTACCAATTTGCAACGCTGCTTTTCAACTTCATTTGCGGTTATTTACTTTTGAAAACTACAATATATTCATTCCCAAGCACGATTTTTGTTTTAGAACAAATGAAATAATTTTTAGAAATAAACGGATTCTGCTTCTTCCGTGATATTGATTTTTAATTTAGTCATAGAAATACTTTTTAGGTAATTTGTTGTTTTTACATTTCACACTCTCAATCCAGCAAAGATGTTTTTTTACCTCATGAAGCAAGTTGGGGGGGGGGGGCTGATTTCTATTACAATCTTTCAATTCCACGTTAAGAATATTATGAAGCATTTTTGCAAAATTTCACCAAAGCATTTAATTGCATTGACGTGGAAATTCTTATCTCAATTGGATACATTCAGAGAATAACAATCCATATAATATTAATATCATCTATGTTTCTTATTACTTTTTACAATGCTTCTTTACAAGCCACTACGACAGTTTTGATTGCCCCAGCAATCTTTTTCAGAATTTGAGATTTGGAAATATAAGTAGAAATTCTGAAGAAGATTCTGGGGCAATTAAAACCGTCATAGTGGGTTGTAAAGAAGCATTCTAAAAAGTAATAAAGAACATAGATAATATTAATATTATATGGATTTGGCAATGCAATAAGAAAGATAAAATTATAATACTTCATAAAGAATAACAATCCTATGTGCAATTAACTTACTTGAAATCATTATTTATCACCATTGATGAAATATCCTATCTTTGAACTTGTTACATACCTCATGAAGTTTTTAAATACGTTTAACAAGTTTACATTTCTACTAAAACAGATAAAATATTTTTGGTTTATTCTCTTTTTCAAACTGTTTGCAAGTCAAAAGATGTTGACTTTTTTATTACTAGTTGGTGAAACATCTGAGGTTTTTGGTCATTAATTATAAAATTAAAGTTTAATAGGTTGTATTATGTGAGATGGGTGGTTAAGATAAGTAAGTATTCTGGGATCATGTGGAGAAGAGAAGCTAGAGATGAGAGAAGATGGATTGAACTTGGAGAGATCTTCAACCTGTAATGAATCGATAATAGTTGAAAATGATGGTGATAATGATTCAGTGCATTAAAATTATCACTTACATTAGTCTTTGAATTGGCAACAGCCCTATCAAAAACAACATATTTCAAACCTGGACACCATAAAATGAACCTATTGGCCTGATCTAGAAATTGGTTAAAGTCAATAAATCATCCATCAAACCTTTGCTGTATTATTATTTCTTAAAGCTGCTTACAAACTGCTCCAGGTAATACTATCATAAAGTGGGCAATAAATTTAGAGCTAATGCATATATGTTTTCCTGCAGGTTTGTGATGATGGTGTTCTAGTTGTATTTTTTATATTGAACTATTTCCATCACCTAGTTCAATATAAAAATACAACTAATGCATATGTAAATATTTGTGTGGAAGATGATAATAGGGACCAACTGATGAGTGCTGGTTTAGCATGAAATACATGTATTGGTGATTATTTATCTTTTCTGCATGTGTGTGGTCATTCATGTATATCAATTGTATGAGATAATGTGGATAGTTGGTGAATGAATGCTTGAAAGTCTGAGTTCAAATCCCCTATATTTCTAATGCATATGTTTGTATAATAAGTTTTTATTTTCTCAACCAGTAAAAGTGCATCCCATTGTGCAGTGGCTGCATAATATGTACACACTTTCATAAATAATCATCTATTTTCCAACATTTGAACATAAACTTTATGATTAATTGATTCGTGACATTTTTCTTGCCTCCAATCAACACCATATCTACAAAGCATCTTGATTCTTTAAAATCACTTTGACTTTGGGTTACCTATGACTAAAAAGAATCTTCTCAATAAAATCCTTAAAATTGCATTTACTTTAGTATATAATAAAAGACCCAGAAAGAGACCTCATGTGAGATAGATGGATGAAATAAGAAAGTGTGCAGGAGTGGTGTGTAGAAGAGAAGCTAAAGATCAGAGAAGATGGATTGAACTTGGAGAGACCATCCTGCAGTGGATTAGTGATGATGATAGTAATGATGCTCTGCTTGGTTTAATGCAATGATAGACAGATGGACTTTGGAATGTCAGGTTCTTGTATCAATTTCAGTTCCTGCAATTCTGTCACATCAACTTTTTAAGAATTCATGAGCAATAAAACTATTCAATTATTTATTTTATAATAATGATATTTTATTATGCTTACTAAGTTTCTTCAATCATACACATTCCTCAAAAATTATAATGAGGTCTAAGATAATTAATAAACATTAACTTCTCCAAGTATCTTATTGTGAACTATAGTCTATCTATTTTTAAAAATTCAATAAGCTATTTTAAATATCAATGTCCAAATTAAATTGATAGAATGAAAATGGCCATCCACTGGATGTAACAACTTAGCCTGAGTTATTGAGAGGGATCACTTTAGACATTTTCTAGATTCTTTTACACTTATAGACCGCAGGAGGTATCTTAGACTGCTCACATGTGAAATCATTTGCAGAATGAAATAATAAATCCAGGTTTCAAAGTAACTAATTTTTGATTGCACTGCCTCATGCCAAATTTTGTCTAACATTCTCATGGTGCTAAACCTATTTTCATCATTTCTTATTTAGAAATTATTAAAACTAAAGCTTGTCTTTGATCTTTCTGAACATTTAAATGGTGATTCTTATCATTTATTCAATAAATATATATAATCAATAAATCGAATTCACTCCCTCATTTAAAATTTATGTAAATAAACTAAGCATATGTATATATATAAGAACAAATGTTAAGAGTCAGATATATTACCTGTCTTTTGGAGAGTTTATTTACATTATATAATTCATTGGAAGCCTCAATCGGATATATTTAATAAATATGTTTTTCTAAAATTTAATGCTTGGGCACTTTATATAAGAGCAATATGGAAAGATTTCAGGTTATATAGTGACTACAGAAAATATATATATTAATTAAGTTTAAAAATCACATGATCCAGCTTGCTCTTCCTTTTAAAATGTTGACTTTAAGCCATTCTGACGTCTCACATTACATATTTAATCTGTATTCTGCCGATCCCTCTTCTGCATATTTAAATAGACATGTTAAGGTCCTATATGTGAGGGGTCTAAATGATTTAAAGCCAACATGGATATGACAATAATATTGGCATCAACAAGGGCTTTGAGCATTCCATCATCGCATTCTCAATGATGTGAATGGTTAAAAAGTTGAAGGGCGGAGAAAATTGAAACCTGTCCATTAAAGATTTGTTATCTTAATAAACTGTGCGCTGACTATATATCTGTGTGATAGATGATGATCTGGAGCAACTGATGAGTGCTAGTCAGTACATAATTCATATATTGGAGATCATTTATCTTTATCACATGTATATGGTCATATGTATCGGTTGTATAAGATGGAGTCGCTAGATATAGGGCGCTAAAAGTCTAAGTTCGAATTCCTTCTAATAAAATAATAATAACAGAGAGATTTCCAACTTTCTGCTGGATTGATATTTGAAGATTTTATTTATTTATATATCTATACACTTATATATGGCAAATAGCTAATGCTATATAGTCTATACTCGATATATGATAGGAATTGTAAAATGCAGCAACAAAAAAATCTTTTACGATAAAAAGCCACAATCAATGTACTCAGAAGAGTTGTTTTTAATAGTATTTTTAAGCAAATGATTCAATTTCATGCAACAGTGAATATAAAAGCCATCAGTTTTATGATTGAGTTATGGTTGAGAACTGTAAAATATTTTTTCAAATTATCATTCGCTTTTAATGCTGGAATTTTATTACCTTTATTAAATATTTTTATTAGTTTTATTTAAAACAGCTTAGCTTTACATACTTAATTAATGAGCAGAGTGAGAAAACAAGTTTAATTTATTGATTTGTTAAACTGACATTTACATTTTGCAAAAAAGAAGACAATAGAAGTAATATGTAATTTTCTAGCACTAAACAAAAGCGCTTAATAGTTTATAAAAACAATTTCTTTAAATATAATTATTGCATTCAGTTTTCTTAATTAAATCCTTCAGTAGCAAATATAGGATAAAACCTGATAATATAACAGGGTTTATATATTAACAAATATATGTTGAACTATTTTTCATCAGCTAATATTAATTGTTAAATGTCTTCAGAAAAGCTCAAACTATTTAAACCTTGTCAAACATTGGTGGTCGAGAGGTCAGCGACAGCTGCTTTACAAGCAGTTGTCCCGGGGTAGCGGGTTCGCTTCTCAGCTGATGCTATGACACATTGGAAAAAAACTATTTAAACCATGACAGAATGATCTGGTTGATTAGAGGGTTGTCTTAAATTTGGTATTCACGAATCCAAAAGTTCAGGTTCGATTCCCATGCGGATTCTTCAGTCATTGATCAGGCTTGCAACATCTGAAGAAGAGAGAATAATAATGTCATTCAAAACATTGTATTATATACTAGCCTGTGTGTTATTACTGACAGTTCAGTGTACTTGAAAAGAATAGCCTAGTTGATTAAAGCATCATCTTGAATATTCACTAATCTAAAGGACCAGCTTTGATTCCCAGCAGGAACTGTCATTCATCAGGCCCTCATCACCTGAAGAAAAGAGGAAAATAATACCACTTAAAGTTATTATCAGTAGCAAACTCTCCATACAGTAATGCTTTCCATTGCAAGCCTTAGTAATGAATGGATGCTGAAAGGTTTCTGCATAAAATCCCCATCCAGTGCTTCATCCAATATTCCCAGATTATTTTCTAGATTATGGCTTTCATCAGTAAGGAACTTTGGGTCTGAGAGCACTACATCTAAATATAAGAATATAATACAACCCTCTAACAGACATCTTTTACCTATTTAGCTAACTATAAAGTTAGGTCAGGATGAAAACACATTAATGTTCCAGTCCAAGCTTATTTGCCTGATAGTAATATAGATATGAATCCAGTTCTGCACCTATACATTTTGATATCCTTGGTTTATCAAAAATCACAGTCTCCATCATACCATATGCATGAATGATTTAAAACCAACAAAAAAACATGATCATCACTTCCATAAGCTGTTATTAGCAGGTAGAAAACTCTCCATACAGTAGTGCCACCCAATACAATCCTTAGTAATCAATGGATGCAAGCAGGTTTGTACATAAAATCTCCACCCAGTGCCTACTCATCTGATAGCCCAATATCAGTTTCTGGCTTGTGGTTTCATCAGTGAAGAGCTTTGGATCTGAATGTACTGTATCTAAATCTAAGGAACTAATGCAACTCTCCAGAAGCCACATTTTACCTATTTAGTTAATTATAAAGCTAGGAGCTCAATATGAAATCACATTAATGTTTCCAATCCAAGCTCATTTGCTTGTATAGACATATAGATTTGAACTCAATTTAGCATCTATACATTTTGGTGTCCTTGGTTTATTCACACCTTTCTGCATCAATTGATTATTAAGGTTTGCACTGGGTGGTATTACTGTATGAAAAGATTGCTCCTGCTAATAACTGCTCATGTAAGCATAGGGAGTGGTGATCATGTGATATTTTGTTGTTTTTACACACTCAATGTTGTGTCATGCATTAACTTATGTGTTACTACTAGTAACTGAATGTATCTGAGAAGTTTAAATAATGTTTAAAAGATGTTTAACAAATAATATTAGAAATACAGGCACATTCTTATACCTGGAACTTATGTAAATATAGGGAATTTGAACTCAGACTTAAGCAACCTTCAACTATCCACACTATCTCATACTACTGACACACATGACCACACACATGTAGAAAAGATATATATAATCACCAATATATATATATATATATATATATATTTCATGCTGAACTGGACCAACTGATGAGTGCTGGTTTAGCATGAAATACATATATTGGTGATTATTTATCTTTTCTACATGTGCGTGGTCATGTGTATCAGTAGTATGAGATAGTGTGGATAGTTGAAGATTGCTTGAAAGTCTGAGTTCAACCCCCCTATATTAACAGTTTTTAATGTATATTCTGTGAGACAACTTCTCTTTTAATATCTGTTGAAAAAATAGTTCAAAGAACAGAAATTCACTACAAAAGGGCAGACTTAGATGTGCCAGTAATATCTTTCATTTCAGCAAGTAAACAGTCGTAATAAGTATTATGACTGTACATGAAATATAAAATAATTGATATGTTACATCAGCAAATAATTTTAGAAATCCTGTATAGCCACAACATTAATCGAGATGATTATACATCTATTAATTTAACTTTGCATCAATGAGGTTTTCCAAGTCTTTATATAAGGTAGAATATAAAAATGAAAATAATTGTGTCTTGATCTGTACTTTATACATCAATGAAGGATTCAGAATATAATAAATGTTAAATACTACAAATAAACATCAAAATGCTTATATACTTTGATCTGCATTAAGTAATAATTCACCAAGAACTAATATAACATCAGCATAATTTTTTTTAAATATAATAATATAAAACATAAAAGATGGCTACACTTAAAACTTTTAAAAAATTAAAATTTATAAGTAATCCAAATAAATAGTAATGTCCAATTTGTATTTATATGTTGGACTATTTACATAATCTAATATGAATATGGAATGTCTTTAGAAAAATTTAACTTTACTTAAGTATTCCAAATACATTCAATTGTTGGTAATAGCATACAGGTTAGCATATGTGCAAAGTTTTGAGAGGTATTATTCTTTCCTCTTTTTCAGAAGTTGCTGGCTTGACCAGTGACAGTACTAGCATGGGAATTGAACCTGTACCCTTAGATTCTTGAGTATAGATAGTGCAACATATAAATACAAGTAAAACACTATTGTCACAAACCTTCAGGAAAACGTTAATGTCCAATATTGTTATTACCTATTGCATGACTTTTAATTACATCTATATTTTGCCAGACACTCCACTTCTTTTGAACACCAAGGACACACTAGGCCACTATTAACCTAGAAAATGTCATTTACAGTGATCAAAAAGTTGATGATGTATATAAATGCTCCCAGCTAGACCCAGAGAGAGAAAGAGATCTTAAACATTGTTCAGACAATTGAGGGACAGGATACAGGAACAAATGTTAGCCAAAAACAAATATAATTATTAATAATTTTCAAATTTTATTAAAGTCAAAAAATATTAGTCAAACAAACATATAAGTTGACCCAATTTTCCCAACTTTCTTTGTCTGAGAGTACACGTGAATATTATGATGTTAAATACTTTGGCAGATAATTTTGTTTTCTCACCTAAGAATTAAAGGGATTTACCAGAATCTTTCTGCCATCAATCTATCTACTCACTTCCACTTTTCTTCATTAGAGATTTTAACCCTGTAAAGCATTAGTAGAAAACAAGGATGTCATATGCTCTGAAAACGCTCATAAGAAATTGTATTATAATATGACCTTAAGGTTGCCACCTTATCAGCAAAGAGAAAAATTACAATTTTACATAATCTGAAATAAAAGAAAACAAAATCTCTATGGTTTAAAAAAATCAGAACTATATAATTGATAATTCACTAGGCAAAAGAACTATCATTTGCAAAAAAATGCAAACACACATTTACTAAATTAATTTAATTAAAATAGGGAACATGAGATAAAAAGAAAACTACTAGTCTCTGCCAAAGCTTTTAACAACAATTATTATTATTATTATTATTATTATTATTATTATTATTATTATTATTATTATTATTATTATTATTATTATTATTATTATTATTATTATTATTATTATTATTATTATTATTATTATTATTATTATTATTATTATTATTATTATTATTATTATTATTATTAATAATAATAATAATAATAATAATAATAATAATAATAATAATCCCGCAGCAAATCTCTGCTGAGGTAAGAAGCAATCCTTAAGTTCTCCGATGTAAGTATTTATTTTTTACTTTTGTTCCAACTTGTTATGCGAAAAACAAACATAATACAGGAAAAATCGAATTATATAATAGATTAATAGTGTTTTTTGAAAAATATCGGTGTGTTTTAATATCTTTTTTAAAAAAAATACTGACTTGAGTCAGAATAAATCATGGCTACTGCCCAGTCAAGCGTGAGCGAATTAAGCACCAATACGAAATTAACAACATCGTTAGTTTCAACATCGCCTATTTCGTATGCAAAAGTACTTAAAAGTAATAGCAATACTACAGCACCAACTCAAATACCGCACTTCCGTAGAACAAACACAAATGATATTAAAAATCTTGATCTAAACACTCGAGAGGAAAATCAACCCCCAGCCGCAATCTGGACAAAAGAAACGCTTGAAAATGTGACGGACCGTTTCAGTAATACAGTGCCTCGGACGTTATTTGAAACATTTCGCAGGTTTTTTTCACCAACTTCGTTAGTACTCGCAGTAACCGATAATCAATGCTCATTATATCGTTTCCCAAAAGCTTTATTATATGAAGCAATCACGCAAAATGCACTATGGGAAACAATCTCTTGTATCGCCGACCATCCAAATTCTCGATATATAACCATTGATTTTTATACTCAGCAGCAAAAAGAACGGTTTCAATCCACTATTTTAGCACTTGATAATTACGCACTCGTAATTATAGATGAAAACCGGAAAAATATAATTACTGGAGTGCTTAAAAATACTTATCTTAAATACAACGTACAAGATTTTCAAAAAATGATAAACCCATTTGGAAAAGTAATTGCCCTACAGCCTATATATTTAAAAGACACACCTATACCAATATGTAGTAATCGTTTTGAATTTAAAATAAAACTACATAAAAACGTAGACGCCTCAACGATTTCCAACACAGATTACAGATCAAGAAGCGACACTCTCTCTTCACATAAGAGGTCTAAAGCCACTTTGTTTTGGCTGTGGACAGAGAGGACACCTAGCAACTCAGTGTGATAACACAAAAAGCAATCACTGTGAACAAACTAAAATCCTCTCCCCAGAACAACCCAGTGATGAAAATAAAATTTATAATAACACTACATCCATTGGCAACCCAATAATAGAAACCGGAAAAAAACAGGTTCAAACACCCACAAACAAAAATAATAATGGATCAGAATTGCCTATCCCAAAGACCAACCAAAAAAATAATAACACAAAAACTAACACAGAAATCCAAGATTCAAACGAAAATAATTCTCAAAAAACCACAACACAAAAAACACCAATTACACCACAGGACCAGCACCTCAAAAAAAAAAAAATGTGTACCAAGTAAAAATCAACAAACAGAAAGTAAACACACACAGTTATATAATGAAAATATAAATCCAGATAATATAAAGATACCAATAATAAAAAAAACTACAATTATAAACAAAACTGCATCAAACATAATGGATGCAATAGAAGCCCCTCTTCCACCTATTCAAGAGAATACACCAGAGGGAAAAAGAAAGCCAGGTAGACCAAGTAAAAATCATGAATCCAAAAAGGCAAAAAAAACAGACCAAAAGCACAACTCATCAGACATATACAATTTAGAAAATGATGAAATAGAAATGGATGTAAGCCAACAACAAATGGACACCTGTTTGGTTTCATCACAAATTGCCTGTATAGAGTCTGAAGCAATATTAAATGAAAGAAAAACTGATAATAAACCCAACAATGTCTTAAATATGTATCAGCATCCATCTACTGCAATATAAACAAAAATTTAGTATTAAAAATAAAATAAAAATCAATACCCTGTTAAAAAATTATTTAAAACATGAAGATAAAAATTGGATCTCTCAACATTAGAGGCTTAAATGCCACCAAAAAACTTTTTGATCTCAAAAAATGGTTACATACAACACAACCACACATACTGGGGCTTTTGGAAACAAAAATATACAGCAGCTCTCAAATTGATCCATCAAAATATTTAGTCAGCCAAGGTTTTTGTGCCTGCTCAAGGCAATCATCATCACCATCAGGTGGCACAGGCATAATTATTTCCCACAACTGCCCTTTCGATTCTTTTAAAATTATATATATTGACTCTAATCTTATCATATTAACACTCCATCATAAAAATATCACACTTAACCTAGTATTTGTATATATACCACCAGGCCCTGTCATCATCTCCAGAATAATAGCAACAATAAATTCAATGCTTACAGCAACACCAAATCCCATAATACTCCTGGGAGATTTCAACATGACCTACCAAACTTTTGTCACCAAATGGATCCATCAAATAACAATCCCACTTATGAGTGCTGAGGGTTTTCTCCCATCAAACTCAATATCTTTTAATAACAATAGATATAAGTCACTTATTGATTTGTGTTTCTACTCACCAATGTTACATCATTATTTTAATCTTGAACTCTGTCCATCTATAATCTCAGATCATGCTGCTCAGTTCATCACCCTCGACCTAACAAAAATACAGAATACAACAATAGCCCTCCAAAAGACTATGCGAATACTTCTTCCAGCACAAACAACTGAATTCCTATATTCAGAAACATATATAATGCTCCAAAAACTTCAAAACATGTCACTCGATCCAGTACAAAAGTATATAGCATTCACCAATATACTTTCTTTCAACATCAATCATATTACCTGCAACTCAACACCCCCCACCAGATTATTAGCATTGGCAGATGAACTACATAAAAGAATAACCATTTCCAGACCAACTACAGATAATCAAACACAAATTAAAAAACTTACAGAAATGTACAACAATACATGCAATACACTAAAGCAATATGTAGCAATAAAAAAGAAAAAAATATGCCTTACACAACAACATACTTGGACCAGAGCATACATACGGTGGGCATTGGGATACCCATCCACAGTCAGAGTGCCTATGGCACTTGAAATAGATGGCTCTATAACAGCTGGACATAACATGATAAACCCAATATATCAACACTTTAAAAAAAAACTGCAAAAACAGAGAGTGTACATACCAAATGAAGACATATTTGGAGACCCTGAAACAGACACACCAATAACAACAACTGACATTGTATTTCAACTTGCAACAATAACAAACACATGTCACCCAGGACCACAAGGAATTCCCAAATTTGTGTTCAAACATCTTAGTCACTTCACAGCAAAATACCTGTGCGATCTAGCCAATTACATATCCCAAAAAATTTACAACATACAAAGTCTATACCCAATTGCAATGGTTCCATTTAACAAAAAACCAACAGCAATATCATCTTTATCTAATCTACGACCAATTTCAATGGGACCTTTAGGAATAAAAATTCTTGAAAGAGTGATAAAGGAAAAAATAGAACAACACATACTCCCTGTGTTATCATCAGCACAATATGCCAAAAAAGGATCATCCATTGGCCAGGGTGCCTTAATGTACAAAACAATTATTGAAGTAGTAAAAAAAAGAAAGAAATATGCACCAATTATAGTTCAACTAGACATTGAGGCAGCTTTTGACTCAGTGCCTATAGCCAAATTATTAGACGTGCTGAAAAAAACAACAACACCTCCATCCCTACTATATATAATAGCCAATCTGCTACTCAGCCGTGAAATTCACATCACATTGAATGGAAAAAAATCACCAGCCTTCAGACCGAGTCAATCCATCCCACAAGGATCCCCCCTAAGTGCCTTGCTCTTTACAATATATATAAATCCTCTATTAATAGAGATACAGAAAAAAATAAAAGGCATTCAAATTCCAAACACTGCTTTAAATATATCATGCATAGCCTATATGGACGATGTAACCGTTTTCCTCCCCTCTAAAAAGAACCTCCCCATATTACAAGAGATAATCAAGAATTATACCTCAAATTTTAATTTAAAAATTAACACAAATAAAACTGCTGCATGGTCAATATACACAGGCAAGCACTGTACAGAGATGTTTAATGGTAAACCATCTGCTTTCCTTGGTTTCCCATTCTACCTTGGAACCAATGGAATGAGGCAAAAAATTCAAAATAAATTAAAAATAGATGCTGAAAAAATCACAGCCTCACTTGAAAAGTCATACCTGTCAATATATGCAAAGGTAGCACTATTTAATCAACTTATAACTACAAAAATTACATACTATACACCTATAATCAAATTTGCAAAAACATTCATATCTAAAATCTCGTCAATCTGTAACAAACTAATATGGAAGAGAAAGACAGTGGCAATCTCTTTAAAAAATCTGAGCAGACCACCACATAGCAATGGACTTGGACTCCATACAATCAATGTTTTTTACACACAGAAATCAGTAAATCTAATAACAGCAACCATAAAAAGATTTCCAGACCTGGAGTGTGTAATCAGTATAATACCCACAGACAGACCACCCCCTTCATATGGATATCTATCCACACTGATTGAAGAACTCAAGCCAATATACAACAAAATATCACTCAATAATGACAACAAGTATACATACTGGGACATTTACAATATACTACATCCAAACCAGACACCCAATCTACATCCATCAGTTCTTGGAATAGACAACAGGCAACTACTGCAACAATTCAGAAAATGGTCATTAGAACCAAAATTATTCGATTTTCTACTTAAGCTTAATCTCAATGCTCTACCCACAACCCATTTCCTTAGATTTCGTAGATTCTATACCAATATAGACCCCATGTGCGGGCTATGTCATAGAGAAGAAGAGACACAAGATCATTTTCTTCATTCCTGCAGTGCCCTAGAAACAATACGTCGCACAATGTTTACCACATACAGAAAGGCTATCATTTCAATTGATGAAATAATAAATACATTTAAAAAAGGCAACAACCCTGCTATTCGTGCAGCAACATACAGCCTTTATGCCTACTGGTGCACCAGATGCACTTTTGCACTTGCCAATAACCCTCGACGCCACCCAGCAACATATTCAATAAAACTAGAACTGTTAAGAAAAAGAGACAGCATCCTAGCTCAACCAGATATATTTGCAGCCACATGGTCACACTTGAAACAGAGATCCAGTCTATGAAATATAAAGACCAATAAGATAGATGATGACATTTTCAACATCAGCATTTTTTCCAACTTTAAAAAAAAAAAAAAATGCAAGCATAAACTGAACTAAATAGAAGACCAAATTTAAAAACAAGAAGAAAAAAAAAAGGATGCAGAAAAGATAAAGACTTATATACTGAAAGTTGTAATTTGTTTTTCATTTGTAAAAAATCAATATATGACTCTGTAACTTTTTAGACTCAATAAAGTTTTGCTTTGAAACATAATAATAATAATAATAATAATAATAATAATAATAATAATAATAATAATAATAATAATAATAATAATAATAATAATAATAATAATAATAATAATAATAATAATAATAATAATAATAATAATAATAATAATAATAATAATAATAATAATAATAATAATAATAATAATAATAATAATAATAATAATAATAATAATAATAATAATAATAATAATAATAATAATAATAATAATAATAATAATAATAATAATAATAATAATAATAATAATAATAATAATAATAATAATAATAATAATAATAATAATAATAATAATAATAATAATAATAATAATAATAATAATAATAATAATAATAATAATAATAATAATAATAATAATAATAATAATAATAATAATAATAATAATAATAATAATAATAATTAATTCAATTCAATTCAATATCCATTTATTATGTGCATTTCAACATTTACACTTTAACAGAAATACACAATAAAAAAAAAATAATAATAATAATAACAATGATAATAATTAAAATTTAAAAAAAAAACAATTATAATCAAATACAAGCTAAATACATAAAATTATATATACATATATGTTCATAACTATACATTTAGTTGTTTTTTAACATTCATCACAAATTGATCGCAAAAAATATCAATATTATTAAAAGTTAGATTATATACCATTTGCAATCTATTAATAACTGATTTACCAAAGAAAGTATTTTTACATATACTAATCTTGAAAGTTTGCATTTCTCTTAATAAGCGACAAGGTACTTTCAATTCTATTTTTGATATACAGTTACTGACATCAATTTTCCCATCAATCAACTTTTTCAGTAATATCATATCCTTCAACATTCTCCTTTCTTTCAATACTGTTTTGACAGTTTGACATTCACCCATTATTAATTTATTAAATCTTTTTTCAATATTATATATTTTAGACTGAATATTAATCAGATTGAAGTTCCATATACAAGAATTATATTCTAAAACTGTAACAACAAGAGAAAAAAGTAACCTATATTTTATGGAAATAGATAAATCTCTCCCATATCTCAAAATACAGCCCATCTTTCTGTATGCTTTATTAATAATACATTTAATATGTGCATTAAAAGTAAAATTGCTACAAAATATAATTCCTAAATCAGATACAGTCTCTTTATATTTAATAACACCATTCTCAATTTTATATTGATAAACAGATTTTTCAGTTTTATTAGTATAGGAAACAATGCATGTTTTATTAATGTTAATCTCCATGTTGTTATACCTACACCATATAATAAAACTATCTATATCCTTTTGAACCTCAATATGATCACTATAAGTAATAATTCTTTTAAATAACTTACAATCATCAGCATAAGTAAGTATCATACTATTTTTTATGCTATGATCAAGATCACACAAATAAACATTAAAAAGCAATGGTGCTAATATTCCACCCTGAGGAACACCTATCATATTATCAAAAAAAAAGAGAATTAGTTTTATCCATATGTACATAAGATTTTCGACCCCTCAAATAATTGGAAAACCACTCAACTAAATGAGGACTAACACCCAACATTTTAAGTTTATACAAAAGTCTAATATATGAAACTTTGTCAAATGCCTGAGTCATATCAAAATATACAACATCTAATTGCTTCTGATCAGATAAGGCATGAGCAATATGATCAGATATCACCATTAAATTAGTTTCAGCAGATCTACCAGGTAAAAAACCATGCTGATAACTAGGTAATACCTTAATCATATCTACAATAATATTACTATAAATACACCTTTCATAAATTCTAGCAAAAGGTGACAGAATTGAAATAGGTCTATAATTACCCGAATCAGATCTATCCCCTTTTTTAAAAATTGGTATAATTTTAGCTATCTTAAATATATCAGGAATAATAGTTTTCTCAATTGATAAATTAATAATATAATGCAATGGTGCTACCAAACATTCAGCACAACCCTTGATAATAAAATTAGGAATATTATCATATCCCATAGAAGATTTCGATTTAAGTTTAGAAATTGCAGTAAACACTTCAGGAATTGCAATTTTATTAACATCTATATTCCAAAAACTTTCTTTATTAAATTTAATATCAACCATATTATCATTACTTGAAGTATCTAAGTACATATTAGTAAAATGATTGACTAGATCATCCATAGAAGGCCTAATTACATTATATCTACAACTTTTACTTCCAACAATATTAAGATCTTTTATATAATTCCAAAACATTTGTGGATTATTCCTAAAATTTTCTTCAACTCTATTTAAATTATTATTATAATCTCTTTTCATAAGAGTTTTAGTATAAGCACGCAAACCACTAAATTTCTTATACAATTCTTTATCATTAGTTAGTTTATATAACCTATGATATTTGTGCTTTCTATTTAAGCCCTTACACAATTCCCTAGAAAACCATTTAGGATATTTGTTATTAGTATTTAAATAATGCCTAACAGGAATATATTGATCTAGACAATTTTGAACTATACCAACAAAATTATTTGCCGCTATATTTGGATCATTTTCCATCAAAATTACATTCCAATCAATGTCCTCAAAAGCTTTATAAAGGCCATAATAGTCACCATGTTTGTAATCTCTCTTACTATTTACCATAGGCTTTATATGTTCATGAGAACCATCTATTACAAATTCCAAAGGTGGATGATAAGGATCAGGGGGCAAAAGAGCTTGATCAGCCTCTTTGCACTTCAAATCATTCTTAGTGCTAAACAATAAATCCAACATACCCCCCTAAAATTAATAATACTATTAAGTTGAATTAAACTAACCAACTCAACAAAAATTTTTAATCTATAAAGTTTACTATTATCAACATTCTTATTACTATGTCTTGAGTAATCAATAATAATAATAATAATAATAATAATAATAATAATAATAATAATAATAATAATAATAATAATAATAATAATAATAATAATAATAATAATAATAATAATAATAATAATAATAATAATAATAATAATAATAATAATAATAATAATTCAATTCAATTCAATATCCATTTATTATGTGCATTTCAACATTTACAGCATAAAGCCAATTACAGTATTGCACCATAACAAATATATAAATACATAAATGAGTTTAAATGACAAATTATTAATATAATTATGTGCCATATTTCAATAAAAGATAATTAACACATTTAAAAATCTAAAGTAAAATTAAATATCAGCATATAAACAATTATTATTAAAACATTAATAATAACAAATAAATAAAAGGGATAAATATAAAGCACGTAACAAAATAATAATAATAATAAAACAATTTAACATATATATATAAACAAAATCAAGTTAAACCAATCAAATATGACATTTAAATTTAATAACATTACAAAATTGATTATAATCTAAATTGAAGTAATTATTATTACTACAAATCTGATTATATAAATATGGCAGTCTAAATAAAGGAGAAAATCTAAGAACATTGGAATGACAAGTTTTAATGTAACAAACAGAAGCAGACCGAGTATCATGCACATGAGATCTAATTACAACAGTAGAAATTGTGTCAGATAAAAGAACTATTTTATTAACAAGTTTATAAAGATATTTAAGATCTCTATATTGTCTTCTAGAAGAAAGATGAACAACAGTTTTATTTCCCAAAGAAACATATTTAAAAAACTTATTACTCACTGATTGTAATAAGTTACATCCCTGTTTAGAGCTAGGATTCCAAATGACTGAACAATATTCAATGATGGGAAGAACCAATGATAAAAATAATTTAAATTTTGTATCACCACTGAAATGATGACCAAACCTTAGAATAGTACCTATAATTTTTAAAGCTTTACCAATAATCATTTCCAAATGAGGAAGAAAGGATCCATTACTAGAAAATATAACTCCCAAATCTTTTTGGGATTCAACAGAAATAATTTTGTGACAATTAATAAAATAAGAAAAATGCAAAACTTCAGATTTTTTAGAATATGAGACTAAGGAACATTTACTGAAATTAACAATCATATTATTTAAATCACACCAAGCACTAAAATTATCTATATCCTTTTGAAGAAGAGTGCAATCAAACACAGATGTGATTCTTCTAAAGATTTTACAGTCATCTGCATAGCACAAAAGATAAGAAGATTTTAAGCAATCCTTAAGGTCATTCATATAAATGTTAAAAAGCATAGGTGCTAAAATACTACCCTGAGGAACTCCAAAATTACATTTAAACTTAGATGAAATAGTATTATTAAATTTAATATATGCAGTACGACCATGAAGAAAGGATTGAAACCAATAAAGAAGCTTAGTAGAAAAACCCATTTGATATAATTTGCGAAGAAGAATACTGTGGTCTACTTTATCAAAAGCTTTTGATAAATCAAAATAAACAACATCAAGTCTCTGCTGGTCCTCAATTGCATGAGCTATATGATCATAAATTGTTAACAAATTAGTTTCTACGGATCTATTAGGTATAAAACCATGCTGTGAAGAAGAAATGAGTTTACTAACATCTAAAATAATTTTATTATAAACACACCTCTCAAAAATTCTAGCAATAGTATGTAAAACAGAAATAGGTCTATAGTTATTAAGACAATCACGTGAACCATTCTTAAAAATTGGGACCATTTTGGCACACTTAAGCACATTAGGAAAAACACAAGAATTCAGTGATAAATTAAAAATAAATGCAAGAGGAACTGCAATAAATTCAGCTAGCCCTTTGTAAATAAATGAAGGAATATTATCATTTCCCAAACTAGAATGAATTTTAAGTCGCTTAATAGCCATAACAACATCATCCTTAGAAATATGGTCAATCATACAATGAACAGTTGAAGAATTACAAAATAATGCAATATTTGAAGATATTGCATCATGTGATGAATATACATCAGCAAAATGTTTTGAAAAGTCATTTGCACTTAAAGTGAAACCATGAGTAGCTTGAACCTTTTTTCTACCCAAACCAGACTTTTTAATGAAATCCCAAAATTCTTTAGGGTTAGATGAAATATTAACCTCAATTTTTCTAATATAATTCTTCAAATCTCTTTTATAAACATGCTTCACCAATCTTCTGAAATTAATAAAATTATTATAAAAAAAGATATTCTGTGTTTTAAAATAAAGTCTACGATGATAAGACTTCCTTTTAATAATTTTAATAAGATCGCATGAAAACCAACGAGGAAAACCCTTATAAAAAGGTCGCTTATTGGGAATATACAAATCAATAAAACCATTAAGAATCTTTAAAAACTCATCCAAGCAATGATTTACATCATTAAAAGAATACAAAAAATTCCAATTAACTTTAGAAAAGTTTCTACAAAAATCAAAATAATTACCCTTCCCATAATCCTTTCTTGAAATATTAGAAAAATTAATCTTTGAGTGACAAACGTTAATATAAAACTCAAAAGGTGGATGATGAGCATCAATAGGAAAATTAACAGAGACAACTTGAAAATTACTAACTACTGTTGAATTACATAAAATATAATCCAAAGTACGATGAGAGGAATTAACAAATGGGTTATATTGCTTAAGTCCTAAAAATTTACAGAACTTTAACATTCTAGAAGCCTTAGAAGACAAAAGAGAAAAGTGTGTAGCAATTCTACCCTGATATAAATCCGGAATATTTAAATCACCAGTAATAATAATATTATCATAGCCAATCAGAAAATCTTCAAGTGATGTCAAAAAATAATCAAACTCCAACAATGACAAAGTGGGTTTGAGATAAACATTACCTAAAATAAATTTAAAATTGTGATTTAAAGTAATTTCACACCATGTAGATTCACAAAAAGAAGAAGAAAAAGAAAGTTCTTTATAAAAAACATCTTTATGAAGAGCAATCAGAGTACCACCACCTCGAGAAATATTATCCATAGATCTGTCAGTTCGCAAAATACTGAATCTATCATCAAGAAAAGAACAATCAGGAAATTGTTGATTCAACCAAGTTTCTGTAAGTAAAATAAGATCAAAATGTTCTGTTTCAAAAAATTGTTTAATTTGAACACATTTAGTCCTCATACCTCTGACATTCATGTAAAAACAAGAAAGGCCTACCATGTTACCCACAAAGATAATGGAAACAACACAAATAAAACCAAAAAGAGAAAAAAAAAGTGATAAAGAAAAAATAAATAAATAAAAATAAATAAATAAAATAAAATAGATAGTAAAACAAAATAAATTCTCTTAAAACCTTAGAGAACTAGCCAGAGATCCATAAAAAAAAGAAATGGAAGCACCGCAAGGCCATAAATTGGGGGATATTATTTCATTATGTTTATGTGCAGAAACAGAAACATAAAAGCAAGAAGACTTAGAATTATTCATATTAATTTTATGACAAACAATGCTAGTTTGTAAATTATTTTCAAGAAATACTGTAATATCTTTTGAACTGAGATTTACTGGCATATTAGAAAGAAAATATCTATTATAAGTTATATTAGTATTAGAATAAACATCAGCAAAATTAGATTTATTAAATCCATCAGATATATTAGTTTTATTAGTCCTTGAAAAATCATTTTTACTAGAAGATAAAGAGGAGTATCCAGAATGATTTATCCAATAGTTACTATTTGAATGAAAGCCAAGTGAATGGGATCTATAAGCTGGAATGAATTTGGGAGCAATATCTGGATAATTAAGAATTTTATGTCTAACAGACTTAGAATAAACATTAGCAAAATTAGATTTATTAAATCCATCAGAAATATTAATTTTTTTAGTTCTTGAAAAGTCATTTTTACTAGAAAATAAAGAAGAGTATCCAGAATGATTTATCCATAGTTACTATTTGAATGAAAGTTAAGTGAATGTGATCTATAAGCTGGAGTAAATTTGGGAGCAGTATCTGGATAATTAAGAATTTTATGACTAATAGACTTTAGGGAAGATACATTAACAGGAAGACCTCCATTATATCTTTTATCCATAAAAGAAGCACTCTGTAAATTATGAGCTGGAATGACTTTAGAAACTGCAGCTGGATAATTTAGTTTTTTAGATTTCACAGACTTTAAAGAAGATAAAGTAACAGGAAAACCTCCATTATCTCTTTTCCCCACAAAAAAAAAATTTGGTAATTTAAATTTACCATGAGAAAAAAAACCAGAATCAGAAAAGCAATCACTAATGGAATTTACCTCAAGCCAGGATGAGTTATAAAAACATCTACTTTTAAATTTGGAATGAGGCAAATTCATAAATACATTATTATTATTATTATTATAATTAATTTCATCACTAACTAAATTAACTTCAGGAACACAATCATCCAATTTGATATTTTCACCAAGATCTTCAGGGCAATAGGCTGAAGAATGATCCCTAGCAATGGAAGAACTAAAAATTTGATCAGGATATTCAGAAGATGACAAAATGCATTGAGTGCCAATATCATTAGTATTAACATTTTTACCAAGATCTTCAAGGCAATTGGATGAAGATGAACATACAATGTTACCACCTTCAACAGAAGAGGAATAATCTCCAGGAATAGAACTAAAAATTTGATCAGGATATTCGGAAGATGATAACATGCATTGAGTACCAATAGCATTAGTATTAATAAGTTTATCTTTGATCATTGAAGAATTCCTACAACGATGAGACATTTCAATTATTAAATTATATATAAAAGAAATAGGAAGAGATAAAATCATTTCAAAAGAAAAATTGCTAGAATCATGAATAACACTGTCAATTAAACTATCTATATTTTTAACATTATTAGCAGAGTCAAATTCATTAACAGCAAAGTTTCCAATATTATTATTTCCAATCTTAGGAAGTAAGTCAATATTATTAGTGGATAAATCCATATCAACATCTGCATTAGAAAGATTGTCCAAAGATGAAACAGCTTTATTATTGTCAAACTCATCTATAGCAAACTTTCCAACACTATTATTTCCAATCTTAGGAAATAAGTCAATATTATTAGGAAATAAGTCAATATTATTAGGGGATACATCAGCATCATCATTAGAAAGATCATCTAAAAATAAAACAGTTTTATATTCATCACATTCATTTACAGGAGAGTTTCCAGCATTATTATTTCCATTATTGATTTTATTTTTGTCAACTTCAATTACAGTAGAGTTTGCAATATAATTATTCCCATTATTAGAAGATAAGTCAACATCTATCTTAGAAAGATAATGTAAGGGCAACAAATCTTTATTTTTAT
This sequence comes from Epiperipatus broadwayi, assembly GCA_028023455.1. NCBI lineage: Eukaryota > Metazoa > Onychophora > Udeonychophora > Euonychophora > Peripatidae > Epiperipatus > Epiperipatus broadwayi. The sequence goes on from JAQFVV010000147.1 coordinate 734,702, forward strand.
CAAATTCATTTACAATAGAATTTATAACACAATTATCTCCATTAATTCTACTATTCACACAATTAGTTAACTTAACTATCTGAAACTCATTATCTAAAACAGGATTATCAGCAATATTATCTGTCAAAAATACCTTAGACATATAATTACACTCTATACATTTATAGAAGCCAGAACCAATAGTATGAAAAATATCAGCATCAACTTTACTTAATCTAAGACAAGAGGTATGAAACTTCCCCTGACATTGACCAGAACAATTGATACAGTTAGCAGGATCCAATATAGCAATAGAACAGACCTTACAAACAGATGAAACTGAGCTAGAATCAGAGATTATATCAGTATCAGATAAAACAGAAAGAGATGAATTCATCGTAGAAATTTGGGAGACATAAGAATTCAAAATAACAGAAGCCTTCTTATAATAAGAGCTACAGTATTCACATAAAAATTCAGAGGTATTATTAATAGAATCAATGGAAGTATCTTTATTAAATAAATTATAACATACTATATGGTATCTAAGGCCACAAAAACCCAAGCATTTTAAAAATTTTTGTCTACCAAAAATATCAGACAAACACAAAGCACAAGGAAATTTAAAAGGCGCCATCTAAAATATAACTAACAAAAAAAAGTAGATACAGGATAATAAATAAATCCCATCTAAGTACACAATTAAATCCCTTAGACTAAAAATAATAAAGTGAATAAATGCATTATAGTAAAATAATTTAATTATAAAACAAACAATGGCAATATCTGTTACTTAACAAAAAAAAAAAAAAAATAATAATAATAATAATAATAATAATAATAATTTAATAATTAATTTTAATAATTAATTTAATTTAATTTATTAAACATATAATCTCCTTGTGATAAATAAATCATACATGGAGCTTAACAAAAATACATATGCAATAAAATAAAAAACATTAATATACAATAAAATAATTAAATAGAAATAAAAAGTTTTTGATTATCATCAATTACAATCCAGTTCATAATTAATTTTCTCAAAGTTTTCCTTGATAAGTCATTAACATTAAATCCAATGTTTTTTATAAAAATATTATAAAATCTTGGACCAAGATAACATTTCTGATATCTGCAATGCATTTTAAAGTACACTGGTTCAAATAATAAATCAAAATCACTTGATCTAGTCACCATTATTGATGAAGAATTATATTTATTCATTTTTTTGTATTTAATATAATAACACAAAATATTCACTAAAAATAATTGATGAATAGTTAAAACTCCAGCACACTTAAATAATTCAAGTCTTGGCAAATCCAAAGGTTTAAACAAAATAATTCTTAACGTAAAATTTTGTAGTGTTTGCAATGACTTCAAAAAATATGCTGCAGTGCCACCCCATAATGTTATACCATAAGAAAGTCTGCTTAAGAAAATTTGTTTATATATACTTAATAGGACAGATTTATTCAAACAATCTCTTAATCTATAAAAAAGAAAATTAAGTTTTTTTAATTTTACTTGAAGCCAAAGAATATGTTTATCCCAATGTAAATACTCATCCAAAACCAAGCCAAGGTAAGAAATTGTTGAAGTCCTGGTAATTTTCTGACAAGACGTTTTATTAACATAAGGCAATTGAATTAACAAGTCTTTTGCTGGAATATTTTTAAGAGAATACATTGTGTAATTACATTTATTAATATTTAGCAGTAATCTATTACTGTTCATCCATTGTGTAATTTTAAATAAATCTTCATTCACAAGTTTCTCAAGTAAACTATATGAAACTGCTGAAGTAACCAAAGCAGTATCATCTGCAAAACAAAAAATGTTAGAATGAAGAGAAAGATCAAGCAGATCATTAATATAAACAGTAAATAACAATGGTCCCAGGACAACCTTGAGGAACTCCATATCTAATTATTTCAGAATCACTCAAAAAATTATTAATTTTCACAAATTGGCTTCTATTACTTAAATAAGATTTAAACCATTCAAGCATAGCACTCCTTATGCCACAATGGTGTAACTTAATTATTAATATATCATGTGGAACACAGTCAAATGCTTTCCGCAAATCTAAATAAATGCCTATAGTTTTGTAACCTTTTTCTAAAGATTCAGTGATGACTGAAACATGTTCAGATAAAGCCAGTTCTGTAGATCTTCCTGGCAAAAACCCAAATTGATTGTTTGAAAATAAATTATATTTTTGAAAAAACAAAACAATTCTGTTTTTTACACACATTTCCAAAATTTGAGACAATATTGATAAAATAGAAATTGGCCTGTAGTTTTCCAAACATTCCCTATCTCCACTCTTAAAAATAGGTGTAACAACAGCAGATTTTAAACAATCTGGAAATATACCTGAATCAATAGAAGAATTAAATAAAAAAGATAAAATTGGTAAAAGAATGGAAACATTTTCAATTAATATTTTTACAGAAATACAATCCAAACCAATACGTTTTTTATGTCTCATTTTATAAAGAGAATCTAAAATTTCACAATCTTCAATCTCTTTAAAAACAAAAGAATTCAGGATAGATTTCTTATATTGAAAAACATGAGAACTGCAATTATTGTCAAAACTATTCATTAACAATTCCACACTGTGTACAAAATATTGATTGAAATGATCAGCTATTAGTTTTGAATTATTTAAAACATCAATAGATATTTCATTAATCTTTAGTCTAGAAATTTGTGAAAATCCTTCTTTAAAAATAAATTTTTTAACAACAGTCCAAAAGTTGCTTAATTTAGTTGATTTTAAAGAATCAATTTGAGTAGAATAGAAAATCAATTTAGCTTTGACTATATCTTTCTTTATTTCTTTATCAAGAACCTTTAGCTGAATTTTTAAATCTTCATTAGCAGGAAACCTTTTGAAAAGCTTGTACAATTTATTCTTACTGTTAACTTTTGATATTAACTCATTTGTAATCCAATCATGTCTCTTCAGATCTTTCTTCTTTATATATTTTATAAAAGAACAATAATCTATAAACTCCTTCATCTTGTCAACAAAGAATGAAAAGGCACAATTTACATCATTCAACTCAAAGATTAAATTCCAATCATATTTAGTAATTAAGGATTTCAAACGATCATGAGATAAAAGTTTAAAACACTTTTTACTATGAGAAAAATTCTTTTTAAAAGTAACAACAATTCCTCTGTGATCTGTAAGACACCAATCCAAAAAAGATGTTTTCAAAAGAATATTTTCAGGACATCTAGCAAAGACGTGATCAATAAGTGAAGATGATGAAGATGTAACACGTGTAGGATGAAATAAACATTGAATAAATCCAAAAAGTGACAGCATATTTAAATAATGTTGAGCAGCAACAGAAATTTCACCAGAAATATCAATGTTCAAGTCAACAACAAGAATAATGAATTTATCATTTAATTTAGTAAGCAAATCACCAAGTTCATCACTAAAGCTTTCAACTGTATGACTGCAAGACCTATACAGAGCAATAAGTGTTAATTTGTCTGAACCTAAAATGAAATTTAAAACAAGACATTCAGAAGAATCAAACACTGCATCAATAGAAGTCACACAAAGCACTGATTTATAATAAACTAAAACTCCACCTGACCTATTATTAATTCTACAATTAATAATTGATGTATATCCCTCTAACTCATACAGTCCTTTTTCACATTCCTTAATCCAGATCTCAGACAAAATTATAATATCAAATGAATAATCAAGTGAATGTAAAAGAATTAACAACTCATCAAAGTGTTTCCTCACACTACGAATATTTATATGAAAAATCTTAAAATTTTCAATAGCCAAATTATCTTTTTCTGTAACAGTATTTTTAAAAGATAATCCATGTCATAAATTAGACAAATCCGATTCAGAAACAATCCTAATAGCCCTATCCCCAGTATCTTTCCTCAACCAAATTTTCCCATCTTTAATCCAAACAAATCTATACTTATTTTCTTTAGCCATTGAACGAACTTTCCAAAATAATTTTCTATTTTCAGGCAACAAATCTTCATTCAAATATATACGCTTATCAGCTGTAGCAATGGGCAAAACATCAGATAGATATAATTTAATTCTTTTACCTCCTGACAAGAATAAATCTCTTACCATTTTACTAACAAAATTAACTTTTATTACAGGCCTAAAACTACCTCCATATTTTAATCTATAAATAGAATTAATATAATTTTTATTAACGTCTGACAATTCTAATTTTTTAGCTATATTTTCAACAATATTAAATAAATTTTCATCATTAGCATAATCAACACCAACAATTTCAATATTGTTTTCTAATCTTTGCTGCTTTAAATAAAAAACTTCTTTTTGCAAATTGCATAACAAAGAATCTTGTGCTTTTACTTTTTCTTTCATTTCATTAAATTCTCTAATCAATATTTTTATATTATTTTGAACTAATTCAAGTTCTAAAGTAAGTTTAGCAAAAGATTGAGATAAGGAATCAATATTATTCTGTAAAACAGGCAGCATATCAAGTTTTCTATTCATCTGCTGAAGTAATTCAAGACTAGAATTATTATCTAAAGAATTAGATAAGGAATCAGAACTAGATCCATCATTTAAAGTCAAATTTAAATTAGTTCCTGCTCTACAATTTTTACACCTCCATAATGCTTTATTTGTAGATGACATATTTTTAAATGTCTTTTCACTTACTGTACTACATTTAAAATGAACATTCCCATTACAACCCAGACAAGTTATAAAATTTCCACCAAAAGGAAGAGCTAAATGACAAGAATTACATTTATCCATAATATTAAAAACCTTAAGTTTTAAAACCAAACAAACAAAAAATAAAATTAAAACTAATTAAAATCCCAACAGAGATTAAAAAGTAAGATAATTAAGAATCTAAAGTAAAGATAAAAAAAAAATCAAAAAGAATAAAATAAATCAATTAATTAAAAAAAAAAAATTACAACAAAGATAAAAAACTAAGATAAAAAAAAAATTCTAAAACAAGATTAAAAAATCAAAAAAAAAATGGCTACTTAAAAATAAGTTAAAAGAAATCAATAAAAAAAATTGAAATATAAAACCATTAGAAAATAAAATACATACAAAACAATATCAATAAAATCTCCAAACTCTACTTAATAATACCATCACAAATAGGAAAAAAAACTTAGCCAAATAAGAATTATAGAATTCAAAAATCAGAGAGACAAATAACACATGTTAACTCTACAAAGTCAGCAGCAATAATCCATAATAATAATAATAATAATAATAATAATAATAATAATAATAATAATAATAATAATAATAATAATAAAGCAGAACAATGAGTATAAAACATTATTAACTCACAATACACTCTGACAAAGCGATAAAATAAAATCTTAAGCTAATTGTTTAGACTTTATAGATTTTATAATGAAAAATACATATAATAAAATAAAGATTTAAAAATTGATTAATATTCTAAACTTAATATTCAAGCTTAGAGACTTAAGCCCTGGTTAAAATATAAAATGTTCAGTTACCTTTGGGGCTTCAATTTTGCTGACAGATTGAATCCAGTGGTGTGTGTAAGGTTTGATTGGGTTTACATTACGATGGTTTTGAATCGATTGGGAGTACGAAGGCAATATTTAGGATCAGTTTTAAACTAGGCATTTAGGACATGTTCTTGATGTCACAATAGTAGAGGTCCAGGGTCCATCTTAGAGGGTTTTTAGCATGGCATATTTTTAATATGATTTTTTAAGATAGATAGTTTTCGCATTAAGACTGTATAATAGCAATTCTCAGTATTAAATGTAGTTTCTTTAGCAGTCCTTAATCAGCAATTAATAATCAGCAATTCAATCTTTTCTTAGTGGTTTGATGTCACAGCAAAAATAATTTTTGCTTTATAGCCAATTTCATAACAAATATAAAAATATACCACATCAGCAACTAGCAAAAATATAATTTATATTCCACAATCAAAAGCACAGAGCTTTTATATGCAATAGTTATCCCCTGCCAGATCTTAATTAAAAGTTTTAACAGGGGCTCTTTTTAATCTTATGTTTTTACTATTCAAATACCAATTTTAATCAATTAGAAAATGAGTTTCTGCTTTTTGAAATAGTTTAAAACAAACAAAACAAAAAAAACTTATCTCAATGAAAACTCTTTTAAATTAAAATGTTTTTACAATTTCTATTTATAATCGAGTACGTGTTGTATGGCACATACTTTTTTTCCATTTGTCAAAGCATCAACCAGGAAGTGAACCCAGGGCAACTGCTTGTAAGGCATGGCATGGCACATACTTTTAATAATAATAAAAAAACAAAATACAAAATTTTTAAATACAATTTTCTCTTTCCTTTTAAAATCTTTATAAATATACATTTTAGTTTGGATTTTCTAATACTTGCTTTTGAAGTGGATAAAGTGTCCAGTTCTATATATATATAATCAAAACAAGTTATAAATTTCATAACTTGCTTTAAACTTGCATTTTATGATCACTAGATGGAGCTTTACCAATAGCTCCTAACAAGCTTTGTTTACATAAATGCTGAGAGAGATAGAATTCAAAATCTCTATCATTGGAGGTGGGTGACAATGATAGAGATATTTGGCATTTATGTAAACAAAGCTTGTTAGGAGCTATTTGTAAAGCTCCACCCTAGTGATCACACATATATATTACAGAATTACTGTTATAGATTTAAGTAGTTATTGTGCAAATGATATAAAAATATGTAAGTAGATTGGTAAGCCATTTTAAAAGTTACTTCTACTGCTAGAAAATGATAAAGTGAAAACCTATCTATTAAGGCTATTAATATTATAACTCTAAATCATCTAGGGCTTAAATAGTATCCATTTCAACATATAAAAATGTGATAATTTATCTGTTTTTTGCAAAAGAGCTTACATATTCTTCAGAATGTCATGCAAAAGAGTTTAGTGCATATTTTTATTTACCAAATTAACTAAATCTCAAATGTCATATTTGATATTGACATAATAATTAATATTAATATTTTTGGACAAAAGAGTCAACCTTCTTTAAGAAGATAAAATTATACCACATTTCTATCATATTTCAACTCATTAATTATCCAGCTTATACAAAATTAACATATCAAATCATTCATTTATATAGTCAAAATAAGAATCATAGATCACATGACCCTATTCTCTTAAGCTTGTAAGTTATAAACAATGAGGATTGCCAATTCCCCAACAAGCTTTGTGATAAATGCTTAGCCAGAGCCAGTACTTAAAATATCTCTGCCAGGAACCCCCCCCAACCCCTGACCATGGTTTCGTGCTTTGGCACTCCACAGAGAGGTGCCAGGGTAGGTTCAGACACTAAATCTAAAAGTTATCTATTGAGTGGAAAATCTGAAATTTTCAGACACCTACATATCTTCAAACCCAGTTATCCAACTCAAATAGCTATATGGGGCTGATAGATCTTCAGCCATACCATATATTAGTAGTCTTAGCAATATAACATCGCATAAGACTTGGGGCAGAGACTATAAATAGTCAAAATAAGAGTCATAGATTACATGCCCCTATTCTCTTAAGCTTGTTAAGTTTCTTTTTTCACACTTCACTGAATTATATGAAAAATTTAAAAAAATATACATTAAAAACAAAAGAACTCAAGCAATTATAAACTTAAATATATTTTATTACTATTAAAATTTTTGGACATTTCAGTTCACTTTTCTAACCATGAAGAGGTTAAATGTAATAAACTTTGGACAAATTTCAAAGTTCATGCTATGTTGAGATAATTATCATTGCTGAAAATTTCAGCATCTTTTAATTATTCATTTTAAAAAGATATTTACTATCACCTATGTATGTATAAATTACAATGATTTGTTTTTACGTACCTTATATTTGGAAAAGTAATAATGAAGGTTGTTATTCTTGGGGAAAATGTTTAGTCTAGTAAATTCTTGCTTTAATATCTGGGGCAACCTAAAGGCCATCACTACTCATCCAAAATGAAAGACGTTTAGCATATCACATGTATCAACATATTTTTTTTAAAAAGTTAAATATTCAATTGGAAAGCACATGCATGGGCAATAAATAAGAATAAGACTTAATAAGTTGTGCTAAACTCATGGTTGAAAAGTATGCAATATCTCTCAATAGAACAACATATGGAATAGATGTGTCTCTTTAGATGTAGTGAAAGCAGTTCATCTAGGAGAAGGTAAGACATATATAAATTTATGTCCTTGAAATTGAGGATAAAGACATCTATCTAACCTCTCAGCACTCATAGAAAAATAAAATAGAAAAATATGAACATGAAAAAGAATGATTTAAAAAACATTGAATGCATAAGATCTATTCAGTGTCAAATAGGAAATTCAACACCTGTGGTCAGAATCTTAGAATCTACTTGCCTGTATGGTTCTGTCAGAAAAATGATTTCACAAAGCATGCTGCAGATGTTTACTTGTGTTGAAGACGTGTGAGTGATGAGTATTTATTTGTTTTCACAATTGGTTGGTGAAATCCTAGTACATGATCACCATTTCCTACGCTTATCACAAGCTGTTAAAACAGTGTCAAACTCTCCATACAGTAGTGCCCTCCAGTGCAAGATGTAGTAATCAGTGGATGCAAAAAAATTTGTGCATAAATTCTTTAGTGTTTACTCTTTCAATATCAGACTAGTTTCTAGGTTGTGGCTTTTGTTAATAAGGACCTTTGTATCTGAGAACACTGCACCTAGATCAGAGGATCTAATGCAAACCTCCATCAGTCACATTTTACCTTTTCATTTAACTGTTAAGCTATGAGTCCAAATGAAAACATAATGTCTTCCATCCAAGATCATTTGCTCTTGCTCAAATTTTCTTGCATCCATTAATTACTATAGCTTGCTCTGGGTGGCACAAGTGTATGGAGAGTTTGTCACTTTATATAGTCATGTGTGTAGTACAATAGTTATTGCCCATTTATATTGCATATTTATTTAATGAATAATACCTGTAAATTAAATTGGATTTTTGTGTACAATTCTGGATAATGTTCAAACATGTGACTAAATAATCTGATGGAAATTGGCTTCAGGATAGCCAATTCGAACATCATCAGTAAAATTTAGTCATGCATTATTCTGCTATCAATGAACATAAATCATTGCATATCATAATAATATCCTGTTGAAGAGTAATTAATCATTGATGAATGACATTTGAATAGTTTTTGTGGTCACATAATTATCTGGTGATTCTTATAATGACTTCGTAAACTGTTGATACAAATGCATGCAAATGGTTTATATTTAGTTGCACATGATCTGAAATTCAATGCATATTCAAAAAGCAAGATGTGTATCTAAATTCATACTTTTTTGAAACATGTCACACTGTAGGCATAATATAAGCAAAGCTTTATAAGCATCTTTCAGCTTTTGTGTTTGTTATGCAAATTGTATCCTATTAGATAACTTCCTTAGTATTTTTTCCAGCATGCATCTTATTAGCTGGCTAATTTGATGATATTATAGCAGGAAGCCAAAGACAATCAGAGATTCTTAATAAAATGAGGGATTCATTCTTATTAGTCTACCTGATGGTCGCATACAACTACTTCACTCAGCATCACAGGCTTTAACTCCTGAAGATACCTGTGGGAGAGTAATATTTATGTGGGAAATGTTGGAATAATACAAATAACAATGTCCACAAGGGCAATATCCAAGAGTTGTTTGGGTTTTTTCCTATCATCTCTAAAAAATACAATCCTGATTGCAGATCCACCTGTTTGGCAAAGAGTTAAAAGGATCTTCAGGGGTACAAAGATTTGTTAAAATTGCAAGTTCTTTTTGGCCTGCAGTTCAACTAGTAACTGCCCTATTGTAGAAAAAATTGCCATTATTGAAAGAGGAGATTGTATGTTTATAGATCAAAGAATTGAAAATGCCAAAAGAATTGGTGGTATTGTTATAGATAATATTAAGAACATCAGTACATTCAGTACCACTATCTTTGCTAAGTTCAGTGATGATATAAATGATGCCAAAATTTCATGTTCTTCTTTTTGCTTCATAAGGTAATATTCTTTCGGAAGTTGTTCAGAAATATCAAAATGTCAAAGTACTTCTTGCAGAAAAAGTTCACACAACAGCTAACACTCAAAGTGGCAAATCTCCTATAACAACTTCAAAGCAAGTTGTTAATATCGAAAATAAAAAATAGTAATTTTGGTTCAAGTCCAAAACGAAAAAGATATGATTGAATTAGCAGGTTCATTACTATCAGACTCAAAGCAATAAGGCCATTTACTATTTCTATCTTGAATATTCTTAAGAGTTTAAGTATGAAGCAATCATCAAAAGATGCAACGTCAAATAAAGTTGATTCTAATATTATTATTAAGATTTTAAAAAGAAAACTTAGAGAAGAAAAATATATTGTAGAACTGCAGCATTACTTGGAATATACAAAAGCTATGTGGCTGCTGTTATAGTTGACTGTAAATAAAAAGACAAGTTCTGAGGAAGATACTGTTGTTATTCAGTTAGATAAATTAATTGAACTCATTAATCAACAGATTACTGGTATTCAAATTTCCTCTTACAATCAATCTTCCAGAATTAACACTAAGAAATAACAAACAATCATCTTCAGTTACAGTACAAATAAATATGCTAGATCAGAAATCTGAATCATGTGACTTTTGGAATCATTCACGTGATCTTTCATGACGAATTATTTTAAAGTTGATATTATACCCATTACTTGCGCTATATAACATTCTTAAGAGAAAATTCTTTTTTTTTTTTAAAAAAAAAAGCCATATTTTTTTAATAAAAGCTACTACTATTTATAGTGTAACTAATTAATTATTTCATAAATTTTTAATTTTAAAAAATAGAATTATTAAGTTTGAAATCGTAATTTTTTTTTTTCAAACATGGCGAGGTTTGTAAAATAGTCTAGAAAAATCTATCTTAAGCATTGATCTACGGATCACCAATCACCGTAATTCCTTTTCCACAGAAGATTTTTCTAATCTCTAAATTACCAAGAAATTATTTTACTTCATTTATATTTCAAAAGTTAATGGTGAATTCTAGGTTTTGTCTAGCAAAAAAGAAAAAAGGCACTTCTCTAATATATGTAACCTGGATTTTAGATATCTTTTAATAGAAGTGAAATATATTTTTTCATTTTAAAATAGCAAACAAATGAGTGAATCTATTAGATAATCTGAAGAAATCCTCAAACTTTACTTAAAGATCACTAATGTCTGTTGCGGTTTTTTTCTTATCAACTGTGTGTGAGCGTAGAGATTGAGTAGTATTATTAACTAAAAGATCAAAAGCCTGCGAGACATTTGAACTCTTTTCTGTTGGTATAGATTAAAAGAGACTGCTTACTTTAAAGGTTTCCTTTCATCTGAATATCTGCTTAATAAAAGTGAAATAATTTATCTTTATTTCATTTAAAATAAATAACTTATTCGCTCTATTTTTTTTTTTTTAAAATAACATTTTAAAAACCTTGCGAAATTAACGTATATTATTATTATTTTTCAATCTATTAATTAGGTTTGAAATTATATTCGTGCTCAAACATTTGTATATATGAGCGTATATAATAAAGATTGTTCACAAATTTATAAAGTGAAAATTTACATTATTAAATTTATATAATTCTTAAGCAATTACTATATTATATATAAGGGATTCGAACTCAGACTTGCACACGACCTTCAATTCTTTATGCCATCTCATATTACTGACGCACCTGATCACACACATGTTGAAAAGATAAATGATCATTAATATTCGTATTTCATGCTAAACCAGCAATCATCAGCTGGTCCAGATTACCATCACACATATATACAATCAGTGCTCAGCTTTTATATTAAGATATCCAATCTTCATACTTTAATGGACAGGCTTCAAACTACTCCAACCCACAACTATTTAGCCGTCAATTTCATTGAAAATACAATGATGGAACATTCAAAGCCCACGTTAGTGCCAAGGTGCCAATATGGGTAGGATGACAATCTTGGCACTAACGTGGATTTTGAACGTTCCACCATCAAATTTTCAATGAAATGGATGGCTGAAGAGTTGTGAGTTGGAATGGTTTGAAGCCTGTCCATTAAAGTACGAAGATTGGCTATCTCAATATAAAGCTGAGCACTGATTGTATATATTTATGAGGATAGTAATCTGGACCAACTGATGATTGCTGGTTTAGCATGAAATACGTATATTGGTGATTATTTATATTTTTGACATGTGTGTGATCAGATGGGTCAGAAATATGAGATAGCATGGAGAGTTGAGGGTCATGTGAAAGTCTGAGTTCGAATGCCTTATATAATACATTATATGTGCAAGTGTGCATTAAATTAGTATATTATTAAATTTCTATAATTCTTAAACAATCATTATATTCATGTATTATCGATCCAATGCAAGATGAACATCTCTATAATCTATTTTCTCCAACCATTCCATCGTATTTCCTTATTTCATATATCTATCTTATATGTGATCTATCTCTAGGTCTTTTAGTGAGATTTAATTTTATTTGTTCATTCATTGTCACCTAATCTAGAGACCAATGCAGTATAGTTTCATTTTAGTTTCAATGTTTTCATTAATGTCAGCAATATTAGTTTTTCTTACAAGTACTTTATTTTTGATGTCTCTTTGTTAATCCTATCATTCATTTCTATAATTTACTGTATGGTGTACATTTTCTGTATTGCTCTTCTATTAAATGTCTGTCTCATATTCATAAGGTAAATCATATGTTATACCTTAAACACTTTAATCTTTCCCACTTACCATATAATAAATAATGTATTAAGTCTTTCAGAGTTAACATCCAAAACATTAAGTATGAACAAATGAATCTTCTTTTGCATATAATTAAAGATTTTTATATAGAAACAAATTTTAGACAATAACAACTGCAAAAATGAATAAGGCTTTACTTTATGGTACTTTTTTTATATTACTGTGAAGTCCCAATATATACTGTACCATCAATTGTATACACTATCTAAAAATATATAAATAAATAAAATATAAATGCATTAAAATGCATAATTTTTTTCCACCTTGGAATGCCATAAGCAATCCACATTTATTAACATTTCTTCATTTTATATTTAAAATACCAAAACAACTAAAGCATCTGCAGTCTGTTGATAAAGAAATTTATTTCATCTTCATTGGAAAAGAAAGTTATTGAAAAAAAAGGATGTCATAGTATATTTAATTGATGATGTAAATCTGGCATTTTGCTATTTATAGTGTACAATAAATTTGTTATTTTTATTTTTGGAAAGAATAAATAAACTCTCACACACAACAAATATATATGTAAATGTGTCTTATTATTGCTAATATCATTATTATTTTTTAAAATCTTTGCTGACACTATAATCTTAATTTATGTAAGTATACTATAAACATAGAAAAGCATTTGTATTATATATATTGTAAAGAAAGATATTCTAATAATATAATGTTATTAATATCATATATATAATATTCAAATCAATATATATATATATCAAAATACAGTAAAATTCATGTAAATTATATTATTTTTAGAAGTACTTTTGACTATACATCTTGTAGTCTTTATCAACTATATAACATTGAATAATCAAAATGAGACAACCCTTCACAATACCCATAGTTCAATTCAGATTTTCCACAATTCTGTTATTTTAACATTTGATAATATAATTTATATTATTTATATTCATTTGAAAATAATATAATTTATGTGAATTTTACTGTATTTTGATATATATATTGATTTGAATATTACATATATTGTGGAACGAATACAGACATCAATCTTATACATATATGTATATTATGCGCTATGAATTTTGGGCAAGCTGTAAAGAAAACCATTCTAATAATGAATAAAATAAGATAAAATGAACATGACTGTTTTGAATAGTTTGCATATTTGGATAATCACGAATATTCTAATAATGAATAAAATAAGATAAAATGAACATGACTGTTTTGAATAGTTTGCATATTTGGATAATCACGAATATATAAAAATATTATGCAAGTGCCTCATAGATTTGGGCAATATTATATACTTATCTATGAGATTCTCCATTTTTTTCTCCAAGAAAAAGTTTACTGAATAGGTTTTAGACTCATGTTGATTTATGAGGTATTTGCCATAATGAGATATTTGTTGTCGTGAGGTTTGCATTTAAATTTTTTTTCTTTTTTCTCTCTCTTTTTTTTTTTTACCTAAGATTCTTAAACCATTCACATATAAAACACAATCATTTGTTAGTGATTCTAAGCAATGTGAAATTAAAAAGAAGTGATAATAAAAAGCTTATTCACAAATGTATTCTGTGGTGAAACATTGTATATTGTAAGAAAAGGATTAATTGAAAATGATAATCTATAAACCAGAATTAACTCTTTGTACTGATAATATAGCGAAACTGTTAATATTCTGCATAATAATAATATCCTTACAGCATAACATAGAATTCTTCCAATAAAATCATGGTATGGTATCCTGATTAGAAATATTCATATAAAAGAGTTTGGAACTAGAGACATAAAAATATTTCTTGGTTTTCTTGAATTATGCCATGATGTCATTTTACATTTGATATGTTGGATGATTCCATCACCTATCATTAAATGTTGAATATCTAGAAAATTTTTAAACTTTATTTAAACTGTTCTAAATACAAACACTTGTTAGTAATAACAGAGGTTTGTTAAACCACTAAACATCACATGATCACCATCTCATACTAGCACATAACTGTTAGTAAACAGGCAAAAACTCTCCATATAGAAGTGCCACTTTGTGATAACCAGAGTAATCAATCCTAAGATCTATGTGCAGTGCTCTCAGATCCAAGGCTCCTCACTGATAAAGGCCACAAGCCAGAAACTAGTCTGGGGATATTGGATGAGTAGGCACTAGATAGGGATTTTATGCAAAAGCCTTCTGGCATCCATTGATTACTCTGGTTAGCACAATGTGGCACTACTATATGGAGAGTTTTTGCCTGTTTACTAACAGAGGTTAGTACATTATGCAATGTTTTGAGTGGTATTATTCTCCATTTTTTGTAAGTATTACTGGTCTAAGCAGTGACAATGTTAGTATAGGAATTGAACTTACACCTTTAGATTCCTGAATATCAAATATTAAAGCAACACTTTAACCAATGGGTTGCCTTAAAATTTGACATTCAAGAATCTAAGGGTGTAAGTTTGACACCTAGGCTAACATTGTTACTGATCAGGCCAGCAACAGTTGAAGAAGAATGGAAAATGATACCACTCAAAGCATTATATAATCTATTAACGTGTTATCTTTGTGTGTTATTAACAGTTTGTATTTGAAAATAATTAAATAAAGTTTAGCACTTTTTAAACATTCAATATTTAATGATAGATGATAGAAATAGACCAAAAATTATCATGTATAAAAATATTTCGTTTTCACAAAGTCTGCCACTGTTGTATGGTCACATTGTAAAGCAATATTATCAACATTCTGTAACATATAAACTCCTTACCCATGCCAATTAAATTAACAATAGAATTATAAACAGAATAAAAATTAGCATTATTAGATGTTTGTGTAATAAAACGACCTTAAGAAAATTATTGTTTACAGAAGATCCACCCATATAAAAAAATACTTAGCATTTACATTTAATTATAGCAAAAATATAAAATAATACAATTTATCTTATCAGTGTGGAACAGAAAAAACCCAGTTTGATCAGACGGCACTAATTTAAAAATTATTTTTGCAAATATACCAACACCCTTCGGAGATTGTAGCATCTCTCAGATACAACAATTTATTATCAAATATCACATGTCCTTACATATGTTATAAACAAACTGATGACTTAAATGTTATAGATTAATATTAGTCAGATACAAACACATAAACAACCATGGATTTGAACTTATGTACTCATATATGTAACAGTAGTTAAGAAAGAATCTGTTTGTACCTCTCAGGTCAGTTGCAATCTTCCAGAGATTTAAAAAAAACCCATAATAAATAAGAACTGAACTATTTTTATATAAATGTGAGATGTAATTGGTCTGTCTAAGACTTGTAGGTGCTCATTTAGTATGCACCTTCCACCAATTTTGGTTTCTAAGGGGAGCCCTAAACCCACTACTGACACAACTAAACAATAAATAAAGTTGACCAACAACACCATGGCATGATAGGTAGTATTCCAATTGGTTTGAACATTTCTTACGAACTCACAATTTCCATCAATAATTTAAAAATAAATACGCAAATTTTGTACAACTATGCTCAATCAAATCATGTAACCCAAAGATCAACCATTTGTTGCTCCAACCAAAGGACTGAGTACAAAATGACAAAAGCTCAAACAAGAATGGCCAAAATAATCGGAACACCACCTATTGTGCCTAGGTGTGGTTGTTTGACTTTATAAAGGATTATGATGGTCTAAATGCCTTCTAGTATTTATTGATTAAATCAATGTTTGCATAGATGTTTGGAGGTAAAAAAGCATTCTACCATCAACAGATTTTTTATCGTTCTAAATACTATTAATGGTTTTTTTTTATTTTGAATAATAGATTGAGATGAATAATATTGGATAAAATTTTTTTTTTTTCATTCTTTGAAGACTATATTAAAATACAAGTTTATTTAATGCTTTTAAAATGATTTTGAAGTAATGCTCCTGAAAACATTAGTCATTTTAATCAAAATTGACAATGTAATGATATTTAGAAGTTTTTTTTAGTGCAGATGCTATACATATAAAATTAAATATTTATCATTAATATTTTCTCAATTAAAATTATTTTATTTATTTAAAAATTAACTTATTGTATTATTACCAATTTTATATAAAATGAAAATAGAAATTTCTTCTGTTACAATTTATTATTATTATTTTCTACGATAAAAATCAACACTTCTGTTGTTATTTAGCAGAGATAACATATTAATATATACAAGTAAAACAAGTGCCAAGTGC
Source organism: Epiperipatus broadwayi (assembly GCA_028023455.1). Lineage (NCBI taxonomy): Eukaryota > Metazoa > Onychophora > Udeonychophora > Euonychophora > Peripatidae > Epiperipatus > Epiperipatus broadwayi. Next base: position 751,746 of record JAQFVV010000147.1, read on the forward strand.
CTTCAACACTAACGTGTGCTTATCAAGACAAACTATGTAAAACATGGACTCCTTACAAACTTAAACTCATTTTAACAACCAGACATCATTAATCTAAAAACTAGTTTTAGTATTAATTGCATCTTGGGATTTCTTAATTAAATATGATTCCTTATTTTTTCATTTTTTGTCATGTGGTTCATACATATTTAATTAAAAAATCCCAAGATGCAATTAATGCTAAACAAATTAGGGTACTTAGATATTAGTCCTGCAATATAGGGGAAATGGTATGCTTTTCCACACCTGCAATAAATGTGTAATCTTGTGATCACATCATATTTAAGCAAAACAAACCCTGCAATATTATCAGATCTCATGTGAAAATGTGTTTCTCTTTATTAAAACATAGTTTTTTGATATTTTGACATTTTTAGTTATTTTCTAAATTTTTTTCTGACAACAGCTTCATTTCAATTGCATTTTTGCTTCATCAAAGTATTTGTATGTTATTTTTATTTCTGAGTTACTCCAGTTCATTTGATTTTGTGTGTAAGTATACATAGTGAACCACATATATAACTTCATGAATCCAACAACTGGGGTTTACATACAAAACGTTGAAAGACTATGGGTTTCTGCAAAATGGCAAAATTGTGTAAAAATGATGACAGCATTTCTTTGTATACTGAACAACATAAAAAAAAATTTCCACCAGAATCAAAACATAATAAAAGTGTTGAAATTTATATTTCTTTATTTTTGTGAATTTTTTTTGCTTTTTTGTTTATTTTAACAAAAAATACATTCATTTCTTAGTATTTCTGTGGAAAATCCCATTCAGCCAATATACTGTACTGCACAATTACGTGTTAGGTGAAATTCCATTTTGGGGGAAATTTTTCAGTTTAGGTCTCCATTTTGTGTCAAATAAGTAAATGCCAAATTGCTTGTTTCAATGCAATTCCTGTTATATATTAGATGGTAAGTAGTGTATGTGTATATTTTATGTTTTTTATTAAAATAATATTTAAAAAAATAATAATTTATTGATTGTTTTGTCTGTATTTAAAGTAACATTTGAGATTTGCATAATGGCATCTCATATTTTGAATATTTTTGAGGGCTGAGAAAATGTACTTTTTAAGATCTTTTTTTTTGTGTGTGAAATTCATATCTTTAGTGTTGTTATAAATTTTACGGTGTGAAAGTCATACATATTTTTGTATGGCAAATCAATATTTTTTTTTAAAAAGTACTATTTAATATCAATTTATATATTGTTATAAATTTTAAAATTTTTTGTGTGAAAGTCGTATATATTTGTGCATGGCAAATCAATATATATTTTTAAATGTTCTTTTTAATATTGATTTATTGCACAAATTTGTGTATCTTTATTATTGTTATAAATGTAAATTCCACTCCATTTACTATTGTTATATTGTTAATACATTGTACAGGCTTAAACCTGCATTTATACATGTAATATATGCGGGATTCGAACTCAGACTTTCACACGACCCACTACTCTCAGTGCCATCTCATATTGCTGACCCACCTGATCACACATGTTGAAAAGATAAATAATCACAATATCCATATTTCATGCTAAACCAGCAACCATCAGTTGGTCTAGATTACTATCCTCACACATATATATAATCAGTGCTCAGCTTTATATTAAGATAGCCAATCTTCATACTTTAATGGACAGGCTTCAAACTATTCCAACTCACAACTCTTCAGCCTTCCATTTCATTGAAAATCTGATGAGGGAATGTTCAAAGCCCTTATTAGTGCCAAGTTAGTCATTTTGGCCCCTCGTATACAGGAGAATAATCCATTTATACATACATATGCTAGGTCTGCCCATCCCTCGCACATGTATGTATAAATGGATTATTCTCCTGTACATGAGGGGTCAGAATGAGAAATATGTCAACATGGGTAGGATGATAACCTTGGCACTAATAAGGGCTTTGAACGTTCCATCATCAGATTTTCAATAAAATGGAAGGCTGAAGAGTTGTGAGTTGGAATAGTTTGAAGCCTGTTCATTAAGTATGAAAATTGGCTATCTTAATATAAAGCTGAGCACTGATTATATATGTGTGTGAGGATAGTAATCTAGACCAACTGATGAGTGCTGGTTAAGCATGAAATATGTATAAACGTGATTATTTATCTTTTCAACATGTGTGTGATCAGGTAGGTCAGCAATATGAGATCGCACTGAGAGTATTGTTATAAATTTTATACTTTTTTGTATGAAAGTCATATATAATTCCATTCCATATTTTATATTTTTTTGGTGTGAAAGTGATATTTTTAGTCCTGCAACATGGAACATGTATTAGACATATCACACCTTTCACATATGTATTCTACATGCCAATAATTTTGTAAATCTTGTGAAAATATCATGCACAAGATCTGTGTACATGTTACTCTTTGCAAATCTAGTGAAAATATCATGCATAAGATCCATGTACACATTATTTTGGTAAGATCACAAGATTAGAAAGTTATCAGCAGATTAATATGAATGTGAAAATGTGCAGCAAGTCTAATACATGCTCTGTGTTGCAGGACTAATACCAAAGTATCCAAATTGGTTTTGCAATTAGTTATGTCTGGTTGTTAAAGTGTTTTTTTAAGTTTGTAAGGACTATGTTTTAAGAGTTTGCCTTGATAAAGACATGTTAGTGTTGAAAGCACTTGGCAATTATAACATTATCTCTGCAAAATAACAATAGAATTGTTTATTTTTATTAATTTATCAATTTTATTTAATTCTGTGGAGATTCTGGTCAAAAATCACAATAGAGAGAGCATCTATCTAAGAAATATGTTCATTTTAATATGTGCTGAAGTGCAAAAAATAAAATAAAAACTCTGAAAACTTGCCTTTATTATATTTATATAATAAAGTATATGATTTTTTATTTACTTTCAGTTATAATATAAACGTTATAAAATTTAAAAATATTAAGGTATTGGTCAAAAAAATTGCACCAGATGTTACATGTATCTCAGATATAAATTAATTATGAGTATCGTCATCATCAACTATTATCAATCCATTGCAGAATGAAGGGCCCTCCAAGTTCAATCCATCTTGTCTGATCTTTAGCTTCTCTTCCCCACATCACCCCTGCATACTTTCTTATTTCATCCACCCATCTCACATGTGGTCGGTCTTTATAATGTTTTGGAATCCAATTTAAGATTTCAATTATGAGTATATGCTGAAATATATATATAAAAAAACACTACAAACTTGCATTTATCATATGTATATAATAAAATACATGGTTTTTTAAATATTTGTTTTAAGTTACAATCTAGAATACTAGAAATTATTTTTACAACTACATCAATGTTGACTTCAGAACTCATAGTATCTCTCAGATACAATTTACTGTTGAATATTACACTTTCTTATGAAATGTGTTATAACCAAACTGAGAGCTTAAACAGTATTCATGTAAAAACACACAGATAATCATGACCTTGAAATTATGCACCTGAAATCATCATCATCATCATAATTTTCCATCATTGTTGATTCATTGCAGAATGGAGATCTCTCCTAATTTGATCCAGTTTCTCCAATCTTTAGCTACTCTTATCCATATCATCTCACAAGTGGTCTCCTTCTAGGTCTCATACAATTTTCGAGGATCTGGTTTGAGACTTCAGCTGGTCATCTGTTATCTCTTCTAAAATATGTCTTTTTTTATTCCAGTCTCTTAATTCTGTCAAAGCTATCAGCAATACCTGTTTATTCTCTCACCCATGTATTTCATTTTTGATCTTTCTTCTAACTCCTAACAATCTTTCCATATTTCAGTGAATGGTCTGAAGCCTCTGTATTGCTCTTCTGCTAAGTGTCAAAGTCTGAGATTCACAAATAAGTGCTGACAAACCATATCTATGAAAAATCATTCTTTTCAAACATATAGGCATAATTCTTTGATTAATTCCGTCCATTATGCTTCCAACTTTATTAACAACCTGATCAAGGTATTTGTAGTTGTTAGTTTTTTTAAATTCTTGATTGTCAATTTTTTATTTTGTTCTTCTGAAAAAACAAACATTGAACAGTACTTTAATCTTTTTAGCATTTATTTTTAGTCCTACTTTCTTACTTTCATCTGATAATCTTTACAATATTTTTTAAAGCTCTGAAACATTATTTGAAAAAAAAAAAATCCACACCACCTGGAAAATATAGATGACTTAAATACTTTTACTTCATTAGTTTCTACTGTGTGTAACAATATTAAGAAAACAGTTAGTTTGTATAGTCAAAGTAAGAGTCATAGATCACATGACCCTATTCTCTTAAGCTTGTAAGTTATAAACAATGAAGATTGCCAATTCCTCAACAAGCTTTGTGATAAATGCTCAGCCAGAGAAAGCATTTAAAAGATCTCTGTCATGAATGTCTGAACCTACCCTGGCACCTCTCTGAGGAGTGCCAAAGCATGAAACCATGGTCAGGGGTTAGGGGGGCGGTTCCTGACAGAGATATTTTAAAGGCTTTCTCTGGCTAAGCATTTATCACAAAGCTTGTTGAGGAATTGGCAATCCTCGTAGTTAGTTTGTATCTCTCACATTAGCCACAATCTCCACAGGGTTAATAAATAGCAGAATGCACTTTGAATTAGATGTAAATAAATATGAGAGTTCATCCCAAATCATTGTGAATAATATATTTTTTACATTGGGTATCAGACTACATAAAAATTTATTGTTTAGTAATGTAAAAGCATCTTAATAGCATTATATTTATATGAATTGTTGACATTTCTCCATGGCAACTGATTGGAGAAAGCTATATCTTAAAATGTTTGTATACAGTTGAACAATTTTTCAAGTATTCTGGCAGCCATAGTAAAATGTATTGTGCACCATAACTAAAGCAAACATGTCCTCCAAATATATATTTTTTTCTCATGTGTCAGAGCATCAGCCGGGAAGCAAACCCGGGACAACTGCTTGTAAAACAGCTGTCGCTGACCTCTCGACCACCACTGCTTGACTCCTTCAAATATTTTTTATTAACTTTATCATAAATGGTTGTTTTTCACATTGAAAATAATTTTAGGATTCTGAATAAATTCATGTTATTAAAGCACATTGTTTGATTAATGATATTAATTTTAGATTTAACCAATTATTTACACTGGTTTGCTATGTCAGATCAACTTTCTGCAGAAGCTGGGATTGTCTGAGGAGAGAAGTCACTAGTGACGATTATTTATACAAATTATATATCAAAATTACACTAAATTCACAACTCAATTCGACTGGCCAAGAAAATAAACTATATAACATTACCAATGGTTTCAGTGTTACAAGCAGACTTCTCAATTGTAAAGAAGTACAAAATAACCTCAATTATATTAACCTCCTATTCATCCTTGGTAGCATTTTAGATTTTATTTTCTTGGCTAGTTTGGTTGAGTTGCAAATTTGGTGTAATTTTGATTATTTATTGAATAGTTTAGCTTTATTCTTTTAATGTTTAAATTATGCATGTATGTACATTTTTAAAAACTTGTTTTTCTTATCTCATTATCAAAATTAATGAATATTGTTTCAAGCATTTCCATATTTAAGTTTCTGGTAATAGTTGATATTAACATTAGCTCTAAGAACATTGATTCAATCTTTTCATAACTCCATATACTTCATTATAAATTTAAATGATCAATGAACATTGCATAATAGTATTATATTCAAACTTCCAAATTTCTAGTTATATCCATCTTTAATGAAGACCAACTGTACCTGAGATTTAAATCCCTAAGATTTTACCCATTCATCTTAGCTTGTATAACCATATAGAATAAATTAAAAAGAATTGAAGATGGTTTCTAGATGTACGAGTGAAATCCTGTCCTCACTGAAAGTTATCTGAGCATTTGAAAATAATATTACTACATAGACTTTATTGGTTACTTAAGCATACAATAGATGGCTCTAGAGAAAGCAGAATGGTTTTCAATTTCTAGTATATATTGGTTACTTAATCGTACAATAGATGGCTCTAGAGAAAGCAGAATGATTTTCATCTTCTAGTACATATGTCAATATTAAGCAGACAACTTCATGCGATGCAGTGTTTGATATCTAAATTTTATCTGTAACTTTCTTTTTAACCACAGACATGTGTTATATACATTATTATAAATGCCATATATATATAAACACACACGCATCTAGATATATAAAGTACATACGTATACCTTCTTTTAAATTTTCGTCATCTTATTTCTAGATGCATATTTCATTGTTTCATTTACTCTTTTTTTTTAAGTTTATTTAGTAATCTTATATTAAGCATTAATAGTTGTTTTGTGTGTATTTTGTCCTCCCTGATGATAGACTTGTTCACCAAGAGATTACAAGTTCATTGTAAGAAATAATTGGAACAGAAGAATGGCTTTTTATAGCTTTACCAATGTCAGAAAGTAGTATATTACATGAATTGCTATGAGACCGACAGCTCAATGCATTTTCAACATTGTGAGAAGAATAAACTTTTGTATATAAATACTAATGACATTAAAATAAAAAATCAGATAAATTCCAATTCTTATTTCAATGCTAAAGAAATAATTAATTATTTGTTTAAAATTTTTATAGGTATATATTTTTAGCTTTTATTTAATAACCCCTTCCTTCCTTTTTCTTTCTTTGTCTGATTATATATATATGTAGCGAGTAGCTTCACCAAAGTAACTATAGTAATAAATATGTTTGGGTGATTGATCCGGAAATCATGCAATATTTGAACTCCCTGGTGGCATATTGAATAATTAATACAACCATTAAAAATAATCGAATGACTTCACTATTCGGTAATTCGTAAGTTCGAATCCCTGAAATGCCAGAATTGGAATCGATCAGAGAATCTTACCCTCCGGAATCTAACCCTCGACCGCTGCATTAAACCGTGCAGGACAACAGATCCATAAGTCCGAAACATCCCCCCCCCCTTAAATTTATGTTAACCGGATATAGCTTATTTAACAACATTTCAAAATAAATGGTTTTAGTTTTATAAATATATTGTGAAAGTTGATAAATATTTATTAATAATTGAATTAAGAAAAATAATACAAATGAATATTAAATAAAATGAAGTTATTATATCTTTATGCAAATACTAAATGTAGTAAGTAAAAATATTTGCCAACGTTCTAATAATTTTAATATACAGAACAGAAAGGATAATAGTAATAAGCATGTGAATTACTATTTATTATAATTCCATTCCATTAATTGTTTAAATTCCCTAGGTGGTTTAATGCGCTGATAGAGCGGTCGATTCGATTCCTAAAAGTTCCTGATTAATTCTCAATCGAACGATAATATTGAACCTACTACTTTAATTCTTGAATAACTAATCATTTGATTATATATTTATATTTTAAATAAAAATTTCAGCTGGTGGTTGAACTAAAATAATGTCTGCTGAACTATATTGAAAAAGATACCATTGATTAATTCCAAAGAGGCTTTCATTCCACAATACAGTTAATTTTGTTAATTTAAATAAAAATGACTTTACAGTATCTAATTAATTGAATAGTTAAAATTCAATATTATTAAAAAAAAAAACATGAATTTTGTAATACGTTGCAATTCCACCAGAGGTCAATAAATTACAAATATGATACAATAGTGAAAAGTATTATTACATATAAGTAAGATTTGGCAGTTGAAGGAAAAATCCAAATAGAATTGATGGCTACAGAAAGGGTTTATTGTAGATGTTTAGGAAATCCAAATGCATAACCAATAAATTAATTAGAGAAATATTGAATATTGAACTTAATAATAAATGACATTAGAAGAAGATAATTAGAATGGTATGAATATGTACAGGATGTCTTAAAAAAGATTACCAAAACAAATATTAAATATCATTAGGAAAGGGGAAAAAAGCATCCAAACAGGAGTTGGAAAAAGGTAAGAAAAAAATTAGTTAGAAATTTATCAAGCAAGAATTGTTAATTGATAGAGTGACATGAAACATGGTAGAGTTAGACTCTTAATAAGAAAAAGTACGGTACTATGATTCAAATCAAATTTGAATAATTATTTAAATTTGTTTAACTGAGACACACAAGCTTATTATATACCTGTGTCTATATATGTAATATATAGGGTATATGAGCACAGACTTTCACTTGACCCACCACTCTCCACACTATCTCATAATACTGATACACCTGACCACATATATGTTGAAAAATAAATAGTCACCAATATATATATTTCATGCTAAATCAGCAATCATCAGTTGGTCCAGATTACCATCTCTACACATATATGCTATAAGTGCTCAGAAATATATTAAGATAGCCAATCCTCATACTTTAATGGACAGGTACATGAAGGGTCAGATTGATCTTAGGTCAATATGGGTGTGACAAGAATCTCAGCCTCAGGATGGCCTTTGAGCATTCCATCATCAGATTTTCAATTGGATGGATGGTTGAAGAGTTGGAGTGTGGAGTAGATTGAAGCCTGACCATTAAAGCATGAGGATTGGCTATCTTAATATATATCTGAGCACTTATAGCATATATGTGTAGAAATGGTAATCTGGACCAACTGATGATTGCTGGTTTAGCATGAAATGCGGATATTGGTGATTATTTATCTTTTCAACATATATGTGGTCAGGTGTAACAGTAGTATGATAGTGTGGAGAGTGGTGGGTCATGTGAAAGTCTGTGCTCATATACCCTATATATTAAATTTGTTTAGTAATAAAATATCACTGAATTTTTATACCACATTAATTTCATGTATTTTTTTCTACTATTTTTAGCTGCTGGCAAATATATTAGTTGAAAAGATCAAATGAATTTTGTTCATAAATTTTTTAATTGCTAGATACATGTTTTCAACTATATTCCCAATCACATTGGCATATAACTGAGAAAGTGTAAATAAATTGACATATTCCGATATTATCTTTAAGTCTTGACACCAGTACACAGTGTATTTAGTCATAGTGCTTTATAGTTTTGTTTTTGTAGTCACCATAAAACTCACCTTAAATATTATTTCTCTGCTGAGAGGTCAGTGCAGCTGCTTTGCAAGCAAGCAGTTGCTTGCAGACAGTTGTTGCGGGTTTACTTCCCAGCCGATGCTATGACATATGGAAAAAAATTTCTCTATGATTTTTTTCTAGTTAAAATGGACATAGAAGTGTTTTCTAGTGATGATGATATTGTTATATATATGGAGAAGCTTATGTTTAAAAAATCACCAACAGATAACAGTGACATCATATCACTATATGATGGTTTACTGAGAATAGATATTGGAATGAGTCAAATATTATAATGCTTAATGATAGAGTATTAGCAAAATAATTTTGACAATAGTTTAGGTACCATGCAATCTTTAGTGTCTATATAAATATATTGGACCATTTATAAAGGTGGGATTTCACTTTTATTATTAAAAAGAGTTAACTTGACAACAGTTTGTGATTGTTGATTGTTATTGGGATTGTCTAAATGCTTACTGGTTTTTAATGATATATATATTGTAATGGTGTAGAAGAGGACTCAATATTATCATGTTCTAGTTGAGTTGTTTTTTTTATAAATGACATAAAGTGAGATTTGATGTTATCATGTCCTAGTTGTATACCTATTTGTAACTGTAATGAAAAAGGTAGATCAGATGAGGATAAAGAAACAATAAACTTTCATTATTTTTATTGAATGCAAAAAAACAAATAATAAGTAGTTTATGATTAGTAGAAACTATAATTAAACATGAATAATAAACATCACATCGGCAGTAAATAATTATCATCAGTTATCCATTGTGATTGGATTTACAAAAGGTATATTGTAAAATCTTAGATTAATTATTATTAAACTCATGAAAATCATGAGGCATAGTAATATAAAATAGAAAATATTGATACTAATGCTATTGCATTTACACACAAGTGAAAATAACTAAGTGTATAACAAAATTGGTGATGATTATCAATATGGATCATTATCAATGGTCAGGGCCATCAGGTATCATGAGTGTATTGGCCACAATTAAACAAGTAATCATATATTTTGAATTATAAATAAAGTGTGTTGATTTTAAAGGTGAGCATTAATATCTTAACAGTATTATAAATTAAAGAAAATTATATTGATGTCCACATATTCCCAAATTCTGTAATGCCTAAGCTAGTTTCTTAGAGAGTAATCAATTAAAATAGGCAAAACTCCCCATACAGTATTGTCACTCAGAGCAAGACAGAGTAATCAATGGATACCAGAAGGCTTGTGCATAAAATCTCCATCTTGTACTCATCCAATATCCCCAGACTAGTTTCTGGCTTGTGGCCTTCATCAGTGAGGAGCCTTGGATCTGAGAGCACTGCACCTAGATCTTAGGATCTAATTAAACCTTCCAGAAACCACCTTTTACTCTATTTAACTACAAAACTATGAGTCTTAAATTGAAAACACAATAATATTTTCAATCCAAGCACATTAGCTTATATAGTCATATAGATCTGAACACAGTTCAGTATCTATACATTTAGTGTCTTTGGTTCTTTAATAACCATAGTCACCACTATCCTATTAGGAAGGATTGGTTTTAAGCCAATAATCACCACATGATCACCATTTCTTATGCTTGCTTATAACTGTTATTAAAACGGGTAAAACTCTCCATTGCCATACAGTGCAAGCCAGAGTAATCAATGGATGAATACATGGGGATTTTATGCACAAGCCTTCTGTTTTAATAACAGTTATAAGCAAGCATAAGAAATGGTGATCATGTGATGAGAGTAATCAATTCTATTGAACACATGCAAGAGTCAAGATACAAAATAACAAATCTGGTGATAAATAAATTCACTGGAATAATTTAACTAACTTTCATTATATAATTGTGAGTGCAGAAAATTTGATGCTCGGAATCAAACTATACTAGATTACTATCTTTATAATTCTGAAAAAAAATGATGGAAATATGTGTGAGAGATTATCATCCAGGCCAACTGATAAGCGCTGGTTCAGCATGAAATGTACATCTTGGGGATCATTTATTTTTGGTTATCTGTTTCAGGAAATTGCGATGAAATAGAGGTTTAAAATATATAATAATATATATATAAATAAAATGTCCGTTAATTAAAAAACTATTGTAAGAAGAATAAAAATAATAAATATAACAGTAATTAACTATTATATACAGTCTTTCAATTCGCAGAAGTACTTTTGGTTAATTCATTAATCCACCTCAACTGCTGTTAAATTTAATGGCAGTTGAGGCAGGTTAAGCAATTAACCGAAAGTACTTCTGCAGATTGAAAGACTATATATTATTTAATTACCATTATATATTATATATATATATATGAACTTAAAGTATATCTAAAAAAATGTATATGTACCTAAAATTCCAATATGATCTATATATAGATTACTCACTTGAAAAAAGTGAATTAGATGTTCCAAAAGTGCAGCAGTGTGTGTATGTGAAAGAAGTGGGTCTGATTTTCTGGGCTCATGAATGGTTGTGATGTAATTGGACTAAGGTTAAAGATGTTCTCAGATAAAAGTAACTGTTGAAAATATACATGTATCAATGCATTCTTGTATAAAAATCAATATTTTTATATAGTTATTTTATTGCTGTATATCATAAATCATTATAAAAAATAATATAGGCTAATTGTTTTCATAAACATGATAAAAACATTTTATTACTGTTAATCCTCTTATATGAAATTTATTTAATAGGTTTACATTATTTACTTCTTAAATTGCTTCAGCTTTATCTATCTATTAATATTTTATTAGTGTGGACTAAAAATCATGGTCAGCCACTCAACATAATTAGAAGATTTTATTATTTCACCATAATTATGACTCTGCAAGATCTTATTGAGTTTAAATCACTAAAACATTACATGATCATCATTTATTATGTGTACACAAGCTGTTAAAACAGCAGCAACTTTCTCCATATGGTAGTGCCACCCAGTGCAAGCTCTCAGATCCAAGGTTCTTCACTGAGGAAGGCCATAAGCTAGAAACTAGTCTGGGTATATTGAATGAGTAGACACTAGATAGGGATAGTAATACACAAACCTTCTAATATCCATTGATTATTGTGTTTTGCACTGGGTGGCACTACTTTGGGTGGAGAGAGTTGCTAATGTTTTAGTCTTATTGGATTAATAACTATAAATAATTTTCTAATATGAGTGATAATCTTTTACTTATAGTTTATTATTTTCATTTTTACTAATATTGAAGATATCTTCCATCTTTAAATATCTTTACTTTCTAAGATATACATACATCAATCTGTAAAATTAATTAAACTTCGCTTTTGTAGCTGAATTAATTCATCTAATTTATTAAATACTTGTAGCATTGTGATAAATTCTAAAATTGCAAGTGTACAGAGCCTCATCAGCTGTACCGCAAACATATTCACTAATTTAAATACAAACATCTATTTTCTGAGGAAACTTCAGGGTATTAAACTTTCATGTTATAATTCTCTGTAATAAATATAAAAAACTAATAACATTTGGCAATTGCGAGCAGTTAAGTACTAAGAAAAATATATATTCAATGTGATATATACTTTATCTCTTTATTACATCTGATGTAATCTGTTCTATTCATTTTAGATATTTCTAACAATAATTAAACATATTTCTAATTATATATCTTCATTTGCTTTCAATGATACAATTTTTTTATTAATAATCTAATACTAATACTTTATCTAACTTGAATTATAATAAATTATGCTATATTTTCTCTTTTAATTATTTGTATATTCGCACCACACACTTAAGCACATATATTTGTGATATAAATTTATATTTCAAAACTTATTTTTATTTACTAATTTAAATAGTTGAATTTTTATAATTAAGATTGCTTTAAAAGTTAATCTTAGTTATTTCTATTGCAAGTTTTATTATCCTGCAAACGTTAATCAATTAATTTAGATTTTGAAAGTTGATTAAATGCCCAAAAGTATTATAGTGACACTATTTCATCCTTTTATTTTGCATTTTCACTTAAATTTTTAAATATATGATTTTTTTTTACAGTATAGGTTTTTTTATACCTGCACTTCAATATGTAAGATATAGGGGTTTGAAATCAGGCTTTCACACAAACCTCAACTATCCATGCTATCTCATACTGCTGGCACACTTATGCTTGTGTATAACTTGTTAAAACAGGCAAAACTCCAATATATATAGTGAGTTTTGCCAGTTTTAACAAGTGTATGAGATAGCATGGATAGTTGAGGAACATGTGAAAACCTGTACATTTTAAAAATAAATAATAATAATAATAATAATAATAATAATAATAATAATAATAATAATAATAATAATTCAATTCAATTCTTTATTTATTTAATGTACATATCAACAGCATTTAGCCAATTATAGATTGCACAATAATACAAATCTAAATAAGCATTAAAAAAAAAAAAAATAATAATAAAATAAATAATACCAATAAAATAGAAAATCAATAAAATGCACAAATAAATAAAAAGGCAATATATCAAATGAAATTAAGGAAAATATTTTTTTATGAGGACTTTAGTGAATTGTTTAAAATCCAAATTAAAAACATCATCATTACCAAAATCTTTGTTATAAGTTCTAGGTAAACGAAATAAAGGGGAAAATCTTAATACATCAGATTTACAATTTTTCAGTTCAAAAACATTATGAGTACGAGTATTATAATTTTTTTTTTTAGTACCTAAGTTAGAAAGCAAATTAGATACAGAAATATTCTGGGAGATGAATTTATGAAGAAGTTTGAGATCTCTTGTTTTTCGTCTCAGTAGTAAATCAATATAGTGTTCATTACTTAAACTATTTAATTTTGCAAATTTGTCAAAAACAGACTGAATTCTTATGATATCTGTCCTGTTATGAGGATTCCATATAATTGAACCATACTCCAAGATGGGATAATAATAATAATAATAATAATAATAATAATAATAATAATAATAATAATAATAATAATAATAATAATAATAATAATAATAATAATAATAATAATAATAATAATAATAATAATAATAATAATAATAATAATAATAATAATAATAATAATAATAATAATAATAATAATAATAATAATAATAATAATAATAATAATAATAATAATAATAATAATAATAATAATAATAATAATAATAATAATAATAATAATAATAATAATAATAATAATAATAATAATAATAATAATAATAATAATAATAATAATAATAATAATAATAATAATAATAATAATAATAATAATAATAATAATAATAATAATAATAATAATAATAATAATAATAATAATAATAATAATAATAATAATAATAATAATAATAATAATAATAATAATAATAATAATAATAATAATAATAATAATAATAATAATAATAATAATAGTCTGAGTCTATTACAAAGTTTCCATGCCTAACAAAAATAGTTCTCTCTTCCCTATAAGAATTACATTATCACTTATTTCTTCATTTCTAACTTTGAAAAAATAAAATCTCTAAATAATAGCACAATCATCATTTTTATGCTTATATAAACAGCTAAACATAATGTGATGTGATGTGATGTATTTGGCTTCTCCTTAAACGAAGTCAAGAAAATCTCAGCAATTATGCCCAGATAAATCTGTTAGCCATTTTATTCTCCATTCCCCACTCTTAAGTCTTCCCATATTCTGCCCCATCCCATTTCCACAACATAAACTTTGTCAACTCTATGACCTTTATATCTAAATCCCCCTTATCTCTTTGCAAACCCAACATAAAACCTAATAACTCACTTTCTGTATAATCACTTTGTTCATGTCTATCCTCCCATAACTTCATTATCTGTACCCTTTCTGCTTTCAAGCATTTACATTCAATCAACAGATGCCTAATATTTTCTATATCTTCCTTACACAATCTGCACACTAAATTATCCATGGTTTTCCATTTACATGTATATTCTCTTGTTGCTAAAGATCCCATTTGAGCCTTAAATAATAAACTACTTTCCTTACTATTATCATAAATTAACTCGCATCCAATATTCCATTTACTTCTATATATATTTAAACTCTTGTTACCCCCCATACTAGTTCTCCATCTCTCCAACTCCCTATTTTTTATTAATGCTTCTATTCTTTTATCCCATTCCTTACCACTATAACACTCAACAATCCTCTTAACACAATCATCCCACCTTTTATAGAAGTATACTGATATAAATTCTTTATCCAAATCATTCGCATACCGCATTACCTTTCTCACCCATCTTGTTACCTGCCCTTTACTCATAACCCAATTGAACACTATTTTTGCTATTCTTTTACTATCCATAAACTGCAACCTACCAAACATTTTCATTTTACCTTTTGCATCTCTCATATAAAAACTTGACCATCCCATTTCTCCTTGAATTGCCTCCTTTGCTGTCCACATCTCTGCATCTAATGCATGTCTTCCTACTTCCCTTTGTACTTTCTCTAAAATAATCTAAAACCCTTTTACTAATACATAATGCATCATTGCCATATGTTAACCCTGCTACTGCAACTCCCTTCCATACTATTCTAGCTACATCACATTTATTATATGAAAATACTGTTAGTTTCTTTACCAAACCCTTTCTTTTCTTTGCTTCATTTATCAATTTTTTCTCCCATTCATCTAAGCAATTTTCCTGATTACATAAGATGATTCCCAAATACCTATATCTATCCACCACACTTAACGTTATATCCCCCAATAAAAATTCTACCTCTTCTCTTTCCCCAGTATTAACCATCATTATATTTTATTTTTCTTCATTAAATTTAATCCCCATCTCTTTATCCACCCTTGCACATATCCTCAACATAATTTCCATATCTTCTCTCCTTTCTGCACACAAAAAAATATCCTCTGCAAAAAAAAAACCCGACAAAATATATACTCCCTTGCCACCTATTAATGGTATCTCTACCCCTCTTCCTAGTCTTTCTATTGCTTTCGCCATTTCACTCAAAAACAACAAAAACAAAATAGGTGACATAGGGCATCCTTGCCTTAATCCCACCCCATTTTTAAATTTAATTGATTCTATATCCCCTAACTGGTAAGTATAATAATTATTTTCTAGGTTCATTAAGTAGCCTAGTGGCGCCCTCAAGGGACTGATGTTCTTAATGTGGATGTCTGGTACAATATATATATATATATATACTGTATATGTAATCTTATAATTGAATATTTATAAATACAATTATAAGATTATTCAGCTATAAGATTACATATATTGATTTGAAGAAATATAGACATTGAATTATAATATTATATATATATATTACAATTTAATTTACAAGTGTCAAATTTTCTTCTATTACAATTATGGTACTATCCACTTCAGATAAATTGCATTAATGATATTTCTAATCATTTATTCAACTAGAGATTAACCCTAACCCAGATATAAACTTTAAATCTCAATTGAAGATTAATATATCTGCATTTTGATTAAACATAAACACATGGAATAATTAATCCAACTTCATCTTTCTTTTACTATGTATAATATCCTTTTTAGATAGATATATTTAACATGTCGATTTCACCAAAACATTCTTAATAATATGAATAAAGTCAGTTGGTCCAAGTCACAATCTATCCTTTATCATATTTGTTCAGGACTTATCAATATCAAATTATTTCACTTTGACTTACAATTATTAAATTTACTTTTGCTCATATTTTTGATGCCATGCATTTTAGGTAAATACATTAATGATTATTACCAATCACCTATTGGGCTAGGGATTATTATAATACTTCTAGTCCAGATATAAATTTTAAACTCCAACTAATAATGTAATCTCTACCTCAACAAACGATTAATAATAATCGTTAATATATTAATTCGAAATGGATGGAGTAAAAGTGTTATAGCAAAAGTTTGACATTTAAAAATATAATTATAATAATTAGATATTGATAAATGCTGAACAAATGATATGTATAAGAGATTATGAAATGGGCCATTTGAAAAGTCCTAGACAACATGAAATGCATCTTGGGAATTATTTATGTTTTCAGATATCTTTGTTTGTGTCAAGAATATGTGGAATGGATATTTTAGTATATCTAATATATATATATATATAAACTATATACAGTATATATATTTACCTTTGTTATTGATTTACTTACCTAACACTAATTACTCTAACAGCTGGAGCAATCAAACGCTCCATATAGTTGCGCCACCTAGTGCAAGATTTAGTAATTAATGGATGCAGGAAGATTTTTATATAAAATTCCTATCTAATGCTACTTATCCAATATCCCCAGACTAGTTTTGCATAAAACCCCTGTCTACGGTCTACTCATCCAATATTGGCACAAGCGAGAAACTAGTCTGGGACATTGAATGAGAAAGTGCTAGATGGAATTTTATGTACAAACCTTCTTGCATCCAATGATTACTAAGGCTTGTACTGGATAGCATTATTGTATGGTGTGATTGCTACTGTTTTGAAAAAGAATTCAAATAAACTGTAATAGTCAAACATATAATTAATAAATACACTAATTTTATATAAAATATCAAATTAACTGTACATTATTTACTAATGCTCAGTAATTCACATTAAAGATAAATAATATGTTATTTTAAACTATTGCAGGCTTTAATAATTTTTTGTTTAGAATTACGTCTTTAAAATAATAAAAAAAAAGATTTACCTGAAGGTCTTGCTTTTATGTATATATTCAACTCATAGCTAACAATATCTCCTGGTGTTTACAATATTATGGCTTTTGATTTGAATAAGTAGCAAACTCTCCATACAGTACCACCACCTAGTATAAGCCATGGTATTCAATGGATGCAAAAAAGTTTGTGCATAAAATTCCTATCTAGTGCTTACTCTCTGTTATCCTCAGACTAGTTTCTAGTTGTAGCTTTCATAAGTGAAGTGCCTTGAATCTGAGCACTTCACCCAGATCTTAGGATCTATTGCAACCCTCTAGAAGCAATCTTTTACCTTTTCAGTTAACAATAAAACTATGAGTCTAAAATGAAAACACAGTAATGTTTTCAATCCCAGCTCATTCACTTGTATAGTCATATAAGTCTGAACCAAGTTCCGTATCTGTACATTTTGGTGACTGTCTAATATCCATAGACACTCATTCCATGGCCAAAAATGGTATTAAACCACTAATACCTGATGACCTTTTCCTATGCTTACACAGACTGTTAAAACAGTAGAAAACTTTCCATATAGTAGTGCCACTTAGTGCAAGCCATTGTAATCAATGAATGCAAGAAGATTTGTGCAAAAAACCTCTACCTAGTGTTTACTCATCCAATATCCCCAGACTAGTTTCTACCTCGTGGCTCTCATCAGTGAGAGCAATGGATCTGAGAGGATCTAATATATCCATCTAGCTCCAAAATATATGGATTCTAAACTGGATTCATATTTGCATGCCTATGCAAGCAATGATTTTGAATTGACAACATTATTGTGTTTTCACTTTGGACTCATAACTTAATAGTTAACTGAAAAGGTCAAAGGTGATTGTTAGAAGATTACATTAGATTCTAAGATCTGGGTGCAGTGCTATCAGATCCAAGGCTCCTAACTGATGAAATCACAAGCTAGAAAGTAGCCTGGGGATATTGGATTAGTTGGCACTAGATAGGGATTTTGTGCACAAACCTTCTTGCATCCATTGATTACTAAGGCTAACACAGGGTGGTACTACTGTAGTGAGAGTTTTCTACTATTATTAACAGCCCGTGTATGCATCAGAAATGATGATCATGCTTCTGGTATTCAAATCTTGATTTACTTATAATCCTTCTTTTTAAATTTAAATTTTTCTTCATTTGAGTTTTGCAATTCCCGAACAATATTTTTTCTGAAAATATTAGCATTGTTCTTGCAATTTGTAAGTTGAATTGACAGTTATTGCTATTAGCCGATTGACTTCATTTGCTTTATTTTAAAAAAATATAAATTTAAACGTAATTTTGCAGATTTCAATTTAGCTGATGGCTGGCATGAACTTCAAGACTTAGATCTTTATCAGGAACGTTTTTAAATGAGACACCCAAGTTAGTGAGAGATCTCTTGCTTGTTTATTTATATATGGGCTTTTTCACAAGCATAAATATTTAAATTTGCAATACATTGAAGGTTAAAGTAATTTTTAAAATAGCTGTATGCAAGAGATCCCCAATGTGAGTTCGAATCTCGCCTATATTACATATATAAATGCAGGTTTTAGCCTGTGCAATGCATTAATTTATATAAATAGTGTATAAAAGGTCTGCCCATCCCTCACATATGTATGTATAAATGGATTATTCTCCTGTACAGAAGGGGTCAGAATGACTAATATGTCAACATGGGTAGGATGACAACCTTGGCACTAACAAGGGCTTTGAACGTTCCATCATCAGATTTTCAATGAAATGGAAGGCTAAAGAGTTGTGAGTTGGAATAGTTTGAAGCCTGTCCATTAAAGTATGAAGATTGGCTATCTTAATATAAAGCTGAGCACTGATTATATATATGTGTGAGGATAGTAATCTGGACCAACTGATGATTGCTGGTTTAGCATGAAGTACGTATATTGGTGATTATTTATCTTTTCAACATGTGTGTGATCAGGTGGGTCAGCAATATGAGATGGCACTGAGTAGTGGGTCGTGTGAAAGTCTGAGTTCGAATCTCGCCTATATTACATATATAAATGCAGGTTTTAGCCTGTGCAATGTATTAAAGCAAGACAAGAGAAAAGTTGACATCGACAGGAGGAATAATCCAAGAGAAAAAAAATATTTAACAGCTTTTTTTTACAGCTTTCCCTTTTATATGTATATTTTGTATTATATTAAGTTGTAATTATATCCATCTTTCCAAAAGTTAGCTAACAAACTTTATATAACTTTATTTTGCAAATAGTGATTAACTTCCTAATTAAAATAACTATATAACAAAAGATTTAATTACTAAAATTGTTTAGAAATTTTCTTTTCTTCCATATCTTAATTAAATTATTTTAAAATACATTATTAGAATGAATTATAAATTATGTTTATAAAAGAGAAACGAAAAAAAAACTCTATTAGACTTTTAAATATATTTACTTTAAATAAAAAAAAATGTAGTTTTAAACTTTTAATAATTTATTTTATAATAAAAGTCTTATATGTTTGTGATGATGTATTTGTATACAAACACGTTCGTCTTCATGCATATATGTTACTTAAATAACCTTCAACTAATAATTTATTTATTTTTAACTTTATTTATCTTTCTAATTTTTTTCATACCTCGTCCTACTATTCTATATTTCTCAATGTCACCACTATAAAATACATTTCAATATATATATAATATTCAGATTAAAACTCAAGCCATACTCTCTAACCCAGCATTAGACTACAATTAATAGGAAAGGAGCAGCCATCTGTTCTTGTGCTTCATTCATGTGATGTGATGTACTGTAGCTACTCCTTAAACGAAGTCAAGAATCTCTCAGCAAATATACCAAGAAAAACTTGTTAGCTACTTAATTTTACATTACCCCAGTCTAATTTTTCCCATATTCTACTCCATCCCATTTCCACAACATAATCTTTGTCACTCTACAGCCTTTATATCTAAATCCCCCTTATCTTTTCATTAATATAGTGATTATGTGGCTCCAAAGATTTTTTTAATTTGAAGTCTCATAAAGATAATTTTCCTTTGAGATGTATTTTTGATTTTGCAGAAAGAATTGTTGATAAAATATCAAAATTTATTATAAGATTTTTAAGGACTATATTGAATTGGGTCAATTTTTGTGGTTCTTCTTTTGATACTTTTAAGAAAATAAATGTTTTTGTTTTGGATGATGAGTGTGTTTTTGGTAGTTTAGACATTGAAAATATGTATCAATCAGTTGATAGATTAAAAAGTATTGATGTTTTTCTTTTTCTTTTAAAAAAATGGAATGTTTTTCTGCAGATAAGATTAAGGTCTTTCATGATTTAATTTTGCTGTTAGAGGATTCAATGTATTTTATGTGTAATGATGTGTTTTATAAGATTAAAGAGGGTTGGGTTATTGATTATGTCATTTCTCCATTGATGTATGCTGTCGATATTGATTATTTAGAGTATAGTGTTATTAATCAGTTTTCATGTTCTTTAAAATTATTTGTTAGCTATGTTGATGATTGTTTGTTTATTATTCAGAAAGAGAAATTAGGTGAGTTTTTATGTGGATTGAATGCTTTTGATTCTAGTATTAAGTATTTAGTATTGAGGGTGGTAATTTTGATTTTGTAAAATTAAAGTTTTTGGATTTAAGTGTTGAGAAGGTTAAACATGTTTTGTTTTGTAGTCATTTTATAAAACCTAAGAATTTGAATAGTATGATTAGACCTGATAGTTATCAGCCTTTTACACATAAAAAATGTCTTTGTTGAATTTTTGTTATAGAAATAGAAGGCTTAATAATTTTAATGATAATGCTGATATTCAAAGAGGTCAATTTGCTGCTGATTATATAGAATTGTGTTATAATCATGATTTTATTAATAATGTTGTATTTAATAATAATGTTTATAGTCGTGATTTTGGTGGCAAGAATTTTATTGATAAGGATAATCAATATATGTCTTTACCATTTAAGTCTTCAATACATAATTTGCTTTATAAGAATAGTCATTTGTTAGGAGGAATGAAGGTTGCATAAAAGAAAGGTTCTGATTTGAATTCATTACTTAATGATTCAAAGCAGTCTATTGATAGTAGGTTTATTCCTGGTATTGTTTAGTAGATTCCATGTAGTTGTGGTAAGTTTTATGTAGGTCAGAGTAAGCTTAGCCTTAATGAAAGGATTAAGGTTCATATTAGTAGAGTTAAACATAGATAGCTTAGCTTTATATATTCATGAATTGAATACAGGTCATAGAATATTGTTTGACAATTCATTGGTTATTTTTTTATAAAAATAATAAATTAAAAAGAAGAATAAAGGAGACTTTGATGATAAAACTTCTTGAATCTGAGGCTATCAATCTTGTGAAGACATCTTTTGATATTAAGGGAAGGTGGTGTTTGAAATGAATTATGGGAAGGTTTGTTTGTTTCTATATATATATGTTTGTTCCTTTAGTTTGATTTTCACTTGAGAAGTCTATTTGTAGTAGATAGAACCATGGTCTTGAAAGGATTTTGGTAAATATTGGATTTTATCTAGTATTGTATTGTTTTATGGTTTTGCATTATATATGTAGTATATATAATAGGCTTTGAAGAACGCTATGCTGAAATCATTGATGGAAATAATTAGAACAAATCGAATCAGTTGTTGCAAATCTTTAAAATACTAAAATAGCAAGATAAAGAAAAGTTCACGTCATCACTCAGTTCTGACTATAAAAAATTTTCTTTGCCAACGATTTATATATGGTAATTCACAAAATCTACTTCAATTAAGTTCAGGGCTTGATTTTAAAAACCCTTGCTATAATACACACACATACGTATATACTAAATTAAACATAGTTTGAATTAAGCAATATAAAATATTTAAATCAATAAACAAAAAAAAGGGATAAGCAACAACTAAATTTGAGATGTAAATTTAATCAATAATAAAAAAAAAAAGTAACGAAATGGAAAACGAATTAAATTACTATTTTCAATAAATCAAAACAAACTCCAATTGTAAAACATATTATAATCCTTTAATACATGTGCTATATTGAATTCTTATTACCGTCACTAAAATTATTAGTTACAAAATTTTAAAATATACAACAAGGTTTTATTAATAAATAAAACATTGAAATTAGAATAAATAATAGTCAAGCCATTTTAACATGTACAAACCATTATAAAACATACTATGTAATTAAAGTAAGAATAATGATTTTACCTACAAGCAATAATAGTTATGAAAAGTAATTTTATTAGGATAACATTATGTGGTTGTATTTACTTTCCTAATTTTCGATTTTCAGATATTTAATTCTGCACTTGACATGCTAAAAACATCAATTAATAGTTAATATTATTATACATGAGGATTAATTTTACTACTGCAAATGTACAAATAGCATTGTACAACAAAGGGATTTGGACACATTTTGAAACATCCTGCCAAAAATCTCTAATAGGAAGAATGCTGCTGCAAGATTACCTACATATAACTAATAAAACATTAAACCACTAAACATCACATGATCACCATTAGATCCTAAGATCTGGGTGCAGTGCTCTCAGATCCAAAGCTTTTCATTGATGAAAGCTACAAGCTAGAAACTAGTCTGGAGATATTGGATGAGTATGCATAACCTTTCTTGCATCCATTGATTAATCTAGCTTGCACTGAGTGGCACTACCGTATGAGAGTTTTGCCTGTTTTAATAAGACCTTAAAATTCTTTTTACTCATCATATTTTTGCCACCTAGTGGAAGATTTCATAACTAAAAGGTGCACTTTTCCCAGTTACAAAAGTTCCTTACTGATGAAAGCAGTAAACTAAAAATTAATCTGAGGATATTGGATAGGCAATAGTAAATAAGAATTTAAAAAACACCACCAACTGGCATCTATTGTCTACTTAAAGGTTACTCTAAGTAGCAAAAAGTATGAAGATTAAAAAAAATTAAGTAGCATTGGAGTATCACTTCGTAATAATGGCTTTTCAGTTAATGATAATTCATTATAATGATTGTATAGTTTTAAGTTATGCTCCTCACTACTTTGGCAGCTTTGCTGTAGGCTAGTGACTGAAACTACACTAGCGCCTCTCTGAGGAGTGCCAAAGCATGAAACCATTGGTTAGAAGTTTGGGAGGGGGGATTTCCTGACAGAGATATTTAAATGCTTTCTCTGGCTAAGCATTTATCACAAAGCTTGTTGAGCAATTGGCAATGCTTATTGTTTATATCTTACAAGCTTAAAAGAATGGGGTCATGTGATCTATGACTCTATTTTTTATTTGACTATTTATTCAAATATGAGTCTGAGAATTTTTCTGGGTAGCATTTTTTTAGAACATACTCTTGTGTACATATTTAATGCATTTATATGTTTTCATATCTTTGGATTTGTCTGAACTTTATAAAGTTAATACATAATGTGTGCTCATGATTGGCCAATAAATAGTAGCATCTTACCTTAAAAAAATTGAATTTTAAAAAAGTATTAAAAAGGTAATGGGAATTAAAGATTAAAATAGATTATGAGGAGGGAATACAAATATTATCGCTGAATAAAGCTTTTATGCATTAATATTATAAATATACACGGTTAGTAATGTAAATTACTGTAAATTATGCATAAAAATATATTGTTTTGAATAAAATTAAATATTATAGTTAAAAAAAGTTTGTCTTGTATCAATTTTTTTCAAATTTGAAATTTTTTATTAGTCATATTTCATTTCCTTATTTTTTTTGCGCGAATTTTAAAGTAATTTTACATTGGTGCTTTGCTTTTACGCGATTTTTGAAAAATCACAGTCCGTATCCCCCCTTTTTCAAGGTAAGTTACATCTATTTTTGCATGATTTCATTTGCGCGTGTTTTCTGAGGAACCTATCTATCGTGTAAAACGAGACCCAGGTGTATAACAAATAACACATTCCATAAAAAAAATTACAAAATATATTCATAACTAAAAATTTACCTTATCTCACTCCCCTTTTCTATTACCAACAATCACAACTCAAAGAGAAACACTTTCCTTTTTTTTTTAAAAAAAAAAATCTCTATATATCCTCATTACTTTCTTTTCTGTTTATCTATTAACATCATATTTAATTCTGGTTTTATTTCATTAATGTATACACTTTCTTAACCTTTTTATTCATTAACATACTTTCATCTTTATTAATTTTTAGAAAACATTCTTCCTTTAATAAGTTTAACAGTTTAATACAATTAAGTGAGAACATTTGATAATTATTTTAAGTATAAGGTTATGACAATAAATTAAGAATATTTTACACCTTTTATATAAACAATGTGAAAGTATAATGAATAGTATTTCTGGAGTGTAATTTTCACCTCTCTCATGGAAGGTAGGGGCTGCTTTCTACCCACTTTTAACACATTGTGGAGAGATGTAATCATAAACATGTGATCAAAGACATGTGGAAGATCTTTTATCTTTGGTCATATGTTTGTAATTACATCCCTCCACAAGGTGTTAAAAGTTAATAGAAACCAATCCCTACTTTGCATGAGAATGATGTAGTGAAAATTACATTACAGAAATATTATTCATTATTGGATAATCTCTAGTCTAATGAATGACTAATAAAAAGTATTAATCACATGATCACCATCTCTTATACTAGCACATAATTGTTATTAAACAAGGCAAAACTCTCTCCGTACAGTAGTGCCACCCTGTTCTGGCATCCATTGATTACTCTGGTTGGCACAGGGTGGCACTACTGTATGGAGAGAGTTTTGCCTTGTTTAATAAAAATTATTAATGTGAAAATATATTTATAGATAGTATTTTTACATGAAGTACAGCAAATACGAAGCATCAGAACTTGTGATGACTTTCCTGAATGGACACTCAAAAAGTAAAAATACCATATGTGCATTTTTTTAGTTCATATTTTTGAGATGAGTTATAGGGTTGTTGCCAGTATTGGTAGGCTATACAGGGTGGGCATGTTAAATTTTGTATTGGTATATGTTGAAATATTTAACAACAGTAAGGTGCAATAATTAGAAGTAAAAAATAAGCAAATAGTTTACTATTCAAGACTTCATGAAAAGTTTGAGCACTGGAAATAATAGTTGAAACCCATGATCTGTGAACCTTGAGTTCTAGAATCTGCCATTCTACCACTGCACTTAACCAAACCTTTTTATAAAATATATTTGATCATCAAAAATACTTTTCAATGACTTTTTTTTATATTTAGAAGGCTACTTAAAAAACAATTTGAAAGAAATTGGCTGGCATTAATATATGTCAAGGGATGAATAGCATTTTGGGAGTTATAATAAATATATTTAAAATCTGAGAGCTTTACATCCCTTTAGAGAAATTTTCATGTTTATATGCACGGTATAATCTTGTATATACTGCATAAAACTATTTTATAGTAATTCTGTGTAAAATAATGTCATGTCCTGAATGTTTTCGCACATGGCTAGAATATCAGATTCAAAAGCAAAATATTTGTGCATCAAATCTCAACTTAGTAAAGTAAAAAACAGGATCACAGTTTGGTTAATTGAATTGAATTATTGTATTCAACCCCTAACATGCTGGTCCTTATATGTTACAAAATCTCCAAGCAATTAATGATATATATATATATTAAACACGTGTGTGTGTTAAACAGAGAAAAATGATCCTATAATAATTATTAATAGTCGAGTATGAAGTGCTTCTGGTACTGTTTACCAGACCCATGACATACAAACTAATTAAATTGTTACATTTTTATTTACCATTGTCAAACTCACTCCACTCACAACTTTGACACCATCCACCTCAGATAAATACAATAATGATTATTACTAATCATTTTCTAGACTAGAGATTATTTCTAGCACAGATATAAACTTTAAACTTCAATTAAAGATTAATATATATGATTTTTTAATTTTAAACATACACACACATGGAATTATTCACCTTTCTCTTTCCCATGCGTAATATCTTTATAGATATATTAAACAACCTCCATACTTTCCAGTTCTTTTTAAATTCATATAAATAAACATACAATAAAAGACACCCAAATGACACCCAAGATGCATTTCTTACTGAACCAGCACTCATCAGTTGACCCAGGTCACTATCTCTCATATATCTATTATATGAATAGTATTTGTCTATAGTAAATTATTACATTTTTATTTACCATTGTCAAACTCACTCCACTCACAACTTTGACCCCTTCCACCTCAGATAAATACAATAATGATTATTACTAATCATTTTCTAAACTAGAGATTATCTCTACCACAGATATAAACTTTAAACCTCAGTTAAAGATTAATATATCTGATTTTTTAATTTTATTAATTAAACTGAACAGTTAAAATTGCAGAGCATGCTCAGTGGAACGCTGGTATAACGGATCGTTTTTGTTTAGTTAATTCGTTTGCCACTGCAACAAGAGCGCGCTCAGTTATTAATAATTATGATGGGATTATTTTTGTGTTTAATACACGTACATATATAACCGTTTGTTTAATATTTACAATTTAAAGATAGAGTTTATTTATTTACTTTATATATATAACATCATAGAGTAAAATTTTACTGATTATTAAATGAACTGCCTAGTTCGATTTAATCCCAGTATAGAAAAAAGATGTATCAAACTTATATTTACTTTTACAACAATTTTGTTTATGAATATTTATGATAAAATTAACGAAGGCGGTTATTAATTTCAATCGTGCGAAATGTAATTAGAACATTAATAATGACTGCTAGCATCATTATTTTAAAAGTTCTACAGTTGATAAAACCTCAAATGAAATTCTTACGCTCTTGAAGTTAATAAACATTTGATTATATATAAGATTAACTGATAAGTCTGATTTAATACCAGTAGATGAAGCACCTTGAATTAGATAATAACTTTTATAAAAATAACGTTTAATGTGGTATTAAATTATCTATCTATTCACGGACAATTTAGTGTCTGAACTATTAATTATTTATCAGGTGAAAAGGTGCTAATATGTTTTAAAATTACTTCGGAGATTTAGATCTTCTAAATGTAATTTAAACTTTATGTGATTTCCCATTTTCTGAATCGCTATGTATTTTTTTTTTTTTCCATATGTTATAGCATCGACCGGGAGGCGAACCCACAACCGTCTGCAACCAACTACTTGCTTGCAAGGCGACTGCGCTGACCTCTCGGCTAAGTATTTAAACTAGATGTTCTATAGAATTCCAACCCGAGTATAAATTTATCAAATGTATTTTCTAAAGTTGCAGAATTTAAATTCTTACTCTAATTAAAATTCTGTTATCTAGAAAAACATTAATCAATTTTGTTTCTCAGTTTAGTAATTAGCAATGTGAGAATATTTGCAGATTATAAGTAGCAATTTATAATTCCAAATGACTTTTCGCTCCTCTTTAATAAATACGCAGCTAAAAAATATATATATTATCATTACAATTTTTATTTTATTAATTTCATTTAAAAAAATAAATGCGGCTATTCTTTAATTTAAACAAAAATTCAATATATTTTTAAAAAAGTAATACGATTTGAGAGAGGGAAATAATAAATGTTTATGATTCCCGTGGTTTATATGTAAATGACTTAACTGAAAGTCGTTGATGCTCAAAGACTTTTAATTGGCAAAAAATGAATCAACAAAAAGTAAAAATATTCCAGAAAGATCTTTTAGAATAGTTTACAAGAAGAATTTTTATTTTTGACAATTAACTTTTGAATTGTAAAGGGCAAATATAAAATGATAGGAATTCTTTATTGTATACACAATCCACATTGATATCTATTATATTCGTGTATTATATACATTAATTGAGAGGAGACAAATTTTGGCCTTTGCGAAACATAAATTAAACAGGAATTACTCTAGCAAGTAAAATGCAGCACATCAAATAAAATTAAGGTTGCCAGATTTGTGAATAGTATAACCGGAACAAAGGGGGAGGGGTGTATGCCTCTTCTCCCCCAGCCTATAGGGAGATCAAAGATATGCTAAATAATTATTTGGACTGTGAAGGAGCAAATGTTAGAGGAAGAGTAATAAACTATATAACATTTGCAGATGATATGGCTCTTATCGCTGAGAAAGAGGATCTTCAGAATATGTTAAATAAATTGGAAGAAGGATGTATGGGATATGGAATGAAGATTAATATTGAAAAGACTAAGGGTTTATGGGTAGGGAGAAATGCAAAAAGACTGCGAATTGGAATCCTTGATAATATGGTTCAACAGGTGAAGGGATTTAGATATTTGGGTAGCTGGTTGAGTGAGGATGAAAGAAGTAAAGATGAAGTTAAAAGAAGAATAGCATTGACACAAGAGACATTTGTGAAAAGAAAGACAATATTTTGTGAACCTTTGGAAAGAGAATTAAGGAAGAGATTAATTAAATGTTATGTGTGGAGTGTATTAATGTATGTTTGTGAGACATGGACATTGAGTAATAGAATTAAGAAATGATTGGGGAAGCCTTTGAGATGTGGACATGGAGAAGAATAAAAAAAATCAGTTGGATGAGTAAAATAACAAATGAATAAGTTTTGAAAAGAGTGAATGAGGAAAGAAGATTGATTGAGAATATCAGAGAGAGAAAGAGAAACTGGATTGGACCTATATTAAGAAGAAATTATAGTTTAATGAAAGTTGTTTTGGAGGGAATGGTGAGTGGAAATAAAAAGAAAGGACGTAAGAGATTGACATTATTGGATGATATGAGGTGGGAAGACTTATGTGGAATTGAAGAAATGGGCAGGGAAGATAATGAAAGGGAAGAATGAATGAATTGATGTTGTGACTATTCTCTGAACCTGTCTATTGGACAAAATACTATTGATTGAACATAAAAAGCCTTAGGATAAAAATCCTATAGTGACAATCGCACCTGATGCACTTTTCCTTTTTCTGATATGCAACCCATTATATAAACTGAGAAATAAGTTAGCCAAAGATTCAAAGTTGGTAGCTTAATAAGAAAGCATTAAGAATATCTATTTATTATAAACTTCAATTTTAAACTAGCAAGTAAATTATAAATACAAAATAGAAACTTATACAAATATTACAAATTAAAATATATATATTTAAATAATTAATAAAATATAATATAAATCTTTATTATATTATAATAACAACTTATAAATACATTAACATAATAATTATATATATTAACTCTTAGTGTGTTGAATTCGTTTAAACTCAAAGCCGCTTCAAGTCGCTCAAATTTCCATCATTTTTACGCTACCATTGACATTTTATGCTCTTTTGAAAGGTTAAAAAAAGTTCCATAAGATGCTGCCCTCTCTTGAATTATTTTACAAGTAAAAAATCAATAAAACTGCCAGTATAGGCCTAACAAAGAAAAAATAATGCCCCTTCTTGAATCTGGGCTGTTTTAAATTTTGACAACAAAGAAAATGGCTGTCAAAAACTAAAGAGTTACGATGTCTTTTCTTTTATTTCAAAAATGATAAACGAATGTTTTAGACCATTTTAACAATATTTTTTGACAAATTATAAATTATTTTGATAAAATATGCTAAAAATAAAATTATTTTAGAAAAATTGCTGAGAATTTAGCAAAAATTATTTAGTTTTTCTGCACCGTAATATTGGAAAAAACAATCACTGACATTGGTGAATAATTTTCGTTTTACTTTTTCCATGATTGAATATTTTTAAAATTACAAAAAAAAAAGTTATTTTTGAAAAAACTTTTGTTCACTTTGATAACCTGACAAATTATTAATATACTTTTTACAAACGAAACTAAAGTGAATATAATATTAAAAGATGAATATATTTTGATACTTCAGTTTGTCAATTGATAATTGAGTTGTGAATTAACCAATTACAAGTTTGGACTTTTACCTCACTCAGCCAATAAAATAATTAATGGTTTAAAGGTTAACCATTTCATAGTATTCATACGTAGTCTATTCAATTTATTTCTCATTGGGTGAGATAAATATTTGTACAAGATTTCAAAAATGTTTTTTTAAAACTAATAGACATTAAATCAATTTGAATAAAAAATATAAGGAAACCAAGCCATACATCACATGACCTAATTAGCTTGTGTTTACAAATGTAATATAATGAACATGCTAATAGCTCTAAACAAGCTTTTTTCAATAAATGCCACAAAAGAAAGCATCTAAACTCTCTATCTAGATTTAGCCCTATCCCCACATCAGTTTTGAACTAATGTTCTCTCATCAGTGAGACATTAGAACATAGTATCTGAATGCCCTACCACTTCAGTGACAAGAGCCATTAGCTCAGAAATGGTTTGGTAATAGCAATAATTCTAAATCAAGATTTTAGATGCTTTCTCTTGTGGCATTTATCAAAAAAAAACCTTGTTTAGAGCTATTAGCATGCTCTTCATATATATATGGTAAAACTTAATACTTTTATTTTCTTCTACAGCTTTCCTTGCTAGTTCACAGTTATACTTTCTTATATCATTTTCAACTCTTTTCTGCACCATTTTACAAAATTCAAGATATTCAATTCTTTTTAATGCATCATTTTTGTATATCTTCATATTCCTTCTTTTCTTCATAAATTCTCTAGTCTCAGTAGAAATTTTATTGGTCAATTGCTACTTTTTTCTACCAGCTATCTTTGTTGCAGTTATCAAAAGTGTGTCAGTTATTTTCATATTAATTTCATTCAAATCTGAATCATGTTCAAAATCTACTAATACTTGAAACCGATTTGTAAGTTCTAATTTAAATTCATTAGAATGTTTCTGAAGATTAAACAACATATTGGTATTGGTAGGAAATTTATATCTGCAATAAGAAAAAAAGAGGGAATTGTTACTAAAAAGAGAGATGACATCATGATATTGGTAGAAGATTTTTATCAAGAATTATATAGTAATAAAGAACAAGTACCTCCTATACCTATTACATCTTCCGAATTGCCCAGAAATTTTAAATGAAGAAGTGAGATACACAATTAAATGTATGAAGAAAGGAAAGGCTCCAGGTAATGATGGAATTATAATTGATATATTAAAAGAAGCAGGTGAAGAAATATAAATTTTTTTAGCAAAGTTATATACCAAATGTCTAAATGATAAAGATGTACCGGATGATTGGAAGAATGCAGTAATAATATTAATATTTAAAAAAGGTGATAAAGAAGATATTAGAAATTACAGACCTATCAGCCTTTTATCAGTTTTATATAAAATTTTTACCAAGATAATTACAACTTGTCTGCAGAGAACATTGGATTTCCACCAACCAAGAGAACAAGCTGGATTTAAAAGTGGTTTTAGTACAGTAGATCATATCGAGGTGTTGAGAGAAGTTATAGAAAGAATGAATGAATATGAGTTGTCATTATGTTTTGAATTTGTAGATTATGAAAAGGCATTTGATTCTATAAACATTTCTTCAGTGATTAAAGCATTGGATCATCAAGGTATAGATCCAGGATATTGTCATATTTTGAAGAATATTTATAAAAATGCAACAGCAACAATTAGATTACATAATGATACTGGGAAAGTCAACATTGAGAAAGGTGAAAGACAAAGTGACTCCATATTTCCAAAACTTTTTACAGCAGTGCTGCAAAAAGTATTTTGTGGATTAAAATGGAAAACTAAAGGAGTGAAAGTAAATGGAGATTATTTAAGTCATTTAGATTTCACAGATGATGTAGTTGTTTTTGCAAATAATGCTTCAGAGCTGCAGGATATGTTGCAGGAATTATCAGATGAAAGTAAGAAAGTAGGACTAAAGATAAATGTTAAAAAGACTAAAGTAATGTTTAATCGATTTGCTCAAAATATGAAAATATAGATTGATTATGATAAATTAGAAGAAGTTAACAGTTACAAATACCTTGGTCAGATTATTAATACAGATGGAAACATAATGGAAGAAATTAATCATAGAATTAAACTTGGTTGGAGTGCTTTTGGTAGAAATAACTTGATACTAAAAGGAAATATGCCTATGTGTTTGAAAAGGAAGATTTTTAACAAATGTGTTTTACCAGTTCTTACTTATGGATCTGAGACTTGGACACTTAATAGAAGAGCAATACAGAGACTTCAGACCACTCAAAGAAGTATGGAGAGATGCATGTTGGGAGTAACAAGAAGAGATCGAAAACGCAATGTATGGGTAAGAGAACAAACAGGTGTTACTGACCTCATTGAAAAAATTAAAAGATTGAAGTGGAGTTGGGCTGGACATATTGCTAGAAGAGATGATAATAGATGGACAATTGAAATTTTAAACTGGATTCCAAGAGATTGTAAAAGACCCAGAAAGAGACCACATGTGAGATGGATGGATGAAATAAGAAAGTGTGCAGGGGTGATGTGGAGAAGATAAGCTAAAGATCGGAAAAGATGGATTAAACTTGGAGAGACCTTCATCCTGCAGTGGATTGATAATGGTTGATGATGATGATGATATGGTAAAACTGACTATTAGCAGCCACTACATTTCACCCTCTATTTTTAAAAAACTGAACTATATTTTTTTTTATACTAAGTGTATCTAACTATAAATCAACTATATCTAACTATAAATGTTTTTACATAAAGGTTAATAATAAAAAAAATAAACTTACATTTTTATGCGTAGTTTTGAGCTATGTACACGAGCAAATTCCTGCAGGTAGGATGGATGAAAGAAGTACGATTCATTGATCTCCACTATCCACAGTTCGAACTACGTTATTCTTACTATGTAATTGTAAAGTATAT
The DNA here is from genome assembly GCA_028023455.1 of Epiperipatus broadwayi. NCBI lineage: Eukaryota > Metazoa > Onychophora > Udeonychophora > Euonychophora > Peripatidae > Epiperipatus > Epiperipatus broadwayi. Next base: position 785,290 of record JAQFVV010000147.1, read on the forward strand.
CTAACTATAAATGTATTTTTTATATGAAGGTTAATAAATAAAATTTTAAAAAACTTACATTTTTATGAGCATTTTTGTGCTAGGTTATGTGTCAAAACTTAACAAGTGTCACAAAAGAAGTCCCTGTTGTCAAAATTATGAACTACTTTTGCCATAAGTAATTTTTGCAGACAGAATTTCTATCACTTCTTTGGTTCCCCAATATGAAATTTTAAATGTTGTGGCAGTTCTGGCAGAAAGCTGGATTACACATCACCTGCTTGAACTATTTCAAACTCCAGGATAAGAAATGGGTCATTTTTTTCTGAAGCCATCTGTCTTTGAACACCATTGTTGATATAACTTTTTGTTGGGCGAATAATTTGCCAATGCACTTCATTGTTTGTGAGACTGAGGTTAGCGAGCGAATGGTCATAGAGTGGTATTATTTTTTCTGGGAAGAATGTGCTGCATATTTTGACAGAAATACAGTACTTGTTGGCAGATTTGATGACAACGGTGAACCACAAATAGTGGAGATCGATGAATCATACTTCTTTAATCCATCCTATTTGCAAAAATTTGCATTTAGGGGTATGCACAAACATGACACCATTTTCGTGAATTTCCTTGTGTGCATATCTCAAAACTACGAATAAAAATGTAAGTTTATTTTTGTTATTCTTAACCTTTATGTAAAAACATTTATAGTTAGATATATATAGTTTATTTATAGTTAGATACACTTAGTATGAAAAAAATATAGTTTTTTAAAAATACAGGGCAAAATTTTGTGGCTGCTAACAGTCAGTTTTACATATATATATATAATATATATATTGTAACAGTAGCTGGGTTCGAATACAGGTTTAATTGCCAGTGTTGTTGCGAATTAAATAGGTCGATGTGGTAAAATTTACAAATAGTCATTCAAACCCTGTTACAAAAGAGTATGAATGAGTACGTTAATCAATTAAGGTATGAATGTATATATATATATATTTGTTGTACGTGTTATTATAATGGGTGAGAATTACTAATATATTTATAATGTCAGAATGTAGAGAAGCGATTATATGTAGAGTTGCGTTATTTTTTTTTAATTTTATTGTGTTTTAAATAGATATTTCATTTATTAATATCGTAAGATAGATTTAAATGCCAGTGATAACACGTGTTTCTTAAGCAAAACCCATTAAACATATAAGGCTGGAGAATAATAAATAGAATGGAAAGTTGTGCCGTGGGTGGTTTCAGTTAATGACTGTCCACCGGAATTCTTAGAACTGGTCAAGCGTATTTTTAGAACAATGAAAGAAAAAGCATTCTTGAGATCGGACCATCGGCGTAGGAATAGAAAAAAAAAGTAAGGTTAAAGAGCACTAAAGAATAGAACTATATTTGTTATCAGTGATTTTAGTAAAGAATAGAACTATATTTGTTCTCAGTGATTTTAGTGGTGATTTTAAAAATTAGAAAAAGCAGTGAATTGATAGAGAGAAGCAGAGAAAGACATATAAACTGATCAACCTAAATATTAATTAAAAAAATTTATTCATAATGTACTCCGTCTACATATGGGGGTAAAAATAATCATCTAGGTTCGTCAGACCACTCAATGGCCAGCTATTGTGGAACCCATCCAAACTTTATTTATGGATTTGCCATTTAGTCAACCAAGCATAATGTTCCGAAACTCTAACAACCAGAGCCTCTCACAATCAAGCCAAACTCATCTACTTAAATTCTAATTGGGATGGTTTTGGTCAGAATCTTTCAGAGCTTATCATCATCATTCGGACAAGCGACTTTTCGTTAAAATCAACATCTTCTCTCTATGCTGTAAGCTTACAGATTATTAGCCTCAGCCATGTGAACATTCGCTCTTAAGAGGTAACTTTGACCTTTTCTTAATCTGCCTTAAATGAACATTTAATAATGGCTAAAGAAACATGTGTTATTTCAATTTAAATAAAGTAATTGATAATTTATTAAATTGTTTAAAAAAATACAACTCTGACATGTAATCACACTCTTTCGTTAATATGTGTATTAATTATATATATATATATATATGTAGCGGAATGAATGAATTGTATGTTTAAGATATTAATATATGTGTGCAGGTGCTAATAAATCATAGAATTCATTACAACATATATATTATTTACATTCTGGGTTTCTGTTAACTGATGGGCTATTGTAATAGGATTGGATTTAGATAGAAATTATATTTAGAGATAGAAGGCGTCTCTTAGTGAGATCATCCATAACTTTGTTCTCCCGATAAACGTTGTTTTCCCAGACCCTCGCGATTGAGCTAGTTCAGATAAAATACCCAAAGAGTGTCCATTGGAACTTTTGTTTGCACTTTTGAGACGTATAATTCTTATTAATGGATAAGATTGGCACTTGAGAGGGGCTTCGGCTTTTGCTCATAAATATACATGCTCGAAGCTTAGGGTAATCACTTATACACACTAAATTCTTTAAATAAGATTGTGGGTAGAATGTTAAGCTGGCTGCCCAGTGTGTGGCATGATATTCAAATATCACATAGTGCTTAAAATGGTGGACCAACGAACGGGGCTGTGAATAGAGGAGAACGGGCAATAAAATGGCATGGCACTTGAGAGGGGCTTCGGCTTTTGCTCATAAATATACATGCTCGAAGCTTAGGGTAATCACTTATACACACTAAATTCTTTAAATAAGATTGTGGGTAGAATGTTAAGCTGGCTGCCCAGTGTGTGGCATGATATTCAAATATCACATAGTGCTTAAAATGGTGGACCAACGAACGGGGCTGTGAATAGAGGAGAACGGGCAATAAAATGGCATCCTAATATAATTTAAAAGAAGGGCTTCCCAACGAAAGTTGGAAAACTATATTTTAAAAAAAAATATATATAGAAAAGAGAAAACAGAAAGAGTTTGGATATATATTTAGAAATGTGGTTAAATGCTAATATATTTTGCGATGCATAGATAGACTGATAGAAAACTTCTCAAATAATCAGAAGGGAAAATAACTTTGATGGTCGGTGATGTCTGTTCCGTGAGGCATATATAGAGTTACGTAGTTCATAAATAGGGATTTAAGAATTTACCAATGTTTGGGATATTATAAAACAAAATCAAGGGTAGAAATGAAGGGAGGAAGGCCTATCAGGTGGGTCATGCAGAGTGCCATTGAAGCCGGGTGACGAACCTGGCATGTTTTAACCTTAATAGTGAAATATATATAAAAAAAGAAAGAAATGGGGCAATGGAATTGAAGATAAGAGTATATGGAGGGAGAAAGGAGGAGACACCCATAGAGCACCTCAAGAGCCTTCAAAGATACTATAAGTACTATGAGATAGCAGATGAACACCAAGTGATCATAGCATACCATCATCTAGAGCAGGGGTGGGCAATTGTTTTGGCTCGGGGGCTGCATAGGTTGGTGGAGGGCCACATTGGGGGGCATTTTGTGGAAGTAAAGGTTAGCAGAGGCCGCACCCTTTTTTCATGACCCAATAAACACACTACTTTATTCCCTGTTTTACCAAAAAAATATTTGTTTTGTCCATTGTTCATTAAACACACGACATTCATCACCGATTTTACATTTTTTCAGAGGGTTTGTGGTTTCACTAAAGTTGGAAATGTATATATTTGCTAATGCAAAGACAAAATTGAAATTAAACAGATCAACTGGAAAAGCACTGCAAATTGTATCTACACTGCGCATGTGTATTGACATGGCCATCCTAGTAAAAGTAAGAGACAAATCTTTGGTTGCACATGGGAAGGAAATCTCAGTTCAAGGTGGATTTTTCTGATTGTCTTGGTGGGCCACATAAAAACTCTTAGAGGGCTGCATGTGGCCCTCGGGCCGCTGTTTGCCCACCCCTGATCTAGAGAAACATGCAGAGACATGGTGGAATTCTCTTAGCCATCAACCTCAAACATTTCTGGAGTATAAAGAAGCATTAGCCAAGATATTCTGGAATGAAGAAATACAAGAAAGGGTGAGGGCTCAAGTTGTAGAGCAGGAGTTTCAAGAAGGGAATGGAGAAGCGTACATACACTTTTTAGGTGGCAGGTGGCTATGTTGAGAACTCTAGAGGCATGTAAACTATCAGAGGAGCAGATTGTAGAAATGGCATGTAGAAAGTTACCCAATGAAATTAGGTGGATACTGTGAAAAAGAGGAGAAAGATCAGTGAGGACAATTGATAAAATGTTGAGCCAACTAGAAATAGATATAGAAAGAAGACAGATAGAGGAGCATAAGGTTAGGTCCAAAGGAGACGCAAACGCTAATAAGCAGGGGGCAAAAAGAATAGGAAATTTAATATGTTCTTGGGAAGACCAGGTTCTGGGATATGCACACCAGACATGCCCCATCATCCCTATAAAGGTAGGTTCAATGGATGTTGAAGCACTCATGGATTCGGGCAGCCAGGTTTCAGTAGTAGCAGAGAGATTATACCACCAAATTAGAAGGGAACAACCAGATATACTGATTCTCCCTCTAAAAACAGTTCACATAGCAATGGCAGATGACCAGAGAGCTAAAGAAGAACCGAAGCAGACATGGATAGATCTAAAAATTAATGGAAGGAGTTATCCACATGTGTTCCTTGTAATGAAAGGTTTAGTACATGAGGCCTTGTTGGTATCAGATTTTCTAAATAGGTACAAATGTAACCTTGAGTCTGAGAGTTGTCAGGTCACATGTGAGAGTGAAGTGGTACGTTTTCTTGCAGAGGGACTGCAATGGTCGATAGGAATGATACATCTAGAGGAAGAGATCCCGGTGAAATTCAAAGATAATGAGATAGAATGAAAGTAGATGGAAAAGTTCAAGATAATCCATAACAATGAACATTGACCAAGTATCACAAAGTCTTTTCAGACAAGCTAGGAGTTATCCCAGGGTTTGAGCAGAGAATTAGGATGAGAGATGGGCAGACATTCAAAGCTAGATCATATCCAATTCCGCACCAATACCAAAAGGAAGTGAAGGCGCAAATAGATCAGATGCTGGAGTGGGGAACTATATCAAAATGCTCATTGGTGTATTGCAACCCGATGGTGGTAGTTAAAAAGAAGGATGGGTCTATTAGATTGTGTCTCGATGCTTGACAGTTACCACCAATGCAAGAGTTACTGAGGAAATTCCAAGGGAAGAAGGTATTTTCAACCTTTGACTTAACTGCCAGTTATTGGCAAATTAAGTTACATCCGGACGACTGCCAATACACATCATTCAGATATGAGGGCCATTCGTATCAATTTAACAGGATGCATTTTGGCCTAATAAACAGTGGGGTGGGGTTACTCAGGTGCTTGGATCAGGTGCTATCCTCAGAGATAAAGGACATGGTCACAATTTACATGGATGATGTGCTGATAGCCTCAACTGATATTCAGGAACACATATGGGCAGTAGGACTATTTCTAGAGGAATGTAAAAAAAGGGCATAAAAATAAATATCAAAGTACACTGTGTCAGAAAGAGGCGGGTTTTCTTGGGCACATGGTGGGAGCTCAGGGACTCAAACCACACCCAGACATGATCTTGGCTATCCGTGACTTTCCAACACCTAGATCCAAGAAGCAGGTCCGATTATTTCTGGGCCTATGTAAATTCTACAACCATTTTCAAGACTGGTTTGCAGAATGGATGGAAACATTGGTGAAGTTATTAAAAAAGGATAGTAAGTGGATGGAAGAACAGGACCAAGCCTTCCAAAGAGTGAAAACAGGTTTCTTGAAACAGGTTATGCTAGTCTTTCCTGACTTTTCAATGCCATTCATAGTTCAGACAGATAGCAGTGGATATGATCTTGGAGTGACCTTGGCTCAAGAGCAAGAAGATGGGAGAATGGGTGTACTATATTTTCTGAGCAGGCTACTCAAAGGCCCGGAGGTACATTATACAATCACTGAGAAAGAGGCATTGGCTATGGTGTGGGCCTTTCAGAACTTTCGCACACTGTTACTGGGCTCGGAGGTCATCATGGTTACTGACCACAAGAGTCTGGAATTTATCAACCACAGCTACCTCACTAACAGCAGATTAGTACGTTGGAGCCTATACCTCCAAGAATACAACTATACAGGGAGGTATTGTAAAGGGTATGACAACATGATAGCTGATGCCCTCAGCCGCAATCCAGTGAACAATCAATCACATCATCTGTGTACTGAGAATCTGTATATAGCAAGCATAGGGTTGTGAACAGATGAAGGACTTGAAAGTGATTTGAGGCACCTGGAGTACTTTCAGAGAGAAGACCAACAACTCCAGCCCGTCATTGACAATTGGAAGGCAAAGAAGCAAAATTAATAGGGGGGGTTGGGTCGGGCAGAATATTCAGAAATTTAAGCTGGAGCAAGGTGTGCTACAATATAGAGTTAAGGAAAATCCAACAGAGTGGAGATCCATCATCCCGTGTTATGAGGACTGCAGTGGTGGCACACATGCACCGCAGGACCGGCCACAATGGGATAATAAAAACTGAAGGATGGATTAGGAGGTGGTTCTACTGGCCAGGCATGCATGGCAAAATTGCAGCCATTATCGGGCAATGCGAAATTTGCCAGAGGGTTAAGCCAGCAAATAGGAAATATATGGCTCCGATGTTGTCCATGATCCCCAGAGAGCCTAAGGAAATGGTTGCAATTGATTTTTATGGCCCACTGCCTGCCTTCAATAAAAAGAAACACCTCTTGGTTGTTTATGATTTATTCTCCAAACTAGTGTAAGCATATCCCATCCCACAAGCCAACACGAGGAACACCATACCACGAACTATCATATCCGATCATGGGACCCCATTTGTCTTGAAGGAATGGGCAAGATGGTCTGAATGAGTGAAAATAGGACATGTGCTAACCTCAATCAGGAACCCTCAGTCCAATCCTTGTGAAAGAATGATGCGGGAATTGGGTAGGTTGTTCCATACTTATGTCCAAACAGACCATAGGAAGTGGGTTAAACATCTGCTGGACATTTTAAACTATATGAACTGGGCAGTGAATGAATCTACTGGGTTCACTCCAATACATTTGCATTTTGGGAAACATGCGCCCAAGTTATTCAAAACTGAGTTTCCAGGAACAGAAGAACCTCCTATTGATATAGAAAATGATCAACAGCAAGCATACCAATCGATGGTTCACAGAAGCATACAACGAAAAGATGCTTTCAAGAGTTCCTCTCATTCCTTTAAGGTGGGAGACCAAGTAATGGTGAGGACCTGCCATGTAAGTGAACCTGGAATGTTTATTCACAAAATGTTTTGCAATCTATACGAGGGCCCATTTATGATAACAAAGAGTAAAGGAAAATAACCGGGCGAGAAGTAAGGGGGTCATATAATGCTCGGTCACTCAAGCCCTTTGCAAACCCAGAGAGGGATAAAGGATAGAATAGAGGCATTTAAGAAGCCATTCAAATACACAGAGGGTATTCGAAGGCTATTGCACCAGAGGGTATGTAACAGTAGCTGGGTTTGAATACAGGTTTAATTGCCAGTGTTGTTGCGAATTAAATAGGTCGATGAGGTAAAAATTTACAAATAGTCATTTGAACCCTGTTACAAAAGAGTATGAATGAGCACGTTAATCAATTAAGGTAAGAATGTATATATATATATATATTTGTTGTATGTGTTATTATAATGGGTGAGAATTACTAATATATTTATATGTGAGAATGTAGAGAAGCGATTATATGTAGAGTTGCGTTATTTTTATTTTATTTTATTGTGTTTTAAATAGATATTTCATTTATTAGTTTATTAATATTGTAAGATAGATTTAAATGCCAGTGATAACACATGTTTCTTAAGCAAAACCCATTAAACATATAAGGCTGGAAAATAATAAATAGAATGGAAAGTTGTGCCGCGTGTGGTTTCAGTTAATGACTGTCCACTGGAATTCTTAGAACTGGTCAAGCGTATTTTTAAAACAATGAAAGAAAAAGCATTCTTGAGATCAGACCAACGGTGTAGGAATAGAAAAGAAAAGTAAGGTTAAAGAGCACTAAAGAATAGAACTATATTTGTTCTCAGTGATTTTAGTGGTGATTTTAAAAATTAGAAAAAGCAGTGAAGTGATAGAGAGAAGCAGAGAAAGATGTATAAACTGATCAACCTAAATATTAATTAAGAAAATTTATTCATAATGTACTCCGTCTACATATGGGGGTAAAAATAATCATCTAGGTTTGTCCGACCACTCAATGCACAGCTATGGTGGAACCTGCCTGAACTTTATTTATGGATTTGCCATTTAGTCAACCAAGCGTAATGGCCAAAGAACTCTAACAACCAGAGCCTCTCACAATCAAGCCAAACTCATCTACTTAAATTCCAATTGGGATGGTTTTGGTCAGAATCTTTCAGAGCTTATCATCATCGTTTGGACCAGTGACTTTTCATTAAAATCAACATCTTCTCTATGTTGTAAGCTTACCGATTATTAGCCTCAGCCACGTGAACATTCGCTCTTAAGAGGTAACTTTGACATTTTCTTAATCTGCCTTAAATGAACATTTAATAATGGCTAAAGAAACATATGTTATTTCAATTTAAATAAAGTAATTGATAATTTATTAAATTGTTTAAAAAAATTCAACTCTGACATGTAATCGCACTCTTTCATTAATATGTGTATTAATTATATATATATGTATATGTAGCGAAATGAATGAATTGCATATTTAAGATATTAATATGTGTGTGCGGGTGCTAATAAATCATAGAATTCATTACAACATATATATTATTTACATTCTGGGTTTCTGTTAACTGATGGGCTATTGTAATAGGATTGGATTTAGATAGAAATTATATTTAGAGATAGAAGGCGTCTGTTCTCCTGTAAAACATTATTTTCCCAGACCCTCGAGATTGAGCTAGTTCGGATAAAATACGCAAAGAGTATCCATTGGAACTTTTGTTTGTGCTTTCAAGACGTATAATTCTTATTAATGGATAAGATTGGTGCTTGAGAGGGGCTTCGGCCTTTGCTCATAAATATACGTATTCGAAGCTTAGGGTAATAGCTTATACACACTAAATTCTTTAAATAAGATTGTGGGTAGAATGTTAAACTGGCTTCCCAGTGTGTGTGGCATGATATTCAAATATCATGTAGTGCTTAATATATATATATATTTATATATATATATATAATAAATTGATAACTCTGTATATAATGCAAATTTTACACTTACATGTGTCATTATGTCTTACAGAAAAGAAAATTTGAAAATAATATTTAGCTTAACATGCATTACCAGATTCATGGTAAATGAACTATATTGTCTGTTAAGATTCCAGTATATGCTCAGTGGGACACTAAAGAAACACTCGGATTGTTTCCTATACAACAGATTGCTAGTATTCTATTGGCTAATTTTAAGTATTGTCTGGGGAAGATAATTTACATATGACAATCAATTAGCTATGCGCACTTACTGGTATAATATATAATATTCCCTTACTGAAGGTTTATAAAATATATTAACTATGATGACCCCATAATTAACTAAAAATACCCAAATCAATAATCAATCAATAATCAACAATTAACATTATGACTGAATTTAAGAGATCTATTCTATGAAATATACTAGACTGCCAAACATATTGCAGAATATAACACAATACTCTGGAGGCACATAAATCATAATAAAAAATGATGTGGGGATGTTAATACATGCTGATCATCATCAATACTTAGCCGCATGGTGCGATTAGTGTCACAGCCAAATATAAATTAAATTTTTAATAAAACAAACTGCAGTTAATAAATATTAAATGTGATACCTTTGTGTCATTCAGAGTTATCATCTGGGTGTCCAAACACCAACATAAATTTTTACATTCATATAACTAATTATTATATTTTCTAGAGCTAGATCAAGATCATAAGACTCTAAGAACTGTAACTGTGAACAATAGAAAGATATATATAACAGCTTACCTTTTTTTAAATAATTTTACTTTGATAATTTCAGAATTCCTAAAATACTAAACTCTAATGAAATCAATCACACCTTGCCAATTCATAGAACAGGTAGCTAGAGAAATAAAAACATTAACACTAGAATATTTTTAAACAATTCTTTAATATACTGATTAATTAAAAAGAGTAAATTGACGTAATAATTCAAATTTATACATTTTTATCAAAACATAATTGCATATAGCAAAATTGTTTAATCAATTAGTTTTTATTCCTTAAATTAATTAACTTGTTCTTTCAATAAGTTATTTCATTTTAAATAACAAAAGTTGGACAACAACTTTTTCATAATCAGAAATAGAAAATTTTAAATTAGTTTAACTCTTTGTATAATTTTGGAAGGAAAAATCAGTGAAAAAACATGTTTCAAAAGAAAATGTTAAATTTAATAAAAATTAAATTACCATAAAATCCTTTTTAAATATTGAAACAAAAAAATCAAATGAATAAAAAAATGTTTCACAAAAATGTTAAATTAATAAAAATTACTCATTGTGATCAAGTATTATTTCCTTAAAAAATTATTTATAAAAGTAGACATAATGTGCACATTAAAATTACCTTTTACCATGATTTATTGTTCTTTTTGAATCCTTCTTTGGTACTTGTAATTTCCAGTATCCATGTTGGTTTTCTTCTTGAAAGCTTCTCCATTCCAGGATAATATACAGTTAATTTATCCAGTATGCTATACAATATTTTTAGGTTTTACACAATGAATTTCTCTATTTTTCTTTTATCTATTTATTTCCAAATCAGCTAACATAATGAATTGATCCATTTACATAATAATTTTTCAGATCAGGGTAACACATGAAGACAAACACAATTATGCTCTTATGTGGAGACAAGGCTTGCCACAGATTACTTCAGGGATGTTCTTTACATTTTTCTAGTGGTATGATTACATGGACCTAGATGATGCTTATCTTTTACCTAAACTTATCAAATATTTATTTTCTTTTTAGAAAACACTTTTAAGCAGTTGAGCTTCTATATCTGTTTAATAGCTGAGTTAAAAGTCATTGCTACCATTCTCAGTAGCTAAGCAAGAATCATCACTACTGCTCTCTTCAACAGCTGGACCAAGATTTCTCCTACTGTTCATTTCACCATCTTACTAAATAATATTTTTCTACTGCCTTCTTCAAAAGCTGGATCAAGACTGACCACTTCTTATAAGACATTGAAGTCTACTGATTTACCCTCTATTCTATGGTACTTTTTTGTAACAACCCTGTCTCCTACCAATCACAATCTTGTCTCCTACATGATTAAGTTAAACATAGATCAATTAGATCTACAAAAAAAGTATTTCCCTCCTTTTTTTAATTAAAAAATTCCAATCATAGTTTTGAAAATTCTCATTAATTAGTTTTCTTATATACCAAAAATAAGATAATCGTTAATTACTATTGATTTGGTAAACATTGCATATTGTCTTGGAGAGAGATAAAGAAAACAGAAAAAACAACTCTAATTAATTAAAACAAAAATTTAACCAAAATGTTAAAATCTTTTTTTCTTTTGTAAAATTTTATTTATTTATCTCTAATTATTATCTTGTAAAAGTTAAAATTAAAACTTTACTTATTTATCATAGTACTTTTTTAAACAAAAACAAAAATAATTAAAACTGGTATAGAATTAAAATTACTGAAAAAAGAAATGCAAAAAAGTAAAGGAGAAGATAAAAAAATATTTAAACCTACACTTAATTTTCCCTGCTTACTTCATTTATAAGAATTTTACATTTCTCTTTTATAATTTATGAAAGTTATTAGCAGCTTTATTATCATCTTAAATTTAGTGTCATTTTTAAAGTTACTTCTAATCTATTTACAGATTGCTTACATTGTTCAAAATAAGAATTTGTATGTCAATAACATGACTTACAATCCAAGTTTAAACAACATTTAATATTGATTTTTTTCCTTTGTTTAAATTTGTAATTTAAATTTGTGAACATTTATTAAGCTGTGTAATAAAAGAATTTCTCTTTTCTTTATAACCTAAGTACACTTTTGGTGAAGTTCTTAATTATAACAACAGGCTTTAGATTATAATGAACAAAGAAAGCACTTCCTTATGCAGATGAACAAACATTTTCAAATTTGGACTATACTTAATATAGATCTCAATGTATATAGTCTTATTTCTATCAAACTTTTCCTTTGACTGTAAACCAAAAGATATTGTTAAATAGACTTAATATTTACTGTTGATTTTATAACATTTGTATAAACTTGTACAAGTTTTTTTTTTTTAAAAAAGGGCTTTTTCTTAATTAAAAAATTATGCAATCACCATTATGTTTTTTTTAATAATTTGTATGATCTGATGACAGTAAAATCTAATCTTCTTGCAAGTTGTCTATTTCCTTTGTTCTCAGTTGCTGTAAACATCTTTTATTAAGGTTGTAATTAAATCATTATTACTTGCTAGAAAATAATATATTTGACTTCATTTGATAGATATTTGTTTACTACTGATATAAATTCTGAATATTTACACTTCATTCTTAAAAATATTTAAAAAATGAGATCATAATCAAAACAAAAAGATTCTTATATCATCATTTCTAAAAAGATTATTTCAGTTTTTTAAAATCAACAAAATATTCATTATTTTACTTTTTTAAAAAAAAATGTGAATGAATATTTATTTAATTCTCTTACATCTAATGAATTATACTTTAAAATTTTTTTAAAAATATTTATTACAAAATTACAATATTTTCATATTTGTAATTATAATTAAACTGATTATGTACGAAGCTAAATTTGTAATTGGTTCACGGTATATTTGCATTGTCCAATAATATAATGTTCTATTTTTGAAAATAAAGCATTTCCATTCAAAATAAATTATTAATAATTTATATTATAATGTTCTATTTTTGAAAATAAAGCATTTCCATTCAAAATAAATTATTAATAATTTATATTATGATTTGTAATAAATAGTGCATAAATTATTGTTAAAACTGGCAAAACTCTCCATACAATAGGGCCACTCAGTACAAGCCAAAATAATCAATGGATGCCAGAAGGTTTGTGCATAAAGCCCTATCTAGTACCAACTCATCCAATATCCCCAGACTAATTTCTGTCTTGTGGCCTTCATCAGTGATTACTCTGGCTTGTACTAGTGACACTACTGTATGGAGAGTTTTGCCTGTTTTAATAACAGTTATGAGCAAGCATAAGAAATAGTGATCATGTGGTGTTTAATGGTAAATTATTGTATAAAAAGTATCTAGAATTTTAATAAAATTGCAAATAACCACATTTTTGGTTATTCAAACTATTTTTTCTAAACAATGCTATAAAAATAATGATGTTGTGTTATCTTGCTGATTTTTTGATTTTCTTGCCATCTATGACATTTTTTCAAATTAAAACTTTATATTATAATGTATATAAAAATACACATATTTCAATGTAAAGCTGGTGAAAATTCTTACTAGAGGATGAATTACTGAAAAATATGAGAAATAATGGACCAACTTTTGAGAGAATATTCATTGATTACATTCCTATGTAGACAGTTTTAAAATTGAGTGATGTAAAGTGGATTGCCATTGCGATAAAGCTTCTCATTACATTACAGAAAAAATAGATTTATAAATTTTTAGGCTCCAGCATTGCCCTATATATATTTTGCTTCATATAACACTACTGATTTGTTTTAACTACCCCATTTACCCATGTCTGAGAAATCTAAAAATTAAATTTGCATTTTTCACCCTCTACTGCAAAATTTTTCTAACATTTTTTACAGCTTTAAAATTCACATATATTTATTTTATAATATAGTGGAAATTTCAAAGTTTTTAAAACCACACATTGATGCCCAGTCATTGCATATTTGGTGATCTCAAACTTTTGTGAGATTACTTCAAGAAAATATTATGGTGGTTTAAAACTTGATTTTTTTTGGAATGTTTATGATTATTCTTGTATTGTAATTGTGTAATAACTATTAGAAGTCAAAAATATACATTATTACATTTTTTTTACAGAAATGTTTTATTTTTAAATATAAAAAAAATAGATTTTGTGCAATGTTATTATAGAGATTAAGATCATGGAAATTATAACTGTCTAGATGTGTCATCTCTATACAGTCTGTTATAACATTTAAATGATATTGTAAAAATTTAAAAACAATTTTTAAAGCATAAATTGATCAATTTACTAGATATTAAAAATAATTCATTCAGATTTTTAAAACAAACATCAAACAAAGATGTTTTGTTCATTTTTCAAATTGAATCTACTCTACCTGAAATATGATAGCACTTTGTTTTGATTAAAATCTAATTTTTAAAATAATTCTGAAAATCAAATGTGATTTTTTAAATTTTATTTAATTTCTAAACAAAAATAGCTATCAAATGGGGTCAAATTTGTTATATTCTGATAAATAATAATGGTTTAATATTAAAGTTAAAGTTGCCTAAACAAACACAGCTATCAAATGGGGTCAAATTTGTCATATTCTGATAAATAATAATGGTTTAATATTAAAGTGTAATGTTGAAAGCTGAAATCTAGTGAGACTAAGGAAATCTGTCAGAATATTAGCATAGTACAAGAGTTAAAGGAGAAATACTGTTGATACACTTAGAAACATGACCAGCCAATATTGGATTGTTGCTACAAGATAGCTATTATAAAAATCTCAAGCCTACTTGAAAAGTCTTTAATTTCAAATATCACAAGCAATTATCATAGAAGGCTAATACGAAATCATTAGATCTCTAGGCTCTTTTTTGCATTAGTTATAGGATTTTAATCCAAATATTTTTGCTTGATGTAACCCGAATGATTTATTTAATACTGTTGATATATTTAGAAACACGATAGTCAGATATATGAGCCAATATTGGAAGGTTGTTATAAGACAGCCATTTAAAAAATCTTGAGCCTACTTGAAAAGACTTTAGTTCCAGTAATCATGTACTACTGTGGTATAAGAGTAATAAGTAATCATTAGAACTCAATGCTTTTCTTTTTCATTAGTTAGAGAATTTTAACGCAAATGGATTCATTGACCTGCAGTGATAGACTATCAGACTCTGGAATGTAAGTTTTTCAGATGGATTCCAATGTTGGGATTTCTGGCATTTGAACCTCTTATAAACTTTCCAGCAGTAAAGCCATTCAATTATTTTTTAATGAATTTACTATTGTAAATAACATAACAATTGACATTATAAGATATCATTGTAAAATCTAATTTACTATCTCTTTTTTTTTAAATATGAATTTTTTCTACAGTACAGGTTTTTTTCATACCTGCACTTCTATATGTAATATATAGGGGTTTGAACTCAGACTTTTATATGAACCTCAACCATCCATGCTATCTCATACCGCTGATACCCTTGATCACACACATGTCGAAAAGATAAATAATCACCAATAAACGTAATTCGTGCTAAACCAGCACTCATCAGTTGGTCCAGATTATCATCTCCACACATATATACAATCAAAGCTCAGCTTATATTAAGATAGCCAATCTTCATACTTTAATGGACAAGCTATCTCTTTTTCTGTAAACTAAATATTGGATATCAAATACGTAGAGGAAAAAATTCTCCGGATTTTTTGTTAAAGTGACCAATTTAAAATTTCAGCTCACACGCGCACGCACACAAAGATCATAAATTTTTAAAGCAATTAATTCTTTGATAAAAATCATCAACATAATCCGTGGTAATTTATAACAATTTTTCCCCACTTAGGTAAATTAAACGCACTTTTACCATTAAGGAAAGATTTCTTGATGAATTTTCATTTTACAAACTTGAAAAGCTTTTTAACTTTTAATTTATCTGAAAGGGCCATTTAAATCAGTGATTGCCAATTAAGAATATTGCATTATCTGATGTCTAAATAAAACAAAGACCATAAAATTATTATATATGTAATAAGGAAAATAAAATTAAAATAAATAAGAAATAAGTTTGAGCTGCTCACCATATATTGGTATTTATGTGCCTATCAATTCTTCCTAACCAGCTAGTCTAATTTACCCATAATTATCATCATCGTTTCCTATAATTGACAGTCCACTGCAAAATCAATTTCTCAACTTCAACCATCAACACCACCCAGCACACTTTGTGTATTTTGTCTATCCACCTTACATGTGGTCTCTTTCTAGGTCTTTTACAATCACTTGGAATCCAGTTTAAGATTTCAACTGTCCATCTATTATCAATTATTTTAAAAATATGTTTAGCACAACTTCATTTCAATTCTTTAATTCGTCCAATGATATCAGTAACATCTTACCCATGTATTTCGTTTTTGATTTCTTTTTGTTACTCCTAATAGACATCTTTCCATAAAGCATCCTATATTACTTAACTGAATTTTTTTTAGATATTTCTAGAAAATTAAGATATCATTCTTAATTATAATAATTATAAATTCTTTATGTATGATAGTATCTTATCCATTTATTTTTATAAATCTAGGTTGGGTAACACAAAGATGAAACAGTATTCAAACATGACTCAATAATTAGCAAATATTGTAATGTTTTCTCCTTCATCACTCTTTTATGGAGCTTGTAGACTTTCACCTTACAGTGAACTATTTTAAAAAACTGTTCTTTCTTTCTTTCTATCTATCTATCTATCTATCTATCTATCTATCTATCTATCTATCTATCTATCTATCTATCTATCTATCTATCTATCTATCTATCTATCTATCTATCTATCTATCTATCTATCTATCTATCTATCTGTCTGTCTGTCTGTCTATCTATCTATCTACCTATCTGTCTACCTACCTTGATTCATACCTATCTATCTATCTACCTAGATATTTTACTTATCTATAGCTATTAATTTATCTATTTATCTCTATCTTTCTAACTTTATCTATCTATGAATTTATCTATCTATTTGTCTATGTGTCTGTTTATTTATCTATCTGTCTATATATGTTTCCATTTGTTCATTCGTCTATCTATCTATTTGCTACCTATCTATTTATCTATTATCTTTTTATCTATCAAATTTGTTTATCTATCTATCTATCAAGATCATTTCCAACCATTATCAATCGACTGCAGGATAAAGGTCTCTCCAAGTTTTAACTAGTTTTTCTGTTTTCTAGCCTCTTTTTTTCACATCATATCAGCACACTTCCTTACTTCATTCATTCATCTTATATATTGTCTTTTTTAAAATCTTTTACAATATCTTAGAATCTGGTTCAAGGCTCTAATTATACATCTATTATAATCTCTTCTAGAAGTATGTCCAACCCAGCTCCACATCAGCCTTTTAATTTGTTCAAAGATGTCAGTAATATCTGCTGATTTTCTCACCCATATATTTAGTTTTCAATCCTTTCTTGTATTTTCTAACATACATCCCTCTGTACTTTGTTGAATAGTCTGAAGTTTTGTACTGGTCTTTCTATTAAGTGTCCAAATCTTATATTCATAAGTAAGGAACTGGTAAACATTATTTATTTAAAAACCTTCCTTTTCAAGCACCTAGGCATATTTTCTTATTTTAAAACCGGGGGGGAATACGATGTACCGGTCGAAAAATACACATCAATTCAACAAACCCCTGAATTCAGGTAAAGTACCTCGAGTCTGACCACGTACAAGATATATAAATCAGGTACATCGTGAATTCTGCCCTATTTATCTATATCCCCAGGTCAAAGATCTAATCAATAGCCTTTCTCGACGATACGATGGAATTCCTTTACTTTCACCATGCCGGCAGCTGGGTCTTAAAGTATGAGATTCAATTTTTATTAATATTAAATTATTTTTAATATTAAATTATTTCTGACAAAAGCATTCCATCCGAGTTTAATTCTATAATTATTTTATCCGTTATGTTTCCACCTGTATTAATAATTTATATTTGTAGTTCTTAATTTTATCTAATTCATTATTACAATCTTTATTTTCTTCTTCTGACTTTCAAGCTCTTTATAGCTATGCACTCAATCTTATATGATACACATGATTATGTCCATGTGAAAAAGATAAATGATTTCCAATAAAGATATTTTGTGCTGAACGAGTACTCATCACTTGGTTCAGATTACAATTTATAGACAATATATATATATTTGAATATTTTCTTCTTCTGAGAAAATCAATTGAATATTACTTTCGTTTTTTTAGCATTTATTCTATTTCCTTCCTTTCATTTGATAACTCTTGCAACATTTTCTGAAGCTCTGAACCATTATTTGTAAAAAGAATTGCATAATCATCATCATCATCATCAACCATTATCAATCCACTGCAGGATGAAGCTCCAAGTTTAATCCATCTTCTCCGATCTTTAGCTTCTCTTTTCCACAACACCCCTGCACATTTTCTTATTTCATCCATCCATCTCACATGTGGTCTCTTTCTGGGTCTTTTACAATCTCTTGGAATCCAGTTTAAAATTTCAATTGTCCATCTATTATCATTTCTTCTAGCAATATGTCCAGCCCAACTCCATTTCAATCTTTTATTTTTTTCAATATGGTCAGTAACACCTGTTTGTTGTCTTACCCATACATTGCGTTTTCGATCTCTTCTTGTTACTCCCAACATACACCTCTCCATACTCCTTTGAGTGGTCTGAAGTCTCTGTATTGCTCTTCTATTAAGTGTCCAAGTCTCAGATCCATAAGTAACAACTGGTAAAACACATTTGTTAAAAACCATTCTTTTCAAACACATAGGCATATTTCCTTTTAGTATCAAGTTATTTCTACCAAAAGCACTCCAACCAAGTTTAATTCTATGATTAATTTCCTCCATTATGTTTCCATCTGTATTAATAATCTGACCTAGGTATTTGTAACTGTTAACTTCTTCTAATTCTTCATAATCAATCTTTATTTTCATATTTTGAGCAAATCGATTAAACATTACTTTAGTCTTTTTAACATTTATCTTTAGTCCTACTTTCCTACTTTCATCTGATAATTCCTGCAACATATCCTGCAGCTCTGAAGCATTATTTGCAAAAACAACTACATCATCTGCAAAATCTAAATGACTTAAATACTCTCTATTTACTTTCATTCCTTTAGTTTCCCATTTTAATCCACAAAATATTTCTTGCAGCACTGCTGTAAAAAGTTTTGGAGATATGGAGTCACCTTGTCTTACACCTTTCTCAATGTTGATTTTTCCAGTATCATTATGTAATCTAATTGTTGCTGTTGCATTTTTATAAATATTCTTTAAAATATGACAATATCCTGGATCTATACCTTGATGATCCAATGATTTAATCACTGAAGACATGTGTATAGAATTGAATGCCTTTTCATAATCTACAAATCCAAAACATAATGACAACTCATATTCATTTGTCCTTTCTATGACTTCTCTCAATACCTGGATATGATCTATTGTACTAAAACCACTTTTAAATCCAGCTTGTTCTCTTGGTTGGTGGAAATCCAAAGTTCTCTGTAGACGAGTTGTAATTATCTTGGTAAAAATTTTATATAAAACTGATAAAAGGCTGATAGGTCTGTAATTTTTAATATCTTCTTTATCACCTTTTTTAAATATTAATATTATTACTGCATTCTTCCAATCTTCCGGTACATCTTTATCATTTAGACATTTGGTATATAACTTTGCTAAAATTGTTTCTATTTCTTCACCTCCTTCTTTTAATATATCAATTATAATTCCATCATTTCCTGGAGCCTTTCCTTTCTTCATACACTTAATTGCATGTCTCACTTCTTCATTTAAAATTCTGGGCAATTCGGAAGATGTAATAGATATAGGAGGTACTTGTTCTTTATTACTATATAATTCTTGATAAAAATCTTCTACCAATATCATGATGTCATCTCTCTTTTTAGTAATAATTCCATCTTTTTTTCTTATTGCAGATATAAATTTCCTACCAATACCAAAATGTTGTTTAACATTCTTGAGACTTTTATTTTCTTCTACAGCTTTTCTTGCTATTTCACAGTTATACTTTCTTATATCATTTTGACATAAATCATGTCTATTTACTTTTATTCCCTTGGGTTTTTATTTTAATCCACAAAATACTTCTTATAGTTTTTGTAAAAAGGTTTGGAGATATGGAGTTATCCTGTCATACACCATTCTCAATTTTTTTATTGTATCACTATATACTCTAATCATTGTTGTTGCATTTTAATAAATATTCTTCAGAATAGACTGTGTTCTGAGTTTCAAAATTGGAAAGAAATAAAAATCCTTATGCTGCTCTACTGGAAAATAATAATCAGAAAATAATAATAATTCTTTATAACAGCTATATAATCAAATAATAATTTTATACATAAAAAGCTTTTTTCAGCACCTGCTTTGCTGCTACAAAAAGTATTAAATATTTAAATTTCATCAAAAATCTAAAAAGAAGGCAAATATAAGACTTCTACAAATTTAGTTAATAATTGGTTGATTAAAAATGAATGGAAAATTATATAAAATGATATATACAATCGTATAAAAAATGAAGTATGGAGAGATGTATGTTGGGAGTAACAAGAAGAGATCGAAAACGCAATGTATGGGTAAGAGAACAAACAGGTGTTACTGACCTCATTGAAAAAATTAAAAGATTGAAATGGAGTTGGGCTGGACATATTGCTAGAAGAGATGATAATAGATGGACAATTGAAATTTTAAACTGGATTCCAAGAGATTGTAAAAGACCCAGAAGGAGACCACATGTGAGATGGATGGATGAAATAAGAAAATGTGTAGGGGTGATGTGGAGAAGAGAAGCTAAAGATCGGAGAAGATGGATTAAACTTGGAGAGACCTTCATCCTGCAGTGGATTGATAATGGTTGATAATGATGATGATGATGATAAAAAATGCATGTAATATTGCTTAACATAATGTTATGATATAATCAATTGTTTTGTAATTATTCAATTTGTATATGAGGGTTTTGATTTGTTTTAATTATTTATATTATTATTGTTTGTTTTAATTCCATTATTGGACACTGGATGTTTTTATGTCACGTGATTTGTTAGCGTTAAATAGATTAGTAACATTTGAAAAGGGCACCAAAGCCGGTGCTGAAAAAAGCTTTTTATGTATAAAATTATTTTTGTAAAGAATTATTATTTTCTGATTATTATGTTCTGAGTTTAGATCTTGATGATCCAATGCTTTAAAATAAATATATAATTATTTATTCATTAACCGTCAGTCTATCTACCTTTATATCTATTTGTCTATTTATTTTACAATTATTATCTTATTTCTAATTTTTCACATCATGCCAATTTATACATTCATATAAAACATGTAAAATTTATTTATAATTTAAGTGATTGGTCTATATTTTGTATGCAATGAATAGCATTTCTCAATTTTAAAATATGCCTGAGAGTATTGACTGAGATTGGCTCACATGATAACATATAAAGTAGTATGGACTATCAACAATATATATATGTGAAAAAATATTAATACGCAGTTGGAATATAAAATTTAATAATAGTATACTGAGTATAATTTCATCACTTTCACCTCTTACTCATGGTCAGTCTGATGAGAACGTTTAGTTTTTGCTGATTTGAATACTATTAGCTTTTTGGTTCATTACATATTTATTCTGTGCAATGAACCACACCTCTTTTATTTTACATTTGCAATCATTTCTTAGATCTATGGCCATGTTCTTTTTCATGATTATGAAAGATGGACGAATTAATCTTAGATTTTTTCATACATTAATGAGTATTGAGTCATTTTAGTTCCAAGATTTGCACCGGTCTCACTATAATATACATATGGACAATCTTTTTGGATGATGTTTACAACAGACATGTTGGGCTGGCTCAGTGTTAAAATTTTGTTCTTTGTATTGTTAATGAGCTTGTTTAAATTTTATGGAAGTTCTGAATCTGATATTAATTTTTTTTTGAGCATATTTGTACTATTTTATTATCTGTATGTGATAAACGTGATAGAGCAAGGCCAGTTTTTATTCATTTTATATTCACTCATTTTTATTAATTATTTTGTTTTTGAATTTTTCTGCCTATATCAAGTCAGACATGTAATGTTAAGTGGTCTCAGTTCTTTCTACTTCATATTGACATAAATGATATATATATAGCTCCTCACTGAAAAGAACTATAGCTTGAAACTGGTCTGGGGGTGGGGACAATCATAGATAAAGATGATTTGAATGCTTACTCTTGTAGCATTTATCATAAAAATTAAAAAAAAGCTTGTTTAAAGCTGTTACCATGTCTTTATATTATATATATATATATATTGTAACCTGAAAGAAGCAGCTATGAAAGCAAAAATAAATTGATAATGATATAAGGAGCACTGACGAGAAAATCACCATCACCAAGGCTAATCAGTAGTGATATTATATAATATAATCCAAAAATAATGATATTAACTATACTCAGTGGGTTTATAAAATATAAATGCCATATGCCACAATAATAAGAGATGTAGAGGTAAACAATTACAACAAAATATCATTAAAATATAAAGCAATATTATTAATAACTTAAGAAAAGGAAAACTCTTGACTCATTCTAGTACAAATACAAGATTCTTGGTATTGCAAGCATATGCCATTGAGGTTACATTTGAAATCCTTCCCTTACAAACACATACTAATACTACCATATTTCATGTCCATCTCTTAAGTATATCATTTCTATAATCACATGAACATTATATTTAATTGTATAAAATTTGAAAATGTTCTCTTAAATATTTGTCACCAAAGTTTATCATCTTTGAAAATAGCTTCTTCTTTAGCAAAATAATTTTTAATAATGTGGTTCATAAAACAAATTAGGGTATCTCAGGTAATATGAATTGTTTTAATCACAAAATAAATTCTTTTTGACTTTTAAGATCTGTTCAACATAGAATGATATCCTAGTAAATAAAATTAAGACATACACTTAATCCTAACTTAAGGTCTTATCACAATTATAATGTTAGTTTTAATTTAAAATAAACCATAACATGATCACACTTAATTTAGAATAAGATAAATAATCTAGAATGATATTCAGATATTATGGGTGAGTAAGGGATTTTATAGCCATTCTAAATATCATAGAATAAATCTACTTAAATATCTTAAATTTAAATTAAGTCCTTTCATAATCTAAATTTATTATGGAATAACGAATCTGGTTTATTATTTATAGAAAACAATTTTAAAATAAATAAACACAGTGATCTTTTAATAAGTAAAACACATTGGCTGAAGTGATCTCAAATAATAATATGTAATTATACTTTTTATTAAGCAAAATACATCTTTTTTAGATGTAATTTTAATACTTAAATATAATTCAATAAAAACATTTAAGGTGTTTTCCGTTTAAGACTCATAGTTTTGTAGTTAAGTGGAGATAAAAGGTGGCTGCTGGAGGGTTGCATTAGATCCTAAGATCTAGGTGCAGTGCTCTCAGATCCAAGGCTCCTCACTGACGAAGGCCACAAGCCAGAAACTAGTCTGGAGATATTGGATGATTAGGTACTAGATGGGGATTTTATGCACAAGCCTTCTGGCATCCATTGATTATTCTAGCTTGCTGTGTGTGGCAATACGTATAGTGAGTTTTGCCTGTTTTAAAAGTGACTTATGTTAATTTCAATGTCAATGCACTCTTGCAACCAAATATTATAATCTTAGAGTTATTTAGATTTCTGGGTAATGAGTGGATGTTATAGAAAAAAGACTATAAGAAATTTCTTAATAATAAAAAAAAATATTTATTTAACAGAAAAATAATAAGTCACAAATATAACACGCCATTTAAGTCCACAAAACCAATGGCATTTACAAACATTACTTTCTTTCAAAAATATATCAGAAGGTTACAACTACAAATGGATTTATGAAAAATAAATAAATTTCACCAAATAATCTAGGAGGACAAATAAACTTTGTATTTTCTTTAAATTCTCAAACGGTCTCACATATTAAAGCATTCTCACAATGATAATATCCATTTCATGAATTGTGTCTCTTATGAATATTTAACATTATTTTAAAATACAAACTTACTAATCCAGCAATGAAGGAGTGATAGAGATGTATATCATCTATCTATGCCTAAGATACAATTTAAAATTTTGAGCTTTATTATTTATCGTATTTATCTTCTAATTTAGCAAACCTTAAATCCAGGACCTATATATCAATGATATATACTTCACATCTAAACCAACTAAGAATGCTACAAGAAGTAAGGATGACATTCCTTAATACCATGATAAAAACAATTTAACTGCCAGAATAAAGTCATGGTAAAATATGACACATGCTTTACAAAATATATTATCAACAACTAACTAGATTCATATTAAACAAGGCAAAACTCTCCATATGGTAGTGCCATCCTGTGCCAACCAGAGTAATCATATTAAACAAGGGAAAACTCTCCATATGGTAGTGCCATCCTGTGCCAACCAGAGTAATCAATGTATGCCAGAAGGCTTGTGCATAAAATTCCTATCTAGTGCCTACTCATCCAATATCCCCAGACTAGTTTCTGGCTTGTGGCCTTCGTCAGTGAGGAGCTTTGGATCTGAGAGCACTGCACCAAGATCTTGGGATCTAATTGAGATAACTGAGAAAAGCAATGTAAATGTATGATAGTATAGCTCATAAATAAGTGCATCTACCTTTGAGGGCAATAATAAAATGATCTAGGACTTTGCCAATAGTCAAGAAATCTTGATAATGCACATCAGGAACAAAAATACTCAATAGGATTGCCTTAATGAATCATAACGTGCTTTTGATACAATAAGTTCAATAAACTATATATAAAATACTTACAATAAACTGCAGAGAGTCTAAGCCACATTTTTCTAATAATACTGGCAAAGTAAGCATTCCCAAATAAAAAGAGCCTAGAGCTTCAATCTCTAAGCAAAAATACTATAACTAATAGATGTGAAAGATGATAAATAATTAATGCTAAACCTAACTTAGTTAAAATAAGGCAATAAACAAGCAATAAAATAAAATAATAGAAACATATATCTACTTATATTGCATTCAGCATAATAATATACCTTTTATAAATAAATAATTCATGTGTAAAAGAAACCACATACTAATTCAAAATATGCAAATACCATATACTGATTTTGAGAACATTAATCCAAAAAATATTTCTAACAATAGTATATAAACAGGTAAAATAATATGCATCTGAAATAAAAACATTGTATGCAAAATCATAAACATAAATAAAACATTAACCCTTTTAGAAAATAAATAAATAAAGACCTTCTGCTTCTTCTGTTTTTCTTTCCATTTATCTATTAAATAGGAACAAGAACAGTCTATTGGGCAATAAAGTCCTGTGGACAGCAAATATATTAAGCACGCAAATATAGTATAATTAAAATATAAAAGTTCTTCATAGTTATCTTTAAATAAGATTCAAAATAAATTATGCTAGAAAAGTAAATAAATATGGCCAGTCATTGAGCAGATTTCCATGGACTAAACAATAATAAACATTTATTAAGTTGCAATAAAAGGTTTCTTCATACTTAAAATTAGGTATTTACAACTTAATCCTTTAAGAGCATTTTATTAATTAGTAGTAATTGAAGAGTATTCATCAGAAAAAATACTTCTTTGTCAAGCATTGGTGGCCGAGTGGTCAGCACAGCTGCCTTACAAGCAGTTGTCCCGGATTTGCAGGTTCACTTCCCAGCTGATGCTTTGACACATGAAAAAAAAAATACTTATTTTCAAATATCACATTTTGTAATTATGGTAGTTTCCATAATAAGAAAGAGAGTACACAGGTTTTCATAAAATAATTCAGGAAACATTTATTGAAATTCGATTTAAATATCACATTATTTTTAGGAATATTTTATATTTCTATATCATAATGTAATTCATTAAAATATTTTACAATGTTTGTTAAACATTTGTTTATATCATTTGTTTATAATATGTCAATTGTTTTATTTCCTTAGACCCTAGGAATTGATTTCTTTCGTCTTGGTAGAAGTAGACATAATAAATGAACCTTCTTTTATGCTATTATAAAACAATGAATAATGTTTCATTAAAATAACAGCACAAATGATCTATTTCAGCAATATAATATAATCATTAAGCATCACATGATCACATTTCCTATACTAGCACATTAATTGTTGATGAACAGAACAAAACTCTCCATACAGTATTGCCACCTGTGCTAAACAGAGTAATCAATGGATGCCAGAAGGCTTGTGCATAAAATCCCTATCTAATGCCTACTCATCCAATATCCCCAGACTAGTTTCTGGCTTGTGGCCTTTGTCAGTGAGGAGCTTTGGATCTGAGAGCACTGCATCTAGATCTTAGGATCTAATGCAACCCTCTAGCAACCACCTTTTATCTCTACTTAACTACTAAACTATGAGAATGAAATTGAAAACACAAAAAATATTTTCAATCTAAGCTCAATAGCTTATATAGTCATTAGGGTCTGAACTCAGGTCAGCACCCATACATTTTGGTATCTTTGGCTCTTTTACAACCATAGCCACCACTATTCTATTAGGCAGGATTGGTGTTAAACCATTAAGCATCACATGATCACATTTCCTATACTAGCACATTAATTGTTGATGAACAGAGCAAAACTCTCCATACAGTATTGCCACCTGTGCTAAACAGAGTAATCAATGGATGCCAGAAGGCTTGTGCATAAAATCCCTATCTAATGCCTACTCATCCAATATCCCCAGACTAGTTTCTGGCTTGTGGCCTTCGTCAGTGAGGAGCTTTGGATCTGAGAGCACTGCATCTAGATCTTAGGATCTGTTTAGCACAGGTGGCAATACTATACGGAGAGTTTTGCTCTGTTCAATATAATATAATAATATCAAATATTTTTCTTTTTTTTTATAGACACGGAAATAATTTATAGACAACTAATAATATACTTGTCATAATAAAGTAGTCTTTATTGAATTAAATATAAAATTATTTACATGCAGCAAATTAATTTGAAATAATATTTTATATAAAAAGAGTATTCTCAGGAAAACTAGGATAAAGTTATCTGAGGAGTGCCAAAGCACGAAACCATGGTCAGGGGTTTGGGAGGGGGGAGTTCCTGATGGAGATATTTTAAATGCTTTCTCTGGCTAAGCATTTAACACAAAGCTTGTAGAGGAATTGGCAATCCTCACTGTTTATAACTTACAATCTTAAGAGATAGGGTCATGTGATCTATGACTCTTATTTTGACTATTTACGAAAGGCTACTTTATTATGACAAGTATATTATTAGTTAACTATAAATTATTTCCGTGTCTACAAGAAATAAAAATATCTTGTCTTGCTGAAATAGATAATTATTTGTGCTGTTATATTAAAGAAACATTATTCATTGTTTTATAATAGCATAAAAGAAGGTTCATTTATTATGTCTACTTCTACCAAGACGAAAGAAATCAATTCCTTAAATCTAAGGAAATGAAACAATTGACATATTATAAACAAATGTTTAACAAACATTGTAAAATATTTTAATGAATTACATTATGATATTTAATGTGATATTTAAAGGGAATTTCAATAAATTTTTCCTGAATTATTTTATGAAAACCTGTCTCTTTCTTATTGTTGTTATGGAAACTACCATAATTACAAAATGTGATATTTAAAAAAAAGTTTTTTTCATGTGTCAAAGCATCGACCGGGAAGCGAATCCGGAACAACTGCTTGTAAGGCGGCTGTGCTGACCACTCGGCCACCAATGCTTGACAAAGAAGTATTTTTCCTGATGAATACTCTTCTATTACTGCTAATTAATAAAATGCTCTTTAAGGATTAAGTGCTAAATACCTAATTTTAATTATGAAGAAACCTTTTATTGCAACTTAATAAATGTTTATTATTGTTTAATCCATGGAAATCTGCTCAATGACTGGCTATATTTATTTACTTTTCTAGCATAATTTATTTTGAATCTTATTTAAATATAACTATGAATAACATTTATATTTTAATTGTTATATTTTTATGTTTACTATCTCTGCTGTCCACAGAACTTTATTGCCCAATAAACCGTTCTTGTTCCCATTTAATAGATAAATGGAAAGAAGAAAGAACAAGCAGGGTTAATGTTTTATTTGTGTTTATGATTTGCATGCAATGTTTTGCAAGCTAGAGTAATTAATGGATGCTAGAAGGCTTGTGCACAAAATCCCCATCTAGTGCCTACTTATCCAATATCCCCAGATTAGATTCTGGCTTGTTGCCTTCCATCAGTGAGGAGCCTTGGATGTGAGAGCACTGCACCTAGATCTTAGGATCTAATACAATCCTCTAGCAGCCACCTTTTATCTCCACTTAACTACAAAACTATAAGTCTTAAATTGAAAACACCTTAATATTTTTAATCATCACTGACAAAGGCCACAAGCCACAAACTAGACTGGGGATATTGGATGAATAGGAACTAGATGAGGATTTTATGCCCAAGCCATCTAGCATTCATTGATTACTCTAGCTTGCAATGTGTGGCAATAAATATAGTGAGTTTTGCCTGTTTTAATAAGTTATAAGCATAAGAAATGGTGATCATATGATGTTTATTGGCTTAGACATTATTACCAGAGTGCCAATAAACATCACTTGACCACCTCTTCTTATGCTTGCTTATAACTGTTTTAAAACAGGCAAAACTCACTATATGTATCACAGCAATGGATGCCAGAAGGCTTGTGCATAAAATCCCCATTTAGTACCTACTCATCCAATATCCCCAGACTAGTTTCTGGCTTGTGGCCTTCATCAGTGAAGAGCCTTGAGTCTGAGAGCACTGCACCTAGATCTTAGGATTTAATGCAACACTCTAGAAGCCACTTTTTATCTCCACTTAACTACAAAACTATGAGTCTTAAATTGAAAACATCTTAATGTTTCCAATCTTTCTGGCATCCATTGATTACTCTATCTTGCTGTGTGTGGCAATACATATAGTGAGTTTTGCCTGTTTTAAAGCAGTTATAAGCAAGCATAAGGAGAAGTTGTCATGTGATGTTTATTGGCTTAAAACCGATCCTGCCTAATAGGATAACTGAAACACAGGCTTATTATATACCTGTGTCTATATATATGTAATATATAGGGTATATGAGCACAGACTTTCACATGACCCACCACTCTCCACACTATCTAATAACATTGATACACCTAAACACATATATGTTGAAAAGATAAATAATCACCAATATACGTATTTCATGCTAAACCAGCAATCATCAGTTGGCCCAGACTATCATCTCTACACATATATACTATAAGTGCTCAAATATATATTAAGATAGACAATCCTCATACTTTAATGGACAGGCTTCATTCTACTCCACACTCCAACTCTTCAACTGTCCATCCAATTAAAAATCTGATGATGGAATAGGATAGTGGTGGCTATGGTTATTAAAGAACCAAAGACACCAAAATGTATGGGTACTGAACTGAGTTCAGACCTATATGACTACATAAGCTAATGATCTTGGATTGGTAACATTAAAGTGTTTTCAATTTAAGACTCATAGTTTTGTAGTTAAGTGGAGATAAAAAGTGGCTGCTAGAGGATTGCATTAAATCCTAAGATCTAGGTGCAGTGCTCTCAGATCCAAGGCTCCTCACTGAAATAGCCACAAACCAGAAACTAGTCTGGGGATATTGGATGAGTAGGCACTAGATAGGGATTTTCTGCACAAGCCTTCTGCCATCCATTGATTACTATAGCTTGCTGTGTGTGGCAATACATATAATGAGTTATGCCTGTTTTAAAAGTTTTAAGCAAGCATAAGAAGAGGTGGTCATGTAATGTTTATTGGCTTAAAACCAATCTTGCCTAATAGGATAGTGGTGGCTATGGTTATTAAAAAACAAGACACCAAAATTTATGGGTACTGAACTGACTTCAGACCCACATGAGTATATAAGCTAATGAGCTTGGATTGGAAACATTAAGGTGTTTTCAATTTAAGACTCAGTTTTGTAGTTAAGTGGAGATAAAAAGTGGCTGTTAGAGAGTTGCATTAGATCTTAAGATCTAGGTGCAGTGCTCTCAGATCCAAGGCTCCTCACTGATGAAGGCCACAAGCCAGAAACTAGTCAGGGGATATTGGATGAGTAGGCACTAGATGGGAATTTTATGCACAAGCCTTCTGGCATCCATTGATTAATCTAACTTGCTGTGTGTGGCAATGCATATAGTGAGTTTTGCCTGTTTTATTACCAGAGTGTGTGTGCAGGTGGCCAAACTTTACTGATTGTTGACATTTAAATCTACACTCTTTTTCCTCATTGGTTCAAATCCATGTATTACAGAAACTAAGGAGGTTTCTAATTATAATTTAATTAATATTTAACTTTTTAAAATAAATTAATTTACATGTCTAGACAATAAAATTAAAGTTATTTTTTATTACGATAATTATTTACAAATTTAAACATTAGAATAAAATAAAATATTGTGAAAATGAAAGTTACATTGTTTAAACAACTTCATTTTAGTTCACTTATGGTTTATAATCTATATATTGCACTTGAAATGCACATACATGAAGCTATATTAAAAATTTTATAATTACTTAGCGGTTTCAGGAACTTTGTGTGCCCATATATCTTTACCTTAGTGCCACTTACAACAGTTATAATGTTTCAGTATCACATTTGCAAATTTTCACACAAAATTTGATATTAATACATTGCTCAAAATTTAGATTACTCATTTTTATATCAAAGTGCACAGATATTTATTATCTTCCTAATAGCTAATTAACAATAGGTGTTATCAGTTTAGAATTTACACCAATGTTAGCTTAAACATATTCAAACACAAATACTCACATGATTTCAATACAATTAGGTCATGGGTGACACCACGTGGCCATTCTGGGAACTAAATTATCACCTCTAATACAATAATGATGTCATTCAAAAGATCTAATAGTTTAATGATATATTAAAATATGCTGTTAAATGTATAAATTTTTTTTAAAAAAACCTTCAGAGAATAAAATATAGTTTTTATGTCAGCACCAAATAAATAAAAATATTGTTAACAGAGCTACACACCAAATGGTGATGAGCATATTTTAGATAGTATTATTTATATTTAAGACAGATTAAAAATCAGTAAATACAAAACTATAAATCTACTATTACTTTTGCATAAGATATTTAAAGATATGAGATTTATACTTTACTTCAATGAAAGTAATAGATTAAATTGTGTGCTAATATGCAGCTGAAGAGCATTTTTTCCTTTCCAGTTAAATTATAAATTTATTTAATGCACATTGATTACATAAACCTTTAAGCATGTGCACTTGAAAATGCGAAGGTAGGGACCTTTACAGGTCTTAACCACAAGGTTACGCTTTTTTTCCAAAGCATAAGCTTGTGGTTAAGACCTGTAGAGGTCCCTACCTTCACATTTTCAAATGTGCATGCTTAAAGGTTTATTGCCTTAGTAAATATTACTTTCCAGTTAAAGTAACAAAATATTCTCAAATTCCTAGCTGGGGTAAATTTTGAAGTGATGGAGTGAGAGTGTGAGAATATGTATAGTGTTGTGAAAATTCAATTTATGAAAAAATTAGAGTGTTGATGAATATCAGAGAGAGAGAGTCCACTCACTGGAGAGGGGAAAGATGAATCTTTACAATTAATAGCATGAGGGGAATGGGCTATGTAGTATGCTTCCCTAATTTTTCACCTTGAATCATGTTTCTCAATATAGTGAATGGCTGCTGAAGATGGAGGAAACAAATGCCTGGATAATTTTTGATGCTCAATAAAGATTGAGCTGCAATCTGGTTTGATATCTGCACTCTTATATGTGTATTGGTACTGTGACAATCATGTAGTTGAAGATGCCCAGGATTCACCAAAATAAATAAAATTATACACAGTGTTGGGACATTTAATTCCATATACAGTGCAAGGAATGAGCTCAAGTTCAAGTTTGTTCTTTGAGTTATTTAAAATTCTATTGAAGGAAGGAAATGCAGAAAGTGAAATGATATATAGATGAAAATATTCTCTTGAATGTTTTGGTGAGGAAATATATGGGGGGGAAACCCATAGCCTGTTATTGGAGGGAAAAGGGATAGAGTTAATCTTTCTGTAAAAAGTATTTTTTAGGAAGCTGTGTTTAAATCTGATAGATATGAGGTTCTTGGTGTAGAATTGTATGTTAGTTTTACAAGAAGTTTTATATTTTCCTAAAGATTGGTTGTGAAATAAAAAATGATGAGAGGCCTGCTATTCTGGATGCATGAAGCCCTGTACTTCTAAAGGTTTAATGTGCATAGAGAAGTCAAGATGGAGAGATTTCCTATGTATTATTAAATCCAAGATATTTGATGCATTGTGAAGAGTCTTCCCATTCACAGTGAAATGTAGTGCAGATCGGCTTTGAATGTTCTCTTTGATTTCTTGGATAGCTGATTCTGAACCTGTAATGAAAATGTCATTTATGTTGCATGTATATATAGGGTCTGTTATATACTCAATGTATGATGGAATGACTACCCTTTCAACATGGGTAACATATAAATTGGAGTTGACTGCACTTAGATGGAGATAGCCAACTATCAGATATTTTATGGTAGTGGCTGTTGAAAGTAGCTATAATATTATTAAGCCAAGAAAGAAGTGTAAGAATAAAGTCTATGTGTGACTGAGAGTAGTTCATGCTATTTATTTCTTTTTTAATGGTATTGATAGAAAATGCCTTATTAATAGAACCTAATGTTCTGCAATGTCCAGAAAGGCTATTTTATATGATGTAATGAATTTGGTAGCTCTCAGATCCAAGGTTCCTCACTGATGAAAGCCACAAGCTGGAAAATAGTCTGGGGATATTGAATGAGTAGGTGCTAGATAGGGATTTTATGCACAAACCTTCTTGCATCCATTAATTATTCTGGCTTACCCTGAGTGGAACTACTGTATGGAGCGTTTTGCCACTTTTTCTTCCTATCATTGATGGGGGAAATGGTAATGGAGAATGTGTATATCTAAAATAACAAATCTTAATAAGAAGGAATGACAAAAATTTTATTTTTCTGGTATATTTTATAAAACTTCTATAGCAAGTATTTTATAATGCATTGTGAAGGAAATAAATATAAAAATACTCAAATCATTTAGGTTTAACACATTTCTGCATTGCTTTTGTTAATAATGCTCTATCTCTAAAAATGTTTACAATTTGGAAAATTTATAAGGAGGAAGAGGCAAAGTTTAAAATGCAGCAACTTTAAAAAAAGAGTTAACTCTCGTGTATTTTGATCGATTTTCTTGTTCTCACTATATTTAAGATGTCAACTTTCACTTTAATATTAAGCCATTATTACTTATCAGAATAAAATAAATCCAGCCTCACTCGATAGATATTTTTTTAGAAATTAAATAAATTTTAAAAAATTACATTTGATTTTCGGAATTATTTTAAAAATTAGATTTTAATCAAAACAAAGTGCTGTCATGTCATCAAATTTCAAGTGGAGCAGATTCAATTTTCAAAAATTAACAGTCTTCTTTGTTTGATGTTTGTTTTAAAAATATGAATGAATTATTTTTAATATCTAGTAAATCTATCAATTTATGCTTTAAAAGTTTAAATTTTTCTAATTTTTTACAATATCGCTAAATGTTATAACAGTCCAATGAGTAATATAATTTCTAGACAGTTGAATTTCCCATGAACTTAATCTCTATGTAATATTTTCCAAGGCTGTAACCTCAAGAATATGCATGTAAAATGCAATAGTAGGGACCTCTACAGCCTCGGTGAATATTACTTACGTAATCAATGTGTGTTTAATACATTTATAATTACAACTTAATCTCTATGGTAACATTATACAGAATATATTCTTTTATATTTAAAAATTAAACATTTCTATAAAAAATACATATGTAATAATATATATTTTGATTTCTAATAATTATTACACAATTACGATACAAAACAATCATAAACTTTCCAAAAAATCAAATTTTTAGACCATCAAAATATTTTCTGGAAGTAATCTCACAAAGTTCAAGATCACCAAATATATAATGACCAGCCATCATCATGTGGTTTCAGAAACTTTGAAATTTCCACTTATTCATTTATCTGGATATCTCTTGACTTTTTTGAAAATTAAAATATTAGAAAAAATATAATGCTGAAAAAAAAAATGTTAACAAAATTTCTCAGTAGAGTGTGAAAAATACAAATGTAACTTTTAGATTTCTCAGATGCAGGTTTGTTGCTTGAAATGAGTTGTTAATGAAAAAGTTTATACAAAAGATAAACAAAGAGAATCCTATTATTTACCAGTTATTATAATGAAGAGAAATGAGTGTTTAAAAAATTGTTTTCACAAAATGTTCAGGAAAGTGAGACAATGATAGATGGTCAAAAGGAAGTTTGGAAAGTGTGAAAATACAGATAAGACCACTAAATATATATATATAAAATATAAAGGGGTGGATTTCAAAGAAATATATAAAAGAATAATAAAGAAATGAGAAATTATTAAAATTGGCCAAGGTGGCAGTTGAAACTGTAAAATTAATAAATGTATTTTGCTTTAAAGTGTAAGAAATATGTTTGAATTAAAAGGGACAGTTAAAACTAAATAATTTGAGATATGAACTGTAATGGAGAAACATTTAAGAGAAAATGAGAACTTATATTGAAGTGGTTGGCTAGAATCTGTTGAGTGTGAAGAACATGTATGCATTGAGTTAAAAATTGAATGATAATTTAATGGATAATATCTCTAGTGGATATGGTTACTGGAGATGCTCAAATATTACAAATAAATGAATGGACTTTGCAATATGTAGTAGTAAGACAGAAGACAACAGTAATAGTGATGATGGACATAGAGGAAAAAGTCTAATCAAACTTTAGTAGCACTTTTCTAAAAATACACTGTTGTTCACTATGCTTTTGCAATAAATGTCCAAATATTAGACTTCTTTGATCTCTCTGGAAATGTTATAATTATACTTTTTTACTGGCTATATTTATAGGTTTTTCCAAATCTTATACTGCAGAAAAAACTGCCTCACACTTGCTATTTCGTATTTTTGTTGTTGATAGAAGCAATTTCTATGTCAAATAGAGTACTATAATTTTCTTCTTCTTCTTCCTTTTCCTATGTATTGATTTGGACTTTAACACATCATACCATTTACATTTTTTTTATCAATACTCTTTATTTATATCAAAACTAAGTTTCAACTGTCCTGCAGCCATCATCAGAGCTCTTTACAATAGAAATAAGATTGTCAAGAGCTCTGATGATGACTGCAGGACAATCGAAACTGTTAGTTTTGATATAAATAAAGAGTATTGATAAAGTGTTTAAGAAAAGTGTAAATAGTATGATGTCAAATAGAGTATGTGTGTAATATGTATATATAAAAAAACAATATCTAATCTTTCGAAAGGTCATGTGATGTTAGAGAAATACAAGAATATGTATATACACGTAGAAAGAGAAAAGATATGCCAAAGTACCTTTTACATCAATCTTTTATCATTAAAATACTGAATGCCATTTTTTGACAATCTTTATCTATTTAAAAGTCATCCACTGATTTAATTATAGATAATTTCTTTTAAAAAAACTACACTAATTGATCACTGTCAAAATCTTTAACGGCTAAAGATTAGTTTTTAAAAGTCTTTATTTTATAATATTTTTCTTATAAAAAGAAAATGAAACTGATTTTACAGATTATTCCATAACTATGACAACCACTTTAAAAACATAAAAAGAAAGATTAAAAATAAAAAAAAACGTGGTGTATTATATTCTGTAATTTGCACTTCCATTACTAAATTAAAGAGAAAAGTCTTGAAAATTATAGTATTTGAAAAAATGTCTTATCAGTAAATTGTAAATAGATATTCCGATTTTTAAAAGTAAGGAAAAAAATTTAAGAAATAAAATTTAGTAAAGACGAACGACTTTTGAAATGTATTTTTATATAACAAACAAGCTGGGACAGTCTATACTCTGTACGACATGCTAAAAAATTCACTAGCATAATGACGTCATCAGATGGATATATATATTTTTGCAACTTGGGGTTTGAGTTTGAATCAAGTCACTGTGAAAGTTTTTTTTCAGGTTACAAATAAAGTTTAGTCTGAATTTTGCTTAGTCAGCTGATAGCCAACCCAATTGCACATCCAGTAATGGTCAGAAAATGTATATAGTATCTTCCTAATATAAGCTCAAGAGTCTTTTCTTATATGTTTATTTAATACATCTTGATTTTAGTTATTATTTATTTGCTTACAATTTCAACTGCCAGAAATCTCCTTCAGAAGAAAGATTACAAATATTAGTTAGATGGGTGTAGATGTAGGGATCGTAAAAACGAAAATAGAGTTAGAACGTATGGTTTACCCTTTATTTTTGATTGCAAATATTTGGCTATTCTTTTAGCTATTTGATGGTTATAAAAAATTACTATTAAACAAATTATATATAATGTCAATCTAGAATTTAACTAGGTTTTATTAGGCTTCGTGTTTTGATAGTTTCATTTATAATTAAAACATTCTAAGAATGAATAATAATAAAAATATATTCTTATTGTACTTTTTTTTGCTCTTTATCATTGTAAGGTTTAATGTTTATCTTTGTAAATATGTAAACATTTGACCCCTAACCTATTATGAATTTTCAATAAAGTTCCTTTAAAACATAATAATAATAATAATAATAATAATATAAAGTTGTAATTATAAATTTATTAAACGCTCACTATTATTTCAGTAATAGTTTTAATAAGGCTGTAAACCTTAGCAATGAGCGTCTGAAAAAATCGTCACTAGGGACCTCTGTAGGTCTTTAAAACACATGCTTACGCTATGAAGAAAAGAGAGAATCCCTTCTTTACTTCGACCTACTTTTATATATAAATAGGTGAAGCAGAAGTGTTTTGATCTAAGAGTGTGAAGCTATTAAATACTTCACTAATTAAGTCCACAATTCTTATAATACATTAATACTCGCGAAATCTTACGATTTACTACGAGTTAATGAAAAGATCTTATAGTAAGAAATATATTACGATAATTTAAAGTTGTAATTATAAATTTATTAAACGCTCACTATTATTTCAGTAATAGTTTTAATAAGGCTGTAAACCTTAGCAATGAGCGTCTGAAAAAATCGTCACTAGGGACCTCTGTAGGTCTTTAAAACACATGCTTACGCTATGAAGAAAAGAGAGAATCCCTTCTTTACTTCGACCTACTTTTATATATAAATAGGTGAAGCAGAAGTGTTTTGATCTAAGAGTGTGAAGCTATTAAATACTTCACTAATTAAGTCCACAATTCTTATAATACATTAATACTCGCGAAATCTTATGATTTACTATGAGTTAATGAAAAGATCTTATAGTAAGAAATATATTACGATAATTTAAAGTTGTAATTATAAATTTATTAAACGCTCACTATTATTTCAGTAATAGTTTTAATAAGGCTGTAAACCTTAGCAATGAGCGTCTGAAAAAATCGTCACTAGGGACCTCTGTAGGTCTTTAAAACACATGCTTACGCTATGAAGAAAAGAGAGAATCCCTTCTTTACTTCGACCTACTTTTATATATAAATAGGTAAAGCAGAAGTGTTTTGATCTAAGAGGGTGAAGCTATTAAATACTTCACTAATTAAGTCCACAATTCTTATAATACATTAATACTCGCGAAATCTTATGATTTACTACGAGTTAATGAAAAGATCTTATAGTAAGAAATATATTATGATAATTTAAAGTTGTAATTATAAATTTATTAAACGCTCACTATTATTTCAGTAATAGTTTTAATAAGGCTGTAAACCTTAGCAATGAGCGTCTGAAAAAATCGTCACTAGGGACCTCTGTAGGTCTTTAAAACACATGCTTACACTATGAAGTAGGTCAAAGTAAAGAAGGGATTCTCTCTTTTCTTCATAGCGTAAGCATGTGTTTTAAAGACCTACAGAGGTCCCTAGTGACAATTTTTTCAGACGCTCATTGCTAAGGTTTACAGCCTTATTAAAACTATTACTGAAATAATAGTGAGCGTTTAATAAATTTATAATTACAACTTTAAATTATCGTAATATATTTCTTACTATAAGATCTTTTCATTAACTCGTAAGATTTCGCGAGTATTAATGTATTATAAGAATTGTGGATTTAATTAGTGAAGTATTTAATAGCTTCACACTCTTAGATCAAAACACTTCTGCTTCACCTATTTATATATAAAAGTAGGTCGAAGTAAAGAAAGGATTCTCTCTTTTCTTCATAGCATAAGCATGTGTTTTAAAGACCTACAGAGGTCCCTAGTGACAATTTTTTCAGACGCTCATTGCTAAGGTTTACAGCCTTATTAAAACTATTAATAATAATAATAATAATAATAATGATAATAATAAACAAACACGCACTTATAAGTAAAGTTTAATGGAGAAGATATAATTTAATTGGTAAATACATATAGGCTTAATGTTTTCGAGGATCCATGCCTCATAATCATAGCCTTGATAAAATGCATATAGGAAATTTATGCAAAAAAATTTAAATTAACGATATGTTATGTTACATAGCCCATTTCTTCGAAATCTTGAAGCATGTATCCTTTCTATTGATGGCATGAATATTTCCATGAATGTAGAGTGCTTCCTTGATTTTTCTCTTGTGATCATTGGATTCAGTGCATAAGACTACAGGATTGGCAGATGTAAAGTCACGCCCGGAGTTTTTGGCATGTTCCAAAAATACAGATGATGAGTTATTGTTCTTTTGAGCTGTGTTATAAGTATATAGGTGTTGAGTGAGTCTGGTGTTGATGGTAGCTTTGGTCTCACTACAATATATGGCATGGCATCCGGTGTGAGGGCAAGATATGGAGTATACAACATGAGGAGTGAGTGATCGATCAATATGATCTTTTGAATTGTTGATTAATCTGTTACGGTTAGGCAAAGGATTTTTAAAGACATATTTATTATTTTGTATGTTTACAAATGGAAATTATTTGTAAATAGAAAATGTGAAGATAAATACTAACTTCAAGTTAAAAGAAAAGTTTACAATCATTTCTAATGATATTGGATTAGCTTTTATATCCTTAGCTGTACTAGATAAAATGTTGACAGTGCAGTACAAATTCATATTCATCAGTAAGCTAAATTTATTATCAGTTAGAGATAAATGTTGGGAGGGGGGTCAGTTTTAATTCTCCAAAAAGCTGCTTCTTGATTGAAATAACATTAAAGAAAATAGGTGGGCTATTTTATTAATAATAAATATCGGTTTAAAACATCACATGATCACCATTCCTGTTTACAAAGCTGTTAATAACAATAGCAAACTTTCCATATAGTAATGCAACCAAGTTCAAGCCTTTGCAATCACTTGGTTGTTAAGAAGCTTGTACATAAAATCCATATCCAGTGCCTACTTGTTCCATATCCCTAGACTAATTTCTAGATTTGGGCTTTCATCAGTGATGAACCGTGGATCTGAAAGCATTGCACTTAGATCTGGCCATGTTCTCAAATTCATGGCTCCTCACAGATGAAAGCCACAAGCCAGAAGCTAGCCTGGGGATATTGGATGAGTAGATAGAGATTTTATGCGCAAACCTTGCATTCATTGATTATGAAGACTTGCATTTGGTGGCATTACTGTATGGAGAGTTTGTTACTATTAATATATTGGATAATTTTTAACATAAAATTGGTAACTATACAGTGAATTCATACTAAATAGAGGATTATCTATTATCATCATCATTTTCATTCATTTGAATCCATTGCAGAGTAAAGATTTTTTCCAATTTTCTATATTGTTCATATTACCCTAGAAAATTTGCTTATTTTATCATTTCATCTCACATGTGATCGGTTTCTAGATCTTTCAAATTTTTTTGTTATCCTATTTGAAATTGCACTAGTTCTTCTATTATCATCTCTTCTAGAACTATTCCAGTCTCTTATTTCTTTCAATGGTATCAGTGATACTGTATATTCTCTCATCCATGTTTTTTTTCACTTTTAATCTTTTCTTCTTACTCCTAACATATATCTTTCCATACTTTTGTGAGTAGTCTGAAGACTCTACACAAAGTATAGGGAAAATGAATGACTGATAATAAATAATTTAGTTTTATGACTAATCTTCTAAATACAAAATTTAAACAAAACTAAATTAGAGAGATAGATAATAAATAAAAAGTTAAAAATGATATACAAACTACTTCATAAATCATAAATATATCTACATAAGTCAAAAGCTGGTTTTTTAGTCTGATATCTTGTGATGATGTCTTTTTAAAACTTTTTCTGTGAAAAACTTTCTAAAAAAATTAAAATATAGAAATAATTTTTGTAAAACTTTAATATTTGTGTTAATATTAAGAATACACACGCATATATATATACATAAATCAAATCAAATAAATAAATGACAAACTTTTATTGATTTCTTCTAGCGCTTTCAAAGGTATTTCTCCATTTTCACGAAGTGCAAATATGCAAAATAGGACAGATTAAATATGCAAATATTTGAACCAATCAGTAAATATAACTGATGACGATTGTTTTTTTTAATGGTTTGATGACGTTTATTTTTTTATTGTTCTGCTTGGAATTGTATAGTGATCGTATTTTATCCATTCATCTCACACGTGGTCTCTTTCTAGGTCATTTACAATTAGTGGAATCCGTTTAAAATTTCAACAGACTGTATACTATCATCTCTTTTACTAATACCTCTAGCCTGGCTCCACTTATTCTTTCGATAATTTCTGTAACTCCTGTTTGTTCGCTCTACCATGTATTTTGTTTTCCATTCCTTCTTGTTATTTCTAAAGTATATCTTTTTATGCTTCGTTGAATGTTCCAAGTCTTTTATTTAAAAAAAAATCCTTGAATTCGGCACACCTACTTTTCTAGATGGATCACAAACAAACACATATACAGTACACATTTTTTTAAACTTATTAGTGAAACAAAGTATTAAAAAAGAAAAGATTTAATTATGAAATTGAGGATAAACAAAAAAAAAAATCAAAGAAGATAGTAATATTATAAATCAATTTAAATTTTAAAATAATAAAAAAAAATTGAGTTAATTCAAAATAAACGAATTGAATAAAATAGTGTGTGTGTGTGTCGATGTTTTTTAATGTTTAATTCGCATTTATATGTAAAATCACGTGATTTTAATTAGTTTTTTTTTTTTTTAATATTTTACTGACCTAAAAATATTTTTAAGAGAAAAAAAGATAGTAATCTGGAATATTAATTAAAATAACCAATCAAATTTTATGCAGTTCCAAATGGTGACCTTTGACCAGCCTTGAGATTTTTTTAGTAATAATTTAAATAATAAATGGCTTTTCTCTGGTTATTTCCAATATTACATTAATCCCTTTTCATTATTATCACATCATAAAACAGTTTAAAAAATCATGAAACTAAAAGTTAAATTATATATTAAAAAAGAACTAACTGAAAATGAAATCATATTAAATCTTGATACAACATACATTTATTAATATTACTATAAAATAAAAAAGTCGATTTTTTTATATATTTAAAAAATAATATAGAGAGGTTAATCAGTTATAAGCACTCACGACTTTTTGAATATTTAAATTTTTATAATTATAACCAGTGATTAGAAAAAGTTAACACCTACAAATACCTTGGTAAGATTATTACCACAGATAGAAACATAATGGATGAAATTAATCACTGAATTAAACTTGGTTGAAATGCTTTAGGTAAAAATAACTTAATATTAAAAGGAAATATCTCTATGTGGTTGAAAGAAAAGGTTTTTAAAGACATGGGTGTTACCAGTTCATACTTATGAATCTGAGATCTGGACATTTAACAAAAAAGCAATACAGAGACTTCAGACTTCTCGAAGAAGTAGCGAGAGATTATGTTAAGAGTAACAAGAACAGATTGAAAACAAAATACATGGATGAGACAGCCAACGGGTATTATTGATATCATTAAAAGAATTAAGAGAATGAAGAGGAGTTGGTCGGAACATATCGCTAGAAGAGATGATAATAGATGGATAGTTGAAATCTTAAACCCGATTCCAAAAAATTGTCAAAGAATGTAGAAAGAGACCATAATATGAGATGGATGGATGAAATAAGAAAGTGTGCTAGTGTGATATAGAGAAAAGAGGTTAGAGATTGGAGAAGATAAATTGCACTTGGAGAAACCTTCATACATTGAATACATAATAGTCGAAAATGATGATGGTAATGAACCAGTAATTAATTTTCTGAAAAAACATAAAGCTGGGGTGGGGGGTACAATCCAAAAAAGGGGAGAAAACAGTATTAGTGCATTATCCTGTCTACCA
The DNA here is from genome assembly GCA_028023455.1 of Epiperipatus broadwayi. NCBI lineage: Eukaryota > Metazoa > Onychophora > Udeonychophora > Euonychophora > Peripatidae > Epiperipatus > Epiperipatus broadwayi. Next base: position 827,770 of record JAQFVV010000147.1, read on the forward strand.
AGCTTGGCAGGTGATTTTTTTAAAATATGCAGTTTCGGGGGCATACAAGTAGCAGATGTATTTAATATTTATACATTTTTTTATTATAATGTTATGTTTCTATTTTTTTATATTAGTACAAAAAATAAATAAATAAAATGGAAATATTATAATTAATAAAATGCATACAAAGATGTTTCATTATGTATAAACAAGAGTGAGGATTTTTGATTACTGTTTTAACATATATAGACATCAGTATTTAAATATTACAATATTTAGCTTTTATTTATTATTGTTAATTTATGATATTTCCACTTTCATTTTTTTTTTTTGTATTAATATATGAAAATAGAAATGTATCATTATAATGAAAAAAAATTAATATTAAATACAACTGTTACTTGGCAGCCATTTTGTTTTTTTAACTTTCATTGTAGGCTCTAGAAACAGTGCATTTTAAAAAAATAGTCTGCCAAGCTTGGTAGATAGAAAAGTGCATAAGTACAAAAAAACTGCTCTAGAAATTAATTTTGCAATTACTACATAAGCCAATCTGTGAAATACAAATACATCCACATATAGAATGTACTGGTCCATATTTTGGTTTATATGATATTTTTTCATGCTGGCTTTTAATTTCTCAATTGAAAACTTTTCTATTTAAAATACTTCAACACTATGTCAAACTGTAACTCTTTAATGTATTCTATTCACTGCCACATCTTTCCAATAAATACAATCAATATTACACTTCTCTTGAGATGATACTTATAATATAAATGGAGTTTATTTCTCCATCATAAAATCTTCTTTTAGCAATGTTTGAAATTGTTCTTTTGTTTTACATATCTAATCTATGTAAATGTAGAATGTGGACTCTATGGTATCATATCCACAAAGTTGAGAAACATATTGATGGGTTTTATAATCTTTCCATTGTATTTTTAAATTTTCCCAGAGTGTCTTTTAATGAAACTTTTCTAATGACTTTATATTGCAATAATAGTGTCCACTTCTCATCTCCATGCAATAAATTAAATAAAACAACAGATGTGAGCATTCCATCATCAGATTTTCAATTGGATGGATAGTCGAAGAGTTGGAATGTGGAGTGGATTGAAGTCTGTCCATTAAAGTATGAAGCTTGGCTATCTTAATATATATCTGAGCACTTATTGCATATATGTGTGGAGATGATAATCTGGACCAACTGATGATTGCTGGTTTAGCATGAACTATGTATATTGGTGATTATTTATCTTTTTAACATATAGTGTATCAGTGTTTTGAGATAGAATGGGGAGTGGTGGGTCATGTGAAAGTTTGTGCTCATAAACCCTATATATTAACTTAGTTGTGCAATTATTTTCTTGTGATAAAATATGCTCTCTTTCATCTTGTTAAAAGTAGCAACAGTACACTGGGATCTGGACTGCACTTCAACATCTAAGTTCATCTTTCTAATAATAAAAGTACCAAGGTAATTGTCAAGTTGATAACCACTCTATCTTAAAATGCTTTCATGAAGGTTTGTGATGATGATGTTTTAGTTGTATTTTTATATTGGGCTATTTCCATCATCTAATATGAGTATTGAATGTCTTTAGAAAAATTTAACTATTCCAAATACATTCAACTGTTAGTAATAGCACATCAAACAGATTAGTATGTGGTTGACATATTGAGAAGTATTAAGATCCCATCTTCTTCAGAATGTATCTGGCCTTAACAGTGACAGTACTAGCATGTGATTCAAACCTAGACTCTTAGATTCTTAAGTATTGAAGTCAGTTGGTTAGAGCATTACCTTAAAAATTCACTTCAACATCTAAGTTCATCTTTCTAATAATAAAAGTACCAAGGTAATTGTCAAGTTGATAACCATTCTATCTTAAAATGTTTTCATGAAAATTTGTGATGATAATGTTTTAGTTGTATTTTTACATTGGTCTATTTCCATCATCTAATATAAGTATATGGTTGACATTTTAAGAAGTATTAATCTCCCTTCTTCTTCAGAATGTTTCTGGCCTTAACAGTGACAGTATTATCATGGGATTCAAACCTGGATCCTTAGATTCTTAAGTATTAAAGTCATTGGTTAGAGCATTACCTTAAAAATTCAATCAATACTCAAGAATCTAAGAGTTCAGGTTTCAATCCCATGTTAGTACTGTCATTGATCAGGCCAGCAACACCTAAAGAAGAGGGGAGAATAATACCTCTCAAAATGATGTGCATATACTAACCTTATTAAAACAGGCAAAACTCTCCATACAGTAGTGCCACTCACTCAGTGCAAGGCAGAGAGACTAATCGATGAATGCCAGAAGGCTTGGGCACAAAATCCCTATCTAGTGCCTACTTATCCAGTACCCACAGACTAGTTTCTGGCTTGTGGCCTTTGTCAGAGAGAATCCTTGGATCTGAGAGCACTGCACCTCCAAGGCTCCTCACTGATGAAGGTCACAAGCCAGAAACTAGTCTGGCAGTGTTGGATGAGTAGACATTAGATAGGAACTATGTGCACAAGCCTTCTGGCATCCATTGATTACTCTCTCTGGCTTGCACTGTGTGGCATTACTGTATGGAGAAGTTTGTCCGTTTTAATAATAATTATGAGCAAGCATAAGAAATGGTAATTATGTGATGTTTGGTGGTCATATACTAACCTGTTTGATGTGCTAACAGTTGAATGTATTTGGAATATTTAAATAAAGTTTCATTTTTCTAAAGACATTCATTACTCATATTAGATGAGGAAATAATCCAATATAAAAATACAATTCTAGCTTAAACTTGCTAAAGATTTTCCTTTAATCATTGTCTGATAAAGAGGCTTTTTAAAACATTAATATTTAACTGAAGTCCCTAAATGCTGCATTCAAAACATTAAATACATTTTGTAAATTGTCTTCCTAGTTAAGCAATTGAATTTGATCATATTTTAAGTGTGCATTTAAAATTTCTGTAACTATGCAATATAGTACTGTAATCACAATGATACACAAAGACAAAACTCTCCATAGTGTAGTGCCACTCAATGCAAGCCAGAGTAATCAATGGATACAGGAAGGTTTGTGCATAAAATCCCTATCTAATGCCTACTCATCCAATATCTCCAGACTAGTTTCTAGCTTGTGGCTTTCATCAGTGAGGAGCCTTGGATCTGAGAGGACTGCATTTAGATTTTAGATCCAAGGCTCCTCACTGATGAAAGCCACAAGCTAGACACTAGCCTGGTGATATAGGGATTTTATGCACAAACCTTCCTGCACACATTGATTACTGTCTTGCACTGAGTGCCACTACTGCATGGAGAATTTTGTGAAACCATAAAGAGTGGTGTTCGTGTGAACAAGCTGGATTTAAAAGTGGTTTTAGTACAGTAGATCATATCCGGGTACTGAGAGAAGTTATAGAAAGAACAAATAAATACAATTATGCTTTGGATTTGTAGATGAAAAAATGTGTGTGATCCTATAAACATTTCTTCAGTGATTAAAGCATTGGATCATCAAGGTATAGATCCATGATATTGTCATATTTTAAAAAATATTTAAACAAATGCAACAGTAACAATTAGATTACATAATGATACTAGGAAAGTCAACATTGAGAAGAATGTAAGACAGGTGACTCCATATCTCCAAAACTATTTACAGCAGTGCTGCAAGAAGTATTTTGTGCGTTAAAATGGGAAGCTAAAGGAGTGAAAATAAATGGAAATTATTTCATTTAGATTTTGAAGATGACATAGTTGTTTTTGCAAATAATGCTTTAAAGCTGCAAAATGTTGCATGAGTTATCAGATGAAAGTAGGATTAAAGATAAATGTTAAAAAGACTTAATTGATTTTCTCAAAATATGAGAATAAAGATTGATTATGATTTTCTCAAAATATGAGAATAAAGATTGATTATGATGATTAGAAGTTACCAGCTACAAATACCTTGGTCAGATTATTAATACAGATGGAAACGTACTGGATGAAATTAATCATAGAATTAAACTTGATTGGAGTGCTTTTGGTAGAAATACTTGATACTAAAAGGAAATATGCCTATGTGTTTGAAAAGAAAGATTTTTAATAAATGTGTTTTACCAGTTCTTACTTATGGGTTTGAGACTCGGACACTTAATAAAAGAGCAATACAAAGACTCCAGGCCATTCAAATAAATATGAGAGAGCTGCATGTTGGGAGTAACAAGAAGAGATTGAAAATGCAACTGAAAACAAACAAGTGTTACTGACCTCATTGAAAAAATTAAAAAGACAAGTGGAGTTGGGCTGGGTATATTTCTAGAAGAGATGGTAATAGATAGACAATTGAAATCTTAAACTGGATTCCAAGAAGTTGCAAAAGACCCAGAAAGAGACCACATGTGAGATGGATGGATGAAATAAAAATATGCAAGAGTGATGTGGAGAAGAGAGGCTAAAGATCGGAGATGGATTGAACTTGGAGAGACCTTCATCCTGCAGTCGATTGATAATGGCTGATGATGATGATGAATAGTAGTAGTTCTACCATTGTTTGCCTCATTTTAACCTAATTTATTATAGCATCTCAAATTTGAATTTATGTCATAGTATAATAAAACTCCTTATGACTCAATTTAGTAAACATAAATATCTATTTGCTGCAAATTGTAATTAACAAATTTTTTAAATAATAATGAAGGAAATAATTTTTTAGTCACACCTTTTAAGAATCACCTTGCACTCCCCCATAAGCAGTAACATGAAAGTCATAAATGTATGCCTATGCTTAGAGCTTATTTTTTATATAAGCCCATCTTTGCTTATCATATTGAAATCAGGGCTTGAATCTGAGCAAAAATTGGCTTATATAGAAAATAAGCTCTATGCATAAGTGCTTATGGGAGAGAGCAAGATAATTCTTACACAGTATCATTAGAAGAGTAGTTTTTTTATTATAATATTACAGATGTGGTGCAAGCTATATAAATAACAGAATATTTATTAAGTGAAATAACTATCAATAAATATAGAGTGATAGTTAATTAAGATAAAAGATATGAATAATTAAGTTTTTATATAGATAACTAAAAAAAATCCCAGAATTTATAAAATGGATTTTAAAAAAATCTAATTACAAATTTTAAAAAGAAAACAAAGATATTTTAAATAACCCCAAAATTGGAATGATTTACCAACACATAATTTAATGTTGGGGAAAGCTCGAATGAATTTACAATATTATGATAATAAAAATACTTATTTATATTTAATAATAAAAAATATTTGAAACACAGGCGTTCATCATATACCTGGAGCCTAATTGTAAATATAGGGGATTTGAACTCAGACGCACCTTTTAACTATTCACGCTATTTCATATCACTGATACACATGATCACACACATGTAGAAAAGATCAATAAGAAGTAACTATTCTGCTGGTGAGGATTAAATAATTGTAAATCTCTTATATAATCCTTTAAAACAGGGGTGGGCAAATAGCGGCCCGAGGGCTACATGCGGCCCTCTAAGAGTTTCTATGTGGCCCTCCGAGACAATCAGAAAAATATATCTTGAACTGAGATTTCCTTCCTGTGCACGACCGAAGATTCATCTATTATTTTCCACTAAGATGGCCACATCAATACACATGCACAGTGTAGATACTATGTGCAGGGCTTTCTTTTCCAGTTGATCTAGTTAATTTCAATTTTGTCTTTGCATTAGCAAATATATACATTTCCAACTTTAGTGAAACCATGAACCCTCCAAAAAAATCGGTGATGAATGTCATGTGTTTAATGAAGAATGGACAAACAAATATTTCTTTGGTAATACAGTGAATAAAGCAGTGTGTTTATTGCATCATAAAAAAGGTGCGGCCCTCCGCTATCCTTCACTTTTACAAAGTGGCCCCCGATGCGGCCCTCCACCAACCTCTGTGGCCCTTGAGCCAAAACAATTGCCCACCCCTGCTTTAAAAGAATAATTATCAAAGGAAAAAAATATTGTTTGTTGACATAATAGATATAAAATGGTATTAGTTAATAATGGACAGAAAGGGTGAATAGTTTGCCTAAATTAGTTTTATTCTTATCATCTTGCCTCTTTACATCTTCTAATGTTCTAATACGGTGAAGCAATTTTTTAAAGGAATAATTCGTTTTGATTATTAATCCACTTGACACATACCAGTATGAATTCTGATTAAAAATTGAACCTTTTTATATATGTTCCTGATTATATGTTTTTTTTTTTACTTTTTCTGAATTTTTGCTTTAAATAGAGGTCATCATCATCATCAACCATTATCAATCCACTGCAGGATGAAGGTCTCTCCAAGTTTAATCCATCTTCTCCGATCTTTAGCTTCTCTTCTCCACAACACCCCTGCACATTTTCTTATTTCATCCATCCATCTCACATGTGGTCTCTTTCTGGGTCTTTTACAATCTCTTGGAATCCAGTTTAAAATTTCAATTGTCCATCTATTATCATCTCTTCTAGCAATATGTCCAGCCCAACTCCATTTCAATCTTTTAATTTTTCCAATAAGGTCAGTAACACCTGTTTGTTGTCTTACCCATACATTGCGTTTTCGATCTCTTCTTGTTACTCCCAACATACATCTCTCCATACTCCTTTGAGTGGTCTGAAGTCTCTGTATTGCTCTTCTATTAAGTGTCCAAGTCTCAGGTCCATAAGTAAGAACTGGTAAAACACATTTGTTAAAAACCATTCTTTTCAAACACATAGGCATATTTCCTTTCAGTATCAAGTTATTTCTACCAAAAGCACTCCAACCAAGTTTAATTCTATGATTAATTTCCTCCATTATGTTTCCATCTGTATTAATAATCTGACCAAGGTATTTGTAACTGTTAACATCTTCTAATTATTCATAATCAATCTTTATTTTCATATTTTGAGCAAATTGATTAAACATTACTTTAGTCTTTTTAACATTTATCTTTAGTCCTACTTTTCTACTTTCATCTGCTAACTCCTGCAACATTTCCTGCAGCTCTGAAGCATTATTTGCAAAAACAACTACATCATCTGCAAAATCTAAATGACTTAAATACTCTCCATTTACTTTCACTCCTTTAATTTCCCATTTTAATCCACAAAATACTTCTTGCAGCACTGCTGTAAAGAGTTTTGGAGATATGGAGTCACCTTGTCTTACACCTTTCTCAATGTTGATTTTTCCAGTATCATTATGTAATCTAATTGTTGCTGTTGCATTTTTATAAATATTCTTTAAAATATGACAATATCCTGGATCTATACCTTGATGATCCAAATGCTTTAATCACTGAAGAAATGTGTATAGAATCGAATGCCTTTTCATAATCTACAAATCCAAAACATAATGACAACTCATATTCGTTTGTCCTTTCTATGACTTCTCTCAATACCTGGATATGATCTACTGTACTAAAACCACTTTTATATCCAGCTTGTTCTCTTGGTTGGTGAAAATCCAAGGTTCTCTGTAGACGAGTTGTAATTATCTTGGTAAAAATTTTATATAAAACTGATAAAAGGCTGATAGGTCTGTAATTTCTAATATCTTCTTTATCACCTTTTTTAAATATTAATATTATTACTGCATTCTTCCAATCTTCCGGTACATCTTTATCATTTAGACATTTGGTATATAACTTTGCTAAAATTATTTCTATTTCTTCACCTGCTTCTTTTAATATATCAATTATAATTCCATCATTTCCTGGAGCCTTTCCTTTCTTCATACACTTAATTGCATGTCTCACTTCTTCATTTAAAATTCTGGGCAATTCGGAAGATGTAATAGATATAGGAGGTACTTGTTCTTTATTACTATATAATTCTTGATAAAAATTTTCTACCAATTTCATGATATGATGTCATCTCTCTTTTTAGTAATAATTCCATCTTTTTTTCTTATTGCAGATATAAATTTCCTACCAATACCAAAATGTTGTTTAACATTTTTGAGACTTTTATTTTCTTCTACAGCTTTCCTTGCTATTTCACAGTTATACTTTCTTATATCATTTTCAACTCTTTTCAGTACCATTTTACAAAATTCGAGATATTCAATTCTTTTTAATACATCATTTTTGTATATCTTCATATTCCTTCTTTTCTTCATAAATTCTCTAGTCTCAGTAGAAATTTTATTAGTCAATTGCTGCTTTTTTCTACCAGCTATGTTTGTTGCAGTTTTTAAAAGTGTATCAGTTATATTCATATTAATTTCATTCAAATCTGTATCATGTTCAAAATCTCCTAATACTTGAAACCTATTTGTAAGTTCTAATTTAAATTCATTAGAATGTTTCTGAAGATTAGGAATATCAACTGTAAATATTGTTTTTCTTAATAATTTTTGCCTTTCTAGTTTTACATTAACACGTAACTTACACCTTACTAATCGATGATCACTTCCTGTGTTAAATTTATTAAGAACATTACAATCTTGAAATATGTATTTTCTGTTAGTCAAAATATAATCCAATTCTGCTGTACCTTCATTTGGATGCTTCCATGTCCATTTCCTTTTAACATTTTTCTCAAAAAATGAATTCATAATATAAAGTTTTTCTTTTTCTGCAAACTCCACAAGTCTATGTCCTCTCTCATTTCTATTACCATAACCAAAATTACCTACAGCAATTTCATCTTTCATTTGTCTACCAATTCTAGCATTAAAGTCTCCCATAACAATTTTAAAATGTTGTTTACTCTGATCGAAAGCCTTTTGTACATCCATATAAAAATCTTCTACTACTTCATCACTATGAGAACTTGTTGGGGCATAAACCTGAATTATCTGCATTCAGTATCTGCTACTAAGTTGTATAACTAATATTGCCACTCTGTCCGATACACCATCAATCTCCACAATATTGTTCTTCCACTTTTTATTTATAATGAATCCTACTCCACTTGTATTTCCAATATAAGTGCCTTTATAATAGAGTATATGTCCACTTTTTAAATCAATTGTTTCTTCTCCTTTTCTTCTAACTTCACAAAGTCCAATAATGTCCCATTTAATATAAGACAGTTCTTCTAATTCTTGCAATCTTCCTTCACTTGAAAGTGATCTGCAGTTGTAAGTACCTAAATAAAAAGTCATCATCAAATGGCAGCCTGGGTCCGCAATCAGGGGATTCTTAGCACCCTCTGCCTTCGGCCACCAACCGCTGCCTTGGTTGGTGACTTTACAGCCTCCTGGGAATAAGGGCCATGCTTTATTTTTGTCTGTCATAATTGTATATATGTAGTGGAAAAATATTTATCATTTACACAAACATTCATTCTGCCTTATCAGGCACTGAGAAGAAAGACCATGGTGTTTCTTGATCTTAAACTCAGAGGTAAGAAGCCAATAAACTCACCATGCTGGCTAATGCGTGTTGGTGAGCAGCCCATCCATGTTCGCAAACTATATGAATAATCACATAGTAATAACAGCTGCAACGACAAGAACGTACGGAGTGGACATTAGGAATTTGCCCTGCTCAGTTTCTTTAAGGCCTCCAAGAGGAATCAAAGGGTCTCCTTTCAGTTAATAGCAAACTCCTTTCTGCAGCCTAAATAGGGGTACTTATTTATTAATCCAGCAGTCACATTTCAAATACATATTAGCCGGACAATATTTATTTTGAAATGATCTTCCAACTAGTTAATTTTTAACAATTTAAATTTATTACAAGTGGTAACCAAACCAACAAATATATATATATATATTTAACTATGTAATTCTGTCCTTTTACAAAATGTTGTATCTTAGCATCGCTGTTGTGGACTGAACTTTCTCACATCGATCCATGCTACTCTCTTTCAACAATTCTGAATGAAACCCTGTCATTGTTTGACTTAACTGTGGATGTAAAGTGTGATATTGTGATCATAAAATTAGCAGCAAACCAACATTTTGACTAATAACTTTCTCCTCATCAGAATATTATCTAATATTCACATATAAAATTTAATTCATTTTCTTTTTAGAAGATTGTAAATATGTCTAATTTGGTCTTTATATACATATTTGTTTATGCAGATGACTCTTTATATACATATTTGTTTATGCGGATGACTCTTACTACTACTGGACTAATATATAAGTAACTAAATAGGTTCTGATAAATATTTTATTTTAAAGTAAAACAACAATATTAAACAAGGCAAAACTCTCCATACAGTAGTGCCACCCTGTGCCAACCAGAGTAATCAATGGCACTACTGTATGGAAAGTTTTGCCTTGTTTAACAACAATTATGTGCTAGTATGAGATAGTGATCATGTGATGTTTAGTGGTAAAACAACAATACATAATTGTTAGGTGATCTCAAAAAGGTAATTTTTTCAAATTTATGTAATAAAAATTATAAAATTATGCAAAATTTTGAATTAGAAACTTGAAAAAAAATTTTTTTTTTTTTTTCAATGTATTTTTCATTTTTATCTAAGATAAATGTATAATCACTTTTATAATACTGATGTGATGCACTGTGACTTCTCCTTATATGAGTCAGGAATCTCTCAGTAACTATGCCCAGAGAAATCTGTTAGCCACTTTATCTTCCCCTTCCCCACCCTAAGCTTTTCCAAATTTTGCTCTATCCCATTTCCACAACATAATCTTTGTCAACTCCATAGCCTTCATATATAAATCCCCCTTATCTTTTCCCAAACCCAGCATAAAACCAATGACCCACTTTCTGTATAACCACTTTGCTTACATTTATTTTTCCACAATTTTATTATTTGTATCCTTTCTGCTTTCAAGCATTTACATTCAATTAACAGATGCCTAATATTTTCTGTCTTCCTTACACAACTTTCAGACTAAATCACCCACATTTTTCCATTTACGTGTATAATCCCCATTGCTAAAGATCCCGTTTGAGCCTTAAACAGTAAACTACTTTCCTTGCTATTATCATAAATTAGCTTGCACCTAATATTCTGTTTACTTCTATATATATATTTAAACTCTTTTTACTCTCCATACTAGTTCTCCATCTCTCCAACTTCCTATTCTTTATCAATGCATCTATTCTTCTATCCCATTCCTTACTACTATAACACTCAACAATTCTCCTAATGCAATCATCCCACCTTTTGTACAAGTATATACTGACATAAATTCTTCATCCAAATCTTCTGCATACTGCATTATTTTTCTCACCCATCTTGTTACTTACCCTTTATTCATAACTCAATTAAATATTACTTTGGCTGTTCTTTTATTATCCATAAACTGCAATCTATAGAACATTTTTATTTTGCTTTTTGCATCTCTCATATAAAAACTTGACTATCCCATTTCTCATTGAATTGCCTCCTTTGACATCCACACATCTGCATCTAATGCCTGTCTTCCTATTTCTCTTTGTACTTTTTCCAAGTAATCTAATACCCCCTTTACTAATACATAATGCATCATTACCATATGTTAACCCTGCTACTGCCACTCCCTTCCCTACAATTCTCGCTATATCATATTTATTATATGAAAACCCTGTTAATTTCTTTATCAATCCCTTTATTTTCTTTGCTTCATTTATCAATTTTTCTTCTCATTCATCCAAGCAATTTCTCTGATTACTTGAGATTATTCCCAAATAGTTATATTTATTCACCACACTTTACTTAATATCCCGCAATTCACCACACTTTACTTAATATCCCCCAATAAAAATTCTTTGTCTTCTCCTTGACAAACTCTCCATACAGTAGAAATAGATGCAAGATATGTGCATAAAATTCCTATCCAGTGTGTAAGCATAGGAAATGATCATGTGACAGTTTTATAATATGCAATGGTAATATAAGAACTGCATTTAAAAAGTTTTCTTTAGTTTTCTTATTGTTTATTTAGTATATGGATTTCTGTAGACAATTTAATTATTAATAAAATATCACTAAAAAATCCTATGAAAATTTATTAACACTCATCAAGCATGTGGCTCATTACCTTTATTTTAAATTAAGAGTTTTTTTATGTTTAATTAAAATTGTAAATTTGTAATTGTAATTTAATGAAACATTATCTCAAGAGTAAGGTTATATTACATTTAAGAACAAATCATTATTTTGGAAAGAAACTATGTGGCAAAACATAAGAAAAGACATGCATTCATTTTATAAAAGATAAACCTGATGATAAATCTGATCATTTTTTAAAAATATCATCATGATAATTAGATGAGATTTAAAATAACCTAACCCTTTTTCTACACCATATGCTTTAAATATTAAGAGGTTATATTTCTAAAAGAGCGTATAAGAATGCTCCTCCTCTTAGATTGCTGTTACTGCTTGCTGCCTTATTAATGCTTATTTATTATTGTCTACTCTTTATTGTAGCACATGTGCATTTGATCCCTAAGTTTAGTATTATTGAGCTTATTATTATTGTTAATGCTGTACACATGTTTGATGTGATGCACTGTGTCTTCTCTTATATGGAGTCGGGAATCTCTCAGCAACTATGCCCAGAGAAACCTGTTAGCCACATGACCTTCCCTTTCCATTCTCCACCTAAAGTTTTCCCATAATCTGCTCCATACCATTTCCACAACATAATCTTTGTCAATTCCATGGCCTTCATATCTAAATCCCCCTTATCTTCTCCCAAACCCAGCATAAAACCCAACAACTCACTATCTGTATAATCACTGCGTTCATAATATTCTTCCATAACTTCATTATTTGTACCCTTCCTGCTTCCGAGCATTTACATTGAAGTAACAGTTGCCTAATATTTTCTATGCCTTCCTTACACAACTTGCAGACTAAATCACTCATATTTTTCCATTTACATGTATATTCCTTTGTTGCTAAAGATTCAGTTCAAGCCTTAAACAATAAACTACTTTCCTTACTATTATCATAAATTAACTCACACCCAATGTTCCGTTTACTTCTATATATATATTTAAACTCGTTTTACTCTCCATACTAGTTCTCCATTTCTCCAACTCCCTATTCATTATTAATACATCTATTCTTCTATCCCACTCCTTACCACTATAGCACTCAACAATCCTCCTAACACAAACATCCCATCTTTTGTACAAGTATACTGACATAAATTCATTATCCAAATCTTCTGCATACCGCATTACCTTTCTTGCTGATCTTGTTGCCTGCCCTTTACTTGTAACCCAATTAAATACTATTTTGGCTATTCTTTTATTATCCATAAATGGCAATCTACCAAACATTTTTATTTTGCTTTTTGCATCTCTCATATAAAAACCTGACCATCCCATTTCTCCTTGAATTGCCTCCTTTGCTGTCCACACTTCTGCATCTAATGCATGTCTTCCTACTTCTCTTTGTACTTTTTCTAAGTAATCTAATATCCCTTTATTAACACATAACACATCATTGCCATATATGTTAACCCTGCTGCTGCCACTCCCAACAATTTTAGCTACATCATATTTATTATATGAAAACACTGTTAATTTCTTTATCAATCCCTTTCTTTTCTTTGCTTCATTTGTCAATTTTTTTCTCCCATTTATCCAAGCAATTTTTCTGATTACTCAAGATGATTCCCAAATAACTATATCTATTCACCACACTTAACTTTATATCCTCCAATAAGAAATCTTTGTCTTCTCTTTCCCCAGTATTCACCTCATTATATTTGATTTTCCTTTACTAAATTTAATCCCCATATCTTTACCCATCCTTGCACATGTCCTCAGCATAACTTCCATATCTTCTTTCTGCACACAAAAAGACATCATCAACAAAAAAAAAAGACCCGACAATGTATATACTCCCTTGCCACCTATTAACGGTATCTCTATCCTGCTTCCTAGTCTTTCTATTGCTCTCTCCATTTCACTCAAATACAACAAAAACAAAATAGGTGACATAGGGCATCCTTGCCTTAGTCCCACTCCATTTTTAACTTTTACTGATGATTCTATATCCCCTAATTGATATGTATATTAATTATTTTCATATAATTTCTTAATAACATCCACTAAAGCTTCATCCATTCCCAAATTTACTAAACTTATCCATAATCTATTGCTATTTACTCTATCATATCCCTTCTCTATATCTATAAAACTCATATATAACTGTCTACTTGAATTCCTACTCATATGCATAAGTTGTGTAACTACAAATAAACTATCTCCTGTTTAATGTATTGAGAGGTCATACACCTTATATCTAATGATTGCCTATTATATTTTTGGGCTTACAATTTGGTCTTTCAGTAGATGAGAGGTTCTGATTGATTGCCTTGTTTTTGCATTGGCTATTTGCTTGCATTTATGCATCTCTATTTTTTTAGGTTGCAATATGTATATATCATTATTTTCAACCATTATCAATCCACTACAAGATGAAGGTCTCTTCAAGGTCAGTCCATCTTCTCTGATCTCTAGTCTCTTTTTTCCACATCATCCCAGCATACTTTCTTATTTCATTCATCCATCTCACATGTGGTCTCTTTCTAGGTCTTTTACAATCTCTTGGAATTCAGTATAAGATTTCAACTGTCCATCTATTATAATCTCTTCTAGTAATATATCCATCGCAACTCCACTTTAGTCTCTTAAATCTTTTATTATTGTCAGTAACACCTGTAAACAAACAGATTTGTTTATATATATATTGTGTACAAGAAGATTTAGTAATATTTTTTTAAATTTAAATACTTTATTTTTTTTTTTTAAAAAAAAATATGTTAATAATTTTTTGTTAATAATTCTGTTATGATAATTTGGAATTATTCAATTATAATTTTTTATAGAAGAAATGTGTTTGCAAATTGAAAATAAAATATTTATTCCAATTATATTTACATAGATAATGCTTTATTAGCATATATATTAAATTGTTAGATTAATCTGTGTACTTTCACAATATTCTGATTGGAGTTTTTAGTTTTTTGGTAACGATATTTAGTAATACATTTTAAAATATATACTTTTTCTTAATTAAAACTTGAGCCTAAGATATAATTAATGCACCCTAACTGGTTTTAATTTTTATTTATGCATGGAATACAAATAAAAACAAAATAATTTGGAAATTCGTAATGATTATATATTGTTTAACAAAAAGTTGTTGCATGTGAAAATCAAATAAAAATATTTAATTTTTTTTTTTTTATAAATGCTTCGTATTAATTTATCAAATGATTTCCTATTGAAATATATATATGCAATAAAATATATTCTACCAAAGTATGTAGACAATTGTCAACTACTACAGAAATAAATCTTTGATACAAAACAGTATTTGTTACTTTGCTTTGATACAGCGTATCTTTGTCAAAGCGCGACTATAGTAAACATTAGCAAATATGTTCTATTTGTCAATAATTACTATAATCATGGTTTATAGTTGCTAATGTTCATTATAGTTGTTCTTTGATAAAGAAATGTTTTGTTGAAAGCCTGGCTTTAAAATACATCAGGATTTGAGTTACAGGGTATCTATAAACTCTCCATAAATTCTTAGTCCAGTATGCAATTATAGGAAGATTTCATCTCAACAATACCACCACAACATGACCCTTTGATAAAATGTTTCAAAGTACAATATAAAGGGGGAAATGCTTAATATACACACCTTTGTTTGTTGTTTATTACTTTATGACAACTGTTTTCCTTGAAAATAATACATAATTCAATGACAGAGATCATCTTTAAAATATAATTGTTTCACATCAACATAATACAATGTTCAAATGTATTATGATAAGGTCATTTTTTACTTCAATAAACAATTCCACACTATAAAAATATATTAAAACAGGCCATAACTCTCCATACAGTAGTGCCACTCAGATGCAGGCCAGAGTAAATGGTGATCATGTAATGTTTATAAAAATATATACTGTACAAGAGAATTCAAAACATTTAAAAATTCTGAAAACAATTTTAAGACCTAATAAACAATCATACAGAAAACAATATATTTTATTCTTGCCTTTATAGATAATGAAGATGGTGATGTGTATCTATCCATTTATTTAAATGCAAATTGCTGCTACTATTTTATATAAATGTATATATTAGTTTAAATTACTATTTTAGAATACTTTCATTTTAATCTTGAACCCACTAACTGAAAATAATTAAGTTATTGTGGCCTTATACTTTAAGCAAAATACTTTACCTGATATTTTAAATAGTATTTTTATAAACATAAAAATAAATATTCATTGATAATTCGTTGTTTCCTTACATAACATTAAAAAAACTAATGAAATGTTGGTAATCATTTGAATGACAATCCATACCATTTGGTGGCATTGTTCTTCCAACAAAATGTCTTCATATACCGTTACCAGGCCACTACATTTTATTTACATTTTTTTAACATTAGAGATGGATTTCTTTGATTTTCAACATTGTTTTTACATATAATTGAATTGTAAAGAGTGTTGATAATATTTATTACTGGATGCTGTTCATATTTTTATTGATTGAATATATATATATATATATAATGATAAAATATGTTATTAAAATATTTTAATAGAAGTTCAACACAGAGATTTCAGACTACTCAAAGAAGTATGGAGAGATGCATGTTAGGAGTAACAAGAAGAGATCAAAAACACAATATATGGGTAAGAGAACAAAGACTGAAGTGGAGTTGAGCTGGACATATTGCAAGAAGAGATGATAATTGATGGACAATTAACACCCAGAAAGAGACCACATGTGAGATGGCTGGATGAAATAAGAAAGTGTGGAGGGATGATGTGGAGAAGAGAAGCTAAAGATCAGAGAAGATGGATTGAACTTGGAGAGACCTTCATCATGCAATGGATTGATAATGTTTGATGATGAAAATATTGTATATTCAATAAGTAAAGCTATATTTTACATTGAATTGAAGCAGGTTTTTGTTTAATAAATGTATTAAATACCTCCATGCCAACACACATTCTTTTCAAATCATACGAATAAAGATACAATAAATGTAAATTATCCCCAAGATGCAATTTGTGCTGACCAGCACTCACTAGTTGGCCAGGTTGCCAACTCTCATATATATCTTTGTCATATGTACAATATTTATCAGTAATAAATTGTTATCTTTCGATTTACAAGTGTCAACTTACTCCAACCACATCTTTGAGAACATCCACTCTAGATAAATGCAGTAATGATTATCATTAATAATTTATTTAACTAGAGAATGTCTCTAGCCCAGATATAAACTTTAAACTTCATTTAAAGAATATGTTCTTTTTTAAAAAAAATTAAAACAGAATTAAAAATATTCTTTAGGACAGTGTTTCCCAAACTTTCAACACTTGTGCACCTCTTTAATAATTTTCATAATGCTAAGTACTCTTCATCAAAAAAATTGCATATACGAAAGCTAAAAATACGCATGCTTGTTGCACCAGATGCAGTCAAAGTTCAGTGCTGCGCATACCCCCACTAAGCTTTTCACGTACTCCCAAGGTTACGCGTACCCCACTTTGGGAAACCCTGTTTTAGGAAATTGAGTTTCTAACATTTTCTGTTTTAAAAGAAAATAATGTTTTACGTGCATGAACAAGTATAAGAATTGTTTTAAATAGAATTCTTTAAATTTTATATTTAAAAGAGTTAGTTTTTTTTTTTTAAAAAAAAAAAAACAATTTTAAGCTGAATTACAGTTTTGCTATTGAGAGAATTTTTTAATTATTAATTATTATTATGTGCTGTTGAAATATGTTTGAGAATAATAGTTATTCAAAACGAACATCTTCAATTTAATTTTTATATAATGAATAACTAATATTTTTTAGAATCCTTTACATTTTATTCTATGCACTATAATTAGCTCTTTTCCGTGAAATGCTTAATATTGAAAGAGAGCAATATTTAACCATTCACATAATTAAATTTTCAATAGATAGTTTACACGTTTTAAAGACTAGTTTCAGCATTTTTAACATTTTAATTTTAGAATTCTGAAACATAATACAGCTTTTACAACTATATGAAAAATTGAAATATTAACTTCATTTTATTCTTCTAGTGAAAATTTTGACATCAGGAGGTTAAATATAGAATTTAAAACAAGACAATTCCTAGAAATTTAGCAATATATTTATTTTGGTTGCCAACATATATTACTTTCAATTTTTCAGGAAAAATCACTTAATATTAAATTGTTTTTCTTTAGACATTGGAAAGATGATGAGTAATAAAAAAGTAAAGGAGATGAATGCTTCTCTCAAACTAAACCTAGTTATTATAGTTGATTGGTTCAGTAAAATTGACTTTCTAAAATTTAACGCCATTTGTAATAAACTTTCCCACAATTCCGTGTACCATCTACTTCTAAATTATGGCTAACTATTATAATTTTAAATAAATATGAACTTCTTTTTCTACATAACAGGCTTTTTCATACCTGCACTTATATATGTAATATATAGGGATTTGAACTCAGACTTTCACACGACCCTCAACCATCAAAAAAAATTTTTTTAATCAAATAATATTTAATTTTAGAAGGAACTTTATTCAAGGAAATATATATATATCTACAAATATTTCATTTTTAAAGGGAAAAAAGTTATACAAAGCTAATCAAATAATACTATAAGTATTTTCAATAGAATTCAGTGAATTATACTATTATTAGGAACATTTACAATAAAATAGGAAACAGAAAATACATCTCACTAGAAGTTTGAGCAGTGATGAACCAATGACCAACTGGCTGTGAAAATGTTTGATGGGCACTGATGGACAAGTAACCAAATGGCTCAAAAATGTCTGCTAGAGTGATTTTTTTATCTCTGTTTTATTGTCTAATTTGTTTTTAAAAGTATTAACATTTCTTGCATTACTATTGTAAAGATAAGTGCACCATAACACATATAGAATAACTATTATGAAGAAAGCATTTGGAAAAGACTCTATAATTGAACTTACAGTGATATTCTTTTTCTGATAAATTTTTGTAATGTAAGATTGTGTGTATATTGTAGGCTACTACATTAAAAGAATACATGTTTTTGGTCCTCTTCTGATCTGTAGCACAACTCATATATAGAGTAGTTTTTCTTATATCTCATGAATATTGTTGGTAATGACCAAATATTCATTTTGAGTAGAAAATAAAAAAAATTGGATGTGATTGTCCAATATTTAAAACAATGTATTACCTGCTTAATATTATTGCCTGGCATTGGCAAGTACAAGTTCTTATTTGGATTTGTGTGTAGAAGTACATATGTATTCCAGTAGCACTATTTATCTTGTGGGAAAGTTATGTTGGGTTTAGATATTAATTTAATATGTTCTAAGATTTTATGCAGGTATTTTGTGTATGAAGGTTTGTCTGTAGGTGTAATTTTAAGAGTGAATTCTAATGGATGATATAAGATTAATAGTTTTTTGTATTGTAAATACATGAATAAAATGTAGTCTTAATCCATTTAAGTTGCTATGATACTATATTTGTCTGAGTGAGATGGCCACTAATTTTTTCCCTATAAGTTTTCTACATAGTGAATAAATCTTTGATGTAAAGGATTTTATGAAAACTATAATCAGTCTATAATAAGTAATTTTTGTAATAATCAGCATGTTTATAAGTGATACTTTCAAGTATATAGAAAGATATGCTTTTGAGAGAAAGGATATGGTCTGTTCTGTTGTTTGAATTAGTTTGTTTTGTATTTGTCTTCACATAGACATGTAACTCAAATGAAAGAGGAATCCTAAATAGGCTGTAGGTTTATGCTGAAATATACTTGAATGTATTTTGCCTGTATATTTTACACCAGGCACATATTTTATCAAGGTTAAATTCTAGTTTATAGGTGCAAATGTATTCATACAATAAATCAGGTAATGTTGGTATTTGTTTTTTAGTTGCTAGAAAACAGTTATATCATCCATGTAGGTTGTGCAGTCTACATTATGACCAAGTGTGGGTATATAGATCCCTGGGATCCATTTTTCAATGTTATCAAGTAGTGGATTTATGTATGTAGTGAATAGCAATGCACTAAGTGGAAACCCATCTGGGTTTTATTGATATGGATTAAAAGGAAGAGATATTTTCCCATTTAGAGTAATGTATATTTCTCTATTAGTAAGTTTGTGAGCAAATATATAGTATTGATTTTAGTATTGTTGTTTTTTCTATTGTTTTTATAAGTATATCAATTGGTACTGAATCAAAAGCAGTTCTTACATCCAGTTGTATTGCCATCAAACTATATTTTTGTAAATTGCACACAGATCAATGATAGTTTTGAATACAAAGGCTGCTTCCCCTGTTGATGAGCCTTTTAAAAAAAATTGTCACTGCAATAACAAAGGTATAAGGTGTATTTCAATTTTTTTATTATTGTTTTGAGTAATTTAATACCCAATGGACCCATGAATATTGGTCTATCTTTTGCATTGTACAGAGTGAAATTTGTTTATTCATGAATGAAACTATTGCTATAGGATATATATCCCAAATGTGATATATCCTTTTTGACATTAATATAGCCATGTCTGCAAGATAAGTAGAAGTGAACTGGCTTAAGTGGGCAAAAACAAACTTTGTAATACCCAGGGGTCCTGAATAGCACGAATCTGGCATCTTCTCCAAACTTTGCACAAAATCGTGAGGGTTGAATATTTCTGAATCATCCAGCATTCCAAAATGACTAAAAGATGGTCTGAATACTGGTTCACTTTGAAGTATTTTCTTAAAGTATTTGTAATTATTATCATATTATCATCTGTGATGACCACATCTCCAGTTACTAATGCTGAAGGAACTCTTGTTGCAGTTAGTTGGCCTAGTTCCCATTGAATATATTCTCTGGACCAGATGTATGTTTATGTGATGAAAAACTTTTTTCCTTTTTGTAGTAATGTATTCTTTTAACACATCACATACGGATTTGTAAGTTTCTTATAGTTTAGTTAATAAATGATTATTTTCTGTAGTTGGGGTACTATGTATTATTTTTTTATGTAATTCATCAACAAGAGTTAAAATTTTGGTTGGTGGTGTAATGGTTCTTGTGACATAGTTTATAGTATATGATATTATTTGTGTGTATGCTATCCATTTTTGTATTGGTTACATTTTTAAGCTGGGTAGTTTAGCTAATAAAATGTATATTTCCGAGAATAAAAATTCTGTTGTTCTTGTATGTAATAGGATTCTTATTGTTCTTTTGTGTAGTGTTACATGGTATGTATAATTTAAATCAAGAAAGGACATTATTGTCACATGATCTAAAAGAGGAGAGGGAACTAGCTGAATTTTTAGGGTGTGGTGATGTGATGGTGAATAAAATAGTAGATATATAAGTAATGAGGATTTGTCATTATTACTAGACAGAAATCCTTCATCACTCATATATGAACTATTGATGAGGTGCAACCATTTATTTACAAATATAGAATATAACATGTTAAATTGTACCATCAACATTAGTGGCTGCAAGGAGGTAGCAAATAATAAATTTATGTTTTGAATAATTCTGATAATAGTGTTCTGGTTAGGGGACATATACACAAACACTAAATTTAAACTTATAGTGTTATGT
The DNA here is from genome assembly GCA_028023455.1 of Epiperipatus broadwayi. Lineage (NCBI taxonomy): Eukaryota > Metazoa > Onychophora > Udeonychophora > Euonychophora > Peripatidae > Epiperipatus > Epiperipatus broadwayi. Next base: position 849,296 of record JAQFVV010000147.1, read on the forward strand.
TGTATTGTGAGCATTATTGCAGACTCATCTATAAATAAAATTTTGAACGAATGAAATGGATGTGATTTCATGATAATTACTCTTGTCCCTGCTGAGCATGCAGATAGAAGTCTAGTGAATGCTGAGAAACCCAGTATGTTCAGGTAATTTGTAGGATCAATTTGTCATCCACTGTAGATTTTAGTTTCTATTAATCCTAATATATGTGGTTGCACTATGTCTAACAATTTAATTAACTGGTATTTTTTTCCACAGCATTCAAACTCCTAATGTTATGTACACTTAGTTTTAGTTTCATTATATATATATATATATAATACTACAAATCAATGTCTGTATTTTTTCAAAATAATATATGTAAACTTATAAATAAATATTATAAAATACAGTAATTAAAATTTGTTAAAAAGAACAAAAAATATAAACATCACTTAGAAGTGCTTTCAACTATTTTTGTAGTCTTTGTCAATAAATACTTTGAAAGGTCAACTTTCCCATAATTCCATGATGTCAAATTTCCCATAATTCCATGATCTTAACATTTACTGCTTACCTGTTGATTAAGTCTTTTCAGTTTGCAATATTTTTACATTTTAATTGAAATCAAAAAAGGTACATGATTTATTATGATCATAAAAAACAGAAGCTGATAAATTATCATTATCTTTAGAATTTTGTTTCGTACTTTGAACTCTTTTTAATAACAATAAGTGCTCTTTTGTTTTTTTCTCCAATGTGCATCTCGACTCACCTACATATCCACAACCACACTTACACATCCATTTATAAATGATACAACTTTTATTTGTAAATAAGGTTTTATTTTTAGTTATTTATCAATTTATTTAATATAGGTGGTGCATAAAATGGCAGGTTTAAAGTCCTTCTTGTTTAGAAATGATAATCTTTGTAAATATTCATTGGATAAAGGCAGAAATATTGAAATGTATTCTAATGAATTGTTAAATGTTGAATATAATTATGATCATTTTTATTATATTATTAAAAAATTTAATTGAAAATATAAATACAAAAATGAAAATAAGATTAATAATGATGTTAATTCTTCTGATAATAAAATTTAGATATCAATACCATATATTTCGAATCAACAGGCAAGGTTCATAAGAAAAATTTATAAAGGTAGAATGTGACATTGCATTTTATGGACCACCTACATTGAATAAATTAATAAATAACTGTAAAGATAAAACCTTATTTACAAATAAAAAATGTATCATTTATAAATGGATATGTCGGTGTGATAGTGGATATATAGGTGAGTTGAGATGCACATTGGAGAAAAAACAAGAGCACTTGTTATTAAAGATAATTCAAAATATATAACAAAATTCTAAAGATAATTTATCAGCTTTTGTTTTTATGACCATAATAAATCATGTATATATGGTTTTGATTTCAATTATAATAATGTAAAAATACTGTGAAACTGAAAGAAATAATAATAAAAAAAAAATTAAGGAAGTTATGTTAATATATAAATACAAGCAAGACTTAATAGGCAAGCAGCAAATGTTAAGATCATAGAATCGGAAAGTTGACTTTTCAAAGTATTAGTTGACAAAGACTACAAGGATAGTTGAAAGCACTTCTAAGTGATGTTTATATTTTGTATTATTTTTAACAAATTTTAATTACTGTATTTTATAATATTTATTTATAAGTTTACATATATATATATCTTAATATTTACTTTATCTAACCTTCCTTTTTAATGTTATGATACTCAAAACCTGTTAAAATTACATATCAACTAGACAGAACAAGTTTCAGTGCGTGTAAATGTGTTATATTTCTGTTGTGTATATGACCATTGCTTTTTAATATTAGTACCTATCATATTTTATTTAATATAGTGAGATGTACTTACTTTTACCATGTGTACATTGTAGTCTTTTGAGATGTCAATAATATCTGCTTCAACTGGATTATCTGTTATCTTTTCGAATTTAAATTATTCTAGCAATGGTGATAACTCCTCACCCTCACTGCTGTCTTGTGATACACTTGATTGATTTCTTGCATGTTATTTTCTGGTCAGCCATGCTTTCTATTGTTTGAAGCATTATCTATGTTATGTAATACTTGTGGCATACATGGTGTTAAAGTGTCCATTACTTCTGATAATGTTTTTTCATTATATTTGATATCAAATTATTTGCTGAGTAGATATTACATTCATTTTTTCTGTGTATAAAATGTTTTTCAAGTCAGGTAGTGTATTTTTAGACTTCATGTTGATATTATCCTCTTAAACTTTTTCCTTTATACAATTATGAGACAGTGTGTTTATTGAGTTACAATGTTTGCACCACACATTATCACAATTGACTGCTAGAATACTGTGGAGACCACACTGAAAACACCAAGGCTTGGTTCCTCAAATGAATATTAGCAGCATAACCTCTTGATCTGTAATTTGCATGAGTATGCTTAGCGGATTGACACTTCTGTGCAATTGAACTCTAAATTCATAACTGTTTCCACACATGAGTATCAGAATATCTATATAGTAGACTGGTTGCAGATTAATGATGTTACTGAATGGCTCTCTCAGCTTTTTAAAATCACCATATGCAATATGGCTGCCTCCATTAAAAACGCACATGGAGAGATGACCATACTTTACTCTAGCAGAGGCAAGCATTCCTTAGCCCAGAAAGGAAACATTGGGACTATGAATGTCAAATGTCTGCAAACATTCAAGATCATCAAGGTTGATTCCAATACAAGAAAAGAAAAAAATACGGTATTACATAATCTGAAACATAGGAAAAACAAAATCTCTACTGATTAGGAAAAACAGAGCAATATACTCGATAAACCACTAGCCAAAAGATTTGCAGTCTGCAGAAAACCCAAACCAAGATTGTCTAAACTAATTAGAATGAAAAGGAGCAGGTGAGTTAAAAGAAAATTACTAATACTTGCCCAAGCATTTATCAATGGTTAGTAATACAAAAAAGAAGAAAACATTAAGCATATAAAATAGAAACTCCCAATACACTCTTGGATAAATAAATTAAAATTTAAAACTAAGACTCCAAAACACACTATAATAAAATAATTAAAGATATTTACATTGAATATACAAAACATATTGTAAAGATAGATTTCTTTTAAGATTAAGCTGAGACTTTAACAGAGAATTAAACAAGAGATTTAAGTTCTGGTTTCAATATAAAAATGTACATGTACCTCAAGGCATAATATTACATCTGGCTTATATCTTCCAGTGGGATACACAAAGTTCAGGTTTATATATCATTCCTCGCAAAGATTTTGATTTACATTTATTACGTTTGGGAGTCTGGAGATAATCTTTGGATCAGTTCTGGACTAGGCATTTAGGTCATGATCTTGAAGGCACAATTATGGAGCTCTGAGGTTCATCTTTGGAAAGGTTTTGCACTGCATATTGTAAAAAAGATTTCTCATGGCATGTAGTTTTGGCATTCTGCAGGGATGATCGCTATTTAGCGAACAGTAGTAAGTAATATGGTATCAGCAGAATTTCTTATCAGTAGACAGCAAAAATATAATATCAGCCAATTGCAATCTTTAAAATATAAGGAAGCACAGCAATCAGAATAAGTATCGCCAACAGAATAATAAGAACGATAATAATAATCAGTTGAATAATCATAAGTCAGAAACCCAAGGCTATTTATGTGAGCTGTTACATCTCACCTAATTTTTAATTAAAAGTTTTGACCAGGGTAAATCACTATCTCCTGCTTAGTCTTAATTAAAATACAAAATTTGATCAGGGCTCTTATCTTATTCAAAATTAATTAAAAAAAATAAATAAGAAAATAAGTCTCAGCTTTTAAAAATAGTTTGAAATCAACAAAATAAAAAGAAACTTTGGTTGCTTTTATTTACTACAATAAAAAAGCAAGAATCAAAAGAAAATTATTTTAAACTAAAATCTACCAAAAAAGTAAAATATCAGAATTTTAAAATATAAATAAGTTTGTGCGCTATAACATACAAAACTTTTAAATAGTTTCCTTTTAAAAGCTTTGTAAATATAAATGTTGGTTTTAATTTTGCGATGTAACTTTTGAAGCGGATAAAGTATCCGGTTCAATATATTATAATTACTTATAATTATAAATTTTATTAAACGCTCACTATTATTTCAGTAATAGTTTTAATAAGGCTGTAAACCTTAGCAATGAGTATCTGAAAAAATCGTGTTTTAAAGACCTACAGAGGTCCCTAGTGATGATTTTTTCAGACGCTCATTGCTAAGGTTTACAGCCTTATTAAAACTATAATTACTTATATAATATCAGTTATCTCAAGAAGAGGAGAGGGGCAGTGCAATGTTTATGAAGGTATGTATGGTGGCAGTGTTTTTTAAATATAATAAAAACACTTAGATATTTAAAAAATTATCTTACTTACAGATATTTCCTATCTCTACTAGCAATTTCACAGGATTGTCCAAAAAAAGTTAATATGAAAACTTTTTTTAAAAAAAATTAAAAATTTCAAATTCTACTAAATAAATATTTTTGTTTTAAAGTATTATTTAATTATTGATTTAAAAATTAATTTTTAAACATTAATTTCTTTTATTTTAGGATGTTTTTCATTCTCCAGATTTGTTTTATAAAAATAAATGAATAAAACATGTAAGGTATTTACCAAACACGTTAAATGACTAAAGCTATATTTTCAAGTTTCTTTTGTAAAAGTACTGGTGAAAAATGTCTTTCAATTTATAAATTTTATTTCATTGAATGGGGTGTGTGTGTGTGATATAATTTACTTTGCACAAGGTACTTCTTATCCATGCTGCAATGCTGATTGCTAAATGTCTTTTAAAAAAATTCAAACTTTATTTAAACTTTTCAAATACATTTAACTCTCAGTAATAGTTATATTACTATGTATCATGGTAATATATAACACAACATTTTGAGTAATATTAATTTCCTCACTTCAGATGTTGTTGACGTGACCAATGACAATATTGACATGGGAATCGAATGTGGATTTTTAGATTTACGCATATTAAAATGTTAAGGTGGCTAAGTGAATATACTGTTTCTATACTTTTATTCAGTTTTATTTCTTTTAAGCAAAAAAAAAAAGTTTTAAAGACAGATGGAGTTGGAAATGAAAAAAAATTTCCGTGAATGAAATTTACATTTTGTAAAAATAGATTTCAGAAATGAGTAAAAAAATTAATTGTTTACTATTATTATTAATAAAAATAAATATAATGAATGTATTTAAAAAATTAAAAATAATAGATAGCAATTACTATTAGATATACTATAAGACTTTCAATCTTCACATACACTGAAAACCAGAGTTGACACTAGCTTTTTTGTCACCCTGGGTTATTGCACCCCATTATATGAGATTTAAGTGTATATATATATATAAATTGAATAAAAAGTGAAATAATGCTTAAAACTAAATGGGATAATTATGTAATTAGAAACCAACCAGTAACCATCTAAACATTCACAATAAAGATAGTAATCAATATTTCTCACTGCTGTCAAGGCAACCTTCTCACCTTTTAGTAGCAAGAATGGAAATCCACTCTTACCAATAGTCCATTGAATATATATGAACACTTAAAGATTGCAACTTGACCACAGAGAATGAAATATTGATACAATGAAGTTTAAATAAACCTCTTGAAACATGAAACAAACAAGTCCATGTAATGCAGACTAATAAATGGTCAATTATAACATTACAAACTGCAATACTTTTAAATTGCTCATGTATTATTTAAATAATAAGTGAAATAATGCTTAAAGCTAAATGGGGTAATTATGTAAAATATTATGAGAAATATTGATTACTATCTTTATTGTGAATGTTTAGGTGGTTACTGGTTGGTTTCTAATTACATAATTATCCTATTTAGCTTTAAGCATTATTTCACTTATTATTTAAATAATACATGAGCAATTTAAAAGTATTGCAATTTGTAAGTTATAATTGACTATTTATTAGTCTGCATTACAGTGACATGTTTATTTCATGTTTTAAAGAGGTTTATTTAAACTTCATTGTATCAATATTTCATACTCTGTAGTCAAGTTGCAATCTTTAAGTGTCCATATATATTCAACAGACTATTGGTAAGAATGGATTTCCATTCTTGCTATTAAAAGGTGAGAAGGTTACCTTGACAGCAGTGAGAAATTTGATTACTATCTTTATTGTGAATGTTTAGGTGGTTACTGGTTGGTTTCTAATATATAAATTAATATTTCATCAAATTTGTTATTCATAAATAATTTTAAACAAATTAATTTTTTACATGCTAATAATATTCTTACATTGTATTTAATTATAATGAAAAAATATTGTTGCAAAATATTTAAAAAAAAATTTTTTTTTTTCTTGTTTTTTGTTGTTACAAAAGTCTCAATTATTTGTATTATCTTTCTTTAAAAGAGTTGAGCACCTCTTTTGGTGCCCCATATAGTATGGTGTCCTGAACATGCATTCTTTTGCTCTTCCTATAGGCTGGTTTTGCTTTAACATGTAAATTAAAAACAGTTGAAAAAGGAAATGACCAGTCAAAATGCATTTGCAAGCACCATACTTTAGATAAATAAATTGATGATTATTATTAACGACTTAAAAATTTTAACCTCTACATATATTTAATAATACAAATATTTTACTTATGTTTAAAGTTCATCTCCGAGATAAATGATTATTAATATATGTATTTATCTAAAGACATTATCACCAGATGAGTGAAATCTAGAAATGTGGCTCTTGTAAAATATACTGTGGTAATTTGAAATAGTATTGACAATTTTGTCAACTAAGTTTGATGGCCATTTTTTAATTATATGTTTTCAGGGGTTCACAACTATTTGTTTATGTTTTTTCCCAATATTATTTTACCGAATATGTGTTACTTGTTAAGTTTAAAAAATATTAATAAATCAATTACAAATTCCGGTCAAACTCTAATAAATATTAGAAAATCTATTATAAATTCCATTCACATGGTTTAATTAATTTATATATATATTATAACATGTAAAGGCTAGCATGCTCTGACATTGTGGTTTTTTTACATTCATTGTCTTTCCTTTTTTCACACAGAAGGTTCATTTTTAGTGATTTTGTAAGCCGTTGGGAAATTCAGTTTACTGACATGAATAACCTGTCTTTAAAAATGTTTGTTACTTTATTCATATTTATAAGTTATCAATACCGATTGTCATGTTTTAAAAAAATTACTTTGGAATTCTAAGATTCGCAAAATAATTGTAGTCACTATATGTAAGGTTTACTGCAGTTTAAATCATTAAATTTATTTTAATTATAATTAATTGTCATATTTTGTGTAATTTCTTTTATTTTTATTATTATAATAATAATAATAATAATAATAATAATAATGATGATGATGATGAGGATAATAATAATAATAATAATAATAAACAAAGATAAATATTAAATATGATCACTTCTTGTCAGTCATTTTATTTTAAATATTAATATTTTTTTAACATATATTCCATAAAATAATACTGAGAAAAAACATAAACAAATACTTGTGGGCCCCTGAAAGTGCATAATTAAAAAAAAATGGCTGCCAAGCTTGGGTAGTAAGATAATACTTAGTATCTTTGGATCACATAAATATAGAAATGTAATAATGAAAATATATGAAAGATATGATTTAGACCAACTAATCATGGTGGAAGTTATTTCTGTTTTTGCAGTGTTTTAACTTTATATGGAGATTGTAAGTTTGCAGTATACCTATGTTATATGTGAGTACAATAAAGAAAATAGATTTAAATTAATAATATCATAGTTATATTTAATTAAGTTTAACAGTAATATCTTATCTAATGAATGATTAATAATGATCATTCATTTATTTATCTAACGGTAGTATCATCAAATGAGAACATTTAAAAAATATGGCAACCGTATAATGAATTGTAATAATTAATTACATTTAAAAAATTACTTTATTTCCCAAGGTTTAATGAGAGACTATAAAAAGATAATTAGAGGTGTATTGTTAATATATTCGTAACCTAGCAATATTACTAATCTGGATGACAGATCAGTGACATTACATCAGTGTACGACTTTCTACGAAATAGCTATGTCTTGTGATATTATGTATAAATTTTATTTTACTCCAGTATATTTATGTATGTATTATTAGATTTGAACCATCAAACATCACACGATCACCATCCTTTATGCTTACACAAGCTGTTTACACACAGCCAAAAGCCAGAATCTAGTCGGGGGATATTGTGTGAGTAGGCACTAGATAGGGATTTTATGTATAAACCTTCCTGAATCCATTGATTACTCTAACATACACTGAGTGGCGCTCCTATATGAAGAGTTTTGCCTTGTATCATTAGATTTGTATGGTTTTTTTCATACACAAAAAAAGTGGGAACACATCCTATCTATAAAATTCATGAAATAATTAAAAAGAAGTGGCTTAATTAATCCCAAAAAGCATATATGATGTTATGGAATATTTTTATATACTAGTAAATACTATATTTCTTCTATGCAGTATATTCCTATTTTATTCATTTATTTTTTCATTTAACGATTATCAATATGATTTTTTTCTTTCTAAATTTAAGACATCCCCCCCCCCTTTTTATTTTTTTTTACTTCTATACTAAATAACGTATGGAATGATTAATTGCTCGGGAGTTGATTTGAGTACCAGTAGTGGCAGTGGAGGCACAATTTGAGGACGTTGGGTTCTAGAGTCTATAAGTTCTCAACTTCACCAAATTAAACAGGGCATTGTATTCATTTCTTCTTTATTATTAGCAAAAAACACTTAACCTGTATTTATAATTACATCTATATTTAGAGATTTTATAATCTATAATTAGTCTTAATGATTTATTTTCTTGGTTTTTTTTAAATTAATGTAAATAATATACTTAATAAAAATATCACATGATCACTATCTCTTATACTAGCACATAGTTGTTAATAAACAAGGCAAAACTCTCCTACAGTAGTGTCACCCTGTGTCAACCAGAGTAACCAATGGATATATTGAGTAGGCACTAGATAGGGATTTTATGCACAAGCCTTCTGGCATCCATTGATTCCTCTGGTTGGCACAGGGTGGCACTACTGTACGGAGAGTTTTGCCTTGTTTATTAATAAAAATATCCATGTTTGGGAAGTATTTCGTTCATATCAATCTAATTCATCATTTCTCAATTGATATATATAGACAGTACATAATAATTAAGCTACTTTTCTGCCCCATTTCTATTGTTCTTAACTTAAACTGGAATATTCTATCATCTGTTTTTCAATATTTAAATAAACTTTTCTTTCTAATCTTCAGTAAAAACAATAGCAACTCTCTCCATACAATAGTGCCCCCTAGTGCAAGCCATAGTAGTCAATGGATACTAAAAGTTTTGTGCATCAAAATACATATCTAGTGCTACTCATCCAGTATCTTCAGACTTGTTTCTAGCATCCATTGGTTACTACGATTTGCATTGGGTGGCATTACAAATGGAGAAAATTGCTACTGTTTTAACAGATTGTGTAAGCACAAAAAATGGTGGTTATATGATGGCTTAATCTTCAGTAATTAATGTCAATGATTTTTTACTCATCGGCTTGAATATTTATGAAAAATTTATAAAACAGCTTTTGCTTTCTTTCTCTCTAACACACACACACACACACGCGCGCGCGCGCGGCCTTTTTTTTAACACCTGCTTTCACAACTTTTCTAAAAGATAATACACTAAAAAATAAATATTTTTCTTTCAAATGCCAAAGTTTTTAGCATTTATATGTATTCTTTTTCTACAATTTGTTACATTCCATTTACTTATCCTCCTACAAAAATAAATCTAGTTCGTGAAAGAATTTTAAGCTCGTGCTATAAGTTCAGTATAAGCTGATTTGAAGATAATGATTTTTTTTATTCTTTTTGTAGAAAGCAGAATGCTAAATGTGAACAAAGTGAAAAATAATTTGTGTTATTTTATAAAAAAATATTCTTGAACAAAAAAAAAAAATTTTGCTATTTAATATTATAAATTCCTTTCCAATTTTTAAAACGTCTCTTTTCTAAACTTAAAAAATTGTAGGTGGAAAGAATTTTTTTGTGTGTGAAAATACTACACACAACATTTTATATCCTTTTATTTTAATAATTTCAACTTATCTATAATAATTTTGATATAAATAGAAATAATCAGTTACACTACATATGGTAAAGAGAAGATAGCTATAAATTATTGTGTATATTGCGGATATATATGTAGAAATAATATATTTTAAACTTGCGTAGGTGTGTGAGTTAATCATAAGAAATCTATGAAGGGGGGGGGGGAGATAAAACAATACTGTTTATAGATTCAATAACAATGATAATAATAACAACACTTAATTATTAAATTTATTCATTTTAATATCTTCTTTTCGTAAACACATATAATTAACTAAAACATAAATATGATTGATTATATATATATGCCTGCGTATGTGTATATTTCGTTCAATTTAATTACGGTTAGATATTTATTTTAAATTTCTGAAACAATAGAGAAAAATAAAATATAATTTTAGCTGGTTTTAGATATAAGCACATAAATTTTAATCCAAGTTTTAGATCATATAATAGAGATGATAGCAATATTGATAGACGAGGGGTTCCACATCGAATATTTAAATCTTGGTGTATGTCATTGATAGTATATTTACTATTACATCACTTTCTTTTAGAGACTATTTTAATATCGAATTTATTTTTTTAATTGTTTTCAATTTACTAATTAACATCAAATACTTACCCAGGGGAATAAAACAAATAATGGCATTTTTATTAGATTTCATCCATCTTCAGTTAGTATGAATGGATAAAGAAATTGAAATGTTATTTAAGTTTACTACGCTACAAGAACTTCGAATCATAAATCATCTACATGGTAAAAATAAAATGAAACTATTAATCACATTTTCCACTGTCAAGTATTACCAGGAGGAACCAGTCAATAAAAAAAAAAAAATGTGGAATAAAAGAATGCTTCTTAAAAATTTGCTGTTTCACTATATTAAAATAATATATATTCTTTTTATATATATAAAATACGCTATGTTTTAAAATGGAATTCACTGCTCCAAGATTGAACAATCAGCTTTCTTTAAAGAAGTCATGAAAGGATTTCAAATAAAAATTTATTTTACTTGAAAATAAATACTTTATAAACATTCACCACTTAAAGTATTCGAGGCAATTTCATAAGTTCTATTAATTTACAATTTTGACTACAAATATATATTAAATTTATTAAAATGAATCTAGAAATGTTAAAACTCTGACTTATAATATTCTATAGAAATGGTGAATGTGACATTGAAAATTTTCTGATTTGTTAAGAATTGAAATGTAATGTATTATATTTTAAATGAAAATGCAATAACAAAATAATATCCTATTAAAAATATGTCTTATGTAGTCATAAAGTTATATGAATTAAAAGTAAATACTATATAAATAAAATTACAATTATATTTCATTTAAAACAATAGCAACTCTCCTTGCACCTCCCAGTGCAAGCCATAATAATTAATAGGTTTGTGCATCAAAATTCTTATTTAATGCCTACTCGTCCAATATCCCCAGACTAGTTTCTAGCTTGTGATTTTCATCAGTGAGTTGCCTTGGATCTGAGAGCACTGAAGCTAAATCTTTGGGTCTAATGCAATCCTCCAGCAGCCACCTTGTTGACTATAAAGCTATAAGTCCAAAATGAAATCACAATAATGTTTTCAATCCAATCTTATTCGCTCATGTAATCATTCTGATATGTATTACACAAGTAAATGAGCTTGGAATAAAAACGTTATTGTTTTCATTTTGGTCTCATATCTTAATAGTTAACTATAGCTGCTGGAGGGTTGCATTAGATCCAAAAATCTAGATGCAGTGCTCTCAGATCCAAGATCACAAACTGATAAAGGCCACAAAATAGAAATTAGTTTGCAAATATTGGATGAGTAGGGACTAGATAGGGATTTTGATGCATAAAGCTTCTAGCATCCCTTGATTATTATAGCTTGCACTGGGAGGCACTACTATGCTGCTGTTTTAACAGTGTGCAAGAATCAGAAATGGTGACCATGTGATGTTTTAGTGGGTTAATATTTCATTTACTGTAATCATATATATAACTAGAGAGTTAAATAGTTTCTGTTATTTTGAATATGCTTTATATATTTTTATCAGTAAAAGTTAAGTTTTAGTTCATGGAGAAAAAGATAAGAAAGAATTAGTAAGTTAGTAATGTGTATTCAATACATAAAAATTACAATTAAGATTTACTTACAAAATAAATTTACAATTTGGACATTAAATAAATAGGATAATTTTTTTAAAATGCACTAATTAAAGTATGTCTCATTAATTCTAATATATGAATATTTCCACTCACATAATCATTATGATTTTTTTTTTTAACAAACCTTTATATTATCAATTCTTTTATTTACATCCATGTATGTCATCTTATAATTTTACCAAAAGTTTCAACTGTATTCTAAAGCGATTTTAAAAGTCTATTTAGCTTTTTTTTTTATACAACCTTTATTTTATTTTATCAATTAGATAAAATGAAATGAGGGTAATTGTGAAAATAGATCTTGAAAATGATTGTAGAATATGGTCAAAACATAGATGAAATTATTAATGCAATATATATATCAGTGATGAGCCATGACTTTTTTAGAAACGGAAGCACACTACATAATCTTTTTTTTTTTATATAATGTTTGTATTTTACTTGCCGCAACAATTTTTACGATAGCTACTATATTTTCTTCATTATATGTTTCACTTATTTACTCCTACACCTCTATCTGTGCCAGGTTTAAAGACCCATCTAAAGATGCTAACACGGTTGTATATGTGACGCCACACACATATGTGCAAATAAAATGTCTGACATATAATAAGTATAGCTATATTGCAGCAGATATTAATTCCAAAGTCATATTTAATTTATAGTTTATTTAAATTTAAAAGTCAATTTATATTTTATACACTTAAAATCGCATGTATGTACCACCATCATACATATATAGGGTTATGTTGTGCGATCATTTCATAAAATTTATATGTTTGACTTAAAATAAATTGTAAACAAGAAACACCCATACGCATCTGTTTTAATAAAGCGTGAGAAAGAAGTCCAAATTTTGGTTTAGACGATAATATTTTCTTAAAATTACAATTACACCTGGATCTCGTTTTACGCAATAAATAGGTTCCTCAGAAAACACGTGCATACGAAATCGCGCAAAAATAGACGTAACTTACATTGAAAAAGGGGGGTGCGGTCTGTGATTTTTCAAAATTCGCATAAAAGCAAAGCACCAACGTAAAATTACTTTAAAATTCACACAAAAAAAATATATAGGGGAATAAAATATGACTAATAAAAAATTTCAAATTTGAAAAAAATTGATACAAGACAAACTTTTTTTAACCATAATATTTAATTTTATTCAAAATAATATATTTTTATGCATAATTTACAGTACAATAATTTAAATTTTTTTATACACGTTTTAATTATTATACCATAATATTTAATTTTATTCAAAATAATATATTTTTATGCATAATTTACAGTACAATAATTTAAATTTTTTTATACACGTTTTAATTATTATCGCTATTTGCCAAAAAACACATTTGTTTGCAAACTGGTAAAAAATCAGATTCTCACAAGAGGAAATACAACTAGCGCCAAATTCACTCTCATGTTGTGTTAATGGTTTTCTGTTGACAATGTAATTAGTAATTAATCTTTGAGACGATGATTTTATTAATTGTTTATGAACTTAGACTTATGATAATAAAAAGACATTTATTCACCACTGCTGGGAACAATTTAATTAAAACAACTAAAAATTAAATTCTTATTTTTGTCTTTAATTTTCAATTCCGTTTAAAAATCAAATTTCGTTTTACATCACATTAATTTCAAGTCGCCGTAAGTAATTTTTAAATTGTTAATTACAATTAAAAATCAGATTTTAATTTTTAATTGTCAAATTTAATTGTGCCCACTGCTATTACTCACCTTTTAAAAATAAATTTGCGGGCACTAAATGATTAATAATTGATTACGTTCTTTTTTAAAAAGCAAAAACAGAATGTGATCTAAAATGCAAAATTAACACGCACAATGTTTGAACAAATTTACATTATAATCTTGTAAAATTTAATGTGTGTATACATAAAATGTGGAAATCATGATTTTAATTTCATTATTGCATAAAATCTTACTATTATAAAGCACTGAAAATATTGAAATTGCTAAGATGAAAGTCGAATTCCAATAATGTGCTATTACTTTCAATATAACGTAAGTGTGTGAAATTTATTATTTAAAGTAATAGCGCATTATCGGAAATCGACTTCCAGTGAAACACAAATCGCGTAACTTCAAAATCGCGTTAAATAAGTCCGTGTAAAAAGAGACCCAGGTGTATCTGATATTCTTGCTTAATGATGAGTTTTGCAGGACCAATTGCCATTGCTAAGTGGGATAAAGGTGTAATTTAATAATGTTTTTATTTTACTTGCCACAACAATTTTCACATATTTTTCATGCATAGTTTAACATTTCATATAAAACAAATTAATATAAGCAATACAACCACATCAAAGAAAATCTCTTCTGTTTTGTTGGTTAATTAATCCAGTATATTATCTTATAATTAAAAATTGAAATTATTAATTTTTATATTTTAATTCAATCCTCCATTCTTTCAAAGCAAAACGATCTATTACTTTATCATAATAATCGATTTTATGTTTAGTATGTTGAAGCAATTCATTCTTAATTGTTATCAGGGCTACATTTGATAGCCTTGATTGTAAACATCTACTTCTTAAAATTAAGTTTTTTTTTTATATGTCATAGCATTTGCCAGGATGTGAACCCCGGCAACAACCATCTGCAACCAACAGCTTGCTTGCAAGGCAGCTGTGCTGACCTCTCGGCTAACAACACTTGACAAACTTCTTAAAAAAGTTTTGATCCTTTTTAAACAGGAAAAGGATCTTTCTACTGATACTGTTGTAACTGGGAATGCTAGCATTAGTTTGTTTAATTTAAAATATTCTCGAAACAGCTTTTCCAGCTCTGTTTCAATCAAAAACTGCACGATTTCTTGAGTGCTTTTCTTGTTTTTGAAATTATCATCCTTGAACATTATTTTTGGTTCAGTTTTTAATGCTGATGTATCAAAAAAGCCTAGATATGAACTTTGTAAATTGGTTAGTAGATTCTCTGATAAATTTTTTGTGAATTCTGCATATTCCGATGTGTTTGACAACTTTAGAAATTCAAAATTTGGTAAAGAATTGAATCTGTTGTCTAATTCGAAAATTATTTGTTTAATAGTGGAATTTAATACAATCATAAAATATTCTTTATTTGATATACTTGAATCAGTTCGTTTAATTTTAAAATTTTGTAATTTTTTTTTTTTCGGGTCTCAAAGCATCGGCCGGAAAGTGAACCCGCAAACCCAGGATATCTGCTTGTAAGGCGGCTGTGCTGACCACTGGCCACCAACGCTTGACTAAATTTTTTTTTTCATTAACATTTTTCCAGAAAATATCATAATTTGCAATTATTGTTTCTATATTACTTTTAAAATTATTTATTGCTATTAGACAAAATTGCACATCAGATGCTTTGGTTTGAAGAACTTTAAATAATATGCTGGTAAAATTCATTAAAAAAATAAAACAGGACTATGAACTTTTTGCCATTTAAATTATATAATAAACCCTTAGATTGTAAAATAGCTTCATTACCCCAGTCCCTTTCGTTGTCAATTATGTGTTCAAAAAAAGTAATTAAATGTTTTTAACTCAAATATTGTTTAAGCAATTCATCCATTATATTCCCATCATGTTGGAACAGCTGCATGAATTTTTTTTCTGTACAATTTTATTGAAAGTAGCTAATTTTTATTTTGCCAATAGAGGGACCTCTCAAACCATGACACAAGAGAGTGACTTTTATAAAGATATGAGTGGCCATCTTATCTTTAACATAACTTTCCACTTATATAGGCCAATCCGAAGCATCTTGATTTGGGAGCACGAAGCTGTTGTTCTCTCCATTGTTTAAGTTTACTATTTCCTATACAATGGTTTAATTTCCAGTGAAAATATCATCTTAATTAATATAATAGATACTGAAGCCAATCTGATATTTAGATACTGTCACATTACAGAACACTGAAACAACGAACTATGTGATTGGTTAATAAAAAATATTTTAAAAAATTAAGCTGCTTAACATTCAACACACTATTGATAGAAGGAAAATCTCATAAATGATGGAACAGAATATAAATATGAAAACATATAGCTTTCAATGAAACAGTGAAACAAGAATTGCTAATGTAAAATGATCATAAATACAGTTCTTAATCTTGATCCATGTGGCCTTTCTTCATTTTTCAAATTTTATCCCTCATGCTACTGGATTATAAAAATTATTTCTAGTCATCTCTTACCTCTTTTTTATAGTACTCAACCTTTTAAAATTTGTTAATAAGTATTCTTTAAACAGGATGTTTACATTTCATCAAGTATCTCCAAAAGTAAGAATAACAATCAGTAACATATCTAGACAGCTGCTGCAATTGCACAGATGTTGAGACTAGGATAAAGAGCCCTAAAATGGGATTTTTTTTTAAAAAAAAAAATCAAATATATTTTAAATTTCAAATTTTATTATTGAGCTTGGCTCTGTGATTCAGATATTGAAGAGCCAAGAAGATCAAATGAACTCAGCCATTGTAATATTTAACGGTTTAACAGATGGCGCTTACATCATTTGATCCCTGAACACTCTAAATCAGGGTTGGGAAAATAGTGGCCCAAGGGACACATGTGGCCCACTAAGAGTTTTTATGCGGCCCACCAAGACAATCAGAAAAATTACCTTGAACTAAGTTCGAGATTTCCTTCTGGTGTGTGACCGAAGATTCGTCTCATATTGTCCACTAGGATCGGCACATCAGTACACATGTGCAGTGCTTTTCCAGTTGATTTGGTTAATTTCAATTTTGTCTTTGCATTAGCAAATATATACATTTTCATCTTTAGTGAAACCATGAACCCACCGAAAAAATGTAAAATCAGTGATGAATGTCGTTTGTTTAATGAAGAATGAACAAACAAATATTTCTTTGGTAATACAGGGAATAAAGTAGTGTGCTTATTGTGTCATGAAAAAAAGATGTGGCCCTTCACCAACCTCTGTGGCCACCAAGCCAAAACAATTGCCCACCCCTGCTCTAAATGAATCTTCACACCAAAACCTCAATAATCTAAATTGCAGAATTAATCAGCAATCCTGATGACAAGCAAATGTTTTTGGGTGGTTTGTTATACAATAGCTGCAGTTGAAAAATTGTTGATGATATTATCAATTATCTTTTGATTTGATGCTGAATAAATTGTTTTTTTTTTTTAAGTGTCATAGCATCGGCCGGGTCGCGAACCAGCAACCCGGGCAACTGCCTGCAAGTGCAAGGCAGTCGCGCTGACCTCTCGACCACCAATGCAAGACTGAAAAAAATTATATTGTTTTCACATTTATGCGTTATTGCAAAAACAGGCAACAAAATTTTTATTAACGGGTAAAAATTTCAAAAATATATTCCTATGTTTTACAGTTAAGAGGCAAATCATTGATTTGAAGTTTAAAGTATAGTTTTTTTTCACTATTACTTACAATTAATTTGTTATATATAGTCAAGCGTTGGTAGCTGCCTTTCAAGCAACTGGCCCAGCTTCGCTTCCCAGTCAACATTTGACATATGAAAAAAAAAATAATGTTATATTATTTTTTTATAACAGTGTAGTTAATTTAATTTACTAAGTTTAATTAAATTAATTTAATTTAAAAATTAGATATGTTTATAGATGTGTGAAACGTATTTTATAAAGCATTTAAAAACTTAATTCATAATTATTACTATTGACATCACGTGCTTATCCTTCGCTTATTAAATTTGCTTCCGAAAGCAGATATTTTCGCTCATTTTAGATATACCTACAGTAAGTTTGAATAATCAATGGTCAGCGGCAATGAGTTAGATGCAATGTGCATTAGTTTGTGCTTACAGCACTATCATCTTTTAGCGGCCATTAATTACTTAAGTTTATAATAATTATGTTCTTGAATTAACTTTATTATCGAATAATAAAAAAATTAAAGAAAATGCCATTCTCAGAATAGATACAGAATCCTATCAAAGTCTGATGTTCTATTATTGCATTAAAAATAAAAAAAAACTTACATATAAATGTTATAAAACCATCAAAACGTCACATGATTACCATTTCACATGCTTACACATGCTCTTAATAAGAGTTTCAAACTCTCCATACAATAATGCCCAAAGTGCAAGCATTTGTAATCAATGGATGCAGGAAGATTTGTGCATAAAATCCCTTTCTAGTGCCTTCTCATCCAAAATCCTCAGACTAGTTTCTAGCTTGTACTTATAATTAATTTATTCTATTATTTTTCTACAATTTTATAACAGTGTAGCCTCTTTAATTTACTAAATTTAATTTCATTAACTAAATTTAAAAATGAAATAAAAATTTAAAAAAATAGAAAAAAAATAGATAAAGGTGGTAGCTGGGAGTTGCATTAAATCTTAAAGTCTAGTAGCAGTGCTCCCAAATCCAAGGCTCCTCACTGATTGTTTTATCTGCCAGTCTGACTGTGCCACTGTTATATCCGCAAGTATGACTATGCGGTCAGCAAATAACTACGTTCAATTCCCACGATGTTCTCTTGCAACGAATGCTCCACTGCGGATGCTCTCCAACGAATGGTCTGCAACGAATGCTCTGAATACACTCTGTATTTCTCTGCAATGGATGCTCTCCAATGAATGGTCTACAACAAATGCTCTGCCACGGATGCTCTGCAACAAATGCTCTCCAACGAATGGTCTGCAACTGATGCTCTGCAAACGGATGCTCTCCAACGAATGGTCTGCAATGAATGCTCTGCAATGAATTCTCTCAATATCTCCGCTGCAGTCTCCCCATCTCTATGGGCTCTTTCAGCTACACCCATAGACTACATTTCCACTGGGCACTGGTCATTAACTGCAAGCACTGATGCAAGATATCTTTACTGTAGTTGTACTCAAATCACTGCCTATTCAAAAATACTGTGTGACTGCTCTCTACTGGAGTTGTCCTCTAATTACTGCCCTGTGTAGTTGTTTTTCAGTCTACTTATCGCTTTCTAATAACTGCAACAATTAATACACCGTCCAATAAGGTATCGTCTCTTATCTAAAAATATTTGCAATCAGCAAATATCTCTTGGAATTGTCGATCGTCATTACGTCAATGCCTTAATTAAATTCCGCAGTTATCAGTGCACAACCTAAAAACAACCAACTCGAATAAATTCTAGTTTTCCTGGAGTGCACAAACATGTCTGCCATTTTTACAAAACACTACACCTCCCTCCACTCCAGAAAAACTCTTGTTGTGATTCCTTGGTGTTGTTTTTCTATTCCTACTTTCCTGTTATTTCACTCAGAAATGTATGATTTAACTTTGCTGCCGAACTTCTTTGCCAGTTACATTCAATGGTGACTGCACAAGCATGGTGGGACTCAGTTTTCGATGTTAACTGCGCAAGCATTTTATTTCCAAACTTTCACTTCCGTTATTAACGTTACTAACTGGGATTTTCATTTTCACCCAGTTTCTCCATCTACGGCTAAACTTGTAGTTCAACTTATTCGCTACTCACAGGTTCCAAATGTGACTGCGCCAATGTTTTATCCGCCAGTCTGACTGTACCACTGTTATATCCGCAAGTATGACTGTGTGATCAGCAAATAACTATGTTCAATTCCCACAATGTTCTCTTGCAATGAATGCTCCACTGCGGATGCTCTCCAATGAATGGTCTGCAATGAATGCTCTGAATACACTCTGTATTCTCTGCAATGGATGCTCTCCAATGAATGGTCTGCAACAAATGCTCTGCCATGGATGCTCTGCAATGAATGCTCTCCAACAAATGGTCTGCAACGAATGCTCTGCAACTGATGCTCTGCAAACGGATGCTCTCCAACGAATGGTCTGCAATGAATGCTCTGCAACGAATTCTCTCAATATCTCCACTGTAGTCTCCCCATCTCTGTGGGTTCTTTCAGCTACACCTGTAGACTACATTTCCACTGGGCACTGGTCATTAACCACCAGCACTGACGCGAGATATCTCTACTGTAATTGTACTCAAATCACTGCCTACTCAAAAATACTGTGTGACTGCTCTCTACTGGAGTTGTCCTCTAATTACTGCCCTGCGTAGTTGTTTTCCAGTCTTCTTATTTTCTAATAACTGCAACAATTAATACACTGTCCAATAAGGTATCGTCTCTTATCTAGAAATATTTGCAATCAACAAATATCTCTTGGAATTGTTGATCGCCATTACATCAATGGCTTAATTAAATTCCGCAGTTATCAGCGCACGATCTAAAAACAAACAACTCGAATAAATTATAATTTTTCTGGAGTGCACAAACATGTCTGCCATTTTTACAAAACACTACACTGATGAAAGCTACAAACTAGAAACTAGTCTGGATATGTTGAATGAGTAGGTACTAGATAGGGATTTTATGCACAAACTTTCCTGCATCCATTGATTATTAAGGCCTTTCTCTTGGTGGCACTACTGTATGGAGAGTTTGGTACTCTTATTAACAGCCTGTATGGTATATGAAATGGTAATCATGGAATGTTTTTATACCTATCCTGCCCATAGGTAATGGTCACTGTGTTTTTTTTGAAAAACTAAAGACACTAAACTGTATGGATGCTGAACTGAGTTCAGATCTATATGGCTATACAAGCGATTGAGCTTGGGTTGGGAAATTATGGTGTTTTCATCTTGGATTCCTAGCTTTATAGTAACCAAATAGATAAAAGGTGGCTGCTGGTGGGCTGCAGTAGATCCTAAGGTTTATGTGCTGTGCTCTCAAATCCAAGGCTCCTTATTGATGAAAGTCACAAGCTAAAAACTAGTTTGGGAATATTGGATGAGTAGGCACTAGATAGTGATTTTATGCACAAACTTTCCTGCATTCATTAATTGTAAAGGCTTGTACTTATGGATGGATAGTTTGGTATCCTTATTACATATAAATGTTAAACCACTAAACATCACATGATCACTATCTCATACTAGCACAATAATTGTTATAAACAATTCAAAATACAGCAAAACTCTCCATATAGTAGTGCCATCTTGTGCTAACAAGAGCAATCAATGGATGCCAGAAGGCTTGTGCATAAAATCCCTATCTAGTGCCTACTCATCCAATATCCCCAGACTAGTTTCTGGCTTGTGGCCTTCATCAGTGAGGAGCCTTGGATCTGAGAGCACTGCACCTAGATCTTAGGATCTAATGCAACCCTCCAGCACCCACCTTTTAACTCTATTTAACTACAAAACTATGAGAATGAAATTGAAAACACTATTAATATTTTCAATCCAAGCTCAATAGCTTATGTAGTCATATGGGTCTGAACTCAATTCAGTACCCATACATTTTGGTTTCTTTGGCTCTTTAACAACCATAGCCACCACTATCCTATTGATTGCTCTTGTTAGCACAAGATGGCACTACTATATGGAGAGTTTTGCTGTATTTTGAATTGTTTATAACAATTATTGTGCTAGTATGAGATAGTGATCATGTGATGTTTAGTGGTTTAACACCAATCCTGCCTAATAGGATAGTGGTGGCTATGGTTGTTAAAGAGCCAAAGAAACCAAAATGTATGGGTACTGAATTGAGTTCAGACCCATATGACTACGTAAGCTATTGAGCTTGGATTGAAAATATTAATAGTGTTTTCAATTTCATTCTCATAGTTTTGTAGTTAAATAGAGTTAAAAGGTGGGTGCTGGAGGGTTGCATTAGATCCTAAGATCTAGGTGCAGTGCTCTCAGATCCAAGGCTCCTCACTGATGAAGGCCACAAGCCAGAAACTAGTCTGGGGATATTGGATGAGTAGGCACTAGATAGGGATTTTATGCACAAGCCTTCTGGCATCCATTGATTGCTCTTGTTAGCACAAGATGGCACTACTATATGGAGAGTTTTGCTGTATTTTGAATTGTTTACATATAAATGTTATAGTGATCAACTTCTTAAATCTTCATATTTGATGATTTTCAAAAATTTTGAGGTTTTTTTTATTGATTCAAATTTTTTTACTACGTTTATGAATATGAAATTAAATAACAATATTGAATAGCTTTATTATAACTCGAGAATTCAAAAAATGTTAGAGCGCCGGAAGTACCAGAACGGAAATTTGGCCAAGAATTGTGCGTTTACAGACTGACACTCTACAGAAGCAATAAACTGTGCTGACTACCAACATGAATTCAATTTACTAACTGAAATGATTGTCGAAAAATGCAATTAAAATAATCATTTTCATGTAAGAATATATGTGAATGCTCTTGCATGTTTTTAGTTCACAAAACTATTTATGAACAATTAAAGTCGTTTTCTTTGGCTTATGTGACATTTATAAGTACGAAGTTAAAAAATATAATTGTTAAAGATTATAATATAGGATTCCGATGACTTTTGTGGTTAAATAGACTAATAAATAATTCAAAGAATAGTGTGGAAGAAATGAATAGGTATGAAGTGGTTTATTTAATTGCCTGCAAATAAATTGATTGTAATGCTATTTATTACAGTGAAACGAAGGCTAAGGTATTAACGCGATTGCAACAGCATATTTATCAATATAAAAATATCTAAAAGTGATTCGCATGTTAATCCTGTTTTTTCAAATCATGAAAGTAGTTGTGGACATGAGTTTTATCCTCAAAATATCAGTACTGTGTGCAATGAATCAAACTATAGAAAGAGGAAGTTGAAAGACGCTTGATTTATTGCAAAGTCTAAAAACGTTATCAATCACTGAGCATGCGCTGGAAAATTAACCGTTCAGTTCCAATATGTCGCCATAAATCCGATATACGGTACCAAAAGCGCTTGGAAAAATAGTTTTAGTGGTTAATGTTTTTTAAAATTTTTGCTATTCTGTTTATCACAGTTTATATTTGAAGAATAATTTTCATTATCTGTCAGAGGTTTTGTTTTATTTATTTATGAACAATTATTATATATTCATTTTATTATTATTTCCCTCTTTTACACCCTCCTCCCCTGCACCCATACGTAGGTGCATGAAAATCTCGTTTACTACATTAACAACAATAAAAGTATTTTATTTATTATAGTGGTTAATTAAATGTATTGCAATTACAGTGAAAGCATGTTCGTAGTAAAATTATATTATCGTATTTTTAAAAATGTCCTAGAAACAACTTCAATGACAAATTTCACTTATGGATAATAGATTTTTTTTTTTGAAGTTCTTAAAAATTTTTTTTTTTATAACATTATAAATTAGATTTTTTCAATGTTTATATTAGGTTCTTAAATCATAGCCTAAATCTAGAAATGGTCAAACATCTGATTTTTCATTTTATTTTAAGAATGCGACCAAAATTCATTTAGCAGTCAAAGACATCAAAAACAAACTTTACTTTGAACAAATTTATTGTTATGAGTTGATATTTGCATTGACTATATTTGGAAGTTATTTTAGGAATTTCAAAATTAAATTTTGCTTGTTTTTAAACAATATTTTTACTGTCAACTACTATAATTAAATAATACGGTTGCTAATTATAATTTAATGAGCATACAGTGTTAGTTTGACTTCAAAGTGGGTCTTAATTTATCATCTAATTTAATTGCTCTGCATGATAGGGTAGTCAGCCAGGTTCCTGCTCTGGCATTTCCAATACTCAAATTTTTTTTAAGAACTTTTGAGCAATAAAGCCATTAGACTATTTATTTATATATATGGACAATTGAAATCTTAAACTGGATTCCAAGAGACTGTAAAAGATGCAGAAAGAGACCACATGAGAGATGGATAGATGAAATAAGAAAGTGTGCAGGGGTGATGTGGAGAAGAAAGGCTAAAGATCGGAGAAGATGGATTGAACTTGGGGAAATCTTCATACTGTAGTGGATGGATAATGGTTGATGATGATGGACTATCTGTGCACATATATAGATATACTTATTATTGTAAATAAAGTTTATGAAGAAATTGTGATTGAGGCAGACAATACAGTATTACCTCACTTGATATACGCACTCTAGAAAATTAGCATACAGATTAATAAATGAAGTTGATATGTGCTAATTAGCACTGTTATGTAAATGACTAACAACAATCAATAATTAAACAATCGATAAAGTGCAAGTTGAGCATGGAATAAACCAGAGCCATGCGTATAGATTTAAAATGCAAATTGGAATCTCAAAGACACACACACTATATTTATATATTGGCGGTATGTGAGGAAACTTTATCCCGCACGACAAATAGTTATTAAACACTTTTCCAACAGTAAATTGTACTCTATTATTATTTTCATTTATTATTATTTTCATTATCAATCCATCTATCTTGCATGTAGTTTTTTTTTACAATCACTTGGAATCCAGTTTATAATTTCAATTGTCGAATATGTTCAGTCCAACTCCACTTCAGTTTCTTAATTATTTCAATTATGTTCTCTTACCCATGTATTTCATTTTTGATCTCTTCTTGTTACTCCTGACATGTATATGTTTCTACTTCTTTGATTGGTCTGAAGTATCTGTTGCTCTTCTGTTAAATGTCCATGTTTCAGATCCATAATTAAAACTTGGAAAATGTATTTATTAGTAAATAAGCAATTATTTTACCTAGCGCCGTGTTTACAATTATATTACATTCAAATATCAGCCTTTCAAGCTAATTGAGCACACGCCTTTTGAGAGTGTTAAATAAATGAATACTTTCCTCTTCAATCCAAGATATAGTATTTATGTAGGAATAAAAAGAATCCTTTTATTTCTACGACTCAAATTCTTTTATATGAGCGTGCTCAATTAGCTTGAAAGGCTGATATTTGAATGTAATATAATTGTAAACACGGCGCTAGATAAAATAATTGCTTATTTACTCATAATTAATTTTCAGTAAGAATGACGTTTAGTAAATTCTAAGTAATTTCACCGACGTCATTCAGTCAAAAAACATCGTAAATGGTAATTTAAAGTGAGAATTCTACTCACGCTCTCCTCAACAGTACTTTAGATTTGCTCATATAAAAGAATTTGAGTCATAGGAATAAGAGGATCCTTTTTATTCCTGCATAAATACTATATCTTGGATTGAAGAGGAAAGTATTAATTTATTTAACACTCTCAAAAGGCGCATGCTCAATTAGCTTGAAAGGCTGATATTTGAATGTAAAACATATTTATTAAAAATGTTCCTTTTTAGTATTAAATTATTTCTACAAAAAGCACTCCATTATGTTTCTTTTTAATTTTTACTTTTAGTCACCCTGTCATACATTCTTCTCAATATTAAACGTTTTATTATTATTATGTAATCTAATTGTTGCTGTTGAATTTTTATAAAATTCTTCAGAATATGATTATCCTGGGCCTATATCTTGATTATCCAATGCTTTAATCACTGAAGAAGTGCTTATACAATCAAATTCCTTTTCTTAATCTACAAATCCAAAGCATAATATTAACACAGAATTCATTGGTCCTTTTTATAACTTCTCTCAATACTTGAATATCATCCATTGTACTAAAATCACTTTTAAATTCAACTTCTTCTTTTTTGGATGGTTAAAATCCAAAGTTTGCTGTAGATGAATCGTAGTTATTTTGGTAAAAATTGTATGTAGAACTGATAGAACCCTGATAAGTCTATAATTTCTAATATCTTTTTTATCACCTTTTTTGAATATTAATACTGCATTCTTCCAATCATCTGGAGCACTCATCAATTGGTCCAGATTATTATCTTCCCCACACATATATAATCAGTGCTCAGTTTATATTAAGATAGCAAATCTTCATATTTTAATGGACAGGCTTCAATCTACTCCAACCTCCAACTTTTCAGTCATCCATATCATTGAAAATCTGATGATGAAAACCCAAATCCCATGCTGATGCCAATATTATTGCCATGCCTATGTTGAACTCAAGTTACTCTGACCCCTCATGTATAGGACCTTATCCATTTAAATACATAGAAGAGGGATGGGCAGGATACAAGCTTTATGTGTAAACATTTGAAAAACAGGCACTCTTTACAAACCTGGAGATTAATTTGATAATGTCCTATACATGAGGGGTCAGAGTAACTTGAGGTCAATATGGGAATGGCAATAATATTGGCATCAGCATGAAATTTGGGTTTTCATCATCAGATTATTAATGATATGGATGGCTGAAAAGTTGAAGGTTGGAGTAGATTAAAACCTGTCCATTAAAGTATGAAGATTTGCTATCTTAATATAAACTGAGCACTGATTATATATATTGTGGGAGATGATAATCTGGGCCAACTGATGAGTGCTGGTTTAGCATGAAATACGTCTATGGTGATTATTTATTTTTTCTACATGTGTGTGGTAGTGTGTATTGGTTGTATGAGATAGTGTGGATAGATGGAGGGTGCTTGAAAATTTTAGTATAAAGTTACTTCTACCAAAAGCACTCCAACCAAGTTTACTTCTATGATTAATTTTATCCATTTTATTTCCATCTGTATTAATAATCTGACCAAGGTATTTGTAACTGTTAACTTCTAATTCATCATAATTAGTCTTTATTCTCATATTTTGAGAAAATTCATTAAACATTATTTTAGTTTCTTTAACATTTATCTTTAGTCCTACTTTCATCTGATAACTCCTGCAACATTTTCTACAGCTCTAAAGCAGTATTTGCAAAAACAACTATATCATCTGCAAAATCTAAATGACTTAAATAATCTCCATTTACTTTCACTCCTTTAGCTTCCCATTTTAATCCTCAAAATACTTCTTGCAGCACTGCTGTAAAAAGTTTTGGAGATATAGTCACCCTGTCTTACACCCTTCTCAATGTTGATTTTTCCAGTAGCATTATGTAATCTAATTGTTGCTGTTGCATTTTTATAAATATTCTTTAAACTATGACAATATTCTGGATCTATACCTTGATGATCCAATGCTTGAATCACTGAAGAAATGTTTATAGAATCAAATGCCTTTTCATAATCTATAAATCCAAAGCATAATGGCAATTCATATTCATTTGTCCTTTTTATAACTTGTCTCAATACCTGGTGTGTAACGGGCACATATGACGTTACATTATTTTTTTTATTATTAAACATAAAAAAATAAAAGTTTGCAAATAAAACTTCTTTTTTTAAGAATCAAAAATTGAAAATTAAAATTCTATACTAAACTCATATATATTTAAAATCGCACAGATGAGAAATTAAAAAAAAGAAACGTTATTAAAAAAAAGAAAAAGTATTTAAAACTAAATTTAAAGATAAAAATATATCTAAGTTTGTACAAAACAAATTAATTAATGTTATTGAAAAAAAAAATGGAAATGATTATTTTAATTAATCCAAGTGAACTAGCCCTTGGGCATTTAAATGTATAAGCAACGGTCAGATAGGAAAACAATAGAAATTAATGGCCAATGAAAGAAATCCATTGGGAAATTGGACCTCAATGGAAGAATCATCATCATCGATGATGTAATGTCCATTGGATCCTAAAGTTACATATAAAAGAAAAAGTTTGAAAATAAAATTGACAAGTGAGTCAAGAAAATTTAAGAGAAGACGGAACTGTATTAAGTCGGAGAGTTAGAGGTAAAGGGATTGAAAGACGCACTTTCAATTCCTTCAGTTGTTGTAAAAAAGAAAAAGAAAATGAAACATCGCTTTTCCTAAAAGAGGACCACAGGATCATCGGGGGATTTAACAATGAATAAATAAAACGGCCAACAGAATACCAATCTCTTTATGACGGCGTGGGAATTCACGTTCAAACGGCAAGCAACGGATAAAAAGGAACGTTTTAAAATTGTAAGAACTTTATGAACTCTCAGCTTTAAATATATTTCTAAAACTCCAGTATACTAAACAATAAGAACTTTAATTCTAAAACTTGTTCCGTATTTAAAATAATTGCAATAGAATCCTATCTGACCAAGTGAATTTATTAATAAGTAATTTTATTTAATGTATTTCTTTTGTAAAATCATTTCCATTTATTTATTTATTTTTTTTGTTCTTTAAGTTTTTATTATGATTTTTGTTTTTCGTTAAATGTTAAACTTAAGTTGGGCGTAAATGGCTATATAGATTTGTAAAGTTTTATTAGGGGAAGGTAATCTTAGGTTATTTGTTTCATAGTTAAATTAGGTCAATGGATTGGATATATTGGTGTAATTAGTAGATGTAGTACGAGATTCACTACAGGCAGAATCGCTTTATATGCCGCACACTTCCTTTTTGCCTACGGAATGCAATCGTAAGTCGGCAAAATGACCGCAGTCCTTTTCTATGGAGTTTTTTTTTTATTGCTCTTCTCGTCAGATAGATGTAGTATTCCTATCTGACGAGAGGCAATTTCTTCTCTTAACCTATTTTGTGCTGGTATATTCATGTTACATTGAATGCATCGATATATCAGATGGATTGACGTTGGTTTAACTGCAAACTTTTGGTCTAAGGTTAAATAAGGGATAAAATATTTTCTTTTCAAATGCAAATCTATGTAGTCTATTCATACTCGACACTCTAAATAAAAATGCATTAAAATTAAGTTGGGTATAGACGCTTGCATGGATTCGTTAGTGGTTACTTATGTTTGTGGTTTTCATATTCGATTAGAATATATAAGTCATCGATGTCAATGCGGCATCTTATGATGAATGCCATTGGGTTTCTTGTATTCCCTCTGCAATTGACGTTATCAATGACTTTGTATTTTGATCGGTTATGTTTATTTTGAAATGTTTTTAACCGTGTAATCTATGTAACCAATCTATACTCAACATTTTAAAACAAACTTTCATAAATCCATCTGTGCGAACTTATAAAAATTAAAATGTAAACTTATAATATAAAAATTAAAATGTAAATTTAAATTTTAAAATCAAGTTAAAATCCAAAGTAAAAGTTATTCTAAAATAATGCTAAATTTTATATATATATATATGCGTAAATAAATGTTTGTGTGTTAATTTCTGGCAGTGGCTTATTTTATTCCTTTTTTAATATTGAAATGTATCTTAGACAAGAATTTATTATAAAATATAAATCTCTGCTGTTCCACTGAGCTAGTGACAATGGGCTAACAACCGCAATCAATATAAAATAAAATAAAATAAAAAATTTTTTTTTTTACTTACGTATCTGCATACTATATAAATTTTCTAGGTTCAAATGCCTAGTGGTGCCCTGTAGTGTAGATACGTTAAGTCTTATTCCGGATCGTTATACTGGATATGATCTACCATACTAAAACCGCTTTTAAATCTAGCTTGTTCTCTTGGTTGATGGTAATCCAATATTCTCTGTAGACAAGTTGTAATTATCTTGGCAAAAATTTTGTATAAAACTGATAAAAGGCTGATAGGTCTGTAATTTCTAATATCTTCTTTATCACCTTTTTAAAATATTAATACTGCAGTCTTCCAATCATGTGGTACATCTTTATCATTTAGACATTTGGTATATAACTTTGCTAAAAAAAATTCTATTTTTTTACTTGCTGTTTGTAATATATCAATTATAATTCCATCATTACCTAGAGCCTTCCCTTTCTTCATACGTTTAATTGCATGTCTCACTTCTTCATTTAAAATTCTGGGCAATTCAGAAGATATAATAGATATAAAAGGTACTTGTTCTTTATTACGATATAATTCTTGATAAAAGTCTTCTACCCATTTCATGATGTCATCTCTCTTTTTAGTAATAATTCCATCTTTTTTTTTCTTAATACAGATATAAATTTCCTACCAATACCAAAATGTTGTTTTACACTCTTGAGACTTTTATTCTTTTTTACAGCTTTCTTTGCTAGTTCACAGTTATACTTTCTTATATCATTTTCAAGTCTTTTCCATACCATTTTACAAAATTCGAGATATTCAATCCTTTTTAATGCAACATTTTTGTATATCTTCATATTTCTTTTTTCTTCATAAATTCTCTAGTCTCAGTAGAAATTTTATTGGTCAATTGCTTCTCTTTTCTACCAGCTATCTTTGTTGCAGTTTTTAAAAGTGTGTCAGTTATTTTCATATTAATTTCATTCAAATATGAATCATGTTTAAATTCTACTAATACTTGAAACCAATTTGTAAGTTCTAATTTAAATTCATTAGAATGTTTCTGAAGATTAGGAATATCGACTGTAAATATTGTTTTACTTAATAATTTTGTCTCGCTAGTTTTGCATAAGCATGTATCTTACTTCTTACTAATCGATGATCACTTCCTGTGTTAAATTTATTAAGAACATTACAATCTTGAAATATGTATTTTCTGTTAGTCAAAATATAATCCAATTCTGCTGTACCTTCATTTGGATACTTCCATGTCCATTTTCTTTTAACATTTTCTCAAAATAATGATTCATAATATAAAGTTTTTCTTTTTCTGCAAACTCCACATGTCTATGTCCTCTCTCATTTCTATTACCGCAACTAAAATTACCTACAGCACTTTCATCTTTCATTTGTTTACCAATTCTAGCATTAAAATCTCCCATAACAATTTTAAAATGTTGTTTACTCTAATCAAAAAGCCTTTTGTACATCCATATAAATATCTTCTACTATTTCATCACTATGAGAACTTGTTGGGGCATAAACCTGAATTATCTGCATTTGGTATCTGCTATTAAATTGTATAACTAATCTTGCCATTCTATCTGATACACCATCAATCTCCATAATGTTCTTTCACTACCATGCTCTATTTGCTCTTCAAAAATATTGATTTTTAAAGCTCTTCATCAAGCTGCATTTATATTTGCTCATCATTTATATTGATTGGGAAGATTATAAAGTGTGCTTTTTAAAAGAACTATTAATTTCATTTATTCAATGTGCTATTAAAATTTATAATGCTTATTGTATTATTATCCAACACACTATTACAAATTGGTGCAATGTTTATATTATTCATTATACTATTTATTTCATGTTATATATAGAGCTCACAAATAAGCTCTTAGCAAGCTTTGCAGAATATCCCCAACTCCAGACCGGTTTCTGCTATTGGCTTCCTCAGTGAGGTGCTAGGATATTCAAGCATTAGATACAAGCTTGTTAAATTAGGTCATGTGACATATGACTTGATTTCTTTGTAATTGTATTTATTTCATCTACATTAATCCATTTAGAATGGCTATCTTTGTTTGTGTCAGTGATATACACATTTTTACTTATCACATATTTTAGTAGCTGTTATTATTTAAGTCTACAATGTTGTCTGGATATTCCGTGCACAGACTTCAGTTTGTTTGACTTTATCCTGTGTAGTGGTGTGAATATTATTTTATTGGTAAATGGGTATAAAATATTTAGTTTTAATATTTAATTTTATATGCATTATACTCATTTTATGTTTCTTTGTATTATTTTATGTATAGGTTTAACATGTATTGTCAAGTTAAGTTTTCAGAATATTTATCTGTACCAATTATTTTAGAGAGTATTATACTTGTCCCTTTTAGGAGTTATTTGGAATGTGAATAAATGCTTGACAGAGTTCATGAAACTGATGTATATTTTATTATTAAATTGTTTTGTCACA
Organism: Epiperipatus broadwayi; assembly: GCA_028023455.1. Lineage (NCBI taxonomy): Eukaryota > Metazoa > Onychophora > Udeonychophora > Euonychophora > Peripatidae > Epiperipatus > Epiperipatus broadwayi. Next base: position 881,181 of record JAQFVV010000147.1, read on the forward strand.
ATTTTATATGTTTAGTTATATTTACTTGTTTTATCAGTTTTACACAATACTTAGTTGTCATTAGTATAGGAGATAGTTGTGTTATCCCTATTTCATAAATTGTTGTATTATGCCAGTGAGATTTGTTATATATTTGTGATATTAAGCATGCGATGCTATATTTAAGCAATCCCCTCTCTTTTGATGGTTTATTCTCATATTTTATGACTACATCAAAGTCCTAGCTCTTTGTAGCCCTCTTGTGTAGCTGCTTATTCAAGTTTATGCCGTCATTATATTTTTGCCTTTGCTTTCTCAATCCCTTGATGTATTCAGGTGATACATTTATTTAAAATCATGTGTGAAGCTCAACAGTGTCTTTATCCCAGCTTTTTGATATTAAAACATGCAAAAACTCTCTATACATATTGATAAATTGTTTTTCTCTTCACCAGTAAAAATTGTAATTATAAATATGCGACTTTTTTCGCATACATTAGTGAAGCTATAATTATACTATAATGTGTAATATGTCTGCTTAGCGCTTTCGAGATTTTATGTTCAAATCTCATACCAACACAGGTATGCATACAACAGGGTTAAAAATAAAAATGAAGGAACATCAGTGTTCGGGAACCACCAAGCACCTACAGGCCATGTATTCGAACCCATTTCTGCCCAAATAATTTGTACAGAGAAGAGTTATGCCAAAAGAAAAGTCAAAGAAGCTTTTTACATAGCAAATGATCTCAGTGCCATTAATAGAAGAGAGGCATCTCTACAAACAATGGACTAACTAATTAAAAATTCAAACTCATTTGCATATGTGTACAATAAATCACAACAGTCTTCATTTGTAAAACTATGAGTATGAGATTTGAACATTAAATCTCGAAAACGCTAAGCAGACCTATTACACATTATTTTAAGTATAATTATAGCTTCACTAACGTATGCGAAAAAAGTCGCATATTTATAATTATACATATTGATATGTTTGAAGGTGATGTGTGACACCAACCATGCCTTCAGTTGCATTATTGATAAATCAGAGTGTTTTTATGTGTAAATCATGTTGATGTGCTAGCAAAAATATCCAAATATTTTAAAATATTTTTGTTATTAAATTTATAATTGTTCATGTGGCTATATAAAAGTATATACATCTTGTTCAGCATTCATCACTGTCAAAGGATGGTAAGATTTTTATCTTATTTAGTGTTATTGATTATTGTACACACATAAAATGTGACAAACAGAGTAGAAAAAATTCAAAAACTATTAACCACATATTATTTTGCCAAGTGCTTTTGGTACCATGTGCCAGACTCATGGTGACATATTGGAACTAAACTGTTAATATTCCAGTGCATGCTCAGTGGAACACTTTGATTGGTTTATTGCTAAGTCAAACAACATTATCAATCAGCATAACACTAATGTTCCACTGAGTTGAACAATCAATATTCAAATGCATGCTAAGTGGAACACTAGCATTATGCTGATCTATAACATTATTTGACTTAGCAATAAACCAAGCCTCTTTGCTTGGTTTATTGCTAAGTCAAATAACATTATCAATCAGCATAATGCTAGTGTTCCACTGAGTTCAAATGCATGCTCAGTGGAACCCTAGCATTATGCTGATTGATAATGTTATTTGACTTAGCAATAAAACAAGCAAAGGCTTGGTTTATTGCTAAGTCAAATAACATTATCAATCAGCATAATGCTAGTGTTCCACTGAGTTGAACGGTTAATATTCAAATGCATGCTCAGTGGAACCCTAGCATTATGCTGATTGGTAATGTTATTTGACTTAGCAATAAACCAAGCCTTTGCTTGTTTTATTGCTAAGTCAAATAACATTATCAATCAGCATAATGCTAGTGTTCCACTGAGTTGAACGGTTAATATTCAAATGCATGCTCAGTGGAACCCTAGCATTATGCTGATTGGTAATGTTATTTGACTTAGCAATAAATCAAACCTTTGCTTGTTTTATTGCTAAGTCAAATAACATTATCAATCAGCATAATGCTAGTGTTCCACTGAGTTGAACGGTTAATATTCAAATGCATGCTCAGTGGAACCCTATCATTATACTGATTGGTAATGTTATTTGACTTAGCAATAAATCAAGCCTTTGCTTGTTTTATTGCTAAGTCAAATAACATTATTAATCAGCATAATGCTAGTGTTCCACTGAGTTGAACGGTTAATATTCAAATGCATGCTCAGTGGAACCCTAGCATTATGCTGATTGGTAATGTTATTTGACTTAGCAATAAACCAAGCCTTTGCTTGTTTTATTGCTAAGTCAAATAACATTATCAATCAGCATAATGCTAGGGTTCCACTGAGCATGCATTTGAATATTAACCGTACCAAAAGAGCTTGGCAAAATAATATTAGTAGTTAATAGTTTTTGAATTTTTTCTACTCTGCTTATCACATTTTATGTGTTTACAATAATTTACATTATTTGACAAGAGTTATTGTGTTATTTATTTGTGTTATTGAATGCATTTTATATAGTGAGTATATAATAGCAGGTAGAGTTTACTAAAAGTGAGAACTCGACTGAACCCAAATGAAGTCCTATTAAAATTTCAAATTTATTAGTAATTTTTGCTATATTTTAAATTGTAACTCTTTCTTTTTTTATTAGTTTTCTTTTGAGGAAGTTTTTGTAATTTATAAGTTTATTAAATAGCTTAATGTTTGCTTTTTCAATGTTATAAATCTCAATAAATGTTATTTTTAATTATTAATTTTTGCTTCTCTATTATTATCACCTGCATCTTTCAGAAATCTAATCTTTCCATACATATATATTTTATGCATTGATAGTATAAGGAAATATGATATAAAAGTCACATGATTAAAATTATATTACTGATATTAACATCAACGGAGAAGGTTATTTTATTTATCCTAAATTAAAAATGATAAAACCGTTTTATTCACCTATTATGAGATCAGTTTCTTCTATTTTATTTATTTTGATTAAAACTATAATATCATTTTACTTTATTTATCTTGAGTTAAAATCATAAGATTACTTTATTTTTATTTTGATATAAGGTTAGAAGAAAACCTGTTGGTGTGATATTTGGGTAGCAATAAAATCCCTTACTTGCTCATAATATCACAATTTGTTATCTTAGTGTCTATAATTACTTTTTTTTATAATATAAGAGTTTTAGTGTTTAATTTTAATTCTAAATTTAATAATTATTTGATTTATTAAGACACCATCTTATTAAAGGTAAGATCATATTGTATTAATAAGAATAAGACTTGATTATTGAAGAATTCATTATTGAAGGAACCCTGAGATTTGTTTATCAAAATTGTTTTTAAGAAAGAATTAGTAAGCATGAGATTTAATTACCATAAATGTAAATATTTGAAATACAGACACTCTTCATATACCTGGAGCTTAATTGTAAATATATATATATACATGGAAGATGATAATCTGGACCAACTGATGAGTGCTGGTTCAGCACGAAATACATATATTGGTGATTATTTATCTTTTCTACATGTGCGTGGTCATGTGTATCAGTGGTATGAGATAGTGTGAATGGTTGAAGGGTACTTGAAAGTCTGAGTTCAAATCCTCTACATTTACCATAAATGTTTAAAGAAAGAATAACGTTGCATAGAAGACTTGAGTTATTTTAAGAAAGAATTATTATACTTTAGATCTCATTATTTAGGAGAATAATTGTGCTTATAATTGTTCTGTTTTAGAGGATGTGTTAAATGTAGAGATTTAAAAGTAATCTAACATCTTTGTGTAATGTGTTGCATAAGATTTTAAGAGATGTTGTGTTTTGATGAGAGTATCAGAACTCTCTCCTCCTAATATCTTGTTTATTAAAGCAGAGTATTAAAACTCTCCTTTTGATTTGATGTTTGCATTTCTCTTGATGCATTTCTTTTAAAGCAGCATATTGGTCAGGGCTAGTCTATATAGTTTTTAACCTGATCATTCAATTAATCTATATACTTTTATCCTTATTATTATTAGCTGTATAATACTGAGTGTATTATTGCTATGTTTAGCATAATGAGAAGTTTTATCCTCTATCTATCAATCATTCCATAGGTTATAATATATATTTAATTCAAATTTACATACCTTTGATCATTTGTATAATGAAGTGGTTTCTTTGTTCTGTGTAATCTAAAGCTAAATCCACAAGCACTATGATTATGGTGAACTTTACTAAAAATGCACTCTGCTTTAGTTATAAAGAAGAAAGAAAACATTTCATTATGCAGATTAACAACTGTATGTAAATTTGAATTACAAATACTAACGGGAAATCAATAATACATTTATATATATTTAGTGAAGTAGATCACTCTCTTCTCAAGCTATGATCTCAATATATCAAATAAAAATGGGGTATTAATAATTATTAGACTAATAATCAATTATGCAGACAGGAGAATAAAGCAAACATTTATTGACTTTGTTTTAATATTCAAATAGAAGTTGATAACTGTAAATATTAAACTAGCATAGCACATTGTATATATAATTAGTAAAATAAATCACTCAGACTATGAATAAATAACATTGATGAAAAAGGCTATATATGTATTTCAACAAAAAAAAAAAAAACAATAAAAAAGCTATTATAGGTTAAGGAGAAAGTTTGTTTAGCATCAAAGGAATTTGTCAATTAATAGGAATTGATAGTTTCCTAGTAACTCAAAAGGCAAAAGTTATCTCCAGTTATATGCATATAATAATTATTTCTATTCATTATTATAATAACAATCCATAGAAATATTTAATTTCACACACACATATATATATATGAAAAACAAAAACAAGTTATAAATCACGTAACTTGCTATCTCTTGCATTTATGATCAATAGATGAAGTTTTACCAAAACCTCCGTACAAGCGTATTTTGCTTACATAAATGTCAAAAGAGTCAGAATTCACTATCTCTTTCATTGTCTCCACCTTCAGATCAGCTGATTTCAAGCTAATTTGCTATCATCAGTGAAGGGTAGGGGTCAGAAACTAGATCTAAACACTACAAGCGTTTATGCAACAAGTTCCTATCAGTTTGCAAGCATGAATTTTTCAGACATGTAATGTCTTCAAACCCAGCCAGCAAGCCAGATAGCTACATGGGTCTGATATCAGTTCAGTTTCAGCACATAGTCAAAGCCTCTGCAATATATATCATTGCAAAAACCTTCAAAGGTACATTTATGAAAAAACAAAAACAAGTTATAAATCACGTAACTTGCTATCGCTTGCATTAATGATCAATAGATGGAGCTTTACCAAAACCTCCGTACAAGCGTATTTACTTACATAAAAGTCAAAAGAGTCAGAATTCACTACCTCATATATATATAGTTAAAAGGAGGTTGACAACAGTGTGAAATTGTTATTGATATTGGGATTGTCTAAGGGTTTACTGGTTTTTAATATATATCCAGTAACATTACAAGGTACATGTAGATTATGAACACCAAGTGCACATATCCAGATGTTGTAAATTTGCAACAGTAATTCACTATCCAATAATTTATGGATTACTATGTTAAGCCAGTTAAATGGCATGATTTAAACAAAAAATGATCACAACAATTTAAGAATTCATACTTTTAATATGTACTCACCTATATTTTAACATACCAAATAAAAATCTGTTATTTTTATAAATATACAGTTTGCAAGTTAGATTACTAAATCATCTATTTAAAGGTCAGTTAAAAATAACATAATGATGATGACTTGAATTTATAATTGATGATGATGTTATCAGAGTGTCACCAATAAATTGGTCATCAAACAATAATTATCACATTACTAGCTTATTCTTCAGCACATATAATCCATTGTAAAGTATTTGTCTGTAATTCTAGATGTCATTGAATAGAACTTTTAATTATCATGAGCATACTAATTAGTATTTAATCATCATACATGCATTCTAAAATATTTTTTTTATTTTTATAAAATGGAATGAGGAATAAAATAAAATAACGTAATGATTAACAAAATCTTGTTGATACATGTTAACATTTGTACTAGGAGTCAGAGTATTAAACTTATTAAAATATTTTTAAAATGAATATATTAATCTTAAACCGAGGTTTAAAGTTTATATCTGGGCTAGTGATAATATATAGTTTAATAAAACATTAGGAATAATCATTAATTTTTTTTGTCTAGAGAGACTCTATCAAAGTTGTGAAAGGAGTAAATTTAACACCTGTAAATGAAAATGTAATAAAATAGTAATTCTGAAAATAAACTCCTTTTTTTAAAGGTATAACTTTTATTTATTCTAATAGTTAAATATTATTTAGAGATCATTACAACATGTTTCCAATACAAATATCCAATCATATTGACTTTAACTATCCTCATGTGCGAGGCATTCTGAATCAACTGGCATTTGGCAACATAAATAATGACCATGTGTCCACAAAAATCCTTGATTGTGCAATTGATTTATCTTTGTCTTTAATTCTTCTAATTATATTTATTAACAATTATGTCAAATTATTAGCTGGCTGGTCAAATAACAATTTACATTTTATTTTCCACATCAAGAAGGATAAGAATGTTGACAACTTAATTAGTGAAAAATACCCTTCTTAATGAAATTTTAAAAGAAAGAATCCGATGATTATCTGTCATTGCATAAGTATTTATTGTCCTCCTGTGAACATCCAGAATTTCACATTGAAATATGATATGTCCTATAGTTTCCTCCATTTTTCTGCATAGTTGGCACATTGGTTGACATTTTTGAAATCTCTTTTATATGCTAGAAATGTATTTGTCAGCAATGCTTGTAAGTTCAGTTGCATGATAAAATCCAAATATTTTCCTTCAAGGTTCCAGTATTTAAATTTAGAGATGATCAGTTTGTTAGTTATCTGAAGTATACCTGGAGTAACACTAAGAGCTACATTGGTCAGTTTGAAGGCTTCCCAATAAGATATTTTTTATCAAAGTATTTGTTGTTAATTTTGTGTATTTTCCTATATAATTGCACATTGCAGTAAACGATGTATCGCTGGGTGGGGGATGGTCTGTGATGTTTATTGGAATTTCACATTCCACATCAGAGAATCTTTGATTAAATTTCTGTATAGCATTGAATGATCTTTGAAAGAGGAACATTGAAATGGAGTGCAATGCCATTCCATTCAGGGTTCTAGGTTTTTGCATTTTCCTTATGCTGATTGTCACTATTCTTCTTCCCCACAAGAGCCTTAAGCAAAGTGAGTTTATTTTCATTTCAAATCTTTTAGCAAGATTAATTGCAGGAAGGTAATTATTAATCCTAGAAAAGATTAACATGTTTAATAGTGAGACTTTCCCATATAGTAACATATATTCTCGAGAGAGTCAGTAATCTTTTGTGTTTTGAATAGTATTGATACTTCAATTTCCCTTCTCATTTCTGAAATAGATTTCGCAATTGCAAAACTTAGAAATTTCTGAGACCCTACCATGAATCCTGAAGAGACCTTCTGGCCTGAGTTGATTTTCCACCCAGCTGATTTACTCATGTTAAATGTTAAACCAAACTCTCTGGTATACTTTTCCACTATCTGCTCTAATTTTGGGATAAATTTCTGGGAAGGCAGGAAAACCATTATATCATCCATGTATGTATGTTTAGTAATGGTAAAAAATACCTGGACATTACCCTCAATTTCTAACAGTAGTAGAAACAAAATCGCACTTAGTGATGATCCCTGAAGGATTGACTGGTAGGGCTTAAATCCAGGTCCCACTCTTCCATCTAGAGTTATGAAAATTTCTCTGTTATATAATAAATTAGCAATCATTCTGATGAAGACTTCTGGTACAGAGTACTCCCTTAGGACTTCCAAAAGGATTTTTGGCCAGGCAGAATGGAAGGCCGCCACAATATCCAATTGGACAATCGGACAAACTCCAATTTTAATATAAAATTCTAATTAAATCACATATTTTTACATGACCTATATTTATTAAAAATTATGTTAAATTCTTATATTAAGAAACTATATATAAACTGATGTATCACTTATCGATGTAGTCTAAATTAAGCAATGAATAATGATTAGAAGATCTCAAGAGAGGAAAAATAGTGAATGAAAAATGCCAGGAGTAAATTGTTCCCATTTCCCTCGCAAACAATTCACAGGTTTATAATTCTAGTCAATATAAATAAATATTAATTAAAAACAATATTTTCAAAGATTACATAAATATGTTAAATATTACAAAAAAAAAATAACATAATTAAATGTATAAATGAAATAAAATACAGATTTTAAAATTAATAAAAATGAATATTTAAGTCTATAAACTTTATTAGATAATGAATTTTAATGTTCTCACCTAGAGTTTTAATATCCTAGTTGCAACTGTATAGTTTGCTGCAAGTACGTTTGAATTTGCAGGCTCATTTAAAAAAAAAAGGATGCATTTTTTTGATTTAATTCATTCTGGTTTGCTTTCTCATGAACAACATTATTTCTTAATATTTTCAGATTATTTTTTATTTTTAGCAAGCAGAACTATATATATGATTTTTACATATTTCACGTGAAGTCTTTATTTAAAAGCACTATAACATCACATGATCACCAATTTCTATGCATATACAAGTTGTTAAAACAGTAATGTGATGTGATGTATTATGGCTTCTCCTTAAACGAAGTCAAGAATATCTCAGCAATTATGCCCAGATAAACCTGTTAGCCACTTTATTTTACATTCCCCTCTCTAAATTTACCCATAATCTGCTCTATCCCATTTCCACAACATAATCTTTGTCAACTCTATAACCTTTATATCTAAATCCCCCTTATCATTTCCCAAACCCAGCATAAAAACAAGAAATTCACTTTCTGTATAATCACTCTTTTCATATTTATTTCCCCACAACTTCATTATATGTACCCTTTCCGTTTTCAAACATTTACATTCAATTAACAAATGCCTAATATTTTCAATTCCTTCCTTACATAATTTACAAAATAAATCACCCATATTTTTCCATTTACATATATATTCTTTTGTAGCTAAAGATCCCGTTCGAGCCTTAAACAATAAACTACTTTCCTTACTATTATCATATATTACTCTTCACACAGTAGTGCCACCTAGTGTAAGCCTTAGTAATCAATGGATACAAGAAGATTTGCGCACAAAAATTTCTACCTAGTGCCTACTCATCCAATATCCCTCGACTAGTTTCTAGCTTATGCTTTCATCAGGGAAAAGTCTCGGATCTGAGAGCACTGCATCTAAAGTTTACTACTGTTTTAACAGCTTGTACAAGCATAGGAAGTGGTGATCCATGTGATGTTTTAGTGATATGGTGACTGTAGTTTTTTAAAAAAAACCAAAGACACTAAAATGTAGAAATACTGAACTGGGTTTGGATCTACATGACTATACAAGTGAATGAGCTTGAATTGAAAACATTATTGTGTTTTTATCTTGAGCTCTTAGCTTTGTTGTCAACTAAATAGATAAAAAATGTGTGCTGAAGGGTCACACTAGATTTTAAGATCTAGGTACAGTGCTTTCAGATCCAAAGCTACTTACTGATGAAAGCCACAAGCTAGAAATTAGTCAGGGGATGGGGATTTTATGCACATATCTTCTTCCATCTATTGGTTACCAGTACTTGTATTCGGTGGCACTACTGTACAAAGAGTTTGATACTGTTTTAAGATTTTATTAACCACTAATTTCTATTCAGAATCAATTACAACATCAGGGGAAAGAAAAAGTCTGACACAAAGGAGTGGAGGTTAGGCAAAATTACATTTTGGTCTATCAGCATTAGTGAATTCAGGTTTATCTGCTTATTCTGGTATACATGCTGCGTATTTTCTATATAGGTACTAGACTAATAGTTTCCTCTTTGATGTGAATTAACAGACATTTCTTGGAGGCTGGCACTTTGCTTGCCATTAAATTAGATTACAAATACAAGACCTGTAGAAGTCCCTACTATTGCATTTTTACACGCATATTCTTGAGGTTACAGCCTTAGTAAATATTACTAACATAGGTTTAGTAAATGAATGATTTCTGCTTGAACATTAATTAACTATACTATTTGAATCCAGTCTTTATATATCTTATCAACTAATAATTGTGACAAAACAAAATATACATCTTTGTTTTAAGAAATTAAAATGGAAGTAATGTATATCTTGCACTGAACTATGCAAATGTTATTAGGTTATGATTTTATACTACTACATCTTTGATTTATAATTTGGTGGTACTTTTTAATTATCATTAATTAATTAACTTATTATATTTTTATCTCTTCATAAATAAATTCCTATTATCTAGTTCAGAATTATTTCTTGATAAATTGTTTATTAATTGTCAAACTTTCTATAAGCTCAGGCTTGCATGTAACTAAAGAATGCCTTTGTGCAAGGTAAATTTTATGCCCCCCCCCCCATCCATTCTATGAAATAAAATTTGTAAATTAAAATATAATTTTTCTGGCACTTTCACAAGAAAACTGACCTGGGCCACCTGATGAGCGCTGGTTCAGCATGAAATGCATCTTGGGGGTCATTTGTCTTTTATTATATCTTTATTTAAGTGAATTTAAAAAGAATGGGGAAGTATGGAGGTGCTTATTATATCTGTAAGAAAAACTTGAAAATATAGCTTTAATCATTTAACGTGTTTGGTACATATCATACATGTTTTATTCATTTGTTTCTATAAAATATACATGAATAATAAAACACATGTTAAAATAAAGTAAAACATTAATGTTCTGAAAAAATAATTATTGAAACAATAATTAAGTAATACCTTAAAATAAAAATATTTATTCTATTAACCTACTCATTCAGTGTACTGAATATTTTAAAATAATTATTGAAACAATAATTAAGTAATACCTTAAAATAAAAATATTTATTCTATTAACCTACTCATTCAGTGTACTGAATATTTTCTATATAAATAACTAGAGGGATTTGAACTTAAAAGTTTTCAGTCTATATTAGTCCTTTACTCCATCTCAAACAAACAATACACATGATATAGTGGTCACGTGTGTTGGTTGCTTGAGATGAAGCAGAGGATGAATATAAACTGAAAACCTCCAAGTTCAAATCCCTGTAATTACTTAAATATTTATTTAGAAAATTTGAAATTGTTTTTTTTTCAAAAGTTTTCATAATATTTTTTGGACAATCTTCTGCAAATAGGACAATTTTGCACTGCTCCCCTCCTCTTCTTGGGCAAAGCTATGATATTACACAAGTAATTAAATAATATATGTTACTTACTAAATGGTATGTATGTCCAGAATATGATTCTTTGGAATGCTTAACTTTTGAACTGCATCTCAAGACTTAATCTTTGTTTATTTAAAAACCCATTGAAAATCTCTTATGCATAAACCTATTCACATTTTTTATTAGGTGCTTTACACTATTAATAATAATAATTTACTTATATATATAATCCAATATTTTAAATTTTCATATTGCATTGTTTATTGATCATATAACTTTACTATTTTATTAGAATCAGCCATAGTAGATCAATTTTAAATGACACAAGTGATAAAACTCTTAATCGCATTCACACCTTCTTGTTCGTCCCGTGTTTGAAAAATCCTTTCATTATTTTTAATTCACAAAAAAACTTGTTTACATTTATTATTAAAATTTTTTTATTTATTTATTTTAATTCAATTAAATCCTGCATAATTTTATTTTTAACACTTATTAATAACTAAGTCATATTATACATTTTATTATGGAATTTGATAATTAGGTATTTAATCAGGAAAAAATTTTAAATTTTCTTAGATTGTTTACTCAATACATTTTTAGAAACCATTAAAATCCCTTGCGTTTCATTTTGTTCATTCATAAGTTATATTATGAAACTTGTTAAAAATTAAATATTTTATTTAGATATGTTTCTTGTAGAGAACAAGTAAAAAGCTAATACTGCATTTAAAAAAAAAAGATAATATTGTTATTAAAAATAGGAAATTAGGGACTGGTTTCTATCCGATTTTAACTCCCCGTGGAGAAGTGTAAGCATAAACATATAACCAAAGACATGTGAAAAAGATCTATGATCTCCTGGATGCACATTGCATGCTGAACCAGCACTCATCAGATGGCCCAGATCACAATATCTTACATATAACTTTAACATAGTTCAGTATATCTACAGATAACCATTTACTAAGCCAAAAAACATCACATGACCACCACCTCTTATGCTTGTGTATAACTGTTGTTAAAACAGGCAAAACTCACTATACATAGCTTGCTGTGTGTGGCAATATGTATAGTGAGTTTTTCCTGTTTTAACAACAGTTATACACAAGCATAAGAGATGGTGGTCATGTGATGTTTATTGGCTTAAAACCAATCCTGCCTAATAGGATAGTGGTGGCTATGGTTATTAAAAAACCAAAGACACCAAAATGTATGGGTACTGAATTGGGTTCAGACCCATATGACTATATAAGCTAATGGGCTTGGATTGAAAACATTAAAGTGTTTTCAGTTTAAGACTCATAGTTTTGTAGTTAAGTGGAGATAAAAAGTGGCTGCTAGAGGATTGCATTAGATCCTAAAATCTAGGTGTAGTGCTTTCAGATCCAAGGCTCCTCACTGACGAAGGCCACAAGCCAGAAACTAGTCTGGGAATATTGGATGAGTAGGTACTAGATGGGGATTTTATGCACAAGCCTTCTGGCATCCATTAATTACTCTAGCTCGTGGTCTTCAACCTTTTCACACCTGCGGCCCGGCAAAAATAAGGATAAGATTTTGCGGACCGGCAGAAGTTTGCAGATAAATTTTCGTAAAGATGTAACCTGCTTAGCCTTAGATAAACATAATTGTTATAACTGACCAAAACAGCACACTAGTTATTGTGTATTGTAATGGTGTTGCTTACCTTCACATGCTGAACACAGAAAACAGTATAATACCAATCGTTTTCATTAATGTGTTTGCATTTCTATGTTTATTATTTCATTGTTAAAACATTCAAAAATAAAATGTTATTCACCTGAATGTTAGGAAATATCATAGCTAGTGCAATTACATGGCAATGATTATGATAAATGTAATATCTGTATTTAATGTTAAATATACAAGATGGTTATATATATAGAGGTTGTCTTTTGATAGTAGTAAGGGCAAAATAGAAATCACGTAATTAATCACTGTACAGTCAAAAAAAAATTCGCCGTATTTTAAATCTGAAAAAATAAAATGAAATGTGTAAAAGTCTGAAGTTTTGATGTTATTGTAATTTTTTTTTTTTTGTGCTGGTGTGTTGAAAGGATCAAAAAATGTAATTAATAGGAAAAGTTTTTTTTTAAAAATGGTAAAATAGATATCGCGTAATAGAAATAACGCCAAAAAAAAAAAAAATCGCAAAGTTATTTTTTGTTTGTTTTTATTTTTTAAAAAAGATTAACAGAAATTGGTTTTAAAAATAAAAGTTTTAGTATATTAGCAGTATACAAATAAAACCAAAAAATATCGTAGGCCAAAAAAAAAAGTGGGCGTATATTTAAACAAACAAAAAAAAAAAAACGAAACTTGAAAAAGTCAAAAGTTTTGATCTTGTTTTAACACATAAACAATGCCAACAAGCGACCGTGAGTGGCTATCAAAAGACAACTGGAGTTTGTTTAATAAAAAACCTTTTTTTTTTTTAAATTTTGAATTTTTTTAGAAAAATAATAAATTTAATTCTATCTCTCCATAAACATCTGTGATAAATAGAAAAACAAATTAATTTATGTATGATTGATTAGATTTCGTTTTTGTTCTGTTTCTTATTTTTTAACAGGGTAAAAATGCGATGAAAAAATAAATAAAAACTGTTTATATTAATTAAAAGTTTAAAATCTTATTATTTTGTTATTACTAACTTTCTTGCCAGTCTAGCGTGACCTGGCAGAAAACCTCCGTGGCCTGGTGCTGGGCCGCGGCCCGGTGGTTGAAGACCACTAAAAAAAAAGAAAATGAAACTTGAAAAAGTCAAAAGTTTTGATCTTGTTTTAACACATAAACAATGCCGACAAGCGACCGTGATTGGCTATCAAAAGACAACTGGAGTTTGTTTAATAAAAAACCTTTTTTTTTTTTAAATTTTGAATTTTTTTAGAAAAATAATAAATTTAATTCTATCTCTCCATAAACATCTGTGATAAATAGAAAAACAAATTAATTTATGTATGATTGATTAGATTTCGTTTTTGTTCTGTTTCTTATTTTTTAACAGGGTAAAAATGCGATGAAAAAATAAATAAAAACTGTTTATATTAATTAAAAGTTTAAAATCTTATTATTTTGTTATTACTAACTTTCTTGCCAGTCTAGCGCGGCCCGGCAGAAAACCTCCGCAGCCCGGTGCTGGGCTGCAGCCCGGTGGTTGAAGACCACTGCTCTAGCTTGCTGTGTGTGGCAATATGTATAGTGAGTTTTGCCTGTTTACAGTTTAATTAATAAGTGTCAAACTTATTTCCCTCATAACATCGACACTAATCACTTGATTGAAGTATATTAGTAATTTTTATTAGTCATTCCTTAGACTAGAGATTATACACTTAATGAATAATATTTCTGCAGTATAATTTTTACTACCCCATGTTCACGCAAAGTAGAGACCGATTTCTATCCACATTTAACACCTTTGTAATCCAATACTTATTTAATTCTTTTTTTCAGGACTTGCAAGTTGATGTAAACATGTTTGCCATGTTTATTAAGAAAAGAATTTTTTATCCATAAATAATATGCTTATCATGCTTTTAACTATTCATTAGTCAATAACAGGTGATATCTGTTATAGAAGGGCATTCAAATACTCCCTGAAAAGTGTTTAATATACATAATCCACTTTTTTGGAAAAGGAATACAAGTCTCTTTCTTATAATTAGAGATTGCATGAAATCACTAAAACAGGAGGAACATCATAAATTAACATTTGCAAATCATATGAAATACCCTCACAAATTATTGATAATTGCAGAATTTTGGCTCTGAAATTAAATGCAAAATACAATAAGAAAATAGCCTTACTGGCTAAAAAACAAGAAATAAATTTAAATGACATGATAAAAAATAACTTTTGTAAACTTCATTAATAACAACCCCCCAGATAATATTAAGAATATTTAAGAATATAGATTCACATTTGAAGACAGGACATGGAAAAATCCTAGGTTAGAACTAATAGTTAACATGGAAACAAAATATGACAACATTCCGCAAAAAGAGGGCGTGATCAAAAAAGCAATAAATCTGAAACTTAATAAACTGAATAATACAAAATGGTCTAAAGAGATAACTGCTATTAAAAAATATTTTCAGGATAATGACATAATATCATATTATTAAATAGCCAAGAATATGTTCAAAAAATTACAATATAAATCACCAAATTAAAATTCGATAGACACCTATAATTTCAAAAGACAAGATCATTTCTACAATCCTGAGAAAGTTTTGTAACAGCTTTTACTAAAGGCAAATATCTCAAAATATATTCAATTGCTGATTTCCCATCTAGAATATTCGCAAACATTAAGCTGCACAAGATTGATCCCCTAAGAGATTAATGAAAGATTTTAGAGACATATTATATTAAAGCTTCTAAAATGATCCCGAATGACTAACCACACAAATGAAATATACAATAAAAGCATTATTTAAGGATGTGGATAAGGTCAAGGATCTAAATATGGAAACACACTGTAAAATTTTTCCACGAACATAACAGAATTATAAGAGTCCATGACACATCCACAGTCCATTGGAATAGTTAAAGAGACATTGCAAAGATCAAATTATGATTCTAAAAACACTGACTTTATTATTAAGTGTTGAAACTGGTTAAACAGTGATATTACAGTCCTGCCTAATGACAAATACTACAAAATGAAAGAAGGTTGGCCTATAGGATTACCAACAATTGGGATAGTATGCAGTATTGTGCTGATAAAAATTTGAAGAATTAGTGCTTCCAAAAGATTTTGATCAGACACTAAGCTTGCTATATATGAGATACATGGATGGTACATTCACTTGTATGCCAGAAAACCTAATTATAAGATCTTACATGTACTTTGTCATTAAGTTGAACAATAAAACATGAAAATAAGCAAAAAGGCATTAAATTCCTGGATTTATATGTGCAGAGATATGATTCACAATTAGATTATAAGATGATAGTTAGACCTATCCAAAATTGGAGAAGCAATTTATCCTGATTTGATAATCCCTACTGCTCACAAGCTGGCAGGTCTTAAAGCATTTCTATATCGAAACCTTAAACTATGTAAATTTGAATTTGACTACAAACATTGAAGCATATATTAGAGATTTGTGCAATATAGGATATAATGACATGCATGTTATAAATACAGTCAAAACATTTTATTTAAAAATTAAACTGGATGCAAAGCCATGGATACCACAGTCATATACCCTGGAATATCAATAAACTAGAGTAAAATTTGTTCTGATGCATACGTCAGCTTTTAGACCATGCCTATGTCAAATTATTTACTAAACCATACCAAAGGCAGGTTAACCCCAGAGCATCTCCCCTTGAAGTTGTTTAGAAGATCAAATGCAATAATTCCATTTGCAAGGTTATTTACTTTGATAAATCACTTGGAAACATTGCAATTAGGGTTGCCCAGCATAAATATCTTTATAACTGGACTAAAACCAACCCAGCATCCAAGTCTATATTCTTAGAACACAATATCCAATATGTTTCTTTGAGTTATTGAGGGCTAGTGTAGGGTGTTCTGAAAGAAATGACAGAAACCACAAAGTTAAGGAAGCCTGGCACATAACCAATAATGTCCACACTATTAATAAGATAAAAACTTGTACCCCTTTGTCAAAAATATGGATTAGGTAAATTAAATAATTTACATTTTTGCAGAGAATATCTAAATACCTTGGCATAACAGATGCCATCTGTCATAATATTAGATTGATATGAATATGACAAGAGGATGGTTTAAAGCATATTATGCATATTATTTATGGATAAAAATACATGTTTTCTTACTTAGTAAATCAAATTTTAACATCTTGTGGAGTAGTGTAATCATAAACATTCCATTTTACAAACTAGGTTGAAGAAATACAGAGTCAAACTGACCTATAAAATATCTTAAGTTGCATCATATATCTACGGAGAGCAGGGGTTATGCAAAATTTGCTTCTGTCATCCATGCTGTTTTTCCTGCAATTATTTTCACCTTGTTCCTTTTGCATCTTGGTCTTACTATAATGTGGTCACTCTTATTGAATTCAAGAGTATTTCAGTTCATCAGGTTTAGTGGATTGATTTTCCACAGTTCATCATGATTAGTGGATTGACTTTTCACAGTTCAATTAGTGGATTAACTTGCCACAGTTACTTATAATCTAGATCAGTGGTCTTTAACCTTTAGTCTGCAGACTGGCACCGGACTGCAGAAGTTTTCTGCCTGTCCATGCTAGTCTGGCAGGAAAGTTTGTAATAACAAAATAATATTTTAAACTTTTAATTAATATAAACAATTTTTATTTATTTTTTCATCTCATTTTTACCCAATTAAATAAAAGAAACAGAATGAAAACAAAATCTAATCAATCATACATAAATTAATTTGTTTTTCTAGTTACCACAGATGTTTATGGGGAGGGGAGGTAGAATTAATTTTTTTTTTTTCTAAAAGAAATTCAAAATTAAAAAAAAAAGTTTTGTATTATACAAACTCCATATATAACTTCAGCTTGTATATTTAACATTAAATACAGATATTACATTTATCATAATCATTGTCATGTAATTACACTAGCTGTGATATTTCTCAACATTCAGGTGAATAACATTTTATTCTTGCATGTTTTAACAATGAAATAATAAATGTAGCAATGCAGGCACATTAATGAGAACGATTGTTATTGTACTGTTTCCTATGACTGCGCAATTTGAGAAAGAGTGTTCAGCATGTGAAGGTAAGCAACACCATTACAATACACAGTAAATAACATGTTGTATTGGTCAGTTATAACAATTATGCTCATCTAAGGCTAAGCAGTTTACATCTTTAAGAAAATTTATCTGTGGACTTCTGCTGGTCCATGAAATCTTATTATTTTTGCCGGTCCGCAGGTATGAAAAGGTTGAAGACCATTGATCTAGATTATCTAAAATCTTATTTCTAGAAAATGGGTATTAACTCAATGCAATTTAAAAATAAAATTAAAATGTGATATATTTAATTCTATTATTCAAATATATATTTTATTTAGAAAAGTCAAATTATTTTGATAAACATATGTTTATAAGCTTTCAAATTAATGACTGTTTTTATTTAACCTACATTTTCTTACAAATATACTGCTTATCTTCAGGTACAATCTTTCTATAAGTAATTAAAATGAACAAAATAGCTTACAGTATATAAATATTTCAAAAAACAAATTAAAGGACCCGAGTGGTTTATGTAGTAATTGCAAAATTTATCTCTATTGCTTCACCTCATCTCTTCTCTGTTTTTTTTAATTTATTTGGTTCTGAAATTAGAATAGTCACACTTGTTTACAAGTGGCTACTATTAATGATAATGATGTATCATCATTGTATTTAATCATTTTCAGTACATTTCAGAGTAAAGGTATCTCTGAGTTTAATTCAATTTCTCCAATCTGTAACCTCTCTTCTCCACATCACTCCAGCACATTTTTCTTATTTCATCCATCCATCTCATATGTGGCCTCTTTCTAGGTTTTTTGAATTTCTTGGAAACCAGTTTATAATTTCAACTGTCCACTTACTATTATCTCTTCTTGCAATATATTAAGACCAGTCGTCATTTCAGTCTCTTAATTCTTTCAGTGATGTCAGCAACACCATTTTGTTCTTTCATCCATATGTTTAATTTCAAACTCTTTTTGCTACTACTCAAATACATTTTCCATACTTCATTGAATAGTCTGAAGTATCTGAATTGCTCTTTAGTTAAGTATCCAAATTTCAGAACTGGTAAAACACATTTATTATAAACCTCCTTTTCAAACATGTAGAAATATTTCCAAAAGCACTCCTACCAAGTTGAATACTTTGATTAATTTTATTTATTATGTTTTCATCTGTATTAATAATCTGACCAAAGTAATTGTAGTTGTTAACTTTTTCCACTTTTTTATTATCAATTTTTATGTTCTTCTTTGAAAAACTCCATTGAACATTACTTTCTTAGTTTCATCTGATAACTCTTCCAAGATTTTCTGAGAATCTGAAGCATTATTTTTTTTTTCATGTGTCATAGCATCAGCCGGGAAGCGAACCTGCTAACCCGGGACAACTGCTTGTAAAGCAGCTGTCACTGACCTCTCGATCACCAATGCTTGCAAAAACAATCACATCATCTGCAAAATCTAGATAACTTAAATAATCTCCATTTACTTTTACTCCTGTAGCTTGTCATTTTAATCCACAAAATACTTCTTGCAAACCAATTATAAAAAGTTTGGGAGATATGAAGTCGTGTTGGACACTCTTCTCAGTGTTAATATTCCTAGTATTATTAAAAAAAAAAATCAAGTCAGATATCACATGACCTAATTCATATAACCTATTCATTGCTGTTGCATTTTGATAAATATTCTTCATAATATGACAATATTTTGTATCTATATTGTGATGACCAAAGTTTTAATAACTGCAGAAATGCCATTTTAAAATCTATTATAACTGTCAGATTTATATAATCAGTAAAACTAATCTTAGGACCAAACAATGATCACTAGCTCGCATGTCTGTGTGTAACGTTGATATAAACAATACCACAAACAATACAAAATCAAACCTCATTACCTATGCCCCTAGGACAATTTTTCACCTGACTACTGCACCTGATGTTAGCACATGCATCCTTTTTCTTATATCCTGCCGAGGTCAGGGAGATACAAGAGACTCTTAGAACTAAAATAAATGCTAATTGTGGTAAACAAGGCACAAACACAAGAGGTTATATATATGTATATAAATTTATTAGTAACTTATAAATATTTGAAACCAGGCACTCTTCACAAACCTGGGAGCTTAATTGTAAGTATAGAGGATTTGAACTCAGATTTTTAAGCACCCTTCAACTAGCCACACTATCTCATACAACTGATACACATGATCACACACATGTAGAAAAGATTAATAATCACCAATATACGTATTTTGTGCTAAACCAGCACTCATCAGTTGGTCCAGACTATTATCTCTCACACATATATATAATCAACACATATATATATAATCTCACACATATATAAAATCATCATTTTCAATGATATGGATGGCTGAAAAGTTGGAGGTTGCAGTGGGTTGAAGCCTGTCCATTAAAGTATAAAGCTTTGCTATCTTAATATAAACTGAGCATTGATTATATATATGTGTGAGAGATGATAGTTTGGACCAACTGATGAGTGCTGGTTTAGCACGAAATACATATATTGGTGATTATTAATCTTTTCTACATGTGTGTGGTCATGTGTATCAGTTGTATGAGATAGTGTGGCTAGTTGAAGGGTGCTTGAAAATCTGAGTTCAAATCCTCTATACTTACAATTAAGCTCCCAGGTTTGTGAAGAGTGCCTGGTTTCAAATATTTACATATTAAGCTTGTATCCTGTCCATCCCTCTTATATGTATTTAATGGATACTGTCCTATACATGAGGGGTCAGAGTGACTTCAGGTCAACATGGGCATGGCAATAATATTAGCATCAGCATGCGATTTGAGGTTTCATCATCAGATTTTCAATGATATGGATGGCTGAAAAGTTGGAAGTTGCAGTGGGTTGAAGCCTGTCCATTAAAGTATAAAGATTTGCTATCTTAATATAAACTGAGTATTGATTATATATATGTGTGAGAGATGATAGTCTGAACCAACTGATGAGTGCTGGTTTAGCACAAAATATGTATATTGGTGATTATTAATCTTTTCTACATGTGTGTGGTCATGTGTATCAGTTGTATGAGATAGTGTGGCTAGTTGAAGGGTGCTTGAAAATCTGAGTTCAAATCCTCTATACTTATAGTAACTTATAAACTAAATAAAAGTTCGTGTGATTAGACGACGTAAATCAAAGATTCTGTTGCATTTCTTACAAGATAAAAAAAATAAATTAGTGACTAAACAGTTAATTATCCCTAATTTACATAGAATAGAGAGACTAAAAACAGGCAAAACTCACTATACGTATTGCCACACAAGCATAAGAAGTGGTGGTCATGTGATGTTTAATAGAAGACTATAGATTTTATATGTCTTAATAAATTCCAGGGTGAACATTCTATGATGGTTACTTTATTAATTAATGGAGAATCAAGCAGGGTAAAGTGAGGAGTATTTATTTAACTATATTAAAATCACAATCATTAATAGATGACTGCAATGGACTTAGAATTATGACAGACCGCATGCTTGTAAGATCAGACTTTAATAATACACTAACAAATACTGAATGTGCTGCTAGGATATGCATTTGAACATTACTAATTATTTATCTACTCTCATCTAACCGTTTTGACCCTTTATAACACACATACATGTATCTTTAGTAATGTTAAAAAATAAATTTTTATTTTCACCTATAATAGTTTAAAAATATTTAGATACAAATTAGCATGAAGCATGTATATACAAGTATATATATATATAAAAGACATATTTTGCAGGTTCATCGGTGTTAAAAAATTTTAAATATTGATATACCGACATATCGACTTGATCACACAAGTCATCCACTGGGTGATAAAAGGTTGAAAGACGGTTGTAGAGGCACTACAATCACTGATTTGAAAAAAAAAAAGATCATACTACGTATTTGAAAAAAACAAAAGCCATTATTAATAAATTGCCTATTGAAACAGAGATAAAAAATAAAATAATTCCTCATGAAAAATCATGTGTCTGTCCAAAATTTTATAGACTTCCAAAAATTCACAAACCAGATACACCCCTTCGTCCAATAGTAAGCACAATAGGATCTCCAACTCATATTTTAGCTAGATATTTATCGAATTTCATTAAACCTAGAATCCCATCTATTAAATCATATATTAAAAACTCTTTTCATTTTATTTCTGTTTTAAAAAAATTAAAAATTAATGCTAATGACATTCTGGTCAGTTTTGATGTCATGTCATTGTTTACAAACATTCCAATTGATGAAGCTTTAAATATAATTTCACAACGTTGCAATTTACCAGACCATATTATTGCTTTGATGAAACGTTGTCTTTTGAACACATATTTTGTATATAATGGACAGCATTACAGACAAGTTTTTGGTACTCCTATGGGCTCACCTATCTCAGGAGTAATAGCTGATTTATTCATGGAAAATATAGAAACTTGTGCTTTAGAATCATCATCTTTAAAACCTCTCATTTGGCTCAGATACATAGATGACACTTTTGTCATTTGGAAACATGGAAAAAATAAATTAGATGATTTTTTCTTACATTTAAATAATATGCATCCTCATATTAAATTTACAATGGAGACAGAGTCTGATGGAAAACTCCCTTTTCTTGATGTTCTAGTCAACAGAACACCAAATAGTTTATCTTTTTCGATTTAGAGAAAGAATGCACACATGGATAGATATTTACATTTCCATTCTCATCATCACCCAACTCATATAGTTTCTGTAGCCAAAACTCTTTTAAATAGAGCAATTAACCTTTCAGATAAGTCAAATCTGAAAGAAGAAATAAATCATATTAATAGTGTTTTATTAGCAAATAGTTATAATTATAAATTTATATAAAAAAGCCTTATTTGAAGCCCAAAATGGACAAAATAGGAAACAAAAAGATGATAAATCAGCTATTAGGATTTGTGTTCCATATGTAAAAGGAACTACAGACAGTATCGGACGTATATTAAAATGCTATAATATAGATACAGCATTTTCTACTCATCAAAAGATCAGCAATATAATAACCAAGCCTAAGGATTCAATCCCTCTTGAATCTCATGGTGTTTATTAAATCTAATATGAAAATTGTAAAGCTTCTTACATAGGTATGAGTAATCATTGCATCAGTGTTAGGAGAGATGAGCATGCTATTGCAGATTAAACAACACTCATCATCATCAGCACTCTCACTCCATACTATAGATTCAGGTCATAAAATTGATTTTTCTAGTACCAGGATCATATCCAGATGTGATAATCTCTACCAGTGCAAAATTAGAGAAGCCAATGAGATACTTAAAAGGCCAGATTGTATCAATAAGCGAGATGATACATGTAAACTTTTTGGAAAGATTTTTTAAAAAACATTCTTAATTTAACATTTTTGCTATTGGTGGAACTTTAATGCTTTTTTCAAATCAGTGATTGTAGCGTCTCAACAACCATCTTTCTACCTTTTATCACCCAATGGATGACTTGTGTGATCAAGTCGAAATGTCAGTATATCAATATTTAAAATTTTTTAGCACTGATGAACCCGCAAAAAATGTCTTTTATATATGCAACCCGTGAAAATCTTCGTATCAACATATATATATATTGCTTCATCATATTGTTCTTTTGTTGGTCAAAATCCAAAGTTCTCTGAAGACGAATTATAATTATCTTGATAAAAAATTTGTATAGAACTGATAATTTCTAATATCTTCCTTATCACCTTTTTAAAATATTAATATTATTTTTGCATTATTCCAACTATCCGATACATTTATCATTTAAACATTTGGTAAATAACTTTGCTAACAATTGTTCTATTTCTTCATCTGCTTTTTTAAGATATTGATTATAATGCCATCTTTAATTGGAGTTTTTTCCTTCTTCATATATTTAATTGCATGTCTTGCTTTTTTATTTAGAATGCTGGGTAATCCAGAAAATACAATAATTGTAGAGATTACTTTTTTTCTGTTCTTTAGTGCTATATGATTTTTTATAGAGCTTTTCCACACATTCATGAAGTCACACCTGTCTTTAGTAATAGTTCTGTATTTTCTTCTTATTATAGAAATAGAAAAGATGTCAATGCACAATTATATTTCCTTATATCATTCTTAATTCTTTTTTGTACCATTTTGCAAAATTCTAGGTGTTCAATCCTTCTTAGTGAATTATTTTTATATATTTTCATTTTCTTTATAAAGTGTCTTATCTCAATAGAAATTTTATTAATTAGTTACTACTTTTTTGTACCAGCTATTTCTCTTGAAGTTCTTAATAGTGTGTTAATTATGTTCCTGTTGATTTTGTTCAAATTTAAATCCATCTCCAAAATCTATTATTTTAAAATGATTTGCAAGTTCTAATTTAAATTCAATGGAATGCTTTTAAGGATTAGGAATATCAACTATAAATCAGGAATGTCAACTATAAATATTGTTTATCTACATAATTTTTGTCTCTCTAGTTTTGCATTAACACATTTTATATTTCATTAATTGATGGCCACTTTCTGTGTTGAATTTATTAAGGTCATTACAATCCTGAAATATATATTTTCTGTTATTCAAAAATTTAATCCAATTTTGCTTTATTTTCATTTGGATATTTTTATGTTTTCAATTTAATTCTTTTTCCTGCAAACACCACAAGTCTGTGTCCTCTTTTGCTTATCTCACTATAACCATATTTACCCACAACACTTTCATCCTTCAATTATTTACCATCAATTTTAACATTAAAGTTTTCTTCTTCTTGCTTTAATGATGACTGCAGGACAGTCGAAACTGTTAGTTCTGTGTTGAATTTATTAAGGTCATTACAATCTTGAAATACATATTTTCTGTTATTTAAAAATTTAATCCAGTTTTGCTTTACTTTGGATATTTTTATGTTTTCTGTTTAATTCTTTTTTCTTGCAAACACCACAAGTCTGTGTCCTCTTTTGCTTATCTCACTATAACCATATTTACCCACAACACTTTCTTCTTTCAATTATTTACCACCAATTCTAACATTAAAGTTTTCTTCTTCTTGCTCTGATGATGACTGCAGGACAGTCGAAACTGTTAGTTTTGATATAAATAAAGAGTATTGATAAAGTGTTTAAGAAAGGGGTAAATGGTATGATATATTAAAGTTTCCTGTAACTATTTAAAAATCTTTGGTCTGATCAAAAGTCTTATATATCTATATAAAAATTATATTAAAATTTCTTTATCATCTTATTATTTTTATAAGTCATATTATTTCTTTATCATCTTATTTTTACAAGTATATAAAAATTATCTAATTCTACAATGACAATGCAAACTTGTTGGTGCATAAATCTAAATTACATGCATTTGCTATCTTCCATTAAGTTGAATAACTAATCTTTCCACTCTCTCTGATACACCATCAATCCCCACAATGTTAATCTTCCACTTCTTGTGTTTGTATCCTGATAATATAGTACTTGTTTATTTTTTAAATCAGTTATCTCTTCACCATTTATTCTAACTTCACAAAGTCAAACAATGTTTTCTTTACTATTAGAGAGTTCTTCTTGCAATTTCTTGGAATCTTCTTTCACTTGATAATGGTCTGCAGTTGTAAGTACTTAAATAAAAGGTCATCATTAAATGGCAGCCTGGATTTGTAAACAGACAATTCTTAGCATCCTCTGCCTTTCACTGCCAACCTTTGAATTGTCTAGTGATTTTACAATCTCCTGGTAGTAGAAACCATTATTTAGTTTTTCTGTCACGATTATAAGTAGCTCTTTAAAAAACATCCATTCACACACACATTTATTTTGCCTTCAAAAAACATCCAATTAATACCTCAGTAACAGCTTTGAGGCAATGGAGAAGAAAGATCATAGTGATTCTTGATCTTTGCCATAAAAAACAATAAGCTCATACCATGTTGTCTGATTGTTTTTGCTGAGTATCCCATCAATGTTCATAGCTGAAACAACAACAATGTATGGACTGGACATTCCTTTAAGGTCTCAAAGAGGAAGCAAAGTGTCTCCATTCAGTTAAATGATAGTTTAAAATTTTTTTTTTTTTTTAATAATTTAATCTTTTCTAGAGTTTCCACTTTTGTATATATATATATATTTGATATATCACCCACAATATATATATATTATAATGGTTGGGGATGAAACGACTCTTACATTTTAATTCTGCCGCAGGGCACCATCAAGCAATTGAACCTGAAAATTTGTATAGGCTGGCAGGTACTTACAGTAAGATCCAACTTTATTTTATTTATAATTATATATGACCATTAGCCCATGCCACTAGCTTGTGGAGCAGCAGAGATAATGCATATCTTATTTTAAAAAAAGAAAGATAATAAAAAATTAGAATCAGCTACTGCTGGATTAACAATACACAAAATATTTATTTTACACATATATAAAATTCAGAATTATTTATTTTAGTATAATGTTTAATTTAGAATTTGATTTAATTTACATCTTAACTTTTTATTTTAGAATTTCGTACAGATAGATTAATTAATATTTTATTAGAATGTCAAGTAAAAAGAAAATATTCTATATCCCTTATTTAACCCTAGGCCAAAAGTTCGCAGTCAAACTAATGCAAATCGATCTGATATATCAATGTATTCAATGCAACATGAATACAACAGCACAATACTGTACTGTCAGCAATCCAGTATAGGAATGCTACATCTGTCTGGTGAGAACAATAAGAAAAAAAACTCCGTAGGAAAGGATTGTGGTCCTTTTTGATGATTTACTCTTCCATTCCATAGGCTAACGGGGTGATCCAAGGATCAGGGAATACCATCTGCCTCCGATGGTCAATAAGAAATGGGATTATTTTGCCCAAGTGCAGTTTTAATGTGATCCTGCATGTTAGCGGATCTTCATACTACATTTACTAATTACACCAATACATTCAATCCATTAACCAATTTAAACTGTGAAACAAATAACCTGTGATTAAACCTTCCTTAAACTAACATAACTTATAAATCTATGCAGCCATCCACACCCAACTTCAATATAACATAATTTAGAAATTTTAACTTAATAAAAAAAAATCATAATAAACACTCAAAGACAAAAAAGAAATAAATTAATTGAAATGATTTAAAAATATATATTGTATAATAAAAATAATTATTAATAAATGATTTAGTTTGGTCAGATATGAATTCATCTTTTCTATTTAAATACTGGAAAAAAGTTTTATATCTAAAGTTCATAAGTTACATGGAGTTCTTACAGTTTAAAAGTACATACTTTATAGTTGCTTGTGATTTGGATCCCGTGTTGTTTCTGATTCCCATGATGTCCTGTGCAGACTGATGTGCTATTAGCCATTCTGTTGGTATTCATCTGGAGATCCTTTGTTCTAGCCGGTATAGCTCTTTGCAAGATTTTATTGCAGAACCCTGGTGTCCTCAATATAGAAAAATGATATTTCATGTCTTCTTTTGGAAAAACTTAAGGGAATGAAAGTCCATCTTTTCAATCCCTTCTCCTTCAACTCTCCTGGAACTTTATTTCCAATCTTCTTCTTTTTATATCAAAACTCCGGATTAACTGAAAACATGATGTCATGATTCTTTCACTATGGTCTGTTTCCTGAGGGATTTTATTGGTTATTCTGTTCTTGTTCTTATCTCCTATCTGACCTTTAATTATAAAATTTGAGATACCCAAGAGCTAGTTTACTTAGACTAATTAAAAATAATCATTTCCATTTTTAACCTTTTACACAATAGAAATAATTAAATTTTATACATTCTTAAAAGAAATCTTATCTTTCAATCTTAAAATATTTTTTTTACTTTGATTTACTTTTAAGTACTTTTATTAAATATGTATGTTTCCTTATTTTTTCTCTTCTTTTTTAGATAGTTCTAATAGTTTTCCATCTGTGCGATTTTATATATATATATACGAGTTTAGATGACTTTTAATTTTCAATTTTTAATTCTTAAAAACAAATTTTTATTTGCAAACTTTTTTTTTTTTTGATTTCTAATTTTATTTATTAGAATAATGTAATAGCATGTCTGCCCATTACAATATATATATTATAATGATCCAGAGCGGAGCCTTAACCATAATATGCACTACAGGGTGCCATCTAGGCATTTGAACCTAGAAAAATTTATAAAGTAGGCAGATACATAAGTAAAAAAAAACAATAATTTTTTTTTTTTTTTAAATTTTGATTCCAGTCATTAGCCCAAGTCACTAGCTCAGGGAGTAGCAGAGATTTAGTAATATAATATCTTATCTAATTATATTTCAATATTAAAAAATAAATAAAATAAGTCACTGCCAGTAATTAACACACAAACATTTATTTATGCACATATATATAAGATTGAAAATTATTTTAGTATTAGTTTTACATTTTAAAATTTAACTTACTTTTTAACTTTGATTTTTGATTTTAATTTACATTTAATTTTTATAAATTTACATTTTAATTCTTTTATAAGTTCGCACAGATGGGACTATAAAAGCTTGTTTTATAATGTTGAGTATAGATCGGTTACATAGATTACACGGTTAAATACATTTCAAAGTAAACATAAACGATCAAAATACAAAATCATTGATACCGACAATTGCATAGGAAATATAAGAAACCCACTAGCATTCATCGTAAGATGCCCGCATTGTCACCAATTACTTAAAAGACATCCGAATAAATACATTTTAGATACTCACCATAAGGTATCATTATTTACCGAATGTCTATATATTTTGATCAAATATGAAAACCAAAAACACAATTAACCCTTTAACCACTAATTATATTATTGGTTGTATGAGGTAAAAATCAAATCTTTTAATTGGCCAACTCACAAACCGAAGACAAAGCCTATTGTTAAAACATATTCGCCTATAATATTAAATTCAACTCAGATACGTTTATAAAAAGTATATTACTAATTTTTCAGGTTATGAAAGAGAATTAAAGTTCTTTCAAAAATAAATTGCTATTTATTTATTATAAAATATATTCAATTTCGGCAAATATAAAGCAAATGTCTAAACAAAAAAGTGCTGACGCAAATGCTTTTTTTCAATTTTACGTTCTGGAAAAGTAAAGATTTCTTTTTGCTAAATCTTAAATATTTTTACTAAAATCTTCAGTATTTTTCGAAAATAATTTTGTTTTTTTAGTATATTTTTTAAAAAACTATTTTAATTTCTCATTTTATATTTTTTTAATACTTAAATTACATTCGAAATGAAAATCTCAGCGTTTTTCTTTATTTTCTTTGATCAGGCGGTTTCTTTGTTCTTTCCAGCCAATCAGAATGTCTTTTTCAGCTGAGAGCCAGCTGACAGCCAATCACCGACAAGGTTCTTCTTTGTTTAGTTTTAAATGCGTTTTTTTTTATTTTTTACTTGTAAAATAATTCGGAAGAGGGCACCATCTTACAGAACTTTTAAAAACCTAATCAATAACTGTCAAACGAATATTCTACCATTAAAACTAGCAGAATTAGAGTGATGTCAGATGTCAACGAGATGCCTCGTAAGAGGCGGTTGAAGAATTAACCGATAATGAATCCATGCAACTTCCATACCTAACTTAAATTTAATGCATTTTTATTTAGAGTGTCGAGTATGAATAGACTACACAGATTTGCATTTGAAAGAAAATATTCTATCCTTATTTAACCTTAGGCCAAAGATGCGCAGTCAAACCAAACTTCAATCCATCTGATATATCGATGTGTTCAATGTAATACGAATACGGCAGCACAATTAGGTTAAGAGAAGAAACTGCTTCTCTTCAGATAGGAATATTACATCTATCTGATGATGAGAGCAATAAAAAAAAAACTCCATAGGAAAGGAACTGCGGTCTCCATCTTATAATTCCTCCCATAGGCAAAACAAGTGTGTTCAGCATATAATAGCGATTCTTCCCATAGCGAATCTCGTACTACATCTACTAATTACACCAATATATCGAATTCATTGACCTAATTCAACTACGAACCGAATAACCTAAGATTACCCTCCCCTAATATAAC
Organism: Epiperipatus broadwayi; assembly: GCA_028023455.1. Lineage (NCBI taxonomy): Eukaryota > Metazoa > Onychophora > Udeonychophora > Euonychophora > Peripatidae > Epiperipatus > Epiperipatus broadwayi. The sequence goes on from JAQFVV010000147.1 coordinate 911,221, forward strand.
TTTACAAATCTATATAGCCATTCACGCCCGACTTAAGTTTAATATTTATATAACTAGTTTAATGAAAAACAGAAATCATAATAAAACTTAAAGAACAAAAAAAAAACTAAATGGAAATGATTTAAAAAAAAAAAAAATACATCAAATAAAATTATAACTAATTAATAAATTAAGTTGGTCAGATAGGAATCTATTTCTTTTTAAATATGGGACAAGTTTTAGAAATAAAGTTCTTATTGTTTAGAAATGTATATAAAGTTCTTACGATTTTGAAAAATGTCCAGCTTTATCCGTGGCTTGCCATTTGAATGTGAATTCCCACACCATCCTAAATAGATATTGGTATCCAGTTAGCCGTTGTTTTTTTATTTATCCAGAGGTCTTTTAGTTTAGCTGGTCCTTAATGTAGACAACGATGTCATTTTTTTTTTGAACAACTGAAGGAATTGAAAAGTGCGTCTTTTCAATCCCTTCTCCTTCAACTCCGCACTAACACATATAGTCTCATCGTAATAACTAATTAATTAATAATTTTCAAACTTGTCCTTTTATATTAATTTGAAGGATCCAATGGACGTTATGTCATGCTGATGATATGGTCCTTTCGCTGAGGTCCGATTCCATTGTTTTTCATTCATTGGCTATTTGTTTCTATTGTTTTCCTATCTGACCGATGTTTTTACATTTAAATGCCCAAGGCTAGTTTACATTTAACTAATTAAAACAATCATTTCCATTTCTGATTAATTAATGTGTTTTCAAACTTAAAGATATATTTTTATTTTTAAATCTCTACTGAAAATTTAGTTTTAAAACACTTTTTCTTTAATAAAGTTTTCATTTAATAATTTTTTTTTTCTGTGTGATTTATATATACGACTTTAAGATGATATTTAATTTCAATTTTTAATTCTTAAAGAAAATTTTTAAATGCAAACTTTTTATTTTAATTTCATGTTTAATAATAAAAACACAATGTAACGTCATCTGTGCTCGTTACAATATATATATTGTAACCTCTAGAAGGAATAGTATCATGTAGTTAAGTACATCGATGGCCTTATTGTTGGGGGTTCATTTTGTAACCTATAAAGAAAACACGAAGAAGCTAACAATCACACTCTATGTCATTCTCTTAAGTTGAGACCGTATCTCTAACCTATATAAATATTTTTACCAAAACTTTAACAAGTTATGATTTTTGAACACCTATCCTTTACATAATACTTGGGTGGGGTTGAGACTCTTACAGTATTATAGAACAGACTAAGCTCAGTGGTCGGTTACATATAAAGAATTAGCTACAGAGATATACAGTTAAGACCAAGGAAGAGCTTAACTCTAATAATATAAATTACTCTAAATAAAGCATATAATTTTGGGAAGAGATAAAACTTCAATCATTCTCCTAGATAAATAATTTAGAATCAAGTACATCTCTACCTTCATCTCAATCAAACTCTCTGAGCTATAAATATTTGCACTTTCAAAAGTATTTTCCAATAGACTCTTATGACTAACAAACTCTATTATACCTTTAATATTATCCATTAATATGATCGAACAACAATGGGCCTTTTATGTAATGCAAAATAAAAATCTCAGGGTTTTCATTCTGGTATTTTATCAAATAAAGTAGTGGTATAGTGTTGCAAGGCAAATGAATGACATTCCAGCAAGCTTTAATAACATACATTTCCCATGAGTTAATGCATCTGATTAACATCCTAATAATAATCATGTAGATCACCAAAGAAAATGCTTACTTTATTCAACCAATATTTAATACAAGAAAATCATGTAAGTAAATTCAGAATATTTACAGCCTTTTACCTAGAATGGTATTCAACTAATAAAGGGAAAAGGGTACATTTCATTTCCCTCTCTTATCCTAAACAACACAGATAAAATACTTCATTTACAATGTTTAAACTCTGATAATAGGTTAATAATGTGCAGTCTGAATTATGGATGGATACATCCATTGCAAGACTTAAATGAACAGTTGTCAATTTAAAATTTTAATTAAAACAAATTGATATCATGTTTTTTATTATTAATTATTAGTAAATTTTGGATCATGAGAATTATAATTATCCGATTTGAAAATATACATTTTATTTCATTTTGTGGGTTAGTGGAACCAAAGAGAAGAATTTCACACAGAAAAATACTCAAAAACTAAATTTTAATAATTTTTAAAATGCATTTATCACATTAGACATAACAAATTTTTTTATTTACAGCACACTAATTTAATCACAGCTTACACATCATAGCTACCAGATCCTTTACATTTTAACTCTGAGGAGTTACTAATTTAAATTCATTTTATTTCAAAATATTGCTTCTTGGTTTTGAAAATTGCACAATAAACTTATGATTATAAATTATTATGATTTCTGGCTAAATATTTATTTGAAATCACAATTTATTCTACTTCATCTAAGGCATTGAACAAACATTAATGAACTTGAAAATAATAGTTATAATAGTTGGCTAGCTTACACCATAAGCGAATTAACATTTTTATATATTTTACATCTTAGCGCCTTTATGATAACTTACTATTAAAATCATATAACAAAATTATGAAGATTAACTTCAAGATAATTTATTGCTGCTTCTAACTTAGCTGGTTAATATGATGATAATAACTGTCATCATTACATTACAACTGCCTCATACTATATTAATTTTAAAACTAAGGATAAATAAAAACATTCATCAGAAGTCGCACATACATTGCTAGTTAACTTATTTAAAGTCCACATAATAATATTAAATTTAAAATTTATGGAACTTACAAACCCCTCGGCGAATTTCTCCATATGATGTCTATAAATAGCATTGTGTCTGTGTATTCCCATCATGCTATGCTTTAAATTAAGGAATTAAATTATTAAATCTTGTGGATTTACTTGTATACTACTGGCAAAGCACAGTAGCACAATACGGATATTATTATGACCAACCAAAGCACTGAAAATTACTACCTCAATAACTAGCTATCATTGCCATAACATTTATAAATACAATAGTCTACACCTTCTGTGGTGGACAATCTAGTATTTTAAATAGCACATGAGGAACAACATCACTAAATAAGCTCCTTAGAGCAAGACAACCCGACTAGAATAATGGTGGCTCCCATGCTTATCTCTCAAGCATAAGTGTATGTGAAGACGCAGTCTTACCACATAAAGAAAGGGAAAACACACCAAAGACAAATGATTCTCTCCATGGAATCTAACTAAATAAGCTATATAAAAATATTTTGGAACACTGTCCTCTCATGGCAAATACATATAATAATAATAATGGGAGATCATTTCCATCCCATAAGCATCATAAATAGTATACTATTTGATAACTATTTCTCACAATGGCAAGATACGAATTTATCCCTAATGATAAAGATTAATAGCTTGTATCAATATTCAAATCCACATATTAAATAATATCCGAAACCCATAGGAAAGTATTAGTCAAAACGACTATAAACACATTAAAATAACATAGTAAATATTTGCATAAGATAAGAAACACGCACACAAACAATGAGCATAATAACTATTTATGAAATTAAGTGGACAGATTGATGCAATAAATATTCTTAATTAAATGGTTAATGAAATAAATTTGTTCTCAAACAAATTCAAAATCTAATTTTTGCTACGAATGATATCAAGAAAATTATTAAAACTTCTGATAAACACACCTGTAATGATTATTTGTCCCAAGTTATAAAGAATAGGCAATTTTAAATTTAAACCCTTTTGCCAATATATTTAAAATTGCGTGTAATAAAAATCTCTTGAGACAATTTCAGATGGTAAAGTAAGATACATTGACATGTAAAATAGAGCATAAAATATATAACTATTATATTACCTTTTTTTTTTAAAAAAAAACAAACAAACAACAACTACAAATTACAATAATAATGATGATGATGATACATTCAGTTCATTAGTAAAGTTTCCTCAACAGTAGGCAGATAATTTACGGCGCGAGGTCCCACGTTGTTAGATATGTGAATAATATTGACGCATTAGTATTTTTCAAACCAATATATATATATTTTTAAGAAACAACAAAGCAGCTACAACTTCACTATGATAGTAGACAAGCACACGAATACGATATACTACGTTAAACATGAACAGATATGGATCCATTATATGACGCAATTTAATATTAACTAGCTAGTTTGAATATGACAATTTTGTACAATTATTATTAAATTCTAGTAGTTATCCGCGGTTTCATTAAAAAATATTTTATTAACAGTTTTCCCTCTTTCTGGAGAAGCAGATGACAAAGCAACATTTCCGCCATAAATAAATGATATGCCAGTTTTTATCAACAAATTTTTAATTTTCAGAAAACAGTATTCAATTTCTCTTATGTTTTTTTTTTTCATTTAGACTTTGTTGGTTTTTTTTTTTTTTAAAGTTAATAATTAAGACCAAACATTTATTTAAATTACTTTAGTTTTGAACAGTCTTAACATTTCTATTATTATTATTTTTAACTTGGTCTTAAATTTACTGCCACAAAGAATACAATTTATTAGCATTAAATAATTATTTAGAATTTTTCTTATGATTTCAATTAAGATTACCATTTTTATTTGTTGAAAATTTCTAAAGTTATATATTGAGTTAAAAGTATTATCTTGGCACATTATTATGAACTTTAGATCGTTTAATTAAAGAAAGCACAAAAACTTGACACCTTAATCTCTTGTTCAGCAAATCATTGATGTGTTTTAAAAACAAAAAGGCAAATAATAAAAGTTACACTGTTATTTTTTTTTCTTCTTATTAGGACACTTCGTGATCCAACTATCTCAATTTATCTTCAGTTCCGCGCTTTTTTTTTCCAATATCAAAAAAAAAAACCTACATGTCAGCATTCTGTGTTTCAATTTCAAGTTTAATAATACTTAACATGAATAAAGTTTTTTTTTTTTTTAAAAAAAATAATAAACATAAAATACATGTAATAATTTTACTGATTTTTTTTTTCATATTTTGATTGCTGTTTTTATCAGAAGTTTAGAATATTAAATATTTTATTTGCCAAGTTTTATTATCTATTTTATTTTGAAAAGTTAATAAATAAATTGAATATTTTAATAAATAAAATTAAAGATCTAAAATCAACCTACACACCCAAGCATGCACACACATCTAAGAGTGTAAAACTGATCTTATTTAAGGTAAGCTTCTTATAATAATCCACTTCAACTTTAAATAACTCAACAAATTTTCAACACTAAAAATTAAAATGTTCATTAAGCTAGCTTTCTTTCTTCTTTTAACTTTTATAAAAAAATTTACATTATAAACATGCACTTTATTAATTAAATATGAGTAGCAGTTATATTCTATTAATACCTTTTATTAGATAACTATTTAACTCCAAAGATATGACATATTGCTTATTAAGTGAGACCATTTGATCTACATATTGAATGATATAGTTTTATGTCTCTAGTTGTTAGTTTTATTTTATGTTTTATTTTCTTTTTTATGGCTAAGTATTATATACTGCACTGTTAAAAATGCTCCAATAAAAACAGGTGGCATATCACATGGTTACAATATATATAAATTCACAATAATGTTTTTTTAAAGAACTATTCTTATCTGTAATATATATGATTGTTTTTATTTTTTTTCCTAATTGATATTTGTTTCATTATCTATAATATGAGAGTGCTTTAAACTGAATGTACTTTGAAGGTTTTTGATTGCTATTTGTTTTTTAATTATTTCATAGAATGTTTTAAGCCAATAAACATCACATGACCACCTCCTCTTATGCCTGTGTATAACTGTTCTTAAAATTTTGCATATTTCTTATATTTAAATCATTTAGTCATGAGAAAATATCTAATAGATATGCTGCTAGTCTAAATAGCCATACCTCATTAGCAAGATGATCTTTTATTGAATCGGTTGGATCCATAAAAAAAATATTCATCTCAGACAATAACTCAAAAAGTCAGCTGAGGACTTTGCCTCATGAGAGCCACGGAACCTTGGTATGAAGTAATAGCATTTTAGGTTCACTTCCCAAATAAGTGGAATTAAGTGCTATTGATTTTATTAAGTTAACTATTTTTAAAGCTTCATTAAGAACAGATCTTAAATTCACAGGGATATATTTTGTATCTAAAACTTCCCGATAAATTCTACAGTGCCTAGATTTACACTCTGGTGCTACTTTTTGATTTTCATTACTACATTGATAATGGCCCAATCATTGTGTGAGCATCATCTGTGCAAACTCCAACACAATTGTATCAACTTATATGGTTATTAATAAAATAATCGTTGATTATTTTGAATATTTTGTCTGATATTGTGCATGCAGATAACAACTTACAAATAATATGTCTACTTGAATTTCAATGAGGAAATCAAATCTTACATATGCAAGTAATTGAGCTAATTTAAAGACATCGGTGCTTTCGCCTACTTGCAAAAACCAAAACTGCATTCTCTTAATCTCATGATTAAAATATTTTCAATATTTGATGCCATATCATCTATTCACATGTGATACTCTATCAATTTCCTTGGTTGCTTTTTCTCTGAGTACAGATTTCACACCATCTTTAGTTACTGGTAGCAACAAATTTTTTCCAATCGTGTGTGCTCTACTGCACCTGGCTATATTCAAACTTGCTAAATACCATGCTAGCAGTGTTGGATTCAGGCTTGATGAGGCCCTGAGCTACATAAGGCCCTGAAGCTCCTACCATTTTAAATTACGCAACATAATCTAAAAAAAAATATATACATCTTTTAAATATATGGATAAGGGAAATATATTATTATTTAATTTTTATTAAAAGAGGAATGTGTGCAAAATCATAAAAATTATATTATATAATCCTCTAAAAGGCTCTATGTTTCAACTTAAAATATTTTTTTTCTTGATTTCCCAAATGCAAAATCATTGATTATGTCATAAAAAAATATGCTTTGCAACATGTCACTATCTATATTCATGAATTGCTCTTATTCATTTTTTATTCTATTTAGCTGTGAAAATATATTTTTTTTGAACAATTTGTTAACATTAGACACAGGAATATTGCTTCATTATTAGGGAAAACTAACTGAATCTTGTCTTGAAAGATAACTTGTTTCAGATCGTTGTGTTAAATTTGTTGTTTTTCAGGATAATTCTACTTGATGTAATCATGGAAGTGCCTCAGTTCACTCATGAGGTTAATATCCTCATTGTTTGGATACTGTTTCATTAAAGTATCTACTGCTTTATGTAACTGTTCCTCTGAAGCTTCTAAATCAATTAAAAATGAAAATTTATTTGCAACATAATAATAGACTGCTGCTCTTCTTGTTAAATTTGCATCAAGGCTGTCAATAAAGGATTTCATTCAAAATTTGTCTCTTGGAGAAAGCTTCTCATCAGCAACATGTGTAACTCCATCATTGACATTCTTTTTTCTGTAGAATTTATATTCTTCATCAGGCAAACAAGATTTAGCTTTTTCAATATCATCATAATTTTCTCCATATTTTTTAACATAGTGAGAAAGTGATATATACAGATTTACACATGGAGTAAGTGCATTTTTGGATGCTGGAGAGCCAGACTGATTTTATAAAATTTCTTCCACCAAACAATTCCATAAATGTGGCATAAGAACAAACTATTAGTTCCTCCATTTTTTCAGAAAGACTATTAGCTTGCAGTCTTATAGCTCTAATTCTCAACAGCATGAATGTGCCTTAGAGCATCTATGATTGATGTATAACTCACATATATGGAAGACACTGCTTTGACATGTGCTTCCCAGATAGTCTCAGACTGTCTCTTTAGTATCCTGAGACTGTTTTCAAGCTAAGATAACATCACAGACCACCTCTTTATAGAAGATGAAAAGTGTGTAGCTTTTGAAAAACAGCAAAATAGTTTACTGCATCTAAACAGCAATCTGCTGCATGGCCAACATCATTTAGTGAATGTCTAGCACATGGAATATATATAGCATGCTTGTTCAACTCAAGGATTTTTTGTTGCATTCCATTGTATTTACCAGCCATATTTGCTGCACTCTCATATGACTGTCCTCAACATTTACTGAAATCAACATTGCAGTACTTACTTAGATAATCTATCACCAAATCTACCATACCTTCATGACTGTGACTTTCCAACTCTAGGAAAGCATTCAATAGGTAAAGCATCACCAGGTGATACATATCTTTTACTATAACCATTAGTTGATCTACATTAAAAAAACATCTGGCATAGAATTCACAGACAAACTGAAGCAACCTGTTTTTTTCAGATCACCCCAAATTGATTTAGCCACAAGCTGCACAAGTTCATCACATACTGCCTTTGATAAATATGGAGGTGACCCAGATCCTTTGCTTTCATAGTGTTTCATGCGGTTGGTAAGAAATGAATCAAACATAGCAATCAATTCTAACAAATTAAGGTAGTTGCCATTATTTGGTGATGTGAAACCTTCATTATCTCCCCTAAAAGTCAGATTATATTCTGCTAATGTGCATATCTCTACTACAATGCATTCAAGAATATTCTACCAATAAAGCTGTTCTTCTTTTATTTGTTTTCTAGTCCTGCATCTAAGATTATTCCACACTTTCTTGTCAAATATGTAAGCAAAGCTCTTTTATAATCTTCAAAGTTTTCATGACATTGAATGACTGTGGGATTTTACACTCAGAAAAATTCATCAGAAGTTAGTGCTATAGTTGATGTTAAAAATAGTTTGCAGGCAAATCAGTAAACAACAACCAGTTAACAGAAGCCATTTTTGATCATATGCTGCACCATTAACTTTTCTTTTCTAAGACCTTTTGACCAATATCTAAAATTATGTGGAGTAAATAGAATTTCCAATGGGAATGAATGGTTAGAAATTTCCAAAGGGTCTATTTCAATGCCAACAGTCTGATGGACCTTTTAAAATCCAGTGTGAGAGTTCATCCTCTATGAGGACACCCTATTGACTAATATCACTGAGTTATGTGAATTTTGTTGTTACAATTGTAAATGTCAATTTTGCAATAGCACTCACACTCACTATTGGGACCAGTTTCAATATTCCTATCAACTGAGATTCCGGACTCTATGATTCCAGTATCAGGGTCAATAGGATGTTGTTGTTTTGGACTTGCTTCTCTCCTTGGGTTAGTGAATCATCTTCCATCCTGATATAAAATATCTTTCAAGTTTTGAGTTCATCTTCAAGCTGCTGTTTTTTTTTCTCTTCTGGTATCCACTTTCAAATGTTTGCTTCATTGTATGGCTGGAAACAGAATAGCAAAAATTAATGCTAGAAAATGAAAGATTATAAACATAAAAAAATAATATATATATATATATGCTATAATGGTCAGGGTGAATGGTGTTTTGGAGTCTTACTGTATCTGCCATACAAGGGTGCTACCAGGCCATTTGAACCTGGAAAATTTTTATAATAGACAGATACTTACAGTAAGATCCAAAATTTAAATAAGTATGACCGAAATGCCCCGGTCACTAGCTCACGGAGCAGCAAAGAGAATATATATTTTAATTTTAAAGAAATATAATAAAAAATAAGAATAAGCCACTGCCAGATTAATAATACACAGAAACATTTATTTTGCACATATATAAAATTTAAAATTATTTTAGTATAATGTTTACTTTATAATTTGATTTACATTTTAACTTTTGATTTTATAAGTTTGCACAGATGAATTTATTAATATTTTATTGGAGTGTCAAGTATGGATAGACCTCATAGATTGCACTCAAAAAAGTAAATATTCTCTATCCCTTATTTAACCCTAGGCCAAAAGTTCACAGTCAAACTAATGCCAATCTATCTGATATATTGATGTATTCAATGCAGCATGAATACAGAGGACAATACCATACTGTCAGAAATATACATCTGAACAGCATGGTTAGCGAGAAGAAATGTCTCTTGTCCAATACAGGAATACTTTGTCTGTCTGGTGAAAAGAACAATAAAAAAAAAGAAAACTCCATAGAAAAGGATTGTGCTCCTTTTTGCTGTCTTACTATCCCATTCCATAGGCTAAAGGGGTGATCCAAGGAGCAGGAAATACCATCTGCTTCCAATGGTCAGTAAAAAATGGGATTTATTTTGCCTAAGTGCGGCATATAATGTGATCTGTATGTAGCGGATCTTCATGCTACATTTACTAATTACACCAATACATCCAATCCATTGACCCAATTTAACAAACAAATAACCTAAGATTTACCCTCCCTTAATTAAACTAACATAACTTTATGATCTATGCAGTCATCCATACCCTACTTAAGTTTATCATTTATTCAAAGTTTAGCTTAACAGAAAAAAAAATCATAATAAACATTTAAAGTAACAAAAAAAATTAATAGAAATGATCTTACATATCATTAAATACTGGAAAGGTTATATAGTTAAAATTCATTAAATAGATAAAGTTATTACAGTTTTAAAAGAGAAAAGTCCATACTTTTTAGTTGCTTGTAATTTGGATCCCTTTGTTTCTAATTCCCACAATGTTCTGGGGAGACCGGTATACTGTTAGTGGTTCTGATGCTATTTATCTGGAGATCCTTTACTGTAGCTGGTATTGCAGGACCCTGATGTCCTGGATTCCGCAATATAGAAAAACAATATTTCATTTCTTCTTTTAGAAAAACTGAAGGGATTGAAAGTGCGTCTTTTCAATCCCTTCTCCTTCAACTCTCCCAGACTGAACACATATAGCATCCACTATAATTTATTTCCAATCTGTTCCCTTTTATATTAAAATTGCGGATTGACTGAATATGATGTCATGATGATGATGAGCTATGGTCCGTTTCCTGAGGGATTTTTTTATTGGCTATTCTGATCTTGTTTTTCTCTCCTATCTGACCTTTAATTATAAATTTTGAGATGCCCAAGGGCTAGTTTACTTAAGACTAATTAAAAATAATCATTTCCATTTTTAGCCTTTTATACAATAGTAATTAAATTTTGTACATTCTTAAAGATATACTTTTTTCTTAAAATTTAGTTTTAAAATACTTTTTTAATAAAGTTTTCTTTTGATATTTTTCCATCTGTGCGATTTTATATATATACCAGTTTAGATGACTTTTAATTTTCAATTTTTAAAAACAAATTTTTTTTTTTTTTAATTTCTAATTTTACTTATAATAATGTAACAGCATGTATGCCCATTACAATATATACTTTCTTATGTATTATAGATAATATAGAAAACTATTGCTACTGTTTGCCATCCTTGAATGTAAAATATGTGGGGGGAAAATCATTTTAATATCTGTATTTTACCCTTAACCGGTAATCATAAAAGATAAGTAATATATATTTACCTTATACCTTACACTAGGAGTGACTGATATGACCAAGTTAAGAAAACATGGAAGTTGAAGTATATCAGAATGACTATAGGCTACAACAAATTAGAATAAATAAAAGCCTGAGATAATATATTCAAAATAATATTAATAAAATTAGAAAATTTCTGGGGGAAAATTGTTTAAATATATTAAAAAGAAAATTGCATTTGTGAAAAAAATAGGAACTTTTTTGAGGTTCCTGCAAATTGTGAGACCCTAACATTTAGTTTATACCTAAATATGGTACCAGATGCCAGCACACAATTAGTGATAACATTGGTGGTCATGAAATTTGCATAGCTTATCTTTTAAATTTTAATGTTGGGGTAATAAATGTCTTCTCAAAAGAGAAGGCTCCAAATATCCATTTGATAAACATTCAAACATGTTACCCACTGTAGAATAGGTTCAGTTTCTATGCCAGATTTCATGGAGAATCCATAATCTATGTAGTCAGGATCATACTGCCTAATCTTTATGTTTTGATATCGATGGTTCGTCTTTGTTTATATCTGGTGATTCATTTTCTTTTGATTTGGAATTAAGTACATCCAGCCTACTCTAAAAATCTCTTCATATTATGCTGTTGATTTTCCTATTTTAAATGACAAAATAATAAAAACAAAAAAATATGACTTGAAACTTACATTTCATATTACTATGTTAATTGTTAAATGTATAATATTTTAAAATTTATTAGACTACACTTCACTGGACTAATAAAAGTCACTATCTAATTCATAAAATAAGGAACAACTTATAATTATTTTCAATACATTCCTGCTGGATATAAGCTTACAAATAACCGTTGCAATGTATGTACCACCATATAGGAAAAAGCATGGGCTAATAAAAATGTGAAATATTACTGATTTTACTGATTTTTCAGCAAAATTGTGCCTTGTTTTACTTTTTTTTTAAAAAAATTGTTCATATAAAAAATTAACCAATTATACTTTTGTGATATTTTTTTTTTTAAATAAAAAATGTTTTAAAAAAATAATTACGTTATACATAATATATTTTGTTATTATATTATTTGTCGCATACTGGTACCAGTACATATACCAGCAGTGGGAACTGCTGATTTACAGTTAATAAATCCACTACACATTATTGAAAACATGTGAATAAAAACACACGAAAAGACAAATTTCATTCTGAATCAGCATTCATCAACTTCCAGGTCTCAATGTCTTACATATATCTTTTCTTACTTGCAGGTTAGAGTGAAGAGTCATAATTTTGAATTTAAAAAGTTCCATTTTGTATTTCTTTATGTTTTCCTTGATGTGCATGTTTTAGATATTCACATTTTCTAAAATGACTAAATTCAGTCAATTTTTAAATGTTTTTTTTAGAGTTTCTGAAGTTTTTCTCCCCCTTAGAGCAGCCACATGCAGTCCACCAAGATTTTATGTGCAATCCAGCAATAGACTAATGGTTGTGACAACACTCATCTTAATTAACGAAAAGCCACATGTGACTGATTTTTTTTATTGACACACTAATAACTATCTGATTTTTTTAGTTAACAGATCTGAAGAACCTGCCAAGTCTACACACGAAGTGCCTGAGTATCTTCATATATGGCTCATACTCACTCTCAACTTGCTATCTTTAGCAGCCTGAGTATCTTCATATATCGCTCGTACTCACTCTCAACTCGCTATTTTTAGCATTATTTCATTGATTTTAGCACCTTCAGTATTTGTTTACAATTGAAAAATCAATAATATTTAAATTTAATGGTATAACAATGATGCAAATCTGTATTTTCAAGCTTCTGATTGGTTGTTTCTTTTCTTCACAAGGGAACGCCAAGCATAACTTTGACAGTTGTATTTCTACATTTTGAATTCGAAAACAAAAACATAATTTGCTAAACTTTTTTTTACCCACTTGTTTATTTTTCAGATTTTAGTCAATAATATTTACTTTTGTACTAAAATATATTGATAAGGAATTCAATAAATTATGTCTGGAATTTATAATTGGATGCTAAGTGTTTATTTTAATTTGACAGTGTTTGATTATTATCATCAATTATAAATATAAATTTATTTTTTAAAAACTTTTTTCTAATCGGACAAATTATAAATTTGCATTTTAGATACTAAACTAAAACAAATATAATTTTAAAAAGACAAATATATTTACTGCAGATTGTATAATTCACAAGTTTGAAACTTTAATTCAATCTGCCAATAGTCCATGTTTTTAAAGGCAAGTTGAGACATGTTAGTTTTATACATGAATTAATATACACACAGACACATAGTATTTTATATCAAACTATAATTTGAAGACTGTAATGATGTCTTCAAGCAATAAATTAAAATTATTGGATGAAAATAGAATATTTTAAGACAACGGGAAGAAGAATTTTTTGTTGTGTTAAATAACAAAAGTTCAGCAATGTGTTTGATTTGTCGAGAAAGTGTCACATTAAAAAAATATAACATGGTCTTTAATAAGAAGTGAAAAATTAGCTTTCTTCAAGAAATCATTGCAACAACAAGAAAATGTTATGTCAGTGGCAATCTCACAAGAAGCAGCAGTGACACGAGCGTTTATGGATGCTGAAGTTGTGAAAAAATGTTTCATAAATGCTTAGAATTTATTATTTGATAAATTTAATAATAAAAGTCAAATATTATTACAAATTAAGAAATCACAACTGTCAGATTCTACCTGCATTAGACGTATTGAAGATATTGCAAAACATATTTTTGATAATATAATAGATTTGAAAAACTGCAAATGTTTTAGTTTGGCTGTTGATTCTAATACTAATTTTTCAGCAACATCACAATGTGCTATTTTCATCAGATACTGTACAGAACAGAATTCAATTTGTGAAGATTTTTTGAAATTGCTTCCTTTGAAGGATCAAACTAGAGGTAGTGATTTTGTCAATAGTATTGGTACTTTTCTGGAGAATAATAATATTAAAATAAAAAAATTGTTTTCTGCATGCACTGATGGATGTCCTTCAATGTTTGGATCCAAAAAGGGATTTGTTTCCCTATTAAAAAAGAAATATAATCTAACAAATCTCTTATCATTTCATTGTTTAATTCACCAAGAAAATGTGTGGGCACATATATCCATTAAAGAAATAGATGCTGTGATGAAAACTGTCATAAACACTGTGAATTATATTCAAGCCTGAGAATTGAACCACAGAAAATTTAAAAATCTTTTGAAATAAATAAATAGTAATTACAGTGATGTACTTTTGCATACTTTGGTGTGATGGCTAAGTAGAAGTAAAGTTTTGGAATGAAATTATTTCATGTTTACAAGAAAACAATAAAATTTATAATGAGCTTGACAGTGATGGTTGGTGGTGTCTTTTAGCTTTTTTATGTGACATCACAGAAAAACTTTGTGATCTTAATATTAGTTTACAAGGCAAAAATACAATTATTTCCCAAATGGCAAATAAAGTATTTGCTTTTGAAGAAAAACTAAATATTTATTACCAAGATATACAAAAACAAATACTACATCATTTTCCAACATTGACAAATGCTAAGCACAATGGTATTGGCATTTCTTTAGAAACCTATGTAATTATTTCAAATTATTTAGCTACCTTATTGAAAGAATTTAAAAGTAGATTTCAAGATTTAATAAATATTAAGAACTGTCTCTTACTTATAAAAAATCCTTGGCACTTAAAAATAGCAATTATTACACAATTAGCTCCATTTGGACATGCTTATGTCAAGCTATTTGATGAATTTGTTGAATTTAAAAACGAGACAAATTTGGAAGCCATTTTTAAAGAGAAAAGGGAGGGAAAGGAGTATATGGAATTCTGGAAATTAGTGCCTGAAAAATATAATACTGTCAAAAAGTGTGCACAAATGTTGCTCGCATTGCTTGCATCGATATATCTTTGTGAATCATCTTATTTGAGAATGAAATATGTGAAGAATATGTATAGAAACAGACTTACTGATTCACACCTTGATGATATATTAAGAGTAGCATGTAGCACTTATAAACCAGATTTATAAGTAAATAAGCATTTATTTTTATATGACGCTATGTTTACAATTGTATTACATTCAAATATCAGCCTTTCAAGCTAATTGTGCATGCGTCTTTTGAGAGTGTTAAATAATAAATGAAAACTTTCTTCTACAATACAAGATGAGTCGTAGGAATGAGAGGATTCCTTTTATTCTTGCATAAATACTATATCTTGTATTGTAGAAGAAAGTATTCATTTATTATTTAACACTCTCAAAAGACGCATGCACAATTAGCTTGAAAGGCTGATATTTGAATGTAAACCAGATTTATCTAAAATTGTTAAAAGTTTATCTCAATATCAAAAATCACATTGATATTTAAATAAATGTTTATATCAAATAAAAGTGTTTGCGTTTTATTAATATATTAATTCTAAGACAACCTATGGCATGCATGAATTGAGAAGTCAGACATTTTTTCATATGACATCAATTGTTTGCCGATTGCTTATATAGCATGTTGCTGCCCGCTTGATGTAGCATACAAGTATATGTGGCCCAGGAAAGAAAAAGGTTGAGTATGGCTGCCTTAGAGTTTCGTTTTTATTTTAGACTGTACTTTTTGTTTTATAGAATGCGATTTTGAGCATTGATAAAGTGACTGACTTGTCATGTAAAGATTCTTGGACCGAGGCACAATCTGTCATTTTTGACATTCGAGCGTACCAAAATCTATCGGACTAATCATTCAATTAATATTTATTAATTTAGACTTTTAGAATAGCGCTTTATAACTTTTTATTGATTATAATACTAAAAAATGTTCTGTTTTGCAAATTTGATATTGGAAAAAAAAAGTGAGAGTTTAATAATTTTTCAGTAATATCAAATACAACATTTGTATAATTGAAAACATTTTATTACTATACGACTTCTATATTTATTAGTTATTGTTGAAATAAATATTCTTTATTTCTTTCAAATAGGAATCCTTGTACAACACAACTATCTGATACAATTATCAGATTGCGAAAAAAGAATTTAGTTGAATAATATATATAAATATGTGGTTAGATAACGAAAGCCCTGCCCTCCCCCTTCTCAAATTAACACCTGTGATAAAGCCACCTGTAAATTCATTTCTCAAACAAAAGAGCAGCGCCAATAGAGGGCATTAAAACTCTGATCATGCGCATTTAAAATCATTTATTTTTATTTTATTTTTTTGTATAGAAATTCCAAAACATCTAGGTGTACTTCGACAAAATGTGTATTTGACGGTAAGATTATTTACGTTGTATACTTAGAATTTGAAAGTTAATTTAAAATTTAGGAAAAACCATGAACGTATATATTTATTAACTTATTAAAGAATGTATTGAATATGCCCTCGGAATCGAAGTTTGTTGGCGTGAATTTTCACGTTATTTATTTCCCCTTTTATAAATTTAACTTTGAGTTCAGTAAACTATTAAACTATTCCTAAACTAATTATTAATTTAAATACTAAATATTTTCAGCTGTGTATAATTATTTCTTTATTATTAATGAAAGTAACTATAGACTTAAAGACATTTGAGGATATGAACGTTATTCAACTAGCTAAAAGTATTGTATAAATTTTTCAAACTTTTTATTAGATTATTGGCATTGTAATATAATGGTAGGAAGTGAAATATTATAGATGCTCCCCTCTCTCCCACAAGTATTGTTTTTTTGTTTTATTTGTAAGTAATCGAGTTTTACTTGATTTAACAAGTTTTTTCTATCCATTCAGATATGGCCTCAAGTCTAATTTAAGTGCTGTATTGTTTATAGTTAAAAGTTAAACAATTAAGCATACCAAAAGCCCCAACTAACAAAAATTTACACTTAGTTTATTTTGCGTTTTATTTAAATTTTTTACCCAAAACAGTTACAAAAATTCTAATTGCAAACACATTTCATCAGTCTCTGTGTGTAGTAAGTACTTATGCTTACAATAGTAGGGAGAATTAAGTAGTTTTTGACATATTAAATAACTTCTAACCAACAGTGAATGTTTAGACTTGGTAATAAGTTTACTTTTTTGTGAAGGAAGTTTGATAATGAGGTAATAAGTTGTTATGATTAAAATATAAACTTATTCTTATGGTAATTTTTTACCATGTTTAGATGTAGATTATAATAGTAATGAGTTTAGAATGATTAAAAATCTATAAATTATATATTCGATATCAAATCTATATAACCATATCTATATATGCTTTATAATTATTTAACTTAATACTCCAAAAACTTGAGCTGAAATATATATATACTAACTTAATAGTACTGAGTTATCTTTGGTGACCTCTCTCTAGAATCATACTGCAAAATTAACTAACTAACAATGCCTGGAGCAGGCTGAATATATAGTTTATAAAATATTTTATAATTTACATTTCTCTTTGCTCCCAACACGGACGACGATGTTAATTAATTTTGCATTCGCAGAAAGTTAACTCAATGCTATTAAGTTAGAATATGTATATTTAGTTTAAAATACCTTTTCATAGTGGCATGGGTCAGCTCAAGTTTTTGGAGTATATAGATCCTTTATATTTTTGGACGTTTAGTATAATATATAACTAATGTCCTTGTAAAAATCAACATGATTATAGATATTCAACGTGCTAATAAATAATAATAAACATAAATTTTTAAGTAAAACATCATGGTCATTCCAACTTCAGAAAAAAACAAAACAACTGTTCTGGAAATGAATTTTGCAATGATTATACAAACCGGCTTGTGAACCACAAATGAATCCATATGTAGAACATGTTGGTACTTTTTTGTGTGTTTAATGCTGCTTAATTTTCTCTTCATTTGTTATTTTTCTCCTGACCAACTTTCACACCCAAATCTCTCA
Organism: Epiperipatus broadwayi; assembly: GCA_028023455.1. Taxonomy (NCBI): domain Eukaryota; kingdom Metazoa; phylum Onychophora; class Udeonychophora; order Euonychophora; family Peripatidae; genus Epiperipatus; species Epiperipatus broadwayi. Next base: position 929,533 of record JAQFVV010000147.1, read on the forward strand.
TAATTACCAATTCTTTTTGTCTTAATATTTTTTATATTGTTTCACATACTAAGTCCCAAAATTCATATCTTTTATCTCAGTTCCAAGATCATTTGCACATGAAGTTCTCTCTGTTACTTATTGATTTATTCTTTTTGTCTCCACTTCAGTTCTTAAATTGATATAGTCATTGCATCTTTCCTTTTACTATTCTTTTTATCAACATCACAATATTCATATTGTATCTTTGTAATCCCCCTGCTTAATAATTGATTTTATTCAAAACATCTCCTATGTTCCAGCATCCAATATTCATAATTTGTGGTCTTGTTCATAATTGTTTTCTTAAATTTAACCTTTCAAATTTTTTAACTTTTAAGTTTTGTAGCTATATTTTCTTTATGATAACTGGGGAATGGGTCAAGCATAGTAATCTCCAAATTGAAGGAACCTATACTTCATTTAGTATAGTTCCTCTCCTTTGTCTTATCTAGCTTGGGTGACACTTCTAAGAGCTTTAACTATCACTAGCATAGCTCTCTGATTCATAGTGACTAACAAGCCTTCTCACCTGGCGATTAGTCTTTGACAAAGTCACCGATAATAAAAAAAATATATACAAAAACAAATTAATATAAAATGTATGATACCATTGCATATACATCAGTACTTAAATATTAATTAATGTTATGCCGAACAAGGACTATTACTAGTAAACTATTCTCCATATATACTTCAATTTAATTGAATTTTGCATGCATGAAATAAAAATCATTTTTATAACTTGTAATTGAATATCACACTTATTGCACTCTTAATATTTGAGGCTTTATGGAATGTAGAATATTTGACAATTTTTGAGTATATGTATATTAAATAAATAAAATTATAAAAATTAATAGTTTTATTCTGATATTTTTTATATAATAAAGATATGGCATAATAGAAAGTACTTAAAATTTCTTTAAATCTAAGCTGCATTTACTACGTAGTATTTCAATTTTCGAGTGCCTGGATACTATGAATATGAGGCCATAAATAGGTCTTGATGTGCTATGTTTGATTCAAACACATTTATTATAAACCTTGCTCAACACAGTGCCCAAGTACTCCAAAGTTGAATTTATAGTTACTTAAGAAAAGTTGCTACTTTAGTAAATTACACAGTATTTATATATCAAATATTTTTTATTTATTTTATTTTAGACTAACTGTCTCATACATTCAATGAAATTTTTTAACATTATATTTCATTTTTTTGAATCACATATGGCAAATAATATTTAATATTGAACCATCTATTGACCCACCTGTTTCACCTATTATATTCTATAATAGTGTATTTATTTGGTGCTGTGCTTCACTCAGATTGCGTGTATTTCTTTAATTTAAAACTTCAAGTTTGTGCTTGTAATATTGCCGCGTATGTGCATGTATAATCGCCTTGTACATTATAATATGCAGATGCAATCATGGGTAGCATATACACACATACCACCCTGGTATTTGTTAAAACTGAAGTAAACATAGGAGTGTGTAGTTAGAATTTATGTATATAACAAAATTATAAGTTTAAATTTGTAAAATTATTCATTTAAGAAGTTGTATTTTAATATTCATTTAAAATAATTTTCGAGTTCTATTGTTTGCTTAAAATTACACAGGCCGTAAGTTGTTTATGAGTTTTAACATTTCATCTAAAAATAATCTGGCTGAAAATTGATCTCATTTAAAATTATAGGCAAAAACAAATTTGAAAATCTAGTCAGGCATAAATTTATCCTAAGTGCAATTGGGAAACCCAAGAGGGAAAAGAGCTTTTAACTCGGATTTAGCTGTGGATAATATTAAAAAAAGTAGAAATTTAGTTAAAGGCAAAAATTTGAAGTAAGTAAACAAGTGATGTTGAGAAAATAAAAAGGGGGGGGGGATACTGGCAAAAATATGATATAAAAAAGTCTGCAGTGGCCATCTAAGACGTTAGATACATATTTTTTTTAAACAAGTGCTGAGTAATAATAATTAAAGAGCGGTTCCTGCATTACTTTTGGTCAAACTGAATTTGGACCAAGCAATTATTGAAAGCTGTTAAGGTGAGAACCATGAACTAGTGGGACAATAGACTTGGTGTCTATCTCCTACGGAAACTGTTCTACTGAATAAAAAAAAACATCAACCTTCACCCTGGCAGTGATGGGGAAGCCGCACCCGAAGTACTGGAGAAGCCGTAACCTGAAGTAATGGAGAAAAGCCGCATCCTGACTTAATGGAGAAAAGCCACATCCTGACTTAATGGAGATAGCCGCATCCTGATTTAATGGAGAGAAGATGCCCAGTAAAGAATGCTTTGAAAGACTTACTACCAAGTATTGCCGGTAAACCATTCTGCAGAATACGCTAATTTCATTACTAAACAAACTCTAAATTAAAGCTAGGTAACTATTCAAATGTTACATTAAACCATTTATGTTAAATTTACTTTAAAACTTAAAGCACTCTTAGATTTCTTGCTTGATCATAAACATTTAAGTTCCGTAAAACCAGTTAAACATAAATTCTTATTCATTTTTCTAAATTATCACTTTATCGATTTCTGCAATTTGCTCTTATGCCATCTATATTTAGTTTTAAATTCATGTTTATTAATTTGTGCTATGTTCATCAGAACAGAGTTTTGTGGGGTTTGATAATTATTGGAGAGGCGATTAGGCATCTTTCCATTAGAGTGGAATATTATAATATAAAGAAATATAGGCAAAACTTCCTTCTGAAATCAAACTTATTTACGCTAGAGTGAGCCAGCTATTTGTAACGTACTGAATAAGCTATTTTAAAAACTAATATTTTGCTTAGTATTAGGCAGGAGTAATTATATACAGCATATACGTAATATTTTAACTCTTGATAAATCCCTAAATTGGCTGTGACTTTCCGTAATTATAAGTTATGCTATCCAGATATCCTTAAATCAGATTCCTATTATTGCCTTTGTAGTGTAACTAGATATACTATTTATGAACTGACCAGTAGTTTGGGTGTAGTTGATTTAGGAAAATATTAAATCAACATGGCGCATATGTTGCTAGTTATCATAAAAATGCATAGCTTCTTGCTATACCTATAACGACCTACATCAGGATTGATTCCATGTTAGAGCATGCACCTTAAGTTTAGGCAACTGAGCTATTTATCTTGTATTGGAAGGAACTAAAGTGTTCCAAGGGCTCGTGAAGCCGCTGTTCCGTTCACTCGAATAAAAAGGCCTCTTCATATTATAGCAAGTAGTGCAGTCTGAGGAACCGATTACTAGGTAATGAACCTCAATTAAGAGCACATTCGAGATGCACATATTCTGATATTATAGTTGGTAACACCCTAGAATGTAATGTTAAACTATCCGGCATTAGTTCAGCCTCCCATAGGAATTAACATCGGCTTTGATCTGATTCGGAATCTGAGTTAATGCTATTTATTTGGGTAGTAAATTATGTTTAAACTTAATAATATAACTCCAAGATGTAGCCAATTAATGGATTGCTCTAGCCCTTTCTAATTTTCCTGACGTCCATAGCATAAATTATGACATCGAGAATGGGAAATATTTTATCTCACAATCTATTTAACCTTATAATGAGATTTAGTTGGAGGTCAAATTGCTCAGTCTTTGAAATGTTAGACACTATCTTAATTATGTGTATATTCTCCTGTAATATAAAAGATGGTGTAAGCATATTGTCAGTTCAGAAAATCCATAATCTATTTAAACACTTTGTAAACTTAAGTTTTAACTCACCTGCACGTGAGAAAATATAATTGCTTTTGTTTTATTACTTATTGAATATTACATTAAAAATTTTGTAGACCCAAGTATGCACTCACCTGTGTGTGAGCAATATATAAATTGTGTGGTTTTATCATTTACTGATTATTACATTTCATATTCTTTATAAACCCAAGTATTCACTTACCTGCATGTGAGCAAATATATATATAATTTACATTATTTTCATTTATTGATTATTATATTAAAATTTATAAAGTATAAATTCATCTTAGTCTCCATTCTTTCTCATTACCTTATGAATCACTAGTTAAATTATATAATTATGTGTGTGTGTGTGGGAGGTCTCAGGTTTTACCGCTTTGCTACTTCTGGAACGTGAAGAAGGAGATATCGAGTGTAGCTTCAGGCATGTCATTAGCTATGGGTTGACTTGGAAGCATGGGTAAGAGAGTTGAGGCATGATCAGATGTAAGATATTACTATCCCGACTTGGTCAGCTTTTAGTTCTCTGGCTTGGACTCTCAGTCTGTTGAACAAATGTACAAACCTGACAGTTAGAATATCTAATGGTCATTATTTCTCTCTGTTATTCTTCTCTTTAATATCATGAACTTTCCACTTAGACATTAAGCATATTATCAAAATGATAGACTTGTAATAACCAAAATATTTTGTTTTTGATTGTTTTTAAGAAAAAGCTTTTATACTTTAAAAAAGCAATTTTATTTTCAAGAAATTGTTTTTCATATTTAGCTTACCATGTTTAAATTCATATTTATCTCATCCTATCAAATCATTTTACTATAAAAGCTCATTTAGTTACAGTAAAACATTTAAGACTTAGATGATTATTTGAGATTTAATGTTCTCAAAAGTTTTAATAGTAGTATTTTGAAATAATATCAGTCAGTGTGTCTTACTTAAATTATTAATTTATTACAATTTTCTTATTGCATTTAATGCAAAATTTCTTGGACCCATCTCATTTCAATAAAATGTTGAAATGTAATCATTTTCAGAAACAATAATATTTTGTAATTTGGAGTTTTTTTTTTGTGAATTGGAAAAAAAAATGTTTACAGTAAAATTTTAACATCTTGTAATATATTTTACATTTACTGCATTTTGTAATACTCAAACCTTCATCTTAGCTTGGATCTGAGAGCACTACACCCAGATCATAGTATCTAATGCAACCCTCTAGCAGGTACCTTTTATATCTACTTCACTACAAAACTATGAGTTAAATTGAAAACAATATTTTCAAGCTAGAAACTAGTCTGGGGATATTGGATGCGTAGGCACTAGATAGGGAATTTATGCACAAGCCTTCTGGCATCTATTGATTACTTTGGCTTGCACTGAATGGCAATACTATATGGAGAGTTTTGCCTGTTTTAATAACAGTTATAAGTAAGCATAAGAAATGGTGATCATGTGATATTTATTAGTTTATTATAATTTGTATTGAATAACAAAAAAAAAAAAAAAAGCATTTCTTAGATATTTTGACCTTTAGTATTATGGTTTTCATAAAAGTCAACAATACTGACAATTGATCATATTTTTTTCTCTCATTTTTTCATATCCAAATAAGAAATTTAAAAGACAAATAAAAAAGTAAAAATCCCAAACAAATTCTATCAATTACAGATAATAAAATGGTGTTTGAAATTATACATAAATTTAATTTATGTCAATATTAAATGCTATTACAAGAAATCAAAATAAATCTTGAAAATTACAACTGAGTGAATTTTTTTTCCTTTCTTTCTTTCTATTCTCACACTTTTTTCTCAAACCCAAGTAAGAAATTGAGGAGACAAATAATACTAAAAGTTTGAAACAAATCTTCAATGAAAAATAATAAAGAGATTTTAGATTACACAATGAATTTATAAATTACATAGTATTATGATCAATCTTTTTTCTGTATCAAAAGAATCTTAAATTTATCAATGAGTTATTCCACTATTGATTCATATGTCAAAACAATGATTAAAGATTCAACTAAACATAAATATTAGTATCACATATTTTAATATTGGTATACATTATACTAATAGATTATTAATATAAAAATTTAGGGAAGTGATAATGAAAACGAATATTCATATTGTCTTGTGAGCTGTACAGAATAGCTTTGGGAGCTGCAGTTTGCCTATCATTGGTTTATAAAATATTGAAATGGGCATAAGCTTTTACTTTCTTTTAGATTTATACAATTCTATATAAGAATGTTTGAGATTTAAACCCTGGGGTTAATGGGTGTTAGGTATAATTATATCGATTATCTTTAGATTGAATAACCTAACTAATAATAGCCAGAATGGTTATCCAACCTTATTTCCTGACCATCATTTTCATCAAGCATATCTAAGTTTAGAGAAGGTCTATCCATTCCCACAGTAGATGTTATTTAAAACTTTTTGCCATACTGCAGTTTAGGATGCCTTCTTTAAAATGAGAAACATCTATAGGTCAGGTTCAAATCCATCACTAGTTTCTTAAATATTAGCCTTTTTATTAACTACCACTAGCTTGAAAGAAAAACATCGTAATGTGTCACCTGATGTGTTTGTAATAGCCATGTTTAACTAGGTTTGGAATATGAGAAGAATGGACAGTTAGACTTAAAATAATATGAATACAACTGGGTCTCGTTTTTTGCGGTAGATAGGTTCCTCAGAAAATGCGCACAAAAGAAATCGCACAAAAATAGACTTAACTTACTTTGAAAAATGGGGATACGTACTGTAATTTTCCAAAAATCGCATAAATGCAAAACAACAATGTAAAATTACTTTAAAATTCGTATAAAAAAAAAAAAAAATAAAATATGACTTATAAAAAATTTCATTTGAAAAAAATTGATACAAGACAAACTTTTTTTACCTTTTTTTTATTAACTACAGTATTTTATTCAAACAATATATTTTTATGCGTTATTTACATTTTTTTCATACATGTACAGTATTTTAATCATTATCGCTATTCGAGACATCAGATTTGTCATGATGTGATGTGAGGTACTGTAGCTTCTCCTTAAACGAAGTCAAGAGGAAATACAACTAAAACGTTTTCCAATCGCTGTTGATCCTTCTCATTTCATTAAGCGAATTAAAATTGAAATTTTTGTTTACAAAGAAATTAATTTTCTGGGTGTCTGTTAGAATGAACTAAAAGTTTAAAATAAAAATAAGAATTTAGACTTACGATAATAAAAAGACAACGACTCACCACTGTTGGGCAAAATTTAATTAAAACTAGCAATTAAAAATTAAATTCTTATTTTTGTCTTTAATTTTTTAATTTTTAATTCCGTTTAAAAATCTAATTTCATCGTTTCACATCACTTTAACGTTACGTAATTTTTAAATTATTAATTACAATTAAAAATCAGATTTTAATTGTCAAATTTAATTGTGCCCACCACTGTTACTCACCTTTTAAAAATAAACTTGTGGACACTAAATGATTAATTGATTACGTACTCTTTTTATAAAAAGCAAAAATAGAATGTGATTTAAAATGAAAAACAACAACATAGTATTTTTCATCTATAACGTTTGAACAGATTTACATTATAGTCTTGTAAAATTTAATGTGTGTATATAAAATGGGGAAATCCTGATTTTAAATGAATTATGAACTTCTTTATTGCATAAAATCTATTACAGTACTATTATAAAGCGCTGAAAATATTGAAATTTTTAGATGGAAGTCGAACTCTGATAATGCGCTATTACTTTAAATATGATGTGAGTGTGCAAAATGTATAATATTTGAAGTAATAGCGCATTATCGTAGCTCAACTTCTGATCTAATAATTTTTATCCCATAAAAGAAAACCGCATACCAAGATATTAAGAGAAACATGAATTGCATAAATTCAAAATCGCATTAAATAAATCCGCATAAAACGAGACCTGGGTGTATAAGAAAACAAAAATTTAATTATTAAATACAAATATATTATCTATGCTGAACTTAATGTAATTAGAAGGGATTTGAACTCAGACTTTCAAGCTCCCTACAGCTATCCACTGCATCCTATACAATTGATACACGTGACCACAATCCGAAAAAGATAAATGATTTCCAATATATGTATTCCATGCTGAATCAGCACTCATCAGTTGGTCCAGATTATAATCTCCCACATATATAATCAGTGCTCAGTTTATATTAAGATAGCACATGTATGTGTTCATTTGTATCAGTTGTATAGGAATGAGTGGATAGTTGTAGGGAGCTTGAAAGTCAGTTCAAGTCCCTTCAAATTTTATTAAATTCAGCATAAACAATATACTTATATTTAAATATTACTTATTCAGCTTGTATTCTGCCCATCCCTCTTCTGTGCATTTGATGGACATATTAAGGTCTTATACATGAGGGAATCAGAGTGACTTAAAAGTAAGCATGGGTATGACAATAATATTGGCATCAACAAGTATTTTGAGCATTCCATCATCAGATTTTCACTGATTTGGATGGCTGACGAGTTGGAAGATGGAGATGATTGAAGCCTGTCCATTAAAATTTGAAAGATTTGCTCTTTTAATACAAACTGAGCACTGATTCTATATATATGTGTGGGAGGTTATGATCTGGATCAACTGATGAGTGCTGATTCAGCATGAAATATGCATATATTATAGATCATTTATCTTTTTCACATGTATGTGGTCATGTGTATCAGTTGTATTGGATGGTGTGAATAGCTGTAGAAAGCTTGAAAAATCTGAGTTCACATTCCTTCTAATTACTAAAACAAAAATTTATTTAAAGTATTTACACTCTTTATATGATACTCAGGGATAAATCCAACACACAAAAGTACATATTTATTTAGGTGAACATGTAATATCAGAGAAAAATGATTTAACTAGATTGAATTCAATTTCCTATTATTTAACTATAGCTTTAGTAATACAAATAAAGATTGACAAAGTATAAATCAATCTATACACAGATATATAAAAGTTATAATAAATATTAAATAATAATTGAATAAGAAATTATAAAATTCTATTTGCTTTAGTGTTGGGAAAAAAATATTTTAAGAAGAGAAAAAATAAATACATATTTAAGAGAAATACAAAATATTAAAAATAATTTGCTATAAATATTATTTTTATAAAGACCTTTTATTTTAAATAAAAATTTATCTTACCACAGCATCAGAATTCTGATTTTATTCTTTAATCTACTAAAAATAGAGGTTCACCCTATTTAAAAAAAAAAACCCATTGATTTATAGAATCATTAAAGTTCAAGTATTCATTTGTTATACTTTTCTTGATGCCTTCTCCAAGTAGAATGATGGTATGACCAGATTATGCATTCATTATCAATAGGCTGACAAAAATCATGTGAAAAGATGACTTTATTGTTTGTTCTAGTTCATCAATGATTGGTGCATGCAGGAATGATACATTTTTAAAATTGACATCTGCTGGCTACATAATTCCAGGTTTAGTTAACTAGTGTACCAATAAAGTTTTTTACCCTAACATAGTGAAATTTTCAGCTATTGCACCATTTTTCATTTTATGTCATCAAATAGTTGCAAATTAGCTGCTTCTTAATTAACTGAAAATGCCTTTCTAATTAGCTCAACTTTCTGGAATGCTGTTAAACAGAATTTTTGCAGGTTACCATGATCCAAAAATCTTAGATAATATTGACATTACAGATTTTTTAAAATAAGAAAACTTTTTCTCTAAACACAACTAAAAAACTGGCATCTTTCAATTTTTTCTTACCAATGCCTATTCAAGATTGTACTTAATAAATCTGGGTACCTTTATCTATTATTATAGATAGATTTTTTTAAAAAATCCCATTTTTTTTTAAAAAAAAAATGTATCTCTTGCTGGATAAATAAGAATGAAATAAATAAATAGCTTGGGACTTTTAGAAGAAAAAAAAAAAAATTTCCAATTTGGTTACTTTTACTTATATTTCTTCTTTCCTCTTTATATACATATTTTAGTATATGGGTGAATAGCTTGTAAGGTCAGATTAGCTTTATTTGTAAAAGAAATCTGAACTGGTACAATATATCAACGAATTGAGATAATGAAATTGTGATTACACTATTCCATTTCTCATTGCCACCTTTAACCCTTGTTCTGGTTGTATGTTTAGTAAACAACCTTGTTTTATTTTATATATTTCAAAATAATAGTAAAAAACATTTTTTTTTTCTATTTAAAATCATTCTTCCTGGAAGTCCAGGCCAGCATTTGTTAATCAAAAGAACGAATCTCAATCGTATAAGAATCCATCATTGGCTTAAAGACAACCAACGAAGACATTAACACCATTAGAGTTATCTCAGTTTTAATGCAACAAGCAACAACGAAAATACATCTCAATATAACATCTTGCTCAATAAGTATTCTCAGAAATTTAACAGATGATTTACATAGAGAACCAAATTAATGATCCCATCGCATACTTGAGCCCTGCTTCATTAAACCTTAGTGGCTAATCTACATTTGCAATACAATTGGATCTGTGAAATGCTTTGCTAATTATGACTAGTGACTTAGAGACAAATAAGTAATAATATTTAAAAAAATGACATTATATAAAAAGAGTTGGTGCAGTGTCTTAGAGTGAACTCAACTTTGAGTTCCATGGCAGCATAAAAGCCTCAAGTCAATCAGCACAACTGAACAAACTTCTGTTGCTCAGTGCTGCCTTTTGCCTAAAATAATAATAATAATAATAATTAAAGAAATAATAATAATAAAACATTAATAAATCTAAATAAACTTATTTCCCCTAAAATTGTTAATTCTGTAAACAAATTCTGGTCATTACTGAGAGTCGGCTTTGCTTATCCACACAGATATTAGGATTTCCCTCTCTCCAGGTAGTTCTTTACTGGTTTAAGTGTCATTATTTGGAATAACCTGATAATGTTCCTATCTATCTATTGGTGTTGTGTCAAGAAGCTGCTCAGTGTAAGTTCTTTATTAAGACTTTGAAATGTATTGGTTATATCAAATAGTAAACGTAACCAAATATGAGCACCATCTTGTAAGTTGCTGTAAATTATAACTTACTCTCTTCCAGCATTAAGTTAGGATTACAGAAATTGCCCTACATAATCTTAGAAATATTATTTCTAAAAACTTATTCATAATCTGATGAACTTCACTATGAACCTCAATAGTGAAATTTGAAGAGTCATTATCCATTGGTTTTATTATATCTAACCTTTATAGCTTTTCTTTAATATAATTCATAATGTTGGCACTTTATTGTAAATTGTTCTGTATTGTTTCTATTTTTTCTAGTCATTGGATTATGTATTCTGTACAATAATTTTTTAATTATTTTCTCATTATTACATTTTTTTTTTTTTTATTAAGGAAAATACGCATACAATTACAGTATAAATCTTTTTGGTATATATTTGTTTAGATTTGTTACACTTATTACAACAATCATTAGTAAATAATTTTTCAAATTAGAAAATATACCCATTTGATACATTAGTTATAATTATTATGACAAATTAATTTTATGATCAGAGCGAGAAGCTCATCGTTCAAACTTAGTCTGTAATTGTTATGTAACTAGTTTTCTATCAGAACAATTGGCTCTTCATTTAGTGACTTAGCCAGTGATCATTATGCAGTCCATATTTTGATTGGCAGCGATCCTTTGTTATTCTCCATCTAACTGGACCATTTATTTTTTAACTTTGAATTAATATTTAATTAGCATGCCTGAGGATAGGCTCTTCATTCATTGTCCTAAGTTGCCCCCAAGGGTCCCCGAAGAGCTTTTCTGGCATTAACAAGCGATCCCTGAACATAGTCCTTCGAATACATTTTTTACATATCTCCCACGGTTCCTTACTTCCTTGTTTAAAAACAATAATTTCTAGTTAACCACATGGCATAAAGCAGGAACAGTCCCATCCTAATCGCAGCAAAATCACCACTCATTATAGTGTCCTTGATTCTTAGAATTTTCATGTTAGCCGGCAGTACTCTGGTTATAATATTTTGTCTACTTGACTCAAAAATGGGCAAGCAGTAAAAATACATCCAATAGTTTTATCCGTTATTTTACATAAGCTGCATAGTGGTTCTATTTTAGAGAAATTTCTATAATTTACCAAAAAATGATTCGTTGGCAAGGCTTTCACATTAAGTTTTATGATAAAATCAATGTTTGGCTTCCAAATAGCAAAATTTTAATTTCCTGATTAGTAGTCTGGTAGATAAATCAAGCTCATTAGTTAATTCAGTAATGTTTGTATGCATGTGTTTGTAAACTTGCCAGTAAGTATTAGTATTGTTAATAATTGGTGCCGTAACTTTGAAGTATTTGTTGGCATATGCTAGCAGTTCCATGGCCCACTTACTTCGTATGGGCGGTGATGTGTGTCATTAGGCTCAATCTCGTCCTGAAATGAGTCCTCTGGCAATCTTGCATTCATCGCCTTAAGCATTGGTAGGGATTTCTGAATAAAAAAGGTATTAAGATCATGCAACCCGAGCCCATTCAGGTCTTTCGGTTTCTGCATCTTGGCTAAACTGATGATTACTGTTTTCCTCTTCCACAAGATGTCAGTGCCGACCGAGTTTACTGTATTCTGAAAGGACCTGGTTGGTTTTCAAATATGGTAAAAAGTTTAATCTATTATTTTTCTTTTACATATATTAAAATAAATCATTCAATATAATGTAATATAAACTATCTTTATATAACAGCAATAATAATATACAAAAAAGCTATTTTTTGGCAAATAGTAATTTTTGCCCTTTTCAATGTGTTTGCACTATTTAACAATTACAATCTGCATTGCATGCATAGCTACATCTATCTCTTATATAAAATTAACTATAATTTTATATAAAAGAGATGGATGAAAAGGGCAAAAATTAATATTTGCCGAAAATAACTTTTTTGTGTATTTATTGTTATTATATATATTATTACCATTATATAAAGATATTTTATTGTATGATTTATTCTTTATCTTCCACTTTCAGTTTTTAAATGCTTCACCCTTATTATTTCATCTATACTTTCTCTGATATCTTATATTTTTACTATTTTCTTTATTACTCTCTCCTACTTGGAATTCTGTGTTTTCCATTTCTTCTTGTTCATGATGTTTCTCTTTCAATCCATTCAAATCCTCTTTCCAAAATCTACATGCAGATTATATCATATTTTGATTCTTTACATTTTTATTTTCTCTTTCACTTAATTCAACCGTATTAATTTCATGTGTTGGTTTTTTTTTTCATTGCATTCATCATTTCTCTTTAATTCTACACATTTCTTTTGACTTTCCTGCATATCTTTCCTCATTTGTGTTAGTTTTCCTGTAAATTTTTCCTCATTTTCTGTTGGCTTTCCTGCATTCCTGCCTCATATTCTGATGTTTTTCAAGATCAAATTATACAGCATTTGTAAATCTACCAGTGATGAATTTTCTATAGATTGAACTCCTCTGTTTTCAGGCTTTAATTTAGTTATTTGTTCCATCTCTTATATGAGCAGTTTCTCAATATTTAAAATTTGTTTACATTTTCTTCAATTGCGATCTCATTGTCATTAAATTATCAGGAACTATATTAGTTTAATCCTATTCTTAAGCTATTATGTAAAAATTTCTGTTGATCACATAAAATTAATACACAATATTTTATTTATTTACTTTTTACATAGAATTAATACACTATTCTCTACCCTTATTATATAGCACTGCACTCACTACCTCCAAATTTACCACTATCTTACTTAATTAACCTGTCGATTATCTATTGTTTTGCTTACCTGTCTTATCTCTATCTTCTATTCTCTTAACATGTAACTTTTTTTCCATTTCATTTACTAATGCCAAACTTTTTTCATTTCAGTAACTAAACCCTCATTATTATTTCTCTTATTATATATGTATTAAAGACAAGTTTTGGACCAAATGAATATATATCAGTTCAGTTTTAGTGGTGTCTCATGTGTAGCATAGACAGGGTTGATTTTTCATAGTTACCAAACGTATCGAGGCAAATTTAGCGAAGCCCCATGGTTAAAGATGACAAATGAAACAGGCCTTTGGTATTATTCCCTTTTTAGATTTATACAATTCTGTGTAAGAATTTATGAAGATTTAAACACTGGGACTAATGGGTGTTAGGAATAACCATGTTGACTATCTTTAGACTGAGTATCCTATCTAATGATGGCCAGACTGGTTATCCAGCCATGTTTTCTTGCCATAATTTCTATCAAACATGTCTTAAATACAGAGATCTATCCCTTGACACTATAGATTTTATTTATTTATTTAAAACATATCTATCATATTGCAAATTAGGCACCATCTTTAAAATGAGATGAATTTATTGATCCGGTTCAAATCCTTTCCTAGATTTTTAGATATTAGTCCTTCTGTTTACCCACTACTAGCTTTTGGAATAAGAGAGAAAAGGACAACTAGACTTAAAATAATACGAATATAATAAAACAAAAAAACAAAAATTTATTTACAATGGTTACACTCTTTATATGATATTTAGGAATGAATCCAATACATAAAGATGCGTATATATTTAGGTGAGTATATATTTATATCAGATAAAATTCATTTAATAGATTGAATTCAACTTATGAGCTCTGATATGCTTACATCTTGCATAAAACAATTATATAATTATTTTACTATAATTTTAATCATACAAATAAAGATTGACAAAATAGAAATCAGTTGAAAAAACAGTTACAATAAATATTAAGTAATAATTGAATAAGAAATTAATTTAAAATTTTATTTGCTTTATTGTTTGAAAAAATAAAGTTAAGTCGAGGAAAAAAATACATATTTAAAGGGAAAAGAAAATGTTAAAATTATTTAGAAAATATTAATTTTAATATTTGTTATAAATATTTTTTTATGGTCTTTTAAATAAAAATTTATCTTATCACAGCATCAGAATTCTGATTTTACTCTTTAATTTACTAAAAATATAGGTTTGAATCCTTTTTGAAACTGATTTATAAGAATCGGTAAATTTCAAGGCTTCATTTGTTGTATGTTTCTTGATGTCTTCTCTAAACAGAATGATGGTTTGACCAGATTATATGTTTATCATCGATAGGCTGATAAGAATTGCACGAAAGATGACAGATACTGCTTTTTAAATTCATCTATGGTTAATGCATGCAGGAATGACATTTTTAAAAAAGATTGCATAATTCTAAGTGTAGTTGACTAGTATATTAATAAAAATTTTCACCCCAGTATAGTGAGATTTTCAGCTATTGCACTGTTTCCATATTAACTGTGATTAAATAGGCTTCTTAATTAACTGAAAATATTATTCTAATCAGCTCAACTTTCAGGAATGCTGTTTTACAGTTTTTGCAGATTGAAGTGATTCAAAAATCTTTGATAACGATGATATTACAGCTTACTTATAATAAGAAAACTTTCTCTTTAAACACAACTAAAAAACTGGTGTCTCTAATTTTTTTCTTACTATCACTATTCAAGATTACACAAAATAAATCTGGTACTTTCCATCTATTATTATAAATTAATTTTTTTTAAAAAAATTGTGTTCTTTGGTAAATAGCTCAGGTGATATAGAGTTTTATCTTAAAAATTCGATATTCAAGAATCTAAAGGTGTAAATTCAACTCCTATGCTAATATTATCACTGGTCAGGTCATTATAATTACTAACCAGTGTTATCTATATGTGTAATTACTAACAACTTGTTTGTGTTTGAAAAGGTAAAATAAAGTTTAAATTTTTTTAGACTTTCAACATTTAATTATAGATGATGGAAATAGCCCAACATTGCAAGGAAATAGTCATACATCATGTGATTTAATTTAATAAGCTTGTACTACAAATGTTATATAATGAGTTTTAATAGCTCTTCACAATTTTTTCCAAATATACCTATTCTCAGAACAGTTTCTAGCTGTGGCTGTCGTCAGTGTGGTGACGACAACCACTGCTAGAAACCAGTCTGAGGATAGGGATATTTGGAAAAGCTTGTAAAAAGCTATTAACGCTCATTATATAATAATAGTCCAACATATACATTCTTTTTCTTTTTTTTTAAAAAAAAATACTTCTTGCTGGTATAAAAAAGGGTAAAACAAATAAATAGCTTAAAATATTTAGAAGAAAAAAATTCTGTGCTGGATACTTTTGCTTATATTATTTCCTTCTGTCTTTTTTATATACCTATTTTAGTGTGTGGGTGAAAAGCTCGTAAGGTCAGACTAGCTTTATTTCTAAAAGGAATCTGAACCAATGCAATATATATATATTCTATTTTATTAGTTAATATTTCTATTTCCAGTTTTTGAAATTTACTCCATAATTTTTTTATTATATACTTTTTTCCAAATGATGTACATACATACATTTTTATTCTGACACATTTTATTTTTATTATAATAAATTATTCTGTTTATTTTTCTACATCCAAATTTTTATTTCTCTTCATAATTTATTTTTCCAAAAATATAAATGTTACATTAGGCTAGACAAATTTTTTTTATTGACACCTACAACATTTTATAAACTGCACTGCATTGGAAATGCAACACTAATTATATCCATAACAATTTTATTTGTCGAAAAGTAAATTAAAAACTAAATAAAAATGAATTTTGTTTGATAGATAATTGCAATTGATGTTTCAACTTATAATATTATTATTGTTGAATAATTGTTGGTTATAATTTCTATGAATATAATTTCACACATTTTTCATAGATCAGCTGTTTTTATTGTATTGATTTTTGCTGTATTGATAGTCTCAGTTCATTAATATGACAACCTTTTCTTTCTGGTATGTTTAAGTTTAAAAATCTTTTTGTGGGTGATTAATTGTTTATTATGATTGAAATTTGTTCACATTAGGACATTATTAGTAATTGGAAGATTACTACCATAAAAGGTAATAATTTTTTTATAATAATTATGCTGCAATTATTTTTTATTTATCTTCATGAGGGATAATGTCTATGATTTTTTTATTAGGTTAATGATGATAATAATAGTGTTTTATATACATTATATTAATATATTGTAATCATTTGGCTACATAGCTGCACTAAAAGAATAAATAAATAGTTGGCAACATGCTCCTCAAACTTAGTTTAGAGTTATTTAATTAATGGGGAAAACATTATTTAATTTTCCCATGTATATATATAATAATAATGGGTCTTCAATTAACTAAATATTTTAAGTCCCAAAATGATAGTATGAGAATTCTCAAACATTAAATTTGTTAAATAATAATAATATGATTTTAATATGTGAATATTTTAATAAGTTATAAATGATTATAGAAAGGAGGGAAATTTATAAAATAATATAAACAAGTTTTTTTTCTTTCTCTCTTCAATAATTATAATTAATTAGTAGTTTTAATTTAAACTATGAAAATGTACTAAGAGAAAAATAATTTTATTTTAATAAATATTAATTTTAACCTTAAAGACAAGATAAAGTTTTAAATTTAATAGTATTTCTAGGAAAGAAAAAAAAGATTTTAATGGTTTTGATCAATTTTATTTTTAATAGTTTTTTTTTCTTTTCTTTTCATGTCTCTTTATTATAAAAAATCAAATCAGTGTAATTAATTGATTATCTTGTTTTTCTTTTTGCAATAATTTTTTTTTTAATTAGAAAGGAATATCAAGAATTTTATGATGTTAATTTAAGTTCTTGATTGTTTTTCAATGTTAAGGTTTAAGGAGGGAAATAGGTGAACAATTGTGTTTGTAAAAATTTATCTAATTGGTTGTTATTAAAGTTGTCATGTTGGAGACAGATTGTGATTGGCTTGTAGTCAAGATTATTTTAGAAAATAAAACAATAGGGGTGTGAATAAATTAGAAGATCCAAGTGTCTGGTAAGAAGAAATTATTGTTAATTTAAGTTCTTGAAGGTTTTTCAATATTAAGGTTTAAGGAGGATCGCAACCGCCATGCAAGCAAGTAGTTGGTTGCAGACGGTTGTGGGTTCGCGTCCTGGCCGATGCTATGACCCATGGAAGAAAAAAAAAAGGAGGGAAATAGGTGAACAATTGTGTTTGTAAAAATTTACCTAATTGATTGTTATTAAAATTGTCATGTTGGAGACAGATTGTGATTGGCTTGTAGTCAAGATTGTTTTAGAAAATAAAACAATAGGGGTGTGAATAATTTAGAAGATCCAAGTATCTGGTAAGAAGAAATTATTTCTAACTTAGCTGTTGAAAAGCAGTCAAGTCTTAATCCAGCTGGTAAGGAGAAAAAAAACAGAAGTCTTCACCAAATTGTTGCATAGTACAGCAGAAATCTTAACCAAGCTCTTGGATAGAACAGTTTGGCAAAGCTTTTAGCATACTATGAGTTTAATTATAAAAACAGTTTCTACAATAAAAACCATGTGCTAAATTCAGCTAAAAGCTAGATATCATCTTGCTTTCACTAGAATAAAATGTAGAGGTTACCTTCTAAAGTAATATACAACTTTGTCTTCAACTAAGAGCATGAGTCTCTTTATCTCACCTGGAAATTTTAGTGAAAGAAATGGATAAAATTTGCTGTTGGTTAATCTGGAAATACTGCACACCAGAAAAAATTAATAATATTCATGTATAGAAGTGGATTAGCACCTGAGTCTGTGCATCCAAATTATTGTGTTGTATTGCTACACTAAGTTTGACAGTGGCTAAATAATTAGCCTGGTTTATAGTAGAACCATTTCAAATCCAGTCACAAGGTTGACTAATATTTCTTTTATTGTTGATCATTCATGATGATGACTGATTATTATTCTTGTCTATAATACCGGGTGAACTTATAATTAGTTCTTTGCTGATCCATCATGCTCATTATATTCATTATCATTCCTTTTATAGTTAATTTTATATTATATTTATTTGGGAATAATGATGGGATTCCTTTCATAATTCAGCCATAATGTGGTGAACTATTACAAATGGCTACACAGTTGTGGGATGTAACCTCAGATTCTTTTATTAACCCCCTATTTTCCATACTGTTAGAAATGTTTTGAAGTTTGTTTTTAAAGTTGGTTTATTTGTGACTTTATATGTTAACAAATATTACATCAGTCTTTGAGGAATCTTACATAATTTTCTTTTTTTTTATTATAGAATTTTACTAGCGTATTAATTTTTGCTTTCGTTTTAAAAAAATTGTAATTTGCAATATAAAAATGTTTGGAAAATCTATATCATAATTGTTTTCAAATAGAACTCACAAAACCAAAAAGAGAGTAACACTGATTAATAGATTATAGGATTAAATTTTTTTTAAAATGAAAAGTATGATTTTTAATAAAGCAAAGTAAAATTAGATTTTGTAAATATATTTTAAATTAATGAAATTGGATTTGTACCACATATTTAATGACAATTTAAATCAGTTATAATAATGAATTTGATAAACTTTTAGGATTTTAGTTTAAATATATATTTAACATGTATTAAAATAAAATTTAAAATGACATGGTACAGCAAGAGCAATACTATTAAATTTGATACACTTTTACTATGAAATTGATAAATTTTCACGAATGTCAGTTTAAATATATTTAACGTGTGAAAAAGCGTAATTTAAAAAGCTACAGGTACATCAAGAGAATTACTACTGGATTTGATAAACTTTTATCATTTTCCTTTAAGTATATTCTCATATAATAAAGTAAGCTTTAAATATATTTAATTAATATGTGAAAAAAAATTTTTTAAAATGGGATGGGTATTTGCCTGATTTTAAAGATATTGACCTCCATTAATTAACTAAAATAATAATATAGATATGATAATAAAAAGGTAAGCTAGTATAAGAAATAAAAAAAGTAAGCACGAGAAGTAGACTCCCATTATTTCTAAAAAAATGTCAACTTACAATAAATAAAAAAATATGCTAACTTTTCTACAGTATTGAAAAAAATATTTTTCCTTTATCCTTTATTTATCTGTTATTGACTTATTCTTTTTATATATATGCTATGAATTTTTGTTTTGTGGGATTTAGCTCCGCATAAACAATAAGTCAATAAATATAAATGCTAGCAGTAACCTAACAATTTATATTCGAAAAAATGTTGATTTATAACAATTTTAAAAAAGCTGACTTTTCTACAGTGCTTTATAAATTACTTGAAACAATATTAAAAATTTTCAAGTACAATAAATTAATCACTTTTAAAATAATAGCAGTATTTGCATTAAATTAACAAGCTTTTATTAAGTGTGTTATCAATTATATACTTTAAGCAATATAAAAAATTATCAAATCCAATATTTTAAAGAATTTTTAAAATATATTTTTATTGCCCTCTTTGGTGATGAATAGCTAAAGTATGTTATTACTCAATTAAAGCATTGATTCAGAGTTGACACTTTAGGCAGCTTAGAGAAAGTACCAGTCTCTTTTTTCTCGGAGATATATATTACAATTACTGCCATTGTCAATGAACTGTTTGTTAATGAAGTTTATTAATCAAATCGTTCGCAAACATGAAAATGAATAAATAGTTAGACACCTATGTGAATGCATAAAAAAAAATTATTTCATAAATTTAACAATTTTAGCCAGGAACAGGAACAACATCATGTGACCCAGGAAATTAAATCAATCATTTATCTTTTCCCCATATGTCAATATAGTGAGATATATTAATTAAATTAAAAATGCATGATTCTATTTAAGAGAGATAGATAAATATATATATTGAAAATACAAAAAAACATGTATTACAAATAGAATGTCAGAAACTGTATCTCTTGAAACAATTTTGTTAATGAAGTGAATATTATATGCAGTTATTCAAATTAGAAATGCATTATTCTGATTATTAGAATAAAATTTAATAATAATAAAACTAGAAAAAAAAATACATATTTGAATATATAATAACTTCTAAATAGCATGCTAAGAACAAATTCCATGAAATTAATTATTATTTACAAAGGATTATTATTTGTAATTAATAAATTTTGTTAAATGTTTTTGTGTTTGGACATGTCTTGGATATATAGGCATATTGAATCTTATAGAATGTATTCTAGTGTATTTTGATTATATATATATCAGAATGTATGCTTAATAATTAATAATATTAGTTTATCACGAAAATAAAATACAAAAAGTTGATTATTCAATAGTATATCTGATCGTAAAAACTTAAATTTTTCATGATATTGCTGTTGATAACATATTATTATATCCTAAATAGTACAAAAATATAGAACTCTAAAGAAACAGCTAAATATTCTATTTTACTCTGTTAATCCAAACAAAACCTTGGATACAATTAGTAATAATATAAATTATTGAAAATTTTTTCATATTTGTATTATAAATTAATTGTAGGTCTAGGGGAAAAAAGATAATTAGTTAGAGTTAATCTCTTCTTCATCAGTACTAAAATCTTTGCTTTATAATGGGTTTCAATGATTAAATGGTTTAAGAATTTTTAATAGGAGTTTAGAAAATTATTGATAAGCTACCATCGATTAAAATTGTTTATTTCTTGATCATAATGTTCTTTGGTTAAGGTTTCATGATATAATTAAAACTTTTTTGTTTTGATATTAGGTAATTATAATGACAGACTAGGGTTTAAATTTGTTTTTACTTTTTAAAAAACATTCTTATGCATTATGAACATAGTTGAAAATGTAAGCAAAATTAATCCCATCTTCTAAATTAATATTAATAGTTTTGATATCCATCATTTTGATCCAGAGCTTTACATTCCAATTAACAAAATATTTTAAATTTATTACTAAACTAGCTATACCCGGCCATGCGTTGCTGTGGCTCAGTCTGGTTAAATGGAAAAGAACGAAAAGAGAAAGCGCACATTTCCAATATGTTTAATTTCACAATGCTTGTGGGTATACAATATTTTTTGTTTTTCCATTGTCTGTGCAGATATAGAGAATATCTGGTTTGCCGGCTCTAGAACATGCAACATATAATTGTACATGTGAGAAGCAATCCGTGTCTGGATCTAAACTGCACAATTCTAAATATTGGCCCTGAGCTTTGTTGATGGTGATTGCAAACACCAATGGAGTTGGGAATTGCAATCTCTCACGCGAAATAATTAAATCAAAATGAAAATAAATCAAAATCTATGAAAATTCAATTTAACAATGCAATCGGAAACATTGAAATGGAATCTTAAAATATTTAGTATAGTGTGTGTTGCTTTTACATCCAACAGATAGCACTGTTTTTCAAAGATTGGCTCTGAGCTTTGTTGATGGTGATTGCAAATGCCAATTGAATTAGGAATTGCTATCTCTCACACAAAATAATTAAATCAAAATGAAAATAAACCGAAATCTATGAAAATTCAATTTAGCAATGCATTCGGAAACATTGAAATGGAATCATAAAATATTTAGTATAGTGTATGCTGCTTTTATGTCCAACAAATAGTGCTGTTTTTCAAAAACATGTTTTTACCTGTCACAGGTATATAATAGTAGTTATATTAAAATGCGCGTATTCGAATGCAACATTGTGTCAAAATTTCAAAGCAATCGGTGAAGAACTTTCGGAGATTTAAGATTTTGAACAAACAAACATTTACATTTTTATTTATATAGATTATGAGTACATTATTATGTGGTATGAAAATTCATTTAAAAGTTTATCTTAAACTACTATATTTGTTTATTATTACAATATAAATTGGAAAAAAATTATGCACATTGATTTTATCTTATCTTGATTTTGGAATATTTTTCTCTGTGCCATCTTAAATAACTTTTTATTATGAATTTTAATGTTGGTGGAATTTTTGTTATATTGACCTGATGCTGATAATCTTGCATATTGCTAAAATTTATAGGTTTGTTTTAGATTACAAATCCTACATAATTTATCAGAACAGTGTTTGATTTAATGAACTTTTATTTCCAGAGGGAGCACTTCCACATGCAGTGTTAGAGTATCTAATGGATGAACATTAGCAGACTTTGTAAATATTAGCATTAAACTTTTTGTTTAATATAGATATTGAAAATTAGATATTTTTCGATAATTCTTTATAATGGATTCTAGATCACAGGCTGTAAAGTAAATATGACAATTTTTGATTGTACAGCCAAGGCGGCAGATTGGTTTATATCTATGCACATAATTTTATTATTCAGAATTTTTTTTTTTTAAAAATATCTTTAGTCCTTGTGTATATCTGATGGTTATGAAAAATACCGGCACAAACAAATGTGTAAATAAAGGCTGAATTAAACACCTTTATATTCTTCTAAAAATGAAAATTTTTTCAGTGAAATTAGATAATATCCCGATCAGGAAAAAGTTAAAACAGGCAAAACTCTCTATACATATTGCCACTCAGGGCAAGCCAGAGTAATCAATGGATGCCAGAAGGCTTGTGTATAAAATTGCCATCTAGTGCCTACTCATCCAATATTCCCAGACTAGTTTCTGGTTTGTGGCCTTTGTCAGTGAGGAGCCTTGGATCTGAGAACACTGCACTCCTCACTGATGAAGACCACAAGCCAGAAACTAGTCTGGGGATATTGGATGAGTAGGCACTAGATGGGGATTTTATGAACAAGCCTTCTGGCATCGATTGATTACTCTGGCTTGCATTGAATGGGCCTACTTATCCAATATCCCCAGACTAGTTTCTGGCTTGTGGCCTTTGTCAGTGAGGAGCCTTGGATCTGAGAACACTGCACTCCTCACTGATAAAGACCACAAGCCAGAAACCAGTCAGGATATTGGATGAGTAGGCACTAGATGGGGATTTTATGAACAAGCCTTCTGGCATCGACTGATTACTCTGGCTTGCATTGAATGGCAATACATATAAAGAGTTTTGCCTGTTTTAATAACAGTTAAGAATAAGCATAAGAAATAGTGATCATGTGATGTTTATCAGGAAAAAGTTATTAGTCAAATTGTTGGTTTATTCTAATATTCACTTTAAAAAAGTTTTTGTTTTTAAAAGATTGTAAATGTGCCTAATTCAGTCTTTATTTACAAATTTTTAAGTGAATATTTGATAATATCACAATGAGGAGAAAGTTGTTAATCAAAATTTTGGATTATTATCTAATATTTACTAAAAAAAATTGATTGTTTTCATTTTTAGATTGTAAATGTTTTTAATTCAGTCTTTATTTACACATTTGTTATGCTTATGTTATAATAAGTGCATAATTTTTTCCATGTACAAAATGTTGTTTTGTCTTACCATCTATTGTCAGACTAATACATATGGTGAAATCT
Organism: Epiperipatus broadwayi; assembly: GCA_028023455.1. Classification (NCBI taxonomy): domain Eukaryota; kingdom Metazoa; phylum Onychophora; class Udeonychophora; order Euonychophora; family Peripatidae; genus Epiperipatus; species Epiperipatus broadwayi. Next base: position 953,600 of record JAQFVV010000147.1, read on the forward strand.
CACCATTGGATTAATATCTAAGTACCATACCTTTATATAGGCATATAAAACTCTAAAATAATGTACTATTATTGGGGTGATCTAGAATTTTATAGATCATCAGTTAGGAATTTCATATTAGAATCTTAAAATCAGTTATATAAATGATTAGTGTTTTACCACTGCCTACTTTTACTCGTGAAATTGATATTGAATTGACTGTATTGTATCTTCTAAGTATTTGTTATTATTAATATGTGATTACATTGGTTATTTTTATTTACATTATTAAAATTATCAGTTGTATGATCATTATCACTGTTGAAAAAAATATTACTAATCTCATCTTTAGACAAATTGTAATTTTTTATTTCACAATATTGAATTTTATAACAGTTGAACTTCTTAGTACAATTAGTAATTCGTCAGACTTATCATTTGATTTAATCTCAGTGTTTTCTAAAATATTTGAAAAAAAAAAAAGCATTAGGGAAATTTAATTTTCCTAAGTGTTAAGTTTGTTTTAAATTGAAATTAAAAATATTGCCTACATTAGCAGTAAAAATATTCAAAACATTTTTGAAAGTGTTAAATAACTTTGGGGGAAAATTTTTTTTTCATTATAAAATATGCTTAACTTTAAACTTGTAACTTGCTAATTAATTTAATACTTTTCAAGTAGTAATTCGATTCAAACATAAAATAAATTTTGATAAACTGGAACTCACGTTATGAGCAATTTTTTTCTGATGAAATCAGGAATTTATGTACATATGCTATACATTAAAAGACTATTAACCAAGTGAAATATTTTTTTTTGAAACTATTATAAATCATCACAAACTTATCTTTTCACCTCTTATTACAGTATTATTTTTTCAGCTTTGAATTTTTCTTTTATCCTATCCCATTTTAAATAAAAGGTGTTTTTATTTATTTAATTGTCCTCTTCTCATTTCTTATTCTTGTTATCAAAACCTAACAAATACAAAAAATAAAAATAAAACTTCATTTCTTTCATTCCCTTTATCTTTAAATTTCTCCCACTTTATACAATTTATCTTGACTCTTTTTAACATTCTACAAATACAAATTTTCAACTCTTTATACAAAACCATATCTGCAGTCCTTAACCTTATTTTTGCATTCTTCCTTTGGTGTTATTATAAATTTTTTAAATATTTTATATACAATATTTTTACTTGTGAGTTTTCCTGTAAACCAAGATAGCAGCCCATATTTCTGATATAGTTTCGAGGACCTACTGAAGATGAGTGTTATTTGTTAAATTAAAACAATATTAATAAATCTGTTGTTAAATTATAAAAAAGGAATAAATTCCAATAAATTTCATTAAGAAGTTTTATTTCAATTTTTTTTTGGTAAATCACAGAACATGATCCAATGGACTATTTCCAAAGGTACAGGATCCTGCCCTCTCGAAAAGTGTGCAATTAATACAATTGCATGCTAATGGCATGAATAAAATGTTAATATTGTATTGATGACCATGATGCGGTGGACTATTACTAAAGATATAGGAGCCTGCTCTCCCGAAAAGTGTGCGTTAATACAATTGCATGCCACGAACATGAATACAGTGTATTGTTTTTATATATTTTTTCATTTTTCTACAATGATTTCTGTTTTAAAATATTAATAATAAAAAATAAAATGTAAATATGAAATATGATGTTTCTTAGCATGCATTTTTTTGTAAATATTTGGGGGGGGGGGGAACTAGATTTATCAAAAATATGGGCTGCCATCTTAGTTTACAGGGAAACTCCTTTATTCTTATATAACTTCAAATTATTATTTTTATTTATATTTTCTTTTCATAATTCTACTTTTTGTCTAATCAACTTTCTATCTTCTTTTCCTGCTGCTGATAATTATGTATGTAATATGTTCTGTACACATTTCTTCCACTTCTGATATTAATATTTAGAAATAAATTCTTTACTAATTTTGCATATTGTAAAACCTTTCCCATATATTTAGGCAAAAAAATAATAATTAAACACTATTTTTACTGATCTATTTTTATACAAAGTGTTATAACTTTCCAAACATTTTTAATTTTTGTTTAATTTTCATCATTAAAAAAGTCTAAATGTTCACCTCTTGGGTAGTTTCTAGTTTGTTGTATGCATTTCATCAGTTTAATGCATAGTTACTTATATATTTTTAAATTCTACTCAAAAATTTCTCACTTTTCTCACCATAATGCTAGACTTTAATCATTCTTATTCTATTGTTTTTTGTCTCCACTTTTATTCCCAACAATTTATTTTTTTTCCTTTAACACATTAGCTATACTTCATGATAAATATCCTGAATTTTTATTTTGTCTTTATTTTATTCTTCCCATTAATTATTAATATTTTAGATTTGTATTTACTAAATTTATTCCATTTCTGAAGACTACTTACAAAAAAAATGCCATATCATTTCCAAAAAAATCATATGTATTCTTTTAGTTCCCAACTATAGAAATTGCTATCTCTGTCCCCAATCTTTTTCTCAGTCACTAATTCTCATAGAAACAAAATAAATAATAGATGATAATGAAATCTCTTTCAACTGAATTTCATTTAATTTTCACTGATTCTATATGTCCAATTGGTATTAGTAAGAATTATTATAAAAATCCTTAATCATTCTAGACAATACAAAGTCTATTCTCATATTTTCAAGATTCCTTTCTAGTCCCTTTTTTCCCAATCTTCTCATAAGTCTTTTCTATGTCTAAAATGTAATAAGTAAAAATTTAATTTTACTTTAAGAATTTTGATTAAATTGATTAACAATGAATAAACTACCCTGTCTATTTCCTTGAACAAAATTCATTTTGGATTTCCCTTAAAATTTAAATTTTTTTCATTCAAGTATTAATCCTTTAATTACTGTAATGGTCAAATATCCAATACAATTTATTTGTCCCTAATGTTGTCACAAATACATAAATAAATAATCAGTCAAAATAAGATTGAAATAAACTACTATTAATAACTATATTACAATATTTATTGAACCGGATTTCATTTCCATAATATCTTGAGAAGGTCTCAATGGAGATGAAACTAAATATTATATATATTATTAATAGTTGTTTATGTCCATTGTATTTTGATTGATTATTTATTTAATCCTTTAATATGTCTATATATGGCAATATTTTATAAACAATAAAAATTACTGTTGCTTATCTATAGGTACTTAATAACTCAATAATTTTTCCTTTTGTATGATAAAAATTCTTTAATTCTTCCATTCATTTGGAATCATGTTATCATCTACAATTTTATTAAAACTTTTTTTTAAAGTAACCGTTGCATACTATTAACATTTCACCTTTTTACTTTTACTTTGTTGTTGTTTAGTTCAGCTTATATCACTCTCCATGTCATGAATTAATTTTTGTAGTGAATCGTATTCACTTGTACAAATTCCCCATTATTCCAGAATTGTATTCCAAATTCAAGTTCATTCAATTATCTAACCAGTAACTATTATTGTTCTTATTAAAGGAATCATCATTATCCTCGGGATTTTGATGAGATAGTTTTAATAATAAATTAAATTAATTTAATATGTGTATTTTAAATTTATAATATTATTATTTATTATTAGTATAATGGAATATGTAGTTATTTAAATAATTTAAAAAAATAAGCTTAAATTCTTGTAATACTGTATTTAAAAATAATTTTTCTTAGTATTCATAAAAAGTGTGTTCATTCTTCAAGTCCACACTTAACACTTATCTGATCTTGAAATGACTAATTCAAATGAATTTGTAATTGTTTTTAATTCTCATTTTGAAATTGTTTATCGTTTTTCAGTCTTGCAAATGTGTTCTTTATGAAAACTATTTTCATCCATGAAATTTATAAAAAAACAAAATATCATATCTGATTCAAAGTTGAAAAATTTATTGCTTTTATTAACAATCAAAATATTATTGTATTCTGAAAAAAAAAAGCTAAATGTTATTTAAAATATATTTTTTTATACGGGGAAGCGAACCCTGGCCAGCTGCTTGGAAGGCAGCTATGTTAACCGCTAGGCCACCAATGCTTTATAATATATTTTATGCAAAAAATTGAATAGTAAGGCAAAAGTTGTATGTCATATATGAATTCATGAGTGAAAAAATTGGTTCATGGATTGTAAAAGTTTAGCCCATCCTATTTTATTTCATTTCTACTTCTAAGCATATGAAGTAATTTGTTATTGACTTGATGAATATAGTTTTTTTTTTCCATATGTCAAAGCATTGGCCGGGAAGCGAACCCGCGACAACCGTCTGCAAGCAACTGCTTGCTTGTAAGGCAGCTGTGCTGACCTACTCGGCTACTGACGCTTTTGAAATTAAAGAATTGTGCTTATTTGAATTTCTTTTTACAATATTGATTCTGCCTATAATTCTCCATAGAAAGTACAGAGCCTGTGTTGATTTGTGCGTTTCTCTTTGAATAAATTATTTTGATGTAATAACACCCAGAGGATATTGTGATGCATTACTTATAAAGTTATTGAAGACTAAACTATTTCTAAATTTGTTTTATAATATTATAAAACGAATTATATAGGCTAATCAATATTTCTATTCAAAAGGACATTTTAACTTAATTTGTGAGGGAATTGTCATTAAATTAGAAAGAGAATGTAAGCCTATGATAATTTTTTATTATATCCCTTTATTATCTGAAAATCTGACAGAGCAACTAGAAACAACATCTAGGCATTGATGTACAATTGGAAGAAGTACTGCACACTATTTTATCACTACATTTAAATTCATTATACAGTATTTAGTTTACATGGAATTTAATATTCTATGCCAATATCAAGAACAAACAGATGTGTATAAAAATTTAGTCCCAAATTCTGATGCTTTAAATACTGTATGTTTGCAACTGCAAAAAGATACATTCCATGATTTTAAAGTTTACTAAATATTCTGATGTACTTGCCAAAAAAAATAATTTTATGAAGTATTAGCAGAATTAATAAAGTGATTGAATATTTGTTTTGTTTGCTTTAGCTGTAATATCTAATTATAAATTTAGATTATTTTAATTAAAGGGGATTTGATTCCAGACCTTCAAGCCCTCTTTTGTCATCTACACCATTTATACAACCGACACACATGACCACATATATGTGAAAAAGATAATTGATCTCTAAGCCCTCTTTTGTCATCTACACCATTTATACAACCGACACACATGACCACATATATGTGAAAAAGATAACTGATCTCTAATATACAATTTCATGCTGAACCAGCACTCATCAGTTGGTCCAGATCATCTGCTACACATATGTATAATCAGTGCTCAGTTTATATTAAGATAGAAAATCTCACTTTAATGGACAGGCTTCATTCTATTCCACCCTCCAACTCCTCTGCCATCCACATCATTAAAAATCTGATGATGGAATGTTCAAAGCCTTTGTTGATGCCGATATTATTATCATATGTAGGACCATAAGTCCATTTAAATACAGAGAAGAGGGATGGGCAGAATACAGGCTGAATCTGTAATATTTGAATACAAGTATAATGTATATATTTAAGCTTGATGTAATTAAGAGGAGATTTGAATAGACTTTCAAATCCCCTTCAGTCATCCACTCCATCTTATGCAATCTACACACATGTGAAAAAGATTATTTTAAATACTGTATATCTATGATTTTTTTTTAAAGGCATTTTTAGATCCACAAATTTATTCAAATATTTATTTGCTGTTGTTGTTTTTTATTTATTTATCAATAATCATCAGAAAAGTATTTTTTTAATTAAAAATTATTACAGGTATTTATCTTGCCTTTCTTGGAATAAAAAACCATTGATACAATGAAAGACTACCATGATGATCCTGGTCGTTATCATGGCTAATCATAGTATTTAGAATTGATTGCTGTCATTTCACTATAATCTTTTTTGAGACTAATGAATTTGAACTTGGAAAATGTGAAATACCTTATGATACATACACCCACTTCTGTGGCAGACATATATTATAAATTAGATTTTTCAAACTACTAATCTCATTGACTATTGAAAAGTCAAAATGTGACAGAGTATAATATATTGCTTCTTTTACCATTCAAATAAATTGATTTTATTCTCTAAGAACAGATTAGTTCAGTGTTATGAGATAGAGTGGTGAGTCGTGTGAAAGTCTGTGTTCATATACCCTATATATTATCTCACTGTGAAAGTATTTGTTATAATTAATCACTAACTTTTTTAAAGAAATGTATAATCTTAATCATTGGTTTTAACAGAAGTTATACTATAATTGCAAATATTTCATTAGACAATAATTTGCAAACCTATTTAAAAATGTGTGTAGTGCTTTTAAATCAACATTGTAATATATATTGTAATGCTTTCATATATATTGTGTAACAAACACATATGTGTTACATGTGCATGTCATAGTTTGAAAAAAATAAAAAGTAGATAAATAAAAGAAAATAATTTTTAAGAAATAAACTAAAAAAAATAGCGATTAGATCAATTGGTAGATTTTTTTGAATGATAAGAGAGGGGAAAAGAAAATCTGATTTAAGTTAAGATGCAGAACCCGCTCTCTCCTTTTTATAGTTAAGAAAGGATTAATGTTATAAAAGAATTAAATGACAAAATATAATGAAAATGAAAATAAAAATGGAATTCAACGTAGAAATAGATAATAAATTAATTAATAAAAAGGTTAGAAATGCAATTAAATTTTGGAAAAATTCTTGGCCAATAAGATAGTAGATTAATTTAAAGAAAAAGATAAGATTAATCATTTAATTAAAAACTAAGAGCAAAAATGTAATAAAAGTGAACAATAGAAGCGGAAGTGTATAAAAATGGCAGCTTGATAGTTGGAAAGGATCAGTTCAAATTTTTGTCTTGAAGTTAAGTCAGCTAAGCAAGACCATGCTTTGCTAAGAAAACTACAGGAGTGCCTGTATGGGCTTCATTCCCCAGACTCCATCACCATCACCTGCTATCAATGCCTCACCTGTAATGTAAGACTGCTGCATACTCTCTCCTATTGTCATTCAGAAGTGCTGAAAAGGGAAAAGAAACTATCTCTGATGACTGAATGGCTAGCCATGAAGAATGCTAGGAGCATCCGGAACATTAAAGCACATGAACTATGGAAGAAGGACTATCCAAATTCTCTAAATAGATATCATAATATCCAAGTTAAAAACCTAAGTAAATATATTGAACATTATTAATAAATATCTAGACGTTATTTAAGAGCAAATGAACTGGTATGAAGGACTATTAACATTACAAATGTCAGAAGTATAGAATGGAAGTATGAGATGAATTAATTCTTGTTAAACTATATTTATTCTATTTGATTATTAGTATTATATCTATTTATACTGTGTTAAATATGTGTGTAATTGAAATAGTAATATATTAGTGTGTGTGTATAAGAATAAAAAGTGTTTGCTAATTATTACTTGGTCTGTTCTCTTTCCTTTACCTGCATCACCATGATTAGCATTTTATTAATGTGTTGGGTCCCTTGTTCAGAGTTTTGGAGCTAGTCTGGGTAAGTTTCCAAGCGCTGGGTTTCACTATGCCTGTCATCCGGGCATTCCAGTTATATAAAGTTTATATGGCCGAATGGCGCCTAAGACTTATCTTGAAAAAATAAATTGCCTTTGGAGGATTGACATAGTACCAGCAGTTACGGAGGGGTGCTAATCAGCAAAAATGATCAGGATTAGTGCATTATGCAGTCTAGATCTGGTCATAGTTATGATTGATAGTTAATCTATCAGTAATATTATACTCTTCTGCTTGAGTATACAATCACAGGGTCAAAGCCGTCTGATAAATAGTTATCATATATGCTAGATTTATTATTTCTTTAAATAAAATAAACCAGTGACTATTTTTCAAACGAAATGATTTACTTTTATAATATAACCCCCCCCCCCGGCGTCGTTGCAATATATATAATATAAATAAAATGTTCCTTAATCAAAAAATATTGTAATAACAATAAAAACAATAAATATAATGGTAATTAACTATGATATACAGTCTTTCAATCAGCAAAATCCTTAACTCTCCTCGACTGCCATTAAATTTATTATAATATATACATATATTATTTGCATACTAAGTAATTTAAAAATGATATACTGTAGTTAATTATTTAGAATTCAGTTTTTCACTATTGTGAAGTTTATATATATTTATTTAATTGTTTTTTTTTTTTTAAAAAAAAAAAAAAGTGCAACCTATTTGCAAATACAATAAGCAGACTTTTTTCATTAGAGAAAAATGTCTTTAAAATGTTTCAGTAGAATTTTTTATATTAGGAAAAAAACAGATGGTAAACTATTCCACAAGGTATTAAGTTGTTTTTAGAATTACCATTTCAATCCAGAAACAATTATATATCAAAAATCTAGAGAGTAATTACTTGAAAAATAAATAATTGTTTATCATTTGCTGATCTAAAGAGGATTATTTATTCATAGTTCAGGTTATTTGAGCTTTGATTTTAATATAATTATTGTAATGAATTAGAAAATCTATAAGTAAAATAATATATAAATAGTACTCTAAAGATAGTAGCCGACTTAATGAAATAGTTGTTTCTTGAAACCAAAAGCAAATATTTTGAGTGACAATTGTATAATATATAGATTATTGCTGATTAGATTGAAATTGTTTCTAAGTTTCAAGTAATTCTAACCTCAGTTGGGCTGTTACTAAATTTTGAATATAAAGTAGCAAAGTAGAATCTCTGATGTACCCAGATATGGTAGCACCTTAAAGTGTTTGTGATGTATAGCTTATGTCACTGCGTAACAGACATGTTGATTCAGAAATGATGCTGCCAGCAGTTTGGAGAGAGACTCTGCCATCTTTTCATTGTAACAAAGTGTATATGAAGGCAATTTAATTTTTTTTTGAAAAACATGAGTTTTTTATTTCTACTTTAGTTCTTGAGAATCCTTTGATTTGATATTTGCTTAATGTGTTTCTTAGTTGTTTTTTTTTATATTTTCATAAGAACTTGGATGTTTCAATTTTTGTAGATAAATGTGATGTTATGTTTTTATTAGGAATCCTTAAACATTTTTGGAAATGGACTATATAGCAATTTTCTAATGAATGATAGTTGGGAGAAAATGCATTTTGTATCAGAATTTATCACTCTGAAAAAGCTAACAAGATCTGTTGACCACAAGTTCAAAAAAATTAAATTCCTATACATTTATTAAATGTATATTTTTGCTAAACAAGTTCAAAAAAGCATAATATATTAGGAAACAAATAAAAGAAATTAATGTGATGCATGCCATTATTTAGATTCACTGATATTTATATCAAGTAGGTTTAATATGCAAAATGTATATTACATAAGCCCTTAAATCTATCACTTCCTTTATTTTATTATAATATTTTATATATATACAATTTCTACACTTCTTTTGAACATGTTTAAGTGAATTTTTTATTATGTATATGTACACACATAATCTGATATTTCGACAGTCCTGCAGTCTTCCTCAATGCCACTACTAATTAATTCATTTTCTTAAAAGCATCATTATTTCAAATTTAAGCCGCACTTTTTATTCAAATTTTGAAGACGTAAAATTAGGATGCAGCTTACATTTGAAGCAAACATTTCTGCCAATCTCATATTCCCCAACGATGGTGTCTTTGTTTTACATTCTATGCCTGTGCATAGTATTATGATGATTGATAGCAGTTTATTTATGATTCCTCATTTGCAGAGCTGTGTATAATCACATTGTATCTGGTCCTATTCTAATTTTGAATTTTTTTAATTACCCAAACCAATTTGAAGCAAATATTTTAACATCCTATTTCTACCAAGCTCACACTCTCCAACAATCGTGTCTTTGCTATACACTCTATGCACATGCATAGTATTAACGATCTTTGATATTAGCTATGCTACCCTTACTTACTAATGATGGAAAAACAGTCTACATATGATGCTTATTTAAGTAAATAAAAATGCTTCTTATTTTTCAATACTGTACCTATTAATTATAAAATCATTTTTAGATCTTTTTCCAAGCTTAAAATTCTACTGCAGCTTAAATTTGGAGGCTGCTTATATTCAAACTAAGCAATTAGTAATAGGTCTGAGGAAGCCTGCAGGATAGCTGAAATGTCAGATTGTGTGTGTATATATATAATAAAAAATTTTGCTTGTTTAAAGTACAAGTATATAGATTGTATTTATATAAAAAGGTCATATAGATGTTCTTCAATCATATATGTTAATTTTTTTATTTTATATAAATGTATTTTATTTTTAATAAGTTTGTTTGTTCATAAACATATGTATTTCTAAAAGTATGTAAGATATGTATTTATATATATAATAAAAATATTTAGCTATAAAGTATCAAAGTATACAGATTGTATTTATATAGTCATGCAGATATTCTTCAGTCATGTGTCAAATTTTTCATTTTATATACATGTGTTTTATTCTTAAATAAGTTTGTTCACAAACATGTATTTCCAAAAGGACATATCTTTCTTGAAAAATTTTTGATTTTTGGACATTGGCATTGCAATAAGTAAATATATATTTTAATTCCTTTATTATTAAACCAATGCTCATACAATCATTTCTTGATAGTTAACAGTTTCGATTGCCCCTGCAATCTTCCTCAGAACTTTAATCCTCTTTAATCTTTTCCCTCCACTTTCCTTCCTCACCACTAAACCGTAAGTAGATGGTAAAACTGAATATTTTTTTTTGTTTTTAAATACTGTCTTCATTATATTATTTTCTTGAAGATATATTATTTGCATTGCAATTATCGTTAACTTTTGCAATAAGAGCTTTTAAAGTAATCTGAAATAATTTTAAACCTTTGACATTGTAATTATATGTTGGAGTTTATTAAACATTCCACACTCATCATGTAGGAATGCTGGGATTTAATTATTTTAATGATAAATTTCAAAGGAAAGTCAATTTGATTAAAAAGTTAATTAAACTTTTTTAAACACCTATTCATGAAAATTTTAAGATTTTATTTAAATATAATACTTTTCCTTTTTTTAAATGAAGAACATGAACAGGAAACAAAATAAGTTACATGTCAACCAGAAAAAAATGTCTTCTTTAATTTAATGTTTGGATTGTATAGAACTAAAGTATAGTTCATGGCTATTAGATAAATAGATTGAGGATTTTTGTAATTATTCAAGAATTTATTTTCTAAAATGTTATTGGTGAATGTTTTTTGGAATTGTGTGGTTTATCAAAGAAAGGAGTAAAAGGCTAATATGTATCATACAAATCATTATTTTCTACTATTATTGATTGATTGCAGAATGATACTCTCCAAGTTTATTCCAGATTCTCGATCTATAATCTCTTCCACATCATGCTAACAAAGTTTCTTATTTTATCTATCCATCTCATATAGGGTCTCTCTCTAGGTCTTTTACATTATCTTGGTGTCCAATTTTAAAACTTCCACTTCGTCGGTCTATTATCATATTTTAAAGCAACACATCTAATCTAACTCCACTTTATATTAATTCTCTTATCTGAAGTCTCATATTGTCCAGATCCATAAGTAAGAATTGATAAAACACATTAAAAATCTTCATTTTCAAATACATAGGCATGTTTCCTTTTAATACTAAGTTATTTTTACCAAAAGCACTCCATTCAAGTTTACTTTTATGAGTAACTTAATTTATTATATTTCCATCTGTATTAATAATATAACCAAATTATTTGTAGTTGTTAGCTTCTTCTAATTCATGATTTTAAATCTTTATTTTCTTTCTCTGAGAACATCTGAACATTATTTTAGTGTTTTTAGCAGTCATCTTTAGTCTTACTTTCTTACTTTCATTTATAACTTGCAACATTTCCTGAAACTCTGAAGCATTATTGATCAAAACAACACATCATCTGCAAAATGTATGTAAATAACTTACAGAATCTCTATTTTTACTTCTTTAGCTTCCCATTTTATCTCAAAATACTTATTTTAAAACTGCAATAAAAAGTTTCAGGGGTATGGAATCATTTTCTTGTATATCTTCTTAATGTTATTCTTCTTAGTATTACCATATAATCTAATCCCTGTCAATGCATTTTGATAAATATTTTTCAGATTATAACAATTTTCCAAGTCCTATATCTTGATGATCCAAAATTTTAATCACCATGAAAATGTTTATAGAATCAAATATCTTTAAGTAATCTACAAATTCAAAGCATAATATCAATTCTTATTCATTAATTCTTTCTATGACTTTTTTCAATGCTTGGATATGATCCACTGTGCTAAAACCACTTTTAACTTCAGGTTATTCTTTTAGTTGTTTAGAATCCAAAAATTTATTCTGTATAAGTTGTAATTATTTTGTTAAGATTTTGATTAGTTTTAGAAGATTGATAGAACTGTCATTTCCTAATATCTTTATCATCTTTTTTAAACATACACAGGTGGCACCCAAAAATAACTGAAATTTTATAATAAAGAATTTAATTATTTTTAAGTGTTATAACTTTAATAATTTTCAAATGACTATCCATTTGATGCAGTACTGATCTAAAAATGTCTTTCATTTTTCAAACTAATCTGGAATTACTTGCAAAGTGATGCCTTTTAATGTCTTTATTATTTTTTCCACCACTTCTAAGTCCACAAAAAAAAATTGAGACATTTTTTTCATTTGAGAGATTAAAAAAAAAAATTCACAAAAAGCGTGATCCAGTGAAAACGGCTGATAGATAAGCTGGATTATATTGAATTTAATTAAAAAGTGCTTCACATTCAAGGTTTTGAGAGATCACACTTTGTGGGGGTGAAGCTTGCATATGTTTATCTTTTACCATATCACGTAAATGTTTCAGAACTTGCAGATAAAATACCTGACTGTTACAAATTAAATTTCAATTAAACCACTCATAAACTTGTATTTTTATGAGATCGGTTTTCTTGTAATTTGTTTCAAGCATTACAATTTTTTTCTATGTCATTTTCTGTAAATGAAAACATAATTTCACATTGTCGAACTTTTCAGTCATTATAAAAAAAATGACAAAAATGCACTTTAAAAAACAATGTGTTTATGCAGAAGGGTTTTTGCAAATTGTATATAACAGCAGATGCATATACTACAAGGCGTCCAAATTAGAGAATGATTCCATTTATTTTTGGGTTGCTCGTAATATTCCTATGGCATTCTCCTAATTATTCGCTATAATTTTATCATTTAGATATTTGGTAATAGAGCTTTGCCAATAATATTTTTTATTTATTTATCTGCTTTTTAAAAAATATCAGTAATAATTACATTACTTTGTAGAGTTTTTATCTCTTTTCATAGATTTAATTTCATGTCTCCATTTAAATTTATTTAGTAATTCTGATGTAATAATTGCAGGGAATTTTTTTTTTTGTCCTTTATTACTATATAATTTTTTGTAGAATTCTTATATGTATTTCTTTTAGAAATAGTTTCATCTTTTCTTCTTATTGCTGAAATAACTTTCCTTTCAATACCAAGTTGTCTCACACTTTTGAGACTTGTTTTCTTCTATAACTTTTCTTGCTAATTCACACTTATATTTTTTACATTATTATTAATTGAGTTTCATGTATCATTTTACACAACTCTAGATACTCAATGGTTCTTAATGGTGTATTTTTAAAAAAAAAAAAAAAAAAAATTGTTCTTTTCTTCATTCATGTCTCATTATTTTTCTCACAGTTTTAATAGAATATCAGTTATTTTATTGATTTCAATCAAGTCTGAACTATCTTTAAAGCTTGTTAATATTTTAAACAATTTGCAAGTTCTAATTTAAATTCATTGGAATGTTTCTGAACATTTGAAACTGTTCAATAATATTATCTTTCTTAATAGTTTTTTCCTCTATTTTTTCTTTAATACATATCTTACATCTCTCTAATTGATGATCATTTCCTGTGTTGAATCTTAAGAACATTGCAATTGTGAAATACATATATTTTGTTAGTTAAAATATTAATCCAATTCTGCTGAACCTTCTTATGGATGCTTTCTTGTTCATTTCCATTCAGCAGTTTAAAATTAATTTAAGAATTCAGAAAATAAAGTGTTTTCTTGCAAAATTCATTTCTGTATCCTCTTTCATTTCTGTCACTTTAATTAAATTTGACCACAACCTTTCATCTTTCAATTGCTTACCAACTTTAGCTTTAAAATATAACATGATAATTTTAAAATGTTTCATCTGATTAAAAGTATTTTGTACATCTATATAAAAATCCTTTATTTCTTCATCGCAAAAAGAATCTGTTGGACATAAACCTGAACTATTTGCATTTAATATCTTAATAATTTGAGTAACATCTTGCCATCCTGACTGATATACAATCAATCTCCATAATAAATTCCACTCTATTTATGCTTCCTATATTTATGCCATTATAGTGAAATATATGTCCACTTTTTAAATCAGTTGTCTCTTCACTTTCTCTTCAAACTTAATTTCCCAAATTCCAATAATGTCCCATTTTATATTAGATATTTTTTTCAATTTGTACAATCTTACTTCGCTTGAAAGTGAATTTGAAGTTGTAGATATTTAAATAAAATATTATCAAATGGCATCTTGGATCCACAATCAAAAAATTCTTAACACCTTCTAACTTCGACCATCAACCATTGACTGGTGACTTTACATCCTTCTAGGAGTAAGGGCCATAATTTAATTTTATTTGTCATGACTGTCAATCAAAAAAAAAGGATCAATCACACACATATATGCATTATGTCTTCAAGAAAACATTTGATATTTCAGTTAAGAACTATCAGACAAGTGAGAACAAAGAACATGGGGTTTATTGATCCTAAACTTAGTGGCAAAAAATCAACAAATTAACCATGCTCGCGGATGGGTGTTGGTGAGCAACATACCCATATTCATTTACTAAATGAATAATCATTTAGTAATAATAACTGCTATTTCAAAAACTTAGAGGATATATTAGAAAATGTGTTCTCAGTTTCTTTAGTGGTCTTTTTTCATTAACATCAAATATATATAATTCCAGATGAAAAAAACACAAACAAGAAATTGAATAACAAATTATATATTGTCCATAAAAATGTCTTCTGCTTTAATGTTTGAATTTCTTAGAACTAAAATAAAATTCATGGCTATTGGATAAATAAATTCAGGATTTTTGTAATTTTTAAAAATTCATTTTCAAAAATTTTATTTGTGAATTGTTTTTTGGGGGGATTATTTGGTTTATTTAAGAGAGCAATAAAGTGCTAATATAATACAAATACAGCATGATAATTTTATTTATGATAAAGATATTATTTTGTATTAAAAATTTGATAAGTTTAGGAAACAAATATTGAGAATATTTATAATTATTTTCAATATTTTCTGAGTATTTCTCTGGATTGAAACTTATAGACTGGATGAAATCTTATTATGGGATGTTGTTTGAAGTTTTTTGATCTACTCAATTGCTTTTCATTTTGGTGCTTATTTTTGAATTATTTACACTACATTATTATTATTGGTTTTAAATAAAAATGTTCTTAGTCTCTATGTCACATGATTGTCTTAGATTTTAAGAATTTGTGACTTCAGCTGAAGATTTTTACACAATGTTTTCTTCTCATAATAAAAAAAAAAATATCTTACATCATTTTTTATTTTATTTTGAACAACAATAATTGGCTTATTTAATGGTTTTCTGTTTTTATATATGTTTCTTTTAACTGTAAAATGCTTAACTTAAATAATTTAGATTTTAGCTTTAGAAAGATGCCATAATATTATATATACACACACGCACCTATTACAAATGTGTGCGGATTTTAATATTACATTTTATACACCATGGGAGATAGTTTGGTTTTAACTAAAATGAAGCAAGTATATCTATGTACAGATGATATTCACCGATTCAATATATAAAATCATACCTCAACAAATAATTTAAAAAATGTTTAGAAAAATACGCAAACCACTCTATAATTATTTTGTATACAAATTCTGAGAAATAAAAAGTAACTTTCTTGATATGATGGGGAGAACCGAATAAGGCGTATTAAGCCTCTTACCATGTGCAGATGTACATATAAATATTACCCCGGTCACTATTAAAGTTAGTTATATACAGCTTACTTGTACACAAACATATATACACGTTAAAATATAAGAAGATAAAACTCATTAAAGTCTTCATTTGCATTTCATCTAAATCATATCTACTCTTGATTATGTCACTATAATCTGTATATCTATTAACATTGAAATGAGTTTTTCTACCAACAAAGGAAAACAAAAACATTTTAAATAAATGTAATTTTTTTTTTTTTTTTAAATATTTATTTTAATTAATAATTGCTTTGTGTCTGTGTTTGTAATGAATAATATATATTAGATATATATTTCACACAAATAAAATTATGAGTGTGTAAAGAAAACAAATAAATGAAATATGATAAATAAATAAATGGCTGTTGGGTTTATTTACCTTCATTATCAAAGCTGTGTGCTAAATTTGCATACACTTTGCATTTCTTATAGCAACAGTTTTACTTCGCAATTCATTTAGCCACAGCTTTGATAATGAAGGTATTCCTTCAAAAATACTAGCCATTTATTTATTTATCATATTTCATTTATTTGTTTATTTTACGCATTCATAATTTTATTTGTGTGAAATATATATATCGCATATATATTACTTTAATTTGTATAAGGGGGGAGGGGGTGCCTTAGATATCACATATCAGCCACATCAAAATGCTACCAAGTACTTTTTTAGGCAATGATAACTAGCATTTATTGATTAAGATTTAAATATAGTAATCTTTCTCTCTATATAAATTATTTGATTTATAATTTAAAATGAGAAAATGTTAATTTTTCGTGTTTTGGTGTTTTTTTTTAATTGTGCGTTTTGGCGAGTTTTTCCAAGTCACGTGACCCAAGTTCTAAATTTTTTTTCTTTTTGTGTAGTTTTTTATCACTTAGATGTGTCAGACGATGTTTTTGGCTATTTTTGAAATTCAAAATGGCAGAGATTGCGTACTAAATTTGCACCATTTTGTGAAGCTAAAGCAGTTAGTCTTAAATAGCTCACTATAAATTCTTTGGGTTTTATTATCATTTGTTTAAACTATCTGTATAAATTGTAAATATTTATGTTATTAATAAAGTTTTTATTATAATTTAAAAAAAAAAAAAATAATAGATTTTGTTAGTAATGCATTTGAAAAACTAATTGTTGTAATAATGATATTATAAATATTTCTACTGCTTTATAAAGTAGATTTTAGCTTTTTTAAAGAAAGTGTCAAAGGATTTTATTGCTGTGAGCTCCCAAATAGACTTTTGTAAATATTTTGTAGGAACAAATATTTGGAATCCTTCTAAATATTTTTATTTATTTAGAATTTTGCTTAATGGAATAAGATAATTTTGTATATCAACTTCCTTGAAAATTGGAATCATGACATTGTAAAGAGAAAACTAATTATAATTTTATTAAATGGTGAATAGTTTATATTATTTATCATTGTTTCAAAAAAAAAAAGAGATTATATCAAAATAGTTTGGTAAGTAAAAGAATTTTTAATTCTTTTCATCTAATTAAAATTATCGGTTGTTTTCTCATCCCTGGTGTTCACCTCAAGATGTCGCTATTTCTAGGTCAATTCCTAGAAATATACCGTTTCACCGGCCTTCGCCCAACAAAAGAGGAAATATTCTACGTTATAAACGCAGAAAAGAGTCCTCACGTTATGTTGGACGGAGGCGGTGTCGGTGACAGAAGCCAACACAAATGAGACTTCTTTCTATGATAAAACACAGAAAGAGTTCCCGACGGCTGCCGGTTTTGGCTTTTTTTTCTATGCTAAAAGCAAATAGAAAGAAATGCCTTGATTGGCTGCCGTAGTAGTTGATTTTGTTCATCATTTTTTCGTAATAGTAGAATATCTATTTTCTTTGTAGTTTCGTGTGAGTGTGTGTATTTGAAGCAGTCGTAGTTTTTTAAAATTTGATAAGACGTCTATTTTTTTTAATGTGTTGTAACTTACTTTACTGTTGTAAGTTTAGTAATAATGTCCTGAAGATTCCATTACGAATGGGTAACCCTCAAAAATTGCTTTTAAGGGTGCAGAACGGGAAAAAAATTTAAGGATCACGCGAAAAGTACCGTTTTCACGAGAATTTGTCCGTGACAAGTTACTTTTGCTATATATATATACGCACAAACAAAAAAAACCCAGTGTCTAATTATTAGGAATTATTTGTCCAAAAAAGAAAATTAGTCGGGTATTATTATTTTATTTTTTTTGTTGCATTTATTATTTCAAAATAAGATTAGTTTTTATATCTACACACTAACAAAAACAACCCAATTCCTGCTTAATTACTGTCTTAAAAAAAAAGAAGAAAGCAAATTCAACAGGGTTTGGTTTTTTTCAATGGAGTATTTGAATTACGGTATTTTTTTTTATATATATATATACACAATATTTACCCCCCCCCCCAAAAAAAAGAAACCCACATTCTGATTAATTACTGTCAAAAGAAACACAAATTAGTCAGCTATCATTTTAAAATTTAGTATTTCAATAACGGTACTCTTTTTATATAGACAGAGTTAACAAAAACAACCCACTTTCTGATTCCTTACTGTCCCCCCTCCCCCCCAAAAAAAAAGAAAACGGAAATTAGTCGGGTATCATTTTTCAATTGAATCTTTCAATGACGGTCCTTACTAATAGTAGTCGGGTATCAATTCTAAATTGTAGTATGTAAATGACATTACTTTTGATCGATTTAGAATTCCGTCTTGCTTTTTTAATAAAAATAATTGATTTTTACTCTTGACCAAAAATACCGTAACTTTAAAAAAAGACACACATAAAATCCCCCCAAAAAATGAGAAAAAGCCCCGTAACTTTAAAGACACACACACAAACTCAAAAACAATCTAAGATTAATAAACATTGACTTATTACGTCTTGCTTTTGAATCAAATGATTGATTTACTCTTACGTCTTGCTTTTGAATCAAATGATTGATTTACTCTTGCAAAAAAAAAGTACCGTAACCTTAAAAAGATACACATAAAGTCCCCAAAAAAAATATTAGAAAAAGCCCCGTAACTTTAAAGACACACACACAAATTCAAAAACAAGATAAGATTAATAAACATTTACTTATTACGTCTTGCTTTTGAATAAAAGTATTGATTTACTCTTTCCAAAAAAAAAAAAAAAAACGTAATTTTAAAAAGACACACATAAAGTCCCCCCCCAAAAAAAGTTAGAAAAACACTGTAACTTTAAAAATACACACACACACACACAAACTCAAAAAACAAGGTAAGATTAATAAACATTTACAAAAATGAAAAAACTAACATCATATAATAGTATTAGTTAGTAGAATATTTTATTACAAATCTAAGAAATCAGATCTTTTTAGATCAAATCGATCATTTAGGTCCGGCCCCTGGAATCGTTATATGTATATGTTTTCGATTAGCATCAACGCCATCCCGTGGTGAACACCAAAGATGAGAAAACCAAGTTATCTAATCCAAAGAAAGACAGCTTTTTTAATTACCAGTAAGTTACAGGTTTTTAACAAAAAATTAATTCTTTAGGTGATTCAAGAAATGAATAATTTTTCTGCACTTAAGCATTTTAATTTTTAAGAAAATATTTATGAGGAATACTTTTAGTATTTTCACATACAAATATTATAACAGTTTTCTTGTAGCTCTAAAATTGACATATTAGAATAATTTGTATTCTCAGGATGATAAACAATAGCAAAATATAGCATTTGGTCATTTAGGTATTATAACTTAGTTGGTTTCTAAGTCAGGGCTATGGAACCTTTTTTTTGTCAAGGACCATTTGGATGTTTATAATCTCATTTGCAGGCCACTTAAAATTGTCAATATAAAAGTTAGCCTATTATATTTGATCAAAAATTTAATTAATTTACCCCTAATCATTAAGGTGGATAACCTTTTAACTGGCAACTTTCCTTTTTGAACAAATACCATAATTTTTTTGTGAATTAAAAAAAAGTTACATCATTATTATTAATAATGATTGGGTACTAGTCTTATAGGTAAAGGCGCCGCTCTATGGCGCCGTTTTTGCACTAAAACACATAAAAATGCTGTTTCCGCGGCCGACACGTTTGAACCCGCATTTTCTATAATACAACTTTTTTGTTGTGCTACAAATTTCAGGCCGCTATGTCGCGTCGAAGTACAGCATGTATGTCGCATCGCAGCAAATACATTTTCTGAATTCGCACAGTTTATAAAATGTTTACGGCTTGGTGAGAGGGTGTGTTTTTTGAATTGGATGGAAATGTTATTTTCATTGGATTTTTTTTTATTTTAAAGTATTGAAATGTTCAGATTTTGTAAAGTAATAATTATCAGACTTTTTACACCGTACTGTATTGAAGTTTTAATTGTGAAAATGTTGACAACATATATATGTAAAGTGAGTTGGAATTAGGTAACGCGTCAAGTAACGTACTGTTCATACCATTCCATGAGACAAACAAGATTCTACCGTGTGTATATTTTTGAAATGAAAAAGAGCGGTAACACAAAAATATCCAGTAAGAAAAGTACAATTCTGCAACGTTTTTTTGTAAATTTCATAAAAGCATATATTATAAACAGGATTAATAAGTAAAGAAGACATTTTTGTTGTTGTTTAAAAAAGTTTTACTTTCTTTTCTCTGACTACGGTTATACTTTGTTGAATATAGTATGTTATCTTTATTTTATAGATGTTACTAAAAAAAAATATTTACAAAAATACGATTTTGATATTTTTTATTTTAGCATTACAAACAACAGAACACTAAACCTAACCCTAAAACTAACCCTAAACCTAACCGTAACAACTTTTACTTTTTGTTGTCATTCTATATGAAGTAAAAATAGCGGTAAAGCCGTAACTCCAGTAAAAAAATATACGATAGAAAATTGATTATTCTAATAAAGCAAAATAAAAAACATGAATCAAATTGTAATTTGTTTATTTTATTTTACATTTATTATTATCATTTAATTTGTACACGTTAATAAAAAATAATATTTAAAAAAGACGATTTTGTTTTGTTTTTATTTTCGCATTACAAAAAAACACATCAAAATGATTAAAATCAACGGCCCGGGAATGTTCATATTTTATAGTTTTAGCGTGAAAACGGCGGCATCGAACGGTGTCTTTATCTATAAGACAAGTACCAGTGATTGTTCTACATTTAGTGCCATTTCTTTTTATTCACCTTTGACATAAATTCTCAAATTCTTTTTTATGTTATGGACAGATTAAATCTACAGCAACTAGAAAGCAGTCTTTCATAAAACTTCCTTTCAGAAAATTGTTTCAAATTTTCTGTTTTTTTTTTTTTAGAAATAACTTGCTCTCGCAGAATTTTCTGACTTGTTTGTACTTTTTATAAAACATGTCAGCTACTTGATGAAGCTTCCTTTCAAGTTTTCTATTTTAATATTTCTTTCTTCATCAATAATTTTGTTATAATCAGAATGTTTTGTTAATAGTATCTTTTAATAATGTGTTTTTTATTAACTGAAATACTTTCCAGACATATCAGACGTATTGATTAATGTTTCTAATAAAAAAATTATGTATTGGTCCATTTCTTTTTAAATGCTGATTTTCTGTGTCAATTTTTCTCACATTACTCCTTGTAGCCATCCTAAAAAATAAAATAAAATTAAGTGCAAAGTAATAATAAAATGAAATAAAATTTTAGTTCTATTTTTACCAGTTATACGATTGCCTGTGGAAATCACTATAAAAACAAACAAAAATGCTTTCAATGTCATAGATTAAATCTTTAGTCAGATAGACCACACACTATAAATAATTTGTTAGAATATTGCATCACTGATAGAATATAGAATTATTATAAAGATTGGGGAGGGAATGAGATATATCACATGATCACCATTCTTTATGCTTACACAAGCTGTTTTTTCATAGAAACAAAACTCCGTACAGTAGCGCCACTCAGTGCAAGCCAGAGTAATCAATGGATGCAGGAAGGTTTGTTTATAAAATGCTTATCTAGTGCCTTCTCATCCAATATCCCCAGACTAGATTTTAGCTTGGATGCAGTGCTCTCAGATTCAAGGCTCCTCACTGTTGAAAAGCACAAGCTAGAAACTAAATTGGGGATATTGGATTAGTAGGCAGTAGATAGGGATTTTATGCATAAACCTTCCTTCATCCATTGATTACTTTGGCTTGCTCTAAATGATGCTACTATATGGAGAGTTTTGTTTCTGTGAATAAGATATAGTTGAGAAAATAGATATTTTATTTTATTTAATTCATAATTCAATATTTGCACTGCACTACACGCATGTTTAAATAGAAGTTTTATTCGGGTCCATTTTATATACATTTGTGAAAATGTCTGGGGATCGGATTGAGAGCTTTAACTAGAGGTTCTCCACCCTATTCTAGACATAATTATTTAATCTGCCTTCAGTCAAAAAACATGACAGACATTATTTATACTATCTAAACTCATATTAAATAAGATATTGTATTATTCACAATTAAATAAGTTGAATTTCATATCTATAGCAACATTAAATTTATTTTTGCTCCATCTAGTAATCTAATAACCATTCATTACATATATATATACAGATTGTCATGAATGTTCAAATTTTAATAAATACATTTTAATATTACTTTTATGTCTGTAAGATATAATTCTATATTAAAGATATTGTTCTTTTTTTTAACAATAAAATATTAATTTATTTATCTATTTTATTTTGATAGTCTCCCAATATGGGATTTGAGGTTGGGCGCTTTCAAGGAGAAGTTGATGAGGAATTAATTTGCCCTATCTGTAGCAGTGTGCTTGAGGAACCTTTGCAGGTTATCATTTATTTATTTAAAACAATTGTTTAAATATTTTTAACATACCCTTAATTATATGCTTATTTCCATATGTTAATTAATTTTTTTATTCTGTAATATTTTATAAGAGTAAAGCATTACATCTAAACTTGTATTTAAAAGTGTTATATATATTGATATATTTTAATTTTTGTTTCATATTTTTTAAAATATATTTTTTATTATAAAAAAAAATATGATTTATTTTCACTATAGTCTATGACGGGTGAATTTTTCTATTTTCAAATAAAAACATGTAAAATGTGTTGGTATAATATAGTTAATTTATTTTAGTTTTTCTTATTTAAAACTAATACTATTATTTCTAATTAGGAGTAAAAGATCTGAAAAGTAATTCTAGAATATGAAAAATATTGTTGCTAAATACATTTAAGAAGCTATCTATATTCAATAATTATTTTTATATTAGTGTGGCATCTTTATCAAAAAAATAAAAAATAATCAAATATTCTTTGTCTTTCCTCCCTTGCAGCAAAATGTACTTTAGCTTTATTGTGCCAATATTTATATACCCTTTCATTTCTTTTTAATAAAGTTTTATAAAATTTGTAAATTATTATACATGTATAAAAATGTGACAACCAGAGTAGAAAAAATTCAAAAAATATTAACTACTAATATGGCGACATACTCTAACTGAACTGGAACTGAACGGTTAATATTAACATTCAGTTTCAATATGTTACCATGAATCTGGTACATGGTACCAAAAGCGCTTGGCAAAATAGTATTAGTAGTTAATATTTTTTGACTTTTTTCTACTCTGGTTGTCACATTTTATATGTGTATAATAATTTACATTATTTGATAGAGTTGTTGTGTTATTTATTTAAAATTTAGTAAGTATAGGGAATTTGAACTCAGGTTTTCAAGCACCCTTCAACTATTCACACTATCTCATACAACTGATACACATGACCACACACATGTAGAAAAGATAAATAATCACCAACATGACGTATTTTGTGCTAAACCTGCACTCATCAGTTGGTCCAGATTATCATCTCCCACATATATATATAATCAGTGCTCAGTTTATATTAAGATAGCAAATCTTCGTACTTTAATGGATAGGCTTCACTCTACTCCAACCTTCAACTTTTCAGCCATCTATATCATTGAACTGAGCATCGATTATATATATGTTTGGGAGATGATAATCTGGACCAACTGATCATTGAACTGAGAACTGATTATATATATGTGTGGGAGATGATAATCTGGACCAACTGATGAGTGCTGGTTTAGCACGAAATACTTATATTGGTGATATTTATCTTTTCTACATGTGTGTGGTCATGTGTATCTGTTGTATGAGATAGTGTGAATAGTTGAAGGGTGCTAGTGTCTAGGAAATATTTAAAATTTAGTGATTAAATTATGTTTTTTTTTTTTGTGTGTGTAAGGTAAAATTTTTTGTTTTAAGTTTTCATGAACAATTATGTAAACAGTATAGTATTTCGTTAGCTAAATTTTGTTTCAAAAAGTCTGTAAAAATTAAAGATTCAAAAGCTCAGTGGCTGTTTTCTGGGAAAAAAAAACGAAAGCCACAAATTAAGTGAAATCCCTGGATAAAGAAAATACTCTTGCAATGAAGTGTCTTTATAGTTGTTTTCTTAAGTGAAATCCCTGGATAAAGAAAATACTCTTGCAACGAAGTGTCTTTATAGTTGTTTTCTGAACTTTTGTATTTTAAATTTTATTTCAAAATCTGTATGTACATTTATTTAGTATCAATATGATTTATTATTTTTTTAAAAATGTTTTTTTATGTGCAAGATTTAAAAAAAAAAAGTTGCTTAAATATATTGGAACTTATACTAAAATAATATAATCTGGCTGTCATGAAAATTTGGAAGCCTCCTCATAATTTTGCTCAAATTAAAAGAATTTCTAGAAATCAGTTACTGAATTTAATAGTATTATATTTATTTTAATTTTTACAAATTTTATTACTCATGTTTATAAATATGTGTAGAGGGTGATATTTAAATATAAGTATAATTTATATACTTGGAGTTTAGATGTAAATATAGGAGATTTGAACATAGACTTTCAAGCTCCCTTCAGCTATCTATTCTATCTCATACAACCGAGACACATGACCACACACATAAAAAGATAAATGAGCTTCAGTATATATATTTCATGCTGAACCAGCATTCATCAGTTGATCCAGATCATCATCTCCCACATATATATAATCAGTGCTCGGTTTACATTGAGATAGCAAATCTTCAAACTTTAATATGTATGTAGAGGTGGTAAGTAGATTTGTATAATTCCACTGAATCTCTGTATTTTTATTAAACTACAGTGAAGCGGGTGTTAATTTGTCATGCATTCTACGTTGTTGTCAATAGAAATTAATTATGACATTCATGATAAAGGCAGTCAGCCTGATATTATGAAATGCAAAATGATTCTAACGTTTTTCCAAATTGTTTTGATTGTTTATAAATATTTTCGGTGATATATTGTACTTTGAAAATCTTTAACCACAACATTTTTTTTTTTTTGTATTTCATCTTTAACTGGCCGGGGGGGGGGGGGTCATTGCTTTCTCTATTCAGTGTGGTTAGTAATAGAAATGTTAAGCAAAATAAAAAAAATAGAAATGAGTAAAAGTTTGTTATATTCTTTATACAACAAATATGAAGATATGTAAAATATTTTGGAAAAAGGTGATGGGCTTTGTATTTGTGATTCAGAAAACTTTATAAATACAATTCAAATGGGAAATAGGACTCTTTTAATGAAGAAATTTCAAAATAAATTAAAAATATTAAGAAAGATAAAATAAATAAATGGAAAGATGTAAATAAAATAATGTTAATAAATTATATTGAAAGAATAACAAATTCCTATATGAGAAAGATTTTATAGTATGCAAAGTTTTTTTTCTGTATTTATATAAGAAGTAGGATAAATATGTAGAGACTGTATTTCAAATTTATATAATTATGAGTTAGGAAGAAAGGGTATATAAAGTTGGTCAACAAAAAAGTAGAATTATAAAAAATGAATGTGAATAAGAAAATTAATGTAAAGTTATATAAGAATAGAAATCATTAAAAGCATATAACTAAACTGGTCAATAAATAATCAAAATTACCCCAAATCCAAAATTCAACCAGACTAGCTAAGAAAGTAAAATCTCAAACACTTTCAGTAGTCTCAATGCTGTATGTAAAACCTACAAAATAACAATATATAAAAAAAACATTACCCACAATTCCATTTACTTCCCATTCACCCTTAATATTAAAAGAACTTTTAAATAAATTAATTGCTTCAGAATCATAAATTTTTAATAATAAAGATTCTTTGATTCTTCTTTTTATTTCATTTCTCTCAAAGAAGACAATCTTATCTTTATCAAAATGAATAATGTGGCTTATATCTTTTTCATGGACATACGAAGCAGAACTAAGATATTTATTTCTAACCCTACTTTTATGTACCTTTAAAAGAACTTTTAAATAAGTTAGTTGCTTCAGAATCATAAATTTTTAATAATAAAGATACATAAAAGTAGGCTTAGAAATAAATGTCTTAGTTCTGCTTTATATATCCATGTAAAAGATACAGGCCACACTTAATTTGGATGAAGCTAAGGTTGTCTTCTTTGAGAGAAATGAAATAAAAAGCAGAATTAAAGAATCTTTATTATTAAAAATTTATGGTTCTGAAGAAATTAATTTATTTAAAAGTTCTTTTAATATTAAGGGTGGATGGAAAGTAAATGGAATTGTGGGTAATGTTTAATTTAAATATGTTGTTATTTTGTAATTCTTTACACATGAGAAGTCTGCTTATAGCCGTGAAACCATTGGTAGTGTTTGAGATTTTATTTTCTTGACTAGTCTGGTTGAGTTTTGGATTTGGGATAATTTTGGAGAATAGAAATATATATATAAAATATGTGAAATCATTAGAGAGAGCTTACTATTATTGTTGGAACAATGACAAGAGTGTTGATATCAAGAAAAACATACAGAATTAGACTAAGATTTTTTATTTATAGTTGTGATTTATGTTGTGTTGGGAAAGTGAATAAAAAATATCTCTTTTTAGATTTCCATCATCATCATTTTCAATCATTATGTTTTCTCCAAGTTTAATCCAGTCTCTCTGATTTCTAGATTCAGCAGTTTTTTATTTTATCCCTCTACCTCACATGCCTGTCATCCGATAATTCTTGCAACATTTTCTGAAGCTCTGAGGTATTATTTGCAAAAACAACTGCAACATCTGCAAAATGTAGATAACTTAAATAATCTATTTATTTTTATCCTCTTAGTTTCCTGTTAGAGATATTGAATTGTACCATTGGACATCTTCCTCAATGTTAATCTATTTAGTATCACAACCGTTGCTTTTTGATAAATATTATTCAGAATAAGATAAAAAAAGCACAATATACTGTAACAGGATGGGGTGGGTGATAGATTTGAAAAAACCTGGGGTGATGGGAAATCATCATCACTCCCAGATTAATGTAAAATTAATAATTTGTAATTTACAAAAGTGTATATAAGTAAGATATATTTAAGAGTAGCATGGGATCAAAATCTCTGTGAACATTGAGAGATCAGCCAGCTAACTCAGAGTAACCATAATAATTAATCATCAAATATCAACTAGCATTATAAAGTAAAGCAATTATAAGTAATACTTAAACTACCATTCATCATCCTTAATGATGAGAATAAACTAATCAGTACAATAAATCATATAAATCAACAGTAAACCTTGTGACTGGATCAAAAATGGGTCTTCTGTAGACCAGGCTAACAATTGAGCCTTTGCCAACTTGGGCAATTATATATAAACATAATTTGGATGGACCAGCTTAGTACCCATCCATTAAAATACATAAGAATCAAAAATCAAAACAATAATGCTAGGACATTAAAATATGCTGTTCATCATCAATGCTCAGGCCACTTGTACTGGCCAACTATAAACTTAAATTTTTAATGAGACTGAACTAAAATAAAATATAGGGCATGGGCTTTAAAGAGTATCCTCTTTTGCGCCAACCAGGATGATGATTGATCATCTCTGGATGCCCAAAGCACTAAACACATCCCCATTTATCTGTGCACGAATCTAGCCCAGAGAACACAAGCTCTATTACTGTATGTGACCAAGAGATGATGAACAATTTTAACAATTAAATACGTTTATTAATAACAATAAAAAAAATGATATTTAAGGTCTTATAGATTAAGGGTTCTGATTTTGAATGGTATACAAAATTATATACACAATTAAAGTTATTATATTGATTTACAACATTACTACAATTAGTTTCTACAAACGTATATATATATATCCGTACACAGACGTGCATTTTATAATATACAAGGAATACATTTCAATTAAATATAAAATAATTATTACATTTGTGATTTACATAATTACTATTCAACATTTAAATCATTACATTGATTTACATATATGTGGTACAGACGCGCAATTTATAATATACAATTAATATTCACTAACAAAAAAAATGATTAAATTGTACATATATCTTATAATTGACAAGCATTGGTATCTGCAATACAATTGACAGATATACGCATACATACATGCGTGTGATTTCTGAACATATTTAATTTTTACATAAAAATAATACATGATTAAGCTTTTAAATTATGTTTTAAATAATACAAATACTTATGCTAGGTTCACTACAACACGTATATAGAATCTCGCACAGATTATTAGCATATTTAATTTTGTCAAACAATAAATAACAATACTTTTATAATTAATAATTTCATAAAATTTACATACTTGTTATGACAATAAAAGTTATTTTCACAATTATTCGTTGTTGAAAATGTATAAATTGCTTTTCTTATTTTATAGTAAGTTCCACTCTTTATCTATTAGTTTCTTAAAAGAAATAAATACTATCAATTTTTTTTTCTTTTAAAACTAAGTTATTTGCTTATTTGCTTCACTTTTAAAATATCTCTCTTTTTCTTTTTTAATAAACGAAAGATAATATCTCGTTTTATAGAATCCAAAAAATATAAAAATTTTAAATTGTTTTTCTGCTTGATTAGTTAATGCTGATGAAGTAGGTAAGGTGAGATAGTAAAATTGAATACGTGAACTGCAGCTCCCCATGCCATGATAAGCAAAGAGCCAAGCTGGACTATCAGTACACAAAGCTCCATGATGTCGTGAGAAAATACCTCATTTTTAAGCACTGCCTCTTCTAAGTACCTAAACAGATCATCCTCAAAGAATAGTATCCAGAAGAAAATAAAAGGCATTGCGCCAAACGTGCTCATCTCTGTGAGACTTAGGGGTATAGATGAGGTCTATTCATGAGACCCAGGGCCTATTCATGAGGCCTACTTATACACTGCTGGACTACTCTGGGAGCGCAATATCTAGGCCTAGACAGTACCGAGCATATACTTCGGAGCATCATGAATACTCTGCATCCAAACAGCCCTGCTCAACTATACACTCACCATAAGCATAAAAAGTACAAATTCACACATCACTTTCAAAATGTAATTTTACATATGTGTGTGTGTGTATGCACACCCTGACGTTTAACAGCAATAATATTATATTTTCATTATTAAATTATTTGGAAAATATGCACAAATTTCATACATATACGTGCGTGTATAAACAAAATATAGATATACACCTGGGTCTCGTTTTATGCGATAGATAGGTTCCTCAGAAAACACGCGCAAATGAAATCGCGCAAAAATAGATGTAACTTACCTTGAAAAAGGGGGGATACGGACTGTGATTTTTCAAAAATTGCGTAAAAGCAAAGCACCAACGTAAAATTACTTTAAAATTCGCGCGCCAAAAAAATAAGGAAATAAAATATGACTAATAAAAAATTTCAAATTTGAAAAAAAATGATACAAGACAAACTTTTTTTAACTATAATATTTAATTTTATTCAAAACAATATATTTTTATGCATAATTTACAGTAATTTACATTTTTTTATACACGTTTTAATTATTATCGCCATTTGCCGATAAACAGGTTTGTTTGCAAACTGGTAAACAATCAGATTCTTCACAAGAGAAAGTACAACTACCGCTAACGTCACTCTCATGTTGTGTTAATGGTTTTCTGGTGACAACGTAATTAGTAATTAATCTTTGAGACGATGATTTTATTAATTGTTTATGAAACTAACAACTAAAAATTAAATTCTTATTTTTGTCTTTAATTTTTTAATTTTCAATTCCGTTTAAAAATCAAATTTCACATCACATTAATTTCAAGTCGCCGTAAGTAATTTTTAAATTGTTAATTACAATTAAAAATCAGATTTTAATTTTTAATTGTCAAATTTATTTGTGCCCACTGCTATTACTCACCTTTTAAAAATAAACTTGTGGACACTAAATGATTAATAATTGATTACGTTCTTTTTTAAAAAGCAAAAACAGAATGTGATTTAAAATGCAAAATTAACACGCACAATGTTTGAACAAATTTACATTACAATCTTGTAAAATTTAATGTGTGTATACATAAAATGTGGAAATCATGATTGTAATTTCATTATTGCATAAAATCTTACTATTATAAAGCACTGAAAATATTGAAATTACTAAGATGAAAGTCGAATTCCAATAATGTGCTATTACTTTCAATATAACGTAGGTGTGCAAAATTTATTATTTAAAGTAATAGTGCATTATCGGAGTTCTACTTCCTGTGAAACATGAATCGCATAACTTCAAAATCGTGTTAAATAAGTCCGCGTAAAAAGAGACCCAGGTGTACTGTAATTTAAAATTAGTTTCAACTTGTAAGTTTTTTTTTTTCCTTGAAAAAAAGTATAATCAATTTTTGACAGGTATTTGTTGATTAATTATCAATGTTTTTAAATTAAATTACTGAATAATCGATTCTTTACTTTTTTTTTTTTTTAATATAATTTTTTAAAAAAAAATAATGTCCAAGAGGATTATTGTTCAAAAACGTCTCTTTTGCCTTTAAAATCAGATGGTCAATGAATTATTCTTGACTCTTAATTATAATTCAAGCAAAATTACTTTATATTCTTTTAAAATATATAGATTTTTAACCGACTTAAAAATAATATTGTGCTATATATGTCTATTTTTATTTGACTTATTTTAAAATAACTCGCCAGCTATATATATGTTTATCTGTGCTTTTCTGAATATATCTGATGCAGCATACATGTAATTAATTCTTCAGCAAGCTGGAAGATTTTTCTTGGTGAGTTTGGTTTTTAGTGACTGTCATAATCAGGAAAAATGTAATCCATGTAAAATGTTGGTCTTCCTTTCAGTCTAGGATTGTTCTAGACAAGCATTTCTCTTGGTTTGATGGATTTCAGGCAATCAACCATCCTCTTCACGTTTAAGGCTATGAATTTCAGCACAAAGAAGTGGGTCATTTTCTCCATGGGAATTTCAAACTCCTGCGAAGGAAATATTGGCAGCTCCTGAATCTAATGTTCTGCCTTCAGCTATATCAATTCATGGTAGCTATTCTGCCAACTATACGGTCAGCTAAAACCAACTGCTGCAAACTTCAACAAGCTGCAACAAAATATTGTAACCAACTCTGCAGCTGACCTGTTCTCTTCAAAAATCATTACCCAGACTGACTGATATTTTTTATCAGCCCTTTTTATAAAATCATCTGAGGTGTTATAACAACACCTTGACTGAAAACAGAGTTTTTATGTTTATATGTCTAATCCCTTGGAATCTACATACATGTTTAATTAATTAAAAAATTTCAAAAACAAGTATGGTGTTTTTACATTAATCTTTGGAATTTGATCACAGGTGTGATAATCCTTTAGAATTTTTCATCTACAAAGATTTTTAACTACATAGTAGAAATGCAAACAAGCATTAATTAAAAAAGATATTTTATACAAGATTTTGAAAAAATAAATTATGCTTTTTTTCTTGTTAATTTCAAAATCAGAATTACAAATATTTATCAGACCTTTTTAAAATACTTATTTCACAATAAAATTTTACTTTAAACCCAGAGTTATTTAACCCTTTACTTATTATTATTATTTTATTTTAAGAAATATAGAAAAATATCTACAAAAATTTATTCTGTCTTTATTTTTACCTTTCCTTTATTTTACATATATATGTGCACATACACTATATTAGTGTGTGTGCTGTAACCCAACTGGCTGCAATACTAATAAATTTTCTATTGAGACTGGATTTTATGAAGAAAAAAAGGAATATGAAATTTTTTTTAAATGATCCATTAAAATGAATTGAATATCTAGAGGTTTGTAAAATGATAAGAAAAGGAATTAATAAAGATATAACAAAATATAAAGTGAGAATTGGCAAGGAAAGCTATAGAAAAGAATAAAAGCATCAAAATTGTAAAACATTATCTTGCTATTGGAAGGAAAATTATTTTTGCAATATGAAAAAAGATGAAACTATTACTAAAAAGAGGGATATCATGAAATGATGGAAGAGTTTCATAAAGAATTAGGAAACGAAGTATCTTCTCTCCAATGCTTTAATCATTATAAAATTTTTCATAGAATCAAATGCTTTTTCATAATATACAAATCCAAAGCATAATGGCAGTATATATCATTGGACCTGACTATAACTTTTCTCAATATTTGGATATGATCCATTGTGCTAAAACCACTTTTGAATGTAGCTAGTTCTTTTGGTTGTTTAAAATCCAAAATTTGTTGGACACGAGTTATAATTATTTTGGTAAAGATTTATTATAAGAATTGATAGAAGATTGTTAAGTCTGTAATTTCTAATGTCTTTTTTATTATCTTTCTTAAATATCAACATTATTACTGCATTCTTCTAATCACCTGGTTCATTTTTATCATTTAGATATTTGATATATTTCTTTGTCTGTTGCTTTATTATCCTTTTCAAATTTGATGTGCAGTATTTTATGTAATAACATATTTTCTAAACATAGTGCTAAAAGTTTTACACAATTTTAGAACATATTAAAAGTTAATACTGATTTAATGTCAAAACAATTAGAGAAATCCTAATTTCTTGATAACAAGATCATTATTATTTTTCTATAAAAAAAGTACCATCTGGAGTGTATTTAATAGTGACAAAAATCAAATATTTTGCTATTTACTTTATTTTGAAAATAAATATAAGGTAGTTGATTTTTTTGCTTCAGTGAATTCAAGAGTGAATACACATTCAGTGAATTGTATACAAATGTGTCCTCTCGATTTATTATTATTAAATATATTATTTTTTAAAAATTTTGTTTATACTGTAATCTTAATTTGAATATGCGTACTATATATATAAAAAGCGTCTGTTGTATATACATGTGTGTGCTGAAAAAAAATGTATCCTTGTAGTTCACTGAACAATATGTATTTTAAATATAGGGGATTTAAACTCAGACTTTCCAAGCACCCTTCAACTATCCACACTATCTCATACTATTGATACACATGACCAGATGTAGAAAAGTTAATAATCACCAATATACATATTTTGTGCTGAATCAGCACTCATCAGTTGACACAAAATACATATATTGGTGATTATTTATCTTTTCTACATGTGTGTGGTCATGTGTATTGATGGTATGGGATAGTGTGGATAGTTGAAGAGTGCTTGAAAGTCTTGAGTTCAAACCCCCTATATTTACAATTAAGCTCTAGGTATATAAAGAATTCCTGTATTCAAATATGTATTCTAATAAATGTTTATCAACAATGTGAGCTATTATATAAACGAAGAGGCTTCCAATAAAATGTAGTGTAGTTCACAGGTCCACTGTATAATAAAGTTTCTGTTTTTTTTTAACCTTTTTTCTTTTTTTTTGTAACACAATAATCTTGTATTGTTTTAACTTTATAATTTCAATAAAAATAACAACCAGTAAGTCCTGCATTCTCATATATTTCTATCTTATTGAAAGAGATGAAAGTTTTTAAGGAATTCACAAAATAAAAGACTTTATAGCAATAGTTAATTAGCAATTGTAATTGAAGTTGTATTTTCTATTAATTTTACTAAGAGCAGTAGGTAGCTTATGAAAGAATGTAATTGATCACATAAGTTGTGTAGTATGACTTTCTAATTTGCTGGGATATTATTTTTTTAAATTCTCGTTTTATTTTATTTTATACTAATGCCATTATGTATTTTAATTATTTCAATTTCATTCGGAGTTAACACTGGCTCTCAAAAAATATTTTTAAAATTTTCCCAGTATGAAAAAGATTGTAAATTATCTAGGGATAAATTCAGTTTCATTCTTAGTTTTAAAGTTGTTTGGAATTACAGACATCATGTGCATTAGTTATCACTGTTGAGGAGTAATACTATTCATAATAAAATCACAATGTTCATTAATTTATCATTGAAAAAGTGATTATCTTTTATGTAAAACATTGAGTGATTAAAACTCAACCGCAAGCAGATTTTTATAATCCATACATTCACCAACTTATTCACTCCTATTATTGTGATAAAATAAATTGTAAATATGTTCTGCATTTCAACTTCAATATTTATCACAAGAAGAATGAAGTTGATAAATAATAAATATTATTTATTATTTTGATTACAGTCTATATGCCAATATCAATTTAAATCCTCTACTGTCTTTTTCATAACTGTTTTTTTTTAAATTCTTGTTGTTGAACCATTAGAATGATAATATATTATTATTAACACTAAATTTTTTGTTGAATATATATTTAAAGTATGATTTTCTTTTCCCCATAAGCTAAGTTGTTAAAAGTCTTTTGAAGAGGACTGTGTGTGGAGTGGGAGGAGATAATAAATATATTATTTGGTGATTATGAAAAAAATTGAAATCATTGTTTAAAAAGTACTAAAATTAATTATAAATAAATTAGAAGGAAGAAAATTATTAAAACAATATTATTCAATTCTGCATAATTATAGCTTTCGAATGTGTGTGTGTGTGGGGGGTAATTATAAAATTGATTTAACAAAGCCATCCTACCGCATGATTTTTCTTCGCTTAATCAATTACAAAGAATACTTTTCAAAAATAAAATAAGAATCATATCCTATATTATTAAAATTTTAAATCTTTTTGAAACTTTATAGTTTTTTCAATGTCAATTTAGTATTATTAAATGTGATAATTATAATATGACTTAGAAAATAATCAGCTATGCTAAAATGAAAGGAGCGCCACCTTAAATTTATGAATTATGGGAAGATTTTTGAGTCTTTAAATTAAACTAACTTTTATTTGTTTATTAAATTAGATGCATTTAAAAAAAATACTTTGGCATTAGAAAATAGTTTTAAATTTGTCAATAATTTTTTGTTATCCTCTATAGAATAACAAAAGTTATAAAACTGAAAAGTAAAAAATAAAAAATATTTTTTGTTAAAGAAATGCTTTTTAATATAAATGCAATAAAAAGTAAAAAATAATTTTTCTTCAGCTTTAAAAGTATTCTTGATATTGTGTGATCAAAATAAAAGCATATTGTGCTCTTTTTCAAAAATAGTGCAAGAATCTTCCTAAATATGAGTGTTGCACCTTTTATTTTGATGAGTAATATCAAGAATCTTTCTAAAGCTGAAAAAAAAAAAAGTTTTTAGTGCATTTATGCGAATAAAAAAAATGTTTTTAGTGCATTTATGTGAATAAAAGTTTTCCTTAGTCAAGCGTTGATAGCCGAGAGGTCAGCACAGCTGCCTTGCAAGCAAGCAGTTGGTTGCAGACGGTTGTTGCTATGACACATGAAAAAAAAAAGTTTTCCTTTAAATTTTTTTAAATATTAAATTTGTATTTTATTTTATATTTAGCAGAGTTTGTGTTACTTTTAACTAGATTTTTCATTCACCATATATTTATTTATGTGGGGAAATTTTTATCTGTAAATCCCACAGATATTTAACTAAGGATTAATGAATTTTTAGACATTGTGATTATCTCCTTATATACACAGATGTCTTGTTAAAAATAATTTCTTGTTATTATTAATGTATCATGAAATTGACTTTTATTCAAAAGCAATCATGAAAATAAATTCCACCCCCAGATGTCTTGTTAAAAATAATTTCTTGTTATTATTAATATATCATGAAATTGACTTTTATTCAAAAGCAATCATGAAAATAAATTCATTAATAATTCAGGTTTAATTTGTGAGACAAAGGGATATTGAAAATCATAATTGGAATAAAAATTATGCTAATATATTGTTTATAAAATGAGAGCAATACTAATTATTCAATTTACACAGCTGTTTATAAAATTATATTGGCAATAGTTGAACACACAAATATATTTATATATAAGCTACGATAAATTAAATCAAGTTTTGTTGAAAATTGTCTTGTAGTTTTAGTAATTGATTTATTTTTTTCACCCCTATACTGATGTTTATTTCAGGGATTAAATCTATCTAGCTTTAGTGATATTTTAAATGAAAAAAAGAATCACTGGCTTATTTAGAAATAATTGTCTTAAATCCTTTTGAATTCAACTTTTTATTTACATATAAACTTTGAAGCTATTTTGAATATCAAAAGAAAATAAAAAATGAAAATTAGTATTTCTGTTACTTCTCTCATATAAAAGTGAATGTTAATAAAATTTAACTATTTCAGGTAAGAACTGTCTCCTTTTGGCCCAGTCTTTTATATTCTTTTATTTTTTACTTTATAATATAAATATTAGTGACAAAATAGGTGAACACATTAATGTATATATATATTTAAGTATTGAGTAGATATTTAATTTTGTATATATAATATCATGACTTTTAATGTTGATTTGATTCATATTTTAGGGGGTGAAATTAATTCATGAATAATATTTGATTTTAAAAAATAAAAAAAGGATCAAATTATTACAAATGGTCAATTAAAAAAAAAAAAAAAAACATTACAAAAAAGCAATCAATCATTTGGTGCTTTTTATGATCTGTATAACTCATTTGATTTTATTGAAATGAAAGGATTATTATAAAAAAGATCTGTTAATTGTTGAAATAATTAGTTAATCATTTATAATTAATTACTCTATTGCATAATTTAAAAAAGATCTAATTTTAAAGTATTTATTTATGCAATAAAACATTTTTTTTTGATTATGTAATATGGACCATTTTAAAATTGTGCTTCCAAGCTTTTTTTACTTATAGAAGTGCTTGATCTATTCAGTTTTGATTTGTTAGAATTGTGCATGTTGGGAAAATAAATTATTAATTCCTTAAAAAATAATTAAATAGTTTATTATTCAGGAGTTCAGAAGCAGTTTAAGCATCAGAAATGATAGCTGGAATTGCGCTTCATGGACTTTGAGCTCCAGGATCCAATACCACTGCACTAAATCATGTGGGATTATTAATTCATTTATACATAAATAAATTATTTGTGAGTTTTTAAATAAATAAGTAAATTATTTTTGTTATGGATCTGTAATGAGTTTAAAATTTTGTTTGTGAGTCACTCTTATTATCATAGCACTAACTTATATCTTAATCACTTTTGATTGTTTCAAAATTATTAGAAGAAGAAAAAATGTGTTCATGCTTTTCAGATAATTTTTTTTTTTTTTTTTTGGAAATAAATTACAATATAATCCTAAGCAAAATAAAACTAATAATCTGAAATTATTGTCTTGGTAACAGATGCACATTTCTCTTCGTTTGAATATAAGGTTAACTAGTTATCCAGTAGGTCAGGGGTGGGAAAATAGTGATCTGTGGACCACATGCAGCTGGTAAGAGGTATTTGTGGCCCGCCAAGACAGAAAAATCCATCTTGAACCAATATTTCCTTCCTGTGTGCGACCGAAGATTCATCTCGTATTATCCACTAGGACAGCCACGTCTATATGCATGCACAGTACTTTTCCAGTTGATCTGGTTAATTTCAAACTTGTCTTTGCAACAGTAAATATATGTATTTCCAACTTTAGTGGAACCATGAACTCTTCGAAAAAAGGTAAAATTAGTGATGAATGTTGTGTGTTTAATGAAGAATGGACAAACAAATATTTCTTTGGTAATATGGGGAATAAAGCAGTGTGTTTATTGTGTCATGAAATAATAGCCGTATTTAAGGAGTACAATCTGAAACGACACCACGCCACGAAACAAAACATAGCGAATTTGGCTGCTTACTTTCCAAGGAAGAACGTAAAAGTGCAGAATGTGCGAAAAGACTGAAGAAACAATAAACATTATTTACAAAGCAATCAACACTTCAAAATAGTGTTACAGAAGCAAGATTCATTGTAACCTACAACTTTGTTAAACGCAACAAACCTTTTTCGGATGGCAAGTTTATTAAGCAGTGTTTGATAGAATATGCAAGCATATTGTGTCCTGATGTGAGAAGCAAATTTGAAAGCATTTCATTGTCAAGAAGGACTATAGTATGGCACATTGAATCAATTAGTAACAAAGTTAACTAATGAATGCATTCATTTTAAAAAGTGCGGCCCTCCGCTTCCACAACGTGGCCCCTGAGCCAAAACAATTGCCCACCCCTGCAGTAGGTGATCCCTTTAGAATGTTATCCAGTAGGTAATCCCTTTAGAAAGCTTTTTTTCCCACTGGGTGCCCTATATGAGATCATTCAAAGTTTAATGCAAAGCTTGTGTTTTATATTTGGTTAATGAATAAATATTTTATGACTTTAGATACAATAAAATATTCTTAATACCATTTAAAATAGTTAATATTTTTTTTTATAATTGCAGCATTTATTTATTTTTCTTAAGTTTCTGTGTGTGTTCGATATAGTTATTTATTGACAAAATACATTTTAAAGATTAATACTGATTTTTTTTTACAATCTTTATGGTATTTACAAATGAAATGAGACATAAAAAAACAAAAACAAATAATAAATAAACAAAATGAAACTTATTGATTATTAAAGAAAAACAAATATTTGTTGATAATGGCAAACAATTTTTATGTCAATAATAGTTTTCAGTAATTTTCATTATCACAAATATCCATTGGATGTCAAGTGTTGATGGCCTAGTGGTTAACATAGCTGCCTTTCAAGCAGCTGGCCCGGGTTCGCTTTCCGTTCAATGCATTTGACATATGAAAAAAATATATATATCCATTGGATTCTTATAATTTTTTGCTTCTTTTGTAATTAAATTATTTATATTTATGATGAAGTCAAAACAAAGTTTTTCACTTATGAATTACATTATTGTATGAAACTTAATATATTGTAGTTAATTATAATTAGCTATAAAATCTGTTTGCGGAACTTTTTATGAAGGATATATATATTTACTCAATGGCACCTGAAATCACATCTAAAAGAAATATTGTTTAAAATGAAATAAATATAACTAAGATATTAATTTTGCCTCATATTTATCTTGGGCAAAATGAATTTTCAGTATTCTAAAGAATTGATTAAAACTAACAAAAATGTAGGTAAAAGTAATCACTTATTCTAAAGCATTTGTGGAAAATGATATTAAACTAGTTAATCTTTTCTTTAATTTAGGTCTTTGGATTAAATAGATTATATTTTTCTTAAATCTATTTTTAAGTATTCCAAGTGGTCAACATTTTCAAAAGAAATTTAAAATATAATAAAATAATAATAATAAAGAGTAGGGCTTGGTTTAATAATGATATTTATGAAATAACTAAAACCAGAACAAGTAAACTACACTGATAATCCAGAATTAAATCAATATATTTTAATCAATAATTTTTAATATTCTCAAATAAAATGTTTTCAAATAAGAATATAAGAAAATAGTAATTTACAACATATTTTTTGTTTTTTGAAGTGTGACTGCAATATTCATAATGTTATCCAAGGTATTATATTATATCTTCTCAATTCCTAACTTAAAATAAGTACTTATTGGTAGTTATTTAAAATAATTCTTTTATTACTAATATCTTTATCTGGTAATTGAATCTCTAGATCTAATAATAAACAATTTTATTTTCCAAAACCATCTTCCAGCCATTGCAAAATTAAAATATTTAAAATTAGATTTTCTCTAACATAATAAATTAGATATCGTGTTGCTTGTCAAAACATTAGTAATTATTATTTGTCAGAGCAAGAATATACATTAATCTAATCTAGGGCAAAATAGTTGTATGGAATACAAATTATGATACCTTATTGATGTTATTTTAAATGATTTTATGCTGATAAATCTTTTATTCCATTGTTTCTTCAGATTCCTTTTCTATAGTATTGTCAGTTATTTGTAATACTTTTTTTTATAACTACTTTTCTATAGCTAAATTATATCGCTAATCAGTCTTCACTATTCAAGATTAAGAAAGGAGATAAAACATTTTTTTGAGTGCTAATGATAATATGTAAGATGCCAGCCAATATTTATTTCCATTTCTTGTAATTACTTGGCACAGCTATCATATACTTCATTTTTCTTTCCAAATCTTATTCTAAGCTGAAAGTGTTACATCATTATAGTTTAATATACAAGTTATTCATTATCTTTTCAATGAAGTTAGCTTACCATCACTTTTAAAAAATTAGAAGCCATCTACTTCACTTCTGCTAACTCAACCACTAATCAATTAATTGCATTGATTCTAAACAATTGAAAGAGTTATAGTAATTATTTAAATGAAATTATTGTGCTCACCTTTTAAGTTTGGTGTTCAGATAGCACTTGATACTTTTCTAGTAATTAATTAACCATATTTGCCAGAATTATTTTGGCAAATTACTATCAGAAGTTCAACTGTATTGAACAATATTTTATTAGAAATCCAATTTATAATATTTATTTATTATCCAAATTTGTAACAAAATTCAAGTTTAA
This sequence comes from Epiperipatus broadwayi, assembly GCA_028023455.1. Lineage (NCBI taxonomy): Eukaryota > Metazoa > Onychophora > Udeonychophora > Euonychophora > Peripatidae > Epiperipatus > Epiperipatus broadwayi. The sequence continues at coordinate 994,458 of JAQFVV010000147.1, forward strand.
AAAAACAACATGTGTTTCCTATAATTAATGTTTGGAAATAAATAGTTTTTGCAATCCCTTCATTTGCAACATGTTGCTAATATTCACCATGTGCACCCTTGCACTCAATATGGATTTCAAGTTATTGTTTTTCTTAACCCACAATGACTGCAATGCGGTTTTGTAACAAATGTAACTCATATTGCTCCTAAGAAAAGTATTTGTTTTACATAATTATTCCAAATTTGATTTTTTTTTTAATTATAAGCATTATTTGCAATAAACAGTAAAATATTTGTATAAAAAAATAAAAAATGTCCATAAAATCCCAAAAATGGAGAAATAAGATTACTTTTGTTAAATATCAGTTGATTGCTTTCATACAATAGTTGTTATAATAAAATAAATTTGTTTTTTATTATTGTAAGCATTAATTATAATAAGTATTATAGTACTTCTATAAAAAAGTAGAAAAGAAATAGTAATAATTTTTGAAAAAGAAAATTTACATCCATTTAGATTACAAGCAGTATGAGATACCCCAAAAGAAAGCATAAAACTTATACTGTATGAGCTAAATTCAAATTAATTTGATTTTCTCATAATAGATATATCTAGGAAGGTACTGAGATGGACACTTGTCCAATGTAAAAAGTTATGAAGTTATGGTATTGGAAAATTTATAGGGTATAAATATATCAGTTGTAGCCATGCAGATTAATCTAGTATTTTTTTGTGTTATATTTCTTAAAAAAAAGAAAGAAAAACAACTAAAAAGAAAAGTAAATCAAGAATAACTTTGAAACATAATTTTGAAATAGTCATTGTTGAAATGATTTATTTATTTAAAAATGAGTAAATAAATAATTTAATTTGCATATTCTTTTTTATCTAATAATAATTAACCATGAAAAATGTTAGAAATATTTAGTTCCCTGATGCACGATTAATTTTTTATTTATTTATGCATCATTTTCCTTTTCTGATGGATAGATAATTTTTTTACCATTTATATTTTACTTTTATAATTTATATTTATTTATGATTAATAGGTTGAATGTTTAAGTATTAAAACCATTTTGAAATAATATATGTGGACCTCCAAGAACTTATTATTTATGAGTTATCTTTTAGTTAGTACTTGGCATATTGATATAAAAATTGATTATTTATTAAAATAGTAAAAATAAATAAATAGTAGTTTGTATATATAATTTTAAATGCTTTAAAAAAAAATCTTATTAATAATGATTCCTTTAACAATAATTCAAGAGTGCATGCATATTAATTAAATGCACATTTTAATGACAACTATTTTATCTACTTTGTAATACATAGATGTTGTCAATGTACTTAATTATTATTATACTTGCAATTCTTTGAAAATAGAAATGCCCTAATTCTTTCTAACATCTGCATACTATATTAATCTGGCTTTGTTTGAGATTAAATGGAAAATAATAAAATTTCTGTTGGTGAAAAGTACTATTTGTGTGTCTTTTTAAAAATATTTTTATTTAATTTTAAACTTTTGTTTATTTGGATCAAATTGTGTAATCAATTTTTAGCATATTTCTATTGAATGAATTTTCTTCAAGTTTTGGACATATGTTTAGTTTTGATAATAACACAGGTGTTGCAGGTACCATTTCAAATCACATTCAAATTGGTTCTATAAGTTTTGAGTCATGCACAATGTATGGTGAAATATGTTTTAAGCAGAAGCTTTTAATTTGAGGAAGAAATTTTGGGGGCATTTACAGTTAATTAAAGTAGAAAGTCAAAATGAAGAATGAAATCTTAATTTAGCTTTGGATTGTTTACATTAAACTCACTTTTTTAAACTGCTGCCTATCTTATAACCAATTTTTAAAAACTTCAATTTCATTTGAAAAATACATTTTAAGGGTATTTGCAATTAGTCAAAATAAAATGAAAAAGAATGGAAGGATTTTTTTATTCTCTTTGGATTGTGTATGTAAAACTTGCTTTTTAAATTGCTGCCTTAATAAAAACAAAAAAAAATTTTAACTGATTTTTAACCATACAGATTTTCTTCAAATTTTGTAAATATGAGGTATAGATGATGACAATGTAAGATTTCAGGGTTAGAATGGATTTTCTTCAAACTTTCTGTTTGATTTTGATAACAATGCAATGTAACAAAACAATATTTCATTGTTGTCCAACCCAACAGTGTTGATGGACTGCACTTCAAATAACATCCAAATTGGTTCAGTAAGCTCTTATTATTGCACCATGGATGATGCTATATTTTAAAAGAAAACACTCATTTAATTTGAGAAAAAGTTTTTAGGGACATTTACAATTAATTAAAATAGAAAAAGAAATGAAGAATGAAATCTTAATTTCTCTTTGGATTATGTACATAAAACTTAGTTTTTCTTAAACTGCATTCTTCATTAAAACAAAAATCTTGTAACTGATTTTAAACGAGTTTACTATATATACCCAAGTATTAAAAAATAAAAAATAATAATATACATAAAATGTTTATTTAATTTTTTTTAATGAGGATTAATGAACTAAAAAACAAACAATTTTTTTTTTTCTTGAACAGTTAATTTATGTCCACTAGGTCACGGAAATCTTGAGATTTTTTGGAATATCCAACTGGTCTCACCATAAGTTTATAGGAGAATAATAACAATGACTGATAAAAAAGTTTTATTAAAATAAACAAAATAAATTTTATTAGGAATCCATTAAATTATATTAAAATACATGCTATAATGATTTTTTGCTGTTATATTCTATAGTTAATCATGGTAATGTAATCATTATTTAATCTGTTTATACTACATTATCTCTTGGGTATTAAATCTAAAACTCTTAGGTCATGCATAGAACTATCTAACATTTCTAATATCTTCCTGAATATCTTCATGGATGAAGGTAATCTGACCTATTTAATCAATAAAAGTGGTTTGTGTCAAGGCTAAGTTTGGTATGTGCACACATGTATATTACTTACGAATTTTACTTAGTAGGTGACAATAGCAGACTCCAATCAAAGCATCTTATCAGTTACAATATTACATATTTAAATACTCTTAACAATATGCATTCAGGACTGCATCAGATAATCATCATCATATAAATTAATATAACGGCATGTCTAGTCTGTAAATATTTGAAATATTTAAAATTACAATTAGGCAGATAATTAATTCTAATAAAATTTATATTTCAAAATCTATCAAAATGTAGCTATAAAATAAGGTGTGTAAAGTGTTTTTGCTAAATACATATAAATAGGTTGTTGTCCTTCTTATTAATAAACATGCATGTGATATATACATATTAGTAAAACCTAAAATCTGCTTAAAACTTTTAACAAGTCATGCCTACTTCAACAAATCGATAAATGAAGGCATATTCCAATAGCTTTAACAGGCTGCCAGTAAATAATTTAACCCCCCCCCCCTCTTCTAAATGAAATATTTAAATACTGATAGAAATAAAATTATTTAAAATCAGATAGTATTATTCAGAGATATTGATTTTGAAATAATAAACCCCATAGATATAATTTCTGATTTATGTTTAAACAGTTTACATAAATAATATTTTTTAATAACATAAATAATTACTTATTAAGAGGTTTTGGGAGAAACCACCAAACATCACACTACTGTATGGAGAGTTTTGCCTATTTTAATTTAGGATTTGGGAGAATCATACTTTCCTCGTTCAATTTTGTTTTTAATTAAGAATTTAACTGTGGAGTTTAGCTCTCACAAATCACTTTCTTTTTTAAAACTTTTAAACTAGCAATAGAATAATATAATATTTAAATCCTTGACTATAGTTTACATGATATTTATTTAAAATATAAATAACATAAGAATATTTACTAAAAGATCAATGGTAAAATAAATCATATGAGTTTATAGGTATAAGAAAGTTCATTTAGAATTAAAATTGCATTCATGAAATGTCTATAAATTAAAATGACTTAAATGTAATTTATTTGGATTAGTCTTTACACAACAAATTTTGTCAGTAATAATAAAATATTTATTTCCCTTAGCTAAGTTGCTTTTTTTAAAAATTAAGTTGAAGTTGGTATTATAGGATCATGTGTTTTCCTTGCTTGATTTTTTTAACATTCTGTCACAATTGAATTTTCACATTTTTGAACTATTCTTCCAGTCAGTCATAGTCAGTTTTCCATCTATTTGAAATGTACATCATTGATAGTTAAAAATTTTGAGTCAAGGAAAAAAATATAATAAAACTTAATTACAAATCCAAGATAACAGATCATTTTCAGAGTAATTAATTTTGATAACAAAGCAATTTAACATAAATTTTTATTTGATTTCAATTCCTGTAAGTTTTTTCTTTTTACTTGATCTTTTATTCTCTTATTCTTCTCCTTCACTTTCTTTGCATATCTTCATATAATCTTATATATTGCTTATATCACTCTATTCATATACACGTTAATGCAACAAATTTTCTTAAAAACTTCTTTATTTTCTTACAGTTTGGACTGTCCAGCAGTCTTCATCAGAGCTACAAGATTTGAATAATATAAATATACAATCATCATTTCACATATATATATATATAAATAAATACATGTATATAACCATCACTTTACACATATATAAAATACCCATAAATATACACATATCTTCTTCATACACATACATATGAATTTACAAGACATATATATAATACATACCTACATCTATTTATACACATATGTACATCCAATATATATACATAGCCCTTTTAACTATACATATATACACACACAGATATACATACACCCTCAGACATACATACAATCTTCATATATCTTTATAAATACACATGCATATCTATACTCTACCTACTGTCAGATTTGTACACTCATGCAACAAAATTCAGAGCCCAAGCAAAATATACCAAAGCTGATCGTAGTGAGGTGGTTGAGACCTCTAATCCGACCAAACTCCAACTCATCTGCCAGTACTCCAAATTTAACATCTTATGAGTGACATTCCTGGGGCTACACTCAGTTCTCATTTAACCGCGAGCCGACATAGAACAGGGAGAAACACGAGACTTAAGGTCATTACTAACCTAACTAAATAAGTGATATATATAACACTTAACACTCTATTAATCTTAACTACCAGACATACACATACAGCATATAAACTCATTAAGAAATTGGAGTATGAACTGTGACATTTAATAATATACTGTGGATTGGATAAAATACTATGGATTGGATAAGATACTGTGGTTTGGTTTGATCTAGAGTCTGAGCAAGAAAGATATACAACAGTTTATATTTAAAAGGATTTATTAAAACAATAACAAATGATCTAACACAAAATATCATAATGGCAAGGATTGTATAATCTTCACAAGGTATTCAATACAGGCAAGCATGTTACAATAGTTGGAACTGTTATCAAGTACATCTGTTCCCTTTTAAACATATTACAATACATGTGTGTGTGAGTTATAGAGGTCATGCCTAATTATTTAATATGCTCATCTTATGAACTTGACTTGCTTAAGTTAGAAGTTGATACTTTAGTAGAGATGATGATGAGTACAGCCAGTTTTAAAGGCTGTTATATATACTAATTAAATGAGCAACTAAATAAACTCAGAATCATGCAGATTCAAACTGATAACCCAGATTCAAACTCCAGTCTAAAGCTGAATGATTAATTAATATGGGAAAAAGAACTGGTTACCATTAGGTCCACATATATGCGCTATGGCGCTATATAAAATATTAAAGAAATAAACTTGCAGTGCGAGTGTGTGATTCTTCAAGAGTTTCAGCATCAAATGCTCGGTTTGCTCTGAGACCGACGGTTTGCTGCTATTGATGTATGAACATAAAGTTCAGGAAGTCGGATTGGCTTTAGGAAAAATCTGGGTCCTCACGCCCCCAGTTCTAATGAAGATAGCCATAACCCGAACTAAATAAAGGGGCGGTTTGTTACCGTGAACCATTGTCAGAGGCAGCAAAACGTAACACATATAAGTGTACTATATAAAAACACACCCGCAATGCACGCAATATATATATAAAAAGCAATAAGTATGCATATAATTAATTGCGCCTAAAACAGATAGCTTTTATCTGTCAAGCTAATTCAAAACAGTTCTTAAAATTAGCATTATAAGTATGCTAATAAAATGGGCTTAAACTACATAAAAATAATCTAGTTAAGATCCTGAATCTGCATATAAAGATTCTTAATTAAGGAGGGAAAGTATATTCGATGGGACTTAAAGACGAACATTAGCAAATATACTTCATCATCTCTAGACAATATATATATCCCCTTCCAACTAATAAATATCAAAGGTTATAATATAAGATCGGTTAAGCAAATCTTAAAAAAAATACGATTTTACAATATATATATAACTATGATAACAACGAGTGGTTAGCGCATTCGTTTATTACCAATATTATAATTTCGAAACAATGATTTAATAAAATAAACAAGGCTTTTAAAATGTCTAAGTGAAGATTACAATTATCTCCTTTATAAATTACTTACTTAGTTTCATTGTTTCGAAATCTGAGCATATTATCACATATTAAACATAACAAAATGCATTTAAACAAAATATTAAAATTACTGAAATTTGGCAAGACCGTTAGTTTGTAGGAATTGAAGAGAATAAATTTCGGACATTTAACGAGTATATAAAAAAAAAAATGAAATCTTTTAACTCATAAAAGATTTCAGCAGTTTATAAAATTAAAGTAAGTGAGCTTTTTTTCTTTTACATTATAGATAAAGTTACACAGACTGATAGTTTCATTTTATAAGAGGGTAAAATTGAAAGAGTTTTTATAATTTAGATAGAACGTTCTTTTTAAAGTGTTATAAGAATTTATAGATTAAAGTTCATACCGCAGCTTCTTTTTAAAAATGATTACCATCTCTCTCTGCCTCCTTGAGTGGACTTGAAGCGTATATCAATGACAGTGGTTGGAATAGGGCGTCTGACAGCATCATAATCTTCAGTGGCCTTTCAGATAGGTTAAATTTCTTCATATTCTCCATGCAGGTTGCTGGAAAGTCTATTCAAAGGAATGTTTAGAGGAACTGAGAGTAGCCATCTGGCTCCAGAGCCAGTAAATATATTATTTTACTCGATCATTTTGGATTCTGGTCTCCACAACAATTTTCAGAAAAAAAAAAGCTAAAGAGTAATTTTCAAAAAAAATCTGCAATATTTATATTCCCTAGATCAAAAGCCAGCGACTATCTATTTTAAAACATAATTCAAACTTCTAAGTTTTAGCCTTAGGTCTCTTTTGATTCTTATCTTTTTTTTATCTTGTTGCCCAAACTTTTACTGGTTTGATCTGGGAAAAGAAATTCATTGCAATCGTAATGAATGAGCTCTAGAACAATGTCAATAACCTAGGGACCATCTGATCCCACCTGCGAATTATTCTAAATAAAAATCTGCGATATCTATATTCCCTAGATCAAAAGCCAGCGACTATCTATTTTAAAACACAATTCAAACTTCTAAGTTTTACAGCAGTCTGTCTCTTTTGATTCTAATCTCTCTTTTTTTATCTTGTTGCCAAATTTTTACTGGTTTGATCTGGGAAAAGAAATTCATTACAATCGTAATGAATGAGCTATAAAACAATGTCAATAACCTAGGGACCATCTGATCTCACCTGCGAATTATTCTAAATAGTTTTATTACCAATCTGTGAATTTCGCATGTGATTTATAATTTACTTAAACCAAACTTGTTAAAGAATATTTAGCCACATTTTCTAAACAAAATAACCCTTATACAATATATTATTTATACAAATGCTGCAATATATCTATACAAAATTTAATATCATTATCATTTACAGGTGCTTGTATGTGTGACAATAAACATATAATTGTTTGAACGCGTATAAAACTGTGATTATATATATAACTGTATAAATGAATATATCGCTGTGTGGATATACATACAACTGTGTAAACATATATATACAGCTGTGTAAAGGCATATAACACTGTGTGTATACATATACACGTACTAAAGAGTGTTCAAAACCGGCATAGACGTGTCTATGGAGACATAAAGGTGAAACAGATAGGAGGACAGTAATATCTGTTTCACTACATATACATATATAATACAAAAACACAACCAATACACCTTTTTTTAAATCTTTTACCTTTTGAAACTATTTTATTTTTACTTTTTACCTTTTAAAAAACCCTTTAAATATTATTTCTTTATAACATTACCTATATTATTTTATTATTTTATAATTATCTAATATATAAAACATCTTTTATTTTACTATCTTTAATCTACCCTTATATTTATTTTTTTATAATATTTCCAATATTATTTTATAATTATCTAATATATCACATCTTTTATTTTACTATCTTTAATTTTACTTTTTATAATTTTTATCTCTACATTACTAAATGATATTTTTCTTTAACACTTACCTCTATCTTCTTCACTGCCTTAATTAAACTGACCGTTATTTTAAATTTTCTATCTTATTATTCATTTAAAACAGCTCTCTCTGTTATCAATTTTATAAAACTTATTCTATTTTAAACTTCTAACTTCCAAATTATATTCATTAACCATATTCAAATATTACAAATACAACTACCTAACCTTCATTTTACATATAAATATACATATCAAATTCCATACATCCCCTACACATAGATACATATCTCTTCACATCACCTCTATACATATAAATAAAAATAATATATAAACAATATAAAAATATAAAAATATATTAAAAAATTAAAAACAAAAATTAAAAATTCTCTATGTATATCTGTATACACACATATATGTACACCCATATTTATAACACATATACATACATATACCAATCCTCATATACATTTATCTATGCCTCCCATATATACTCAACTTACTTATAAATTGCATTTATAAATATACTAAACACATCCAATACCCCATTTTTTATCTATTACCTTTAAAAACTATTTTATTTTTACCTTAGTTTTTCATTTCACTATCTATCTTGTTTCCTTATTATCTAATCCATATTCCTTTTTACCTCCATACCTATAATACAAAACCTATCCAATACACCATTTTTTATATTACCTTTAAAACTATTTCATTATTACCTTTAGTTTTAAAAAATTTAAACAAATTTCTTTTAAACAAATTTTTACTATTTTTAAATGCCTTACCCTTTTATTATTGATTATTCATCATCATCATCATCATCATCATCAACCATTATCAATCCACTGCAGGATGAAGGTCTCTCCAAGTTTAATCCATCTTCTCCGATCTTTAGCTTCTCTTCTCCACAACACCCCTGCACATTTTCTTATTTCATCCATCCATCTCACATGTGGTCTCTTTCTGGGTCTTTTACAATCTCTTGGAATCCAGTTTAAAATTTCAATTGTCCATCTATTATCATCTCTTCTAGCAATATGTCCAGCCCAACTCCATTTCAATCTTTTAATTTTTTCAATAAGGTCTGTAACACCTGTTTGTTGTCTTACCCATACATTGCATTTTCGATCTCTTCTTGTTACTCCCAACATACACCTCTCCATACTTCTTTGAGTGGTCTGAAGTCTCTGTATTGCTCTTCTATTAAGTGTCCAAGTCTCAGATTCATAAGTAAGAACTGGTAAAACACATTTGTTAAAAACTATTCTTTTCAAACACATAGGCGTATTTCCTTTTAGTATCAAGTTATTTCTACCAAAAGCACTCCAACCAAGTTTAATTCTATGATTAATTTCCTCCATTATGTTTCCATCTGTATTAATAATCTGACCAAGGTATTTGTAACTGTTAACTTCTTCTAATTCTTCATAATCAATCTTTATTTTCATATTTTGAGCAAATCGATTAAACATTACTTTAGTCTTTTTAACATTTATCTTTAGTCCTACTTTTCTACTTTCATCTGTTAACTCCTGCAACATTTCCTGCAGCTCTGAAGCATTATTTGCAAAAACAACTACATCATCTGCGAAATCTAAATGACTTAAATACTCTCCATTTACTTTCACTCCTTTAGTTTCCCATTTTAATCCACAAAATACTTCTTGCAGCACTGCTGTAAAGAGTTTTGGAGATATGGAGTCACCTTGTCTTACACCTTTCTCAATGTTGATTTTTACAGTATCATTATGTAATCTAATTGTTGCTGTTGCATTTTTATAAATATTCTTTAAAATATGACACCATTATTTATATCATCACTATTCTTTAATCTTCCTTTCATCATTTTTTTATCTTGTCCAATTATTATCTAATATATATCTTTTTTACTTTAATATCTCTACTTTTTTTTTTTTAATAATATTATCTTTATTCTCTGCTGTTTTAAAGTCACTATCTTTTATTCCTTTAAACCAACTTCCTCTTTTATCAATTTTATAAAACTTATAAGTCTATTTTTTAATCTATATTAATTAACAATCTTTACATGTCTTTTATCTATATTCACATATAACTTTAAATCTACTTTCTTTTATTACTATTTATATTGTTCTTACTATATTCATCATTCTCTCCTTCCTTATTATTTTTCTTATATTTTTCTTCTATTAATTTTATATTCTTCACTATTACATTCTCTGGATATTCATTTTCCTTAAATTCCTTAACTATTAATTCTACTTCTTTTTTATATTCCTTTTCACTTGAACAATAATTAATAGCCCTACATATTCGTGAACTTATACTACTTATTTTATATTTATTATCTGTATTATAATTCCAATTCATTATATTACTATTCCCATTTACTTTTTTATATACTGATGTTTCTATTCTACATCTATTTTTAACATATGTTTTTGTTAACAATATGTCCAAATATGGTAACTTATTATCTTTCTCTCTTTCCGCTGTAAATTTAATATTCTTATCTAAGTTATTAATTTTATCTAAATATTTATCTATTTGTCTTTCACTTCTATTAAAAATCAATAGATAATCATCTACATATCTTTTTAACATTATTGGTCCAATTTCCTCATCTATCATCTTTTTTTCTATTTCCTCCATATACATACAACTTAAAATCCCACTCAATGCCCCTCCTATCAATAAACCTTTTTTCTGCTTAAAATATTCCCCATTAAACTCAAACGTTATTTCCTTACAACACAACTCTAAAATCTGTTTTAATTTAATTACTGGTATTTCTATTATTTTTCTTTCATCTTCCATATATTTATTAATTGCTAAATCTATTTATCTACATCCAAATTTGTGTACATCGACACTATATCTATCTTAACCATTGTCAATCTATATTTATCATACTTATTAACTTTTTCTTTAATTTCCTTAATTAACTCCTTATTGTTTTTTTTATAAAAGCACTGCTCTTCTTATCAATGTATTTTTTAAAAATATTATGTGCTAACCATTTAGATACCTTATCAAAATAGGCACCCTTTCCATTTATCACTGGTCTTAATGGCACTTCTTCTTTATATATTTTTGGTGCTCCATATATTCTCGCTAATTCACAGTCTTTATTTTCTAATTCATCCAAGGTTCTTCTATCTATTAATTTATTATTAAACAACCCTTTAATTATTATTTATTAATTTATGTATAGTTAAAAGGGCTATGTATATATATTGGATGTACATATGTGTATATATAGATGTAGTTATGTATTATATATATGTCTTGTAAATTCATATGTATGTGTATGATGAAGATATATGTGTATATTTATGGGTATTTTATATATGTGTAAAGTGATGGTTATATACATGTATTTATTTATTTATATATATGTGAAATGATGATTGTATATTTATATTATTCAAATCTTGTAGCTCAGATGAAGACTGCTGGACAGTTGAAACTGTAAGAAAATAAAGAAGTTTTTAAGAAAATTTGTTGCATTAACGTGTATATGAATAGAGTGATATAAGCAATATATAAGATTACTTGATCTTTGTTAATTAAAACTTTGCTTAAATAAATCTTTTTATCTCAATAAAAATAAAACTTATTTCCTGTCTAAAAATAAAAATAAAATAAAAGCATAAAATAAGAATATTATTATTTAACTTTTTGTCAGATAATTTCAGTTCACTATCTCTTTGGCCATTTTTTTGGCTCATTTTACTGTAAAAAAAGCTAAATTTATATAAATATTTTCGGTACTTTAGTATTAAAGTTGCAACGCAGGGGAGATAGGAGGCCTTTTCACACCTGCAATAAATGTGTAATGCCACTATGTCAAATTGAAAGAAAATAATCTCTGCGATTATATGTGAAAATGTGTTTTTTTTATCACCATGATTTTTTTTTTTATTATAAATAATACTTTGATATTTTCAGTTATTGTCTACATTTCTTTCTGACAAGAGCCAGGATAAATAAAAACATAATAAAAGTCTAATAATTAATATGTATTTTATTTTTGTATTTTTGGTTTAATTTCTTTATTTAAAAAAATGACGTTTATTAGTACTTTTGTGAAAATCCCAGCATACTTTGCAATCACATGGTACATTTTTGGAGTGAAAATTTTTACTGTAGATCTCCATTTTCTGTGGTAATAGTACAGTATATGTGAAAACTTTGGTTTTAACATGTAAATGCCTGTTATATATTACATGGTAAGTGTCATAGGAATATAGTTAATGTATTTTTATCCAAAATTACTTAAAAATCAAAATCATTTACTGTTTGTTTGGTGTATATTTAAACTATTTTCTGATTAATGGCATCATTATTGTAATATCGCAAATAACATTTTATTTTTTATTTTAAATGTCGTTCTTAAAAGTTATTAGTGTTGAAAGTCGCATTTTTTTTTTTGAAACTTGTTAATGTTGAAAGTTGTACATATTTATGAAAGTCGCATTTTTTTTTTTTTGAAACTTGTTAATGTGAAAGTCGTGATATTTATGAAAGTCACCTTTTTTTTTTTTAAACTTGTTAATGTTGAAAGTCATACATTTTTTTTTTTTGGAAACTTGTTATTGTTGATAGTCATAGATATTTTAATGCATTTGTTATTGAAAATGAACTATATATTTATGTTTTACTATTTTTTTATTTATTTTTAGTCTTGCAACATGGAGCATGTATACACCTACTGCGCCTGTTCACATTCATATCAACATCCCAATAACTTTGTAATTCTTGCCAAAATACCATGTATAAGATTCGTGAGTGCCAAAAAAAGTTATGTACATGATTGTATACGTTATTTTGGTCAGATCACAAGATTACAAAGTTATCAGCAGATTGATACGAATGTAAACAGGCACAGTAGGTCTAATACATGCTCCGTGTTGCAGCTTTAATACTAAAATACCATATTTTCATTTTAAAAAAATTCTGCAGAGGTCTGTATTTTAGAGAAAAAATTGAATGTTTGTTCTATATGGTATTAAAAAAGAGCCAACTCTCCATCTCCTATAACTTATATGGTTCTTGAAAGAGCCTACTCTCCATCCCACAGTTTCTGACTAGGAGTTTCTATCAACATGAGTTTTTTTCATGATAGATTTTGAACATAAAAACATGTTTTCCATAATTATTTACGTATTTATAATTAATTTTTACAATATATTGACTAATACTGTGATTAGATATAGATTTTTATTCAAAAATATTTAATTTTTAGAATAATCAGGAGAAATGAATAACACATGACTGCTATTTGTAAATCAATGATATTCAGCGACCACAAGTAGAAAACATTTTTTTCATAATTATTTACATATCTATAATTATTTTTCACAATATATTGACTAATAATGTGGCTAAATTTAGATTTTTATTAATAAATATTTAATTTTATTAAAAGAAGAAAAGACAAGAGAAAGAAATAATCAGCATTTCTACTTGTAAATCGAAAGAAGTCTTAAAATACTGCAAGCAATTTTTCTTACATTTTTTTAGAGTTGTGAATTTTATTTTAAATTGTTTATTATATTTAAGTAATTTGAATGTAAAATAATTCAGTTTTTAGAAGCAACATTAAAACAACAATTCTTTATATTTCACTTTAATATTTTTATAAATGAAAGCGTAATTGACGAATAATCTGATGAATAAGAAAAATAATCAGCAGAGAGGTTAAACACATGAAATTTCCTATACCTGTGTGTGTGTGCATAAATCTGCTAAATTTAAAATGTAACCTATTATATGATATTTATTAGACTATACTATTTTATTAATATGAAATTCAATGCTCAAATCTTAAATTACTCTCCCTATTCCATTTTAATATATATAAGATTTTTAGAATTTGAAAATTTGTTTATTTAATTACTTGTAAATTATAAGGTTTTGTTTTATGTTTAATGATTTGAATTTATTCATTAATATACTCTAGAGATTTGATGAGGGTTAAAAAAAATCGAAATTATATGGCATGTAATTTATGGATTTTAATTAAAAAGTATATTTAAATATATATTTATTTAAATATATATTTTGCTTATAATTGGAATAAATTTTATTTTCATATTGATTTGTTTAATGATTTTTTTTATAAGTATGTAAATGATATTATTATTATTTTAGCATGTAATTTTAGATGATTAAGATTGTTTTATTAATGCAATTGAATTTTTAAATGAAAGTTTTCAAATTTCCAACATTATATATTTTGATTAAATTAAGTTACTTTATGATTTTTTTTTTTTTTTGTAATCTCTGATTTTAACTTTTTCAAATATTAGTTATTTATGTATTAATTAGCAATTTGTTAAAAGTTGAATGTAAAACCAGATGTTGAATGATAATATATACAGTTATTATTCAATTTCAAAAATTTATTGTTGTATATTAATTTTTTCCTCATGTTTTTACCTTTGGATTATCTCAAAATGGCTATAATTAAGCTATAACTTCTTATAATGAGAAGTCTAATATTATTTCATGACAACTTTTTTTAGAAAATTGCTTGTTTATCCTCTTATCTTTGTCACATATTTTTTTAGTTGTGAATAAATCATAATAAAAAAGAGGAATGGGATAACCAAGAATAAAGAATCTTGTAATTGTAAAGAGATATAATATTTGATGTTCTCCGAATCTGAACTAATAGCTGCAGATTTAAATATAGGATATTTCCACCCACTTTAATAACTGCTTTATCAAATAAATATAAATATAACTGATTTCTATGATTCTCATGTGTTTAGCACGTGTCTAGATATTTTATTAAAGAAGTCATTCTTATATTGGGCTGCTAAATACAAGCAATCTCTTAGTTAGAAACTTAATTGGTTCCTGACGTGTGTTTGGAAGTTGAAATTGTTTGAAAGTAGAAGTATGTAAAAAAAACATCAAAAAAGGTTTTCAAAATACAGTATTTATTTTTTATTGATTAGTATCTGGAATTTTGTTTACAAATTTATCAAGAGTTAATTGAATTGTATTCTTTTTGTTCTCTTGATAAAGAATTCTGTAACATTCTGTGTCTTTTTCTATTGCCCTTCGTACATGAGATATGCGCTCTCCATTGGGATTACATTCTTCCATGATAGTCAAAAATTTGTCAAGATGCATGAAGACTTCATTCATATTCTTGATTGTTAAACTCTTAACAATAAGTTCATTATCAAGTTCTTCATTTTGTATTTCATTCATCTCTTGTAGTTTAATCAAGTCTTCATTTGACTGAGGTTCTGGGTGAGATCGCATTAACTCATCAATATCTTCATCAGTGACATCTAAATTTAATTCATTCATTATATTGACTATTTCATTTGTGGTGTCTTTGGGAGTTTCTTGTGGATATATATTTTTCCAGCAACCTTTCATTGTTGACTCTTATTTCAGCCCACATATCCCCAATAATATTTATTACATTCCATATATTATAATTTTTCCAAAAATCTCTTAATGCAGGTCCACCTTGCCTTGATTGCTTGAGTCATTAATCTTCTCATATAATACCACTTAAAAGTAACTATCACAGTTTGGTCCATAGGTTGTATTTCATTTGTGGTATTGGGAGGGATAAACACATTAATGTCTGGATATAAATTTTGCAGGGAGATTGGATGTCCATGAAAATTGTCTAAGATCACTAGTGTTTTAAATCGGAAATTATTCTCACTACAATATTGCCCAACAGAAGGTACAAAATGATGTAAGAACCAATCTTGAAAAAGCTGTTAGTATTTGATTTCCAAATGACTAGAAGCATTCTTTTATCTTTTCCTTTCATTGCTCTAGGATTTTCAGTCTGATAAATTAGTATTGGCTTCAATTTAAAATGACCAGTTAAATTACCTCCATGAAGCAATGTTAATCTGTTTTTAGAAGATTTATGCCCAGGTGCAACTGATTCTTCCTTTGCTAAATATGTACATGCAGGCATCTTTTTCCAAAATAATCCTGTCTCATCTACAGTGAAGACTAGGCATGGAAAATAAGATCATCTTTAATATTAGAGAAAATGGAAATAAATTCACTGGCAGCTTTCTTATCTGCACTGGCACCTTCTCCAGCACATTTAATATTATGTAAAGAATATCTCATTTTAAATTTGTGAAACCAGCCATAGCTTGCTACAAATTAAACAGCAGAGTCTTCTTTTAATTCTTTCTTCCAATCTTCATGCAAACTAAGAGCATTAGCTTGAATAATTGATAAACTCACTGGGATGCCTTTTTGATGTTAATTTTCAATCCATGAAGTCAAAGATTTTTCCATTTCATCCATTACTCTGTTATGTCTTTTTGAAACAATCTTTGAAAGAAATATTTCCACAATTTTTAACATATTCCATAATTTTGTTCATGTTTTTCACAATTGTATATATTGTTGATCAGTTTAAATTACATGAATGTGTGATGGAAGCAAAAGATTCACCATTTTCAGAATGTCTAATTATATCCATTTTTGTCTCGACTATTTGGGGTTTATGAGACCTTGATTTCTTTTTGGTTGTATCAACACTCCTGTTTTTTGTTTCTCACTAATGTTTTTAATTAATGAGAATGAAAAAAGTTCACCAAAACAGAAATATATACAGTGTATATGTAGCGTAATCACGCACAAACTACTTTTAAAAACAAGTGCTAATCAAGACGATCCTGGTGGGAAGATTAACTGTATTTTATATAAGTTTTTATTGTTCTCTAAAGTATACTTTTAATTATTTTCTAAATTCCAAACTTTATCTTTCTTTAGAAAAAATTCAATTAGAATGTATGTAAATAGTTTATTTTTTTATCAGATACTGTAAATTTATAATGTTAATTACTAAAAGGAATTTTTTAATTATTAAAGTACTAAAATGTACAATTTTGAATACCCATTTTTTTCTATGAAAGTATATGCATAGATAAAGATCTAAAGTCCCACAGCGATTATGTAATAGCGAAATGTTTATAACTTGAGTTTCATAACTAGGGGACTGCCTATATATGATAGTTGTTCGCATGGAACACTTGATTTGACACAGAGGCAACACTCCATATAGTAGTGCCACTCAGTGCAAGCCAGAATAATCGATGGATGCAAGAACATTTGCGCATAAAATTACTATCTAATTCCTACTCATTCAGTATCCCCAGATTAGTTTCTAGCTTATGGTTTTCATCAGTGATGAGGATCTTTGACTCTGAGAGCATTGCATCTAGATCTTAGGATCCAGTGATTACTCTAGCTTGCATTGAATGGCAGTACTGTATTGAAAATTTTTGCCTCTGTGTTAACAGCTTGTGTAAGCATAAAGAATTGTGATCGTGTGATGTTTAGTGGTTTAAGACTTAATTTATTAAAAAAAATCCAATAAAATATGTATATGATTAAATTGGCTTATAGTAGTAAAGTACATAACCCTTTCTAGATCAAGATCTGCCCAATATTTTTTAATTATTATGTAACTAGTGAAGATTTAGATTCTTTATGTTTTTTTTTTATCTTTTCTAGATTCTACAGGAATATCTTTGCTATGAGTGTTTTTAATTGATATTCCAAACTATGTCTGTAGATGATTTGTTGTGATATTATATTCAGTTTTGTTGCTTGTGAATTCATGCAGTTAATTTTTTAATATTTTTAGTAGCAATAATAATCTTGAGGCTGATTTTCATTATATTTTTTAATATTTTTTTTCTAAATTTTTCAGTGTTTCTTCAAATGGTTGATCTGTTTGTTATTTGCATTTATAATGAAAACAGTATACTCTTTTGGAAAGCATTTTGGATTACTTAAAATTTTATACTTATAATACTTGCAGTTGGTTGATTGGTAATAAATGTAATTTAGTTTGTTTTGAAAATATTACCCATAATGCCAGCAGTAAAATGTTCTAAATACTTGTGAGTTTTCAAGTAAACCAAGACGGTAGCCCATATTTTTGATAAATCTAGGAAGCGTATTTAATATTTACATTTACTTTTTATTACTGTTATTTAAAAAGAGAAATCATTGTGGGTCAAATTAATTACAATATCTATAGTTTTTTGGGTTTTTTTCGATTAACTTATTAACAGAAAAATGAACACAAAAATATGAATATAATATTTACACTTTATTCATGTTGTCGGCATGCAATCATATCTTGACCATTAATGCACACTTTTCAGCAGGGCAGGATCCTGTACTTTTGAAAATAAGCCGCTGCATCATGTCTTGTGACAGGAAGGCCCCAAATTTTAATCATGATGACAATTTACTTAAAAAATGCTGACAAAAAGAAACTCTGAATTGCAACAAAATATGACAATGTTAAGAGCATCTGTTCGCTTCCATGTTCTAATATAGTTAAAAAAAAATTTTAAATGAAGTTTCTAAATAAAATTTATCAGAATTTAGTAACTTTTTTAAAATTTAACAATGGATTTTTTAAATTATTTTTTTAATTTAACAATTAACACATCTTTATTAGATTGTAGTCCCTCTAAATGGTATATTTATCAAAAATGCATGCTGCCATCTTGGTTTACTCAAAAACTCATATCATTTGTCATTATTACAAAATTTTGAAGTTTGTATGAAATTTTTATTAGTATACCAATTAATTAAAGTGATTGTAATAGTAAGATAGTTATCTCTTAAAACTTCTTCAGGCAATTTGAATTTTTCTGAATTGATAAGTCAAGATTTTCTCTTGTAATGTGAATTATCTTAAAAACTATTTTAAACTAATTAAATTTTAGAACTAAAAATAAAAAACTTAGCAATTGTTCATTAATAATTTTTATTAGTCATTCATTAGATTAGAGATTATTCACTTAATGAATAATATTACATTTTAGAAATACCATTAAATAGGCAAAACTCTCCATACAGTAGTGCCACTCAGTACAAGCCAGAGTAATCAATGGCTGCCAGAAGGCTTGTGCATAAAATCCCTATCTAGTGCCTACTCATTCAATATCCCCAGACTAGTTTTTGGCTTGTGGCCTTCGTCAGTGAGGAACTTTGGAACTGAGAGCACTGCACTTAGATCTTAGGATCTAATGTAACCCTTCAGCAGCCACCTTTACCTTTACTTAACTACAAAACTAAGAATAAAATTTGAAAACACATTAATATTTTCAATCCAAGCTCATTAGCTTAAATAGTCATATAGATCTTAACTCAGTTCAGTACCCATACATTTTGGTTTGGTTCTTTAACAATCATAGCCATCACTATCTTATTACACAGGATTTGTGTTAAACCACTAAACATCACATGATCACTGTTTCTTATGCTTGCTCATAGCTGTTATTAAATAGGCAAAACTCTCCATACAGTAATGCCACTCAGTGAAGCCAGAGTAATCAATGGATGGCTATCTGGTGCCTACTCATCCAATATCCCCAGACTAGTTTTTGGCTTGTGGCCTTCATCAGTGAGGAGCTTTGGATCTGAGAGCACTGAACCTCGATCTTAGGATCTAATGCAACCCTCCAGCAGCCACCTTTTACCTCTATTTAACTACCAAACTAAGAGAATAAAATTGGAAACACATTAATATTTTCAATCCAAGCCTATTAGCTTAAATAGTCATATAGGTCTTCTCAGTACCCATATATTTTGGTGTCTTTGGTTCTTTAATAATCATAGCCACCACTATCTTATTAGGCAGGATTGGTGTTAAACCACTAAACATCACATGATCACTGTTTCTTCTGCTTGCTCATAACTTATTAAATAGGCAAAACTCTCCATACAGTAGTGCCACTCGGTGCAAGCCAGAGTAATCAATGGATGCCAGAAGGCTAGTGCATAAAATCCCTATCTAGTGCCTACTCATCCAATATCCTGACTAGTTTCTGGCTTGTGGCCTTCATCACTGAGGAGCTTTGGATCTGAGAGTACTGCATCTAGATCTTAGAATTTAATGCAACTCTCAGCCGCAACTTTTACCTAAACTTAACTACAAAACTAAGATAATAAAATTGAAAACACATTAATATTTTCATCCAAGCTCATTAGCTTAAATAGTCATATCAAAATGTATGGGTAATGAACTGAGTTCAGACCTATATGAGTATTTAAGCTAATGAGCTTGGATTGAAAATATTAATGTGTTTTCCCAATTTTATTCTCTTAGTTTTGTAGTTAAGTAGAAGTAAAGGGTGGCTGCTGGAGGGTTGCATTAGATCCTAAGTTCTAGGTGCAGTGCTCTCAGACTCAAAGCTCCTCACTGACAAAGGGCCACAAGCCAGAAACTAGTATGGGGATATTGGATGAGTAGACACTAGATAGAGATTTTATGCACAAGCCTTCTGGCATCCATTGATTAATTACTCTGGCTTGCACTGAATGACACTACTGTATGGATAGTTTTGTCTATTTAATAACAGTTATGAGCAAGCATAAGAAACAGTGATCATGTGATTATTCTAACAATTGTTTAATATGATTTTTTAAACTAATGATTAATTAATGTAAAATAATTTCTAATAATGACCACTTATTCATTGGCTTCTTTGAAATATTTTCTTATTTCACTGTTGATCTGATTCTGACCATAAACTTATTTTTAAAAAAGTATTAATATTATTATTATTTTTTTTTATTGTAACGCAACAACTATTTTTAGGCCATGATTATATCTGGAATAACTATTTTTAGACTAATTACATCCTGAATTTTATTCAGTTTGATTTTTTTGTGAATAAAATTTGTTCCTACTCACATTTTGGTTGCCTAGTTAAGAGCTATCTGTATTTGCATATAGTTATATTTTTAATTGAATAATATTTATGTAAGTTTAATTATTTTATATTTGGTTCAACAATTTTTTTTATATTTGTGCTTATTTATTTAATTGATTTTTATTAATTGTTTATTATTATTATCATCATCATCATCATTATATTTATTGATAAGTGTTATATAATGGATAATTTTTCATGTTTGACTTTTATAAATATTCAGATTTATATGTATTTTATTTGAAGACAAATTGCGATTAATAGTGATATGATATTAATGTTAATAGTGATTATCACTGATGATTCACTTTTGCTTGCCTCTTCTGTACATAGTTCAATATCTCAGTATCTAGAACTACTTAAAATTTTTATAAGCACTTATTCTTTAAATTATTTTAGTATGACAAATGCTTGTATTCTTTATTTAAATATAGTTATTAAAAAGATTTTTTAACTGAATTAAACACTTTTTAACTGAATTAAAAACAAACAGCCATTGGAATTAGGGTTGGAGACTTAAAATAGTCTGTTAATGTATTCAATATGGAAAGGAGTGATTTATGGCAAAGAAATTAAAACAATAAAAAAAAAAAAATTATCGTTTTGAAATGCATTCATTGAGAAAATTGAAAGATATTTAGATAGTTGTTAAATGGTTAAAGTTATCCTATAACAAAAAATGGGTAAACAAAAGCAATTTAATATTTAAACAGCATTAAACTGTTGCGCATGCGCTTTGCAGATTTTAACTATAAATGACCGAATACTAACACTTCAAACACATGATAAAGTCTTTGGAAAAGATAGAGTGGCCATCTATCTTTTCGAACCCAAACGCTTTTGTATGGGCAAATCTTTAGTGTTTGAAAGTGAAAGCGTGAAGATATTAAATAATCACTTTAAATTACTTTAACATGCTTGAATGAGTGATGCTTTAAAGTGATTATTTAATATCTTCACGCTTTCACTTTCAAACACTTAAGATTTGCCCATACAAAAGTGTTTGGGTTCGAAAAGATAGATGGCCACTCTATCTTTTCCCAAGACTTTATCATGTGTTTGAAGTGTTAGTATTCAGTCATTTATAGTTAAAATCTGCAAAGCACATGTGCAACAGTTTAATGCTGTTTAAATATTACAGTTGATAAAACATCGCGCTATATAAAATAATTGATTTAAAAGCAATTTAAGGAAAAGAGAATTGATGTTGTCAAAGAGAAAATATTTTATTATGCTGAACGTTTTAATCTTTCCATAATTGATAAAAAATATGAAACTTCCTAGCCAGAAATCGTTTATTCGGTGTGACAGACATTGTGAAGGATTGTAGATAAAAAGCACATAACCACAACAGAACAAATATTTTTAGAGATTTTGTTGTTAGAAAACCAACTTTAATTCATAATATTCATTTATGCAATCTGCAGAGATTCTAAACAGTAAATGGATTCTCTCATAATTTATTAAATTTTCCAATTCTGCTACTCTGCATGTAGAATACGATTTTGATTTTTGGTTTAGGTTCCCTGTTATAACTTTAATTCTAAGTTAGAAGAATGTTGTTAAATCCACTTTGTGAACATATGTGTATTGCCGGTTTTTCTGCAACTTTTGATATGACTATCATATTGAAAGAACAAATTTGCCCAGATGTTTTCTTGGATATGAGGGGGGGGGGTTAGACCTTTGTATGAAGCCTATTTTTTGAGACATACCCCCTCCCCCCAAAGCTGAACAAAAAAGTCAGCTCAATTTGTTTCCAAGTATTAGTCTCATTATTAGATTTAGGATATTCGTAAATTGTTTATTTTTTTTAAAAAGTGAAATTTAACAGTTTCTGATTTAGCTAGCTCAGATCAAGCACAACACTTGAATTATTTATTTCATTTATGCATTTAATTTCTTTATAATATATTCCTAATAAATAATAACTGTTTCAAGAGTAACACATGTCTTTTTTCCCCTCAAAAATAATCCCTGAAGCTCGTTAATTAAATTAGATGATTGGCAAGGCTTTGTTAGATATCTAATATTAGCTGGAAAAATATTATTATTGGAAAGAATGTTTGTCAACATATTAACCTATATCCCCAATTCTTTAAGGTTCAGATAGTTTACACCCATTGCGCATTTACACAGAGTAATGAGAAATGATTGCATGAAGAGAATGCCATGATGTGACTTTCTGATCATTAATTTTTATGTATAAGACAATCTAGTAATAACATTTTTTCTGGTAATTGTCAAAAAAATTCTTCCATTGGTTAAGAAAACTATATCTGGCCATATGATATTTCCAGTCATCTTTATGTATTACTTTTATAACACTAATTACCTAGGAAGCCAAAGGCATTAAATTGACAATTAGCTCAATATGTAAATACTGTATTTGTGAAGTTCATGATGGAATGTTTTGGTAGTTTTGAGTTTCTAGATGTGGTTAATTTTTTCAAAATTTGTTTTGTTGCTATTTTGCATGCGCATGTATATTTGTGTGTGTGGGTACAATGGAAATATGTGATAGTCTCCAGTCTGATTTCTGATTATAGATAATCCTAGAAATTTTATTCTCCATTTTTAATGAATGGCATTCATTGTTTTTGAGATTACCAATCTTGAAGAATGAAACAGTTCAGCTAATTTGACATAATTGACTTTTTTAAAAAAATAATCTGCCATCTGTTTGACAGGCCTATGGTACATTAATTTTCTAAGTCAAATAAATACTATATTAAAAATATGCATTAAACTGAAATATAGAACTGGTTAATGCTTTTAAATCTTTACAAGACTGGATAATTGATAATAAAGCAATTAGAATGAGAATCAGTTAAACAAACTTGTAATATGTCTAGGTTTTTCTGTTACCCATCAATTTAAATCCAAGAAAGCAGCATGTTAAATGTTTTATTAATAAGATAGCTTTATATAGAGCAGAAATATCAATTACAAAAGGTGGGAGAAAAAATTGAAAGTAATAGAAGTTGTAAAAGACATGGTCAAAAGAATAAATGAGAATTTTTTTTTTTTTTTTAGGAATTAGTTGAAAGTGTATTTAGATGCAGAAGAATTATGAAAGATGAATGAATCGAAAGAGATGTCAGTGATATGAGAAGAGATAGGATTAAAAAGAAGTTGACTGATGATCTTAAAGAGGGAAATAGCTATGAATATATGAAATATAGAACGAGAGACAGAAAATCTTGAATATCTGTGATCTGGTTTCTGTGATTGGCTTTTTAGCAGACAACTGACATTGATCACAATACAATTGTGACTATATTTTGTCCATTTTTTATAATCATAAGTAAATACTTTCATGGAATATCTGATATAAACTATATTTAATTATCCTACTAGTATTTTGACGTAGAATTCAAGCATATATATATATATATAATGTAAATTTACTCTAATATAAACAATATTTTTTTGGGATGTGTGTGTAAAAGATTGCAACATTTCATTTTTGAATCGAATCTTACATTCTTAGATATCTTTTTATTTACAGTTGTCAGACTACAACTGCATTTTGTTTTTAATTTGCATTTAGAATGTGTTATAATTTTTATTTTAAAAGGTCAACTTATTTATTTGTTGCATTTGTACCGATAAGCTGGATAAATTTTCTTGCAAATCTTTTGTCAAGAGTTTTTATGATGATAAGCTTTTCCTTTACTAATCCTCTGTAATTGCTTTTGCTAAACTCAATAAATTTTCTTTAGTTATCAAGCCATGTCTTTTGCTCATTGAATGATAGTTAAATTTAGGTTCTGAATATTTTGGGAATATTGATTGAAAACTTTCATTAGTGTAAACATGTAACGATTTGTCAGCCTAGGAATTGAGAAATTAATTTAACTAGTCAAGCTTGAAATATTTAACCAGAAGTTGTCAGATTGAATTATTAATCACTTTTGATAAATGTTGGTCCCATTTCTTACTGTAATTTTTTTTTTTTAAGTTTTAAAATTTAATTGCACATTTTAATCGCAATTCTGAAATTAAAATATTTGTTTATTATTCAAATTGAACTAAGAAATGTATTTATATACAAGTATAATCATTTTGTTAATTGTTTATTAAAAAAGTAATGACATCTTTTGGCATTATTCTGGTACTATTGCTAAAAAGTGTGTGTGCGCGCATGTTGCTGCCATTCCTGTGAACTGAAGATAGAAACTAGATTGGGTAAAACAGAAATTTTTTAAGGTTCCAACAAATTAGAATGTTTTTTTTTTAGATAGCCGAGTCTCAATTCAGCTTTCTGTCAAATTATTAATCAGTAAATTAATATCTAGTTATGTTTAGCTTGAAAGCAAAATAGGCAGTTGACAAAATATGGTAAATAATATTTTATCCTTTCAGTTTTTCTTTAGGGGTATTGGATAAACCATTACTCTACAAAAGCTATTTAAATTTTTTTTGTTGTATCTATATATTATAACAGGATGGCCATTAGGGATTAGTCATTACCATAAATTATTGAAATTGCATATTTTTTATGCAAGATTTTGAATTGTGATCAGTTTTGATGAAAATTACTTGTTATTAGAGATAAATGCTATTTTCTAAACATAATAATAATGGACTGCATGCAATATTTGGTTCTCATCTTATAGCTAAAGATGCCGTTCAATGGCGCCGTTTTCACGCTAAAATGATAAAATATGAACATTCACGGGCTGTTAATCATTTTGATGTGTTTTTTTTGTAATGCGAAAATAAAAAAAAAACAAAATCGTCTTTTTTAAATGTTATTTTTTATTAACGTATACAAATTAAATGATAATAATAAATGTAAAATAAAATAAACAAATTACAATTTGATTTGTGTTTTTTATTTTGCTTTATTAGAAAAATCAATTTTCTATCGGATATTTTTTTACTGGGGTTACGGCTTTACTGCTACTTTTACTTCAAATAGAATGACAACAAAAAGTAAAAGTTGTTAGTGTTAGGTTTAGGGTTAGGTTTATGGTTAGTTTTAGGGTTAGGTTTAGGGTTAGTGTTCTGTTGTTGTAATGCTAAAATAAAAAATATCAAAATCGTATTTTTGTAAATATTTTTTTTTACTAACATCTATAAAATAAATGATAACAATAAACGTAAACTATATTCAACAAAGTATAACCGTAGTCGGAGAAAAGAAAGTAAAACTTTTTTAAACAACAACAAAAATGTCTTCTTTACTTATTAACCATGTTTATAATATATGTTTTTTATGAAATTTACAAAAAAACGTGCATAATTGTACTTTTCTTACTGGATATTTTTGTGTACCGCTCTTTTTTTACTTCAAAAATATACACACGGTAGAATCTTGTTTGTCTCATGGAATGTTACGAACAGTACGTTACTTTACGCGTTACTTAATTCCAATTCACTTTACACATATATCTTATCAACATTTTTCCAATTAAAACTTCAATACAGTACGGTGTAAAAAGTCTGATAATTATTACTTTACAAAATCTGAACAT
Organism: Epiperipatus broadwayi; assembly: GCA_028023455.1. Lineage (NCBI taxonomy): Eukaryota > Metazoa > Onychophora > Udeonychophora > Euonychophora > Peripatidae > Epiperipatus > Epiperipatus broadwayi. Next base: position 1,021,081 of record JAQFVV010000147.1, read on the forward strand.
TTCAATACTTTAAAATAAAAAAAAATCCAATGAAAACAACATTTCAATCCAATTCAAATACACACACCCTCTCACCAAGCCGTAACCATTTTATAAACTGTGCAAATTCGGAAAATGTATTTGCTGCTATGCGACATAGCGACCTGCAATCTGTAGCACAACAAAAAAGTTGTATTATAGAAAACGGGGGTTTGAACGTGTCGGACGTGGAAACGGCATTTTTATGTGTTTTAGCGCGAAAACGGCGCCATTGAGCGGCATCTTTAGCTATAAGATGAGAACCCAATATTTTTACAATTCTCCATTTTTTGAAGTTGTAGTCTTAAAATATTTTATTATATAGCTTTGTTATTATTATTTTTAAAATGTGATAATGTTAATAATGATTATTCAAAATCATAATCATTTGTATATCCATGCCTTTTAATTAAGCAAATAATAGCAGTTAATTATAATCATTCATGTCTTTTATATTATATAAAAATTTGTATCAAAAACAAGATTCAATTAAAGAATTTGCTTTTTACTGAAACTATTTGATTTGTCTTTGAGGTCTTAAAAGAACAATGCATCACAAATTCTAAATGTTCATTCTATATTTTCTTGTTGCAACTATTATTATTATGTGATTATATGGTAAATGAATTAACATGAACGGAATGATCACCAATATGTATGAGTTAAGATGGTGAATTTACTGGCTGTGTTCTTCTCAATTTTCTGATAATTTTTTACTTGAAACATAATTGAGTTTTTTTGAAGGCAGAAAAAAGTAGTGGATGCGTGTGTAAATGATCATTCTCTTTCATATTTACAGTCATGGCAGATGAAATTAAATTATAGCTCTTACTTGCAGAAGACGGTAATATCGTTAACCTAGATAGCAATTGGCAACTGAAGGCAGAGACTGCTAAGAATTTTCTGTTATGGACTTAGGATGCCATTTGATGATCTTTTATTTAAGTAAGCTATCTGCAATCATATATCATCTTCAATTGAAGGAAGATTATACAAATAGCAAGTGAAATGGGATATTGTTAGATTATGAAATTAGAAGAAAAGTTGAAGGTGACGATTTAAAAAGTGGAGATGTACTTTTCTATAAAGTACAAATATTGGAATTGCACGTGGAATTGAGATTTACTTTAAATGAAAAATGGAATAGTAACATTATGGAAAATTGTTGTTAGATAGAATGATATAGTTAATTATTTAGCTTAATGGAATATACTAAACATGTTTTCATTATGATAAAAAAAGTGGAGGATTTTTATATATAGTTATATTGAATGTTTTTGATCAGAACCAATAATATTTTTAAAATTTCATGTAATTTTAATGCTAAAAACTAAAAAAAACAATTGCAAGATGAGAGAGGAATCAAACATGTCAAAATACTTTTGACTGCCAAATATCAAACAAGTAGTCCTAAAAAAACAACAACAACATATCCTCTAACATTCATTAAACTTATAATATTGACCCTTAATTTTAAAATCAGTGCAATTTATTAGTATTTTTTTTTCTTTTAACATTTAATCTACAAAGAATCATGGATGATTTGTCATTTTTTAATGTTATTTCATAAAAGTATAAACAACATTAGATACTTTTTGAAAGATAAATGAGATATATACTAAATGTATTTGAACTTATAGTAGCTTTGCTGTACATGTGTTATATGTTTGGTGCCTATATTGCAATGCTTGTAGAAGGAATTGTGAATGAAGACAATATAAATTCAACATATAGAATAAAAATAAATGCTTAAAAAACTCAAATTCATCAAAGCAATTAATAAACATTAAAAATAAGTATAAGAAATAAAGTACGATAGATTAGTGCTTTTAAATATTTAAAGAATTAAACAAACTGGGGAAAAAAGTGATTAAAATTCGAATGTATATCTATGTGTTAAGTTCTCTGCTCAAAAGCAAATTATATCAATATCAATCATGGTAGGAATATCTATAGCAAATAAAACAAGTATAGATTAAATCTAGAACAAGCAAATAGGAATATTATAAGTTTTAAGTAGATATTTACTGACTTGAAGCATTCAATCCTTATTGCTATTTTTGATCTGTGAATGCATAAATAATATTGATATCTTTTTACATCTATTTACTAACACAAGTCAATTAACCAAGTGTAAATAATGCCCTTCTTAAACGAATGAATGAATAAATCAAATTACATAAATTTCTCATCATATTAAAATTGCATTTGTATTTGCGAAAAAAAAAAATCACTTATCCAGATCAAAATGTGCTCATACATCTATCTGGATATGCTCTCTGAAACCTCCATTGTAAGGAATTTTAAAAGATTATATATCTATCTAATGTATTCTTATATCAAAAATTTTATCTGTATATATATAGTTAAGTTTGTGTTAAATTGAATGATAAAACTAAGATAGTATTCTGTCCACAAAAACATCTCTCAGCCTTTATATGGAAAAGGGAAAAAATTGGCATGTGCAGATATTGGAAGGATTTTACTTTTTAACGAAAATATGAATTATATATATATTTAGGAGAAAAAAAATTATGAGAAAAATTCAAATTATTAAAAACAAAAACTGATTGATTAATCTTGAGAAAATAACATTTATTTCAAATTCTAAAAATAATAAAATATATATATATATTTTAAGATTTTTTGATTTTTTTTTTTTAAAACAAAAAAAGTTGTATCTTATTTAATAAAAAATTGCAAAAATGTTATTTTAGCAATTATATCTCACATTATTCTCCTGGTAAATGCTATCTGCCATTAAAGTTGAAATGTTTATCATTTAAATCTATCCTGATTGCAGTAAGGATCAAAAAATATTCTGCCGAGAACAAATAAAATTTATAATAAATAGAAGAATTTACCCTCATTAATTTAATTTAATCTTTTTTCTTTTGAAAAATTATGACTATATAAATTATATTGAAACTCAAAGGAAAATAAGAAGCAATAGAAGTTTTTTTTATATATATCAATAGATAGTTGTTTAGTCCAACTTAATTACAGTTTAACAACAATTTTAATGGCTGATTTCATAATTAAAATAGCTCAAGTGTACTAGTCAATAGAAACTGTTGAATGTAAAATGGAACTTTTACTATAAAGAATATTCATAAAAATGTTTTTTGTTTTAGTAGTTCCTAACTTTTTTTTTTTTTTTGGCCATGCCCTACCTATGCATCTCTAAAATCCTAATCCCCCCTCTCCATGACATAATTCTTATTACTCAAAAAATAAACTTATATTCATGTGGAAAAGACTATTGACAAAAGGACAGTTGAAGTAGAATGGAGTTTGAACTTAACTTGCTCCAATTAACACTGCAGAGGTAAGGAGTAAAAGGGTATTTAACCAAAAAAGAGAGAAGATGGTGCTAAAAAAGGAAATTTAAAAAATATTTTTAGCTTAGCAAGTTTGCAAATCCATTGCTAATAACTCAATTTTTTTTAAAAAAAAAAAAAATTCAGTTAATAACTCATTCTTAAATTGTTCCCCTTAAAAATGAAATTGCCCTCTCCCCTCTATGGGGTGTAGGCGCCATGTTGGGAACCACTTGTTTAGAGATAAGAATTAGCAGAGAAATAGATATGTGCTCTGCTACTGGTTTGAGGCTGATAAACTGATGAAACAAAAGTATTAATATCAATGGAGATTGATTCACTTTTGTGACTATTTGTAATGTGGACATAAACTCAAATAGTATATCAGTTATATCTATTTTTAATGTTATACTCATTCATTATGTAAATAATACAAATTTTTAATAATATTTGTTATTTTTAAAAATATTACAACACCATATTTTAATTAAGTATTTATAATAAAATTGTTTTTTTTAAAAAAAAACTTTGTAAGCATTTTATAAAAACATCCACCATTGCTTTGAAGATGCATAGAAAGTGAACAAAATAATGAAAATGTTATATTTAGCACTACAGTTTTATCATATAGTTATAATATTTACTGAGGCTATAGCCTCGATAATATGCGTGTAAAAATGCGATAGTAGGGACCTCTACAGGTGTTTTAACCACAAGCTTATGCTATGGAAGAAAAGAGGGGAACCCAAAGGGGGAACCCTTCTTTACTTCAACCTACTTTCTATTTAAATAGGTGAAGCTGAAGCAGTTAGATCTGCGAGCGTGAAGCTATTTCTTCCATAGTGTAAGCTTGTGGTTAAAACACCTGTAGAGGTCCCTACTATCGCATTTTTACACGTATATTATCGAGGTTATAGCCTCAGTAAATATTACTTACATAATCAATGTGCTTTAATAAATTTATAATTACATATAGTTATAAGTAAAAATATATACCAAATCTAACTTTTCTTTCTACAGATATGACTCTATAAGAAAGAGATTATTTTGCTGTATTAAAAAAAATAGGGCAAAATTTTAAAAAAGTAATCAATCTTGACAATGGCCAATATTTATTTATCACAATATATATAATATAGTTCTTTGTTTTAAAATTAAAATTCGTAAATTTTTTAAATTTATAAATTATTTAATTTGGATTATAAATATTATGTCTAATATATTCTATCAAAATTATTAATAATGTTGAAATAACATTGACACATAAATTATTACAATGTTCATTAAATTTCATCAGTCTATATTATTAGTATAGTGAAAGATATAAATAGGAATTGCTATTTTTTATAGTATCTTTTTGATAAGTTTTGACAATTAAGAAAAAAAGCTTGACTTTATATTTTTGTGTGGTGAATGGGCTGTTTATGCACTTTAAAATAAATTAATCAGCCTCAAACTGTCCACTTTCATCATCTATGCAATTTGGATAGTACGTTGCAAGTTGATAATAGAACTACTCATCTCCAAAAAATCCTTTGAGGACACCTGGGTCCTATTCACCCTCTCAGTTGATAACAATAGAACGCTTGACATATCAGCACATCAAACCATTCAACAAGAACTCTCAGCACATAGCATAACCTCATTTAACTTTGTATATAGCCTTTTCAATTTGTACACATAGTATTTGATAAAGATATATGACAATATCCTTGATCTATACCTTGATGATCCAATGCTTTAATCACTGAAGAAATGTTTAAAGAATCAAAGGCCTTTTCATAATCTACAAATCCAAAGCATAATAGCAACTCATATTCATTTGTCCTTTCTATAATTTCTCTCAATACCTGGATATGATCTACTGTACTAAAATCACTTTTAAAACCAACTTGTTCTCTTGGTTGGTAGAAATCCAATGTTCTTTGTAGACGAGTTGTAATTATCTTGGTAAATTTTTTTGTATAAAACTGGTAAAAGGCTGATAGGTCTGTAATTTCTAATATCTTCTTTATCACTTTTTTTAAATATTAATATTAATACTGCATTCTTCCATTCATCTGGTACATCTTTATCATTTAGACATTTGGTATATAACTTTGCTAAAAAAAATTTATATTTCTTCACCTACTTCTTTTAATATGTCAATTATAATTCCATCATTACCTGGAGCTTTTCCTTTCTTCATAAATTTAATTGCATGTCTCACTTCTTCATTTAAAATTCTGGGCATTTTGTAAGCTATAATAGATATAGGAGATACTTGTTCTTTATTACTATATAATTCTTGATAGAAGTCTTTTATCCATTTCATTATGTCATTTCTATTTTTAGTAATAATGCCATCTTTTTTTTATTTATTGCAGATATAAATTTCTACCAATACCAAAATGTTGTTTTACATTCTTAAGACTTTTATTCTCTTCTGCAGCTTTCCTTGCTAGTTTACAATTATACTTTTTTATATCATTTTCAATTCTTTTCCGCACTATTTTACAAAATTCAAGATATTCAATCTTTTTTAATACATCATTTTTGTATATCTTCATATTCCTTCTTTTCTTCATAAATTCTCTAGTCTCAGTAGAAATTTATTGGTCAATTGCTGCTTTTTTCTACCAGCTATCTTTGTTGCAGTTTTTAAAAGTGTATCAGTTATTTTCATATTAATTTCATTCAAATCTGAATCATGTTCAAAATCTACTAATACTTGAAACCGATTTGTAAGTTCTAATTTGAATTCATTAGAATGTTTCTGAAGATTAGGAATATCAACTGTAAATATTGTTTTTCTTAATAATTTTTCTCTTTCAAAAACAAATTTATTGCACCTTTAGACCAAAGAAATACAGACTGAATAGTATAAAACAAGTAAATGATTATGAGATAGAATGCAAAAAAAAAAAAAAAAAGGTTTAAATTTGAATTGATGTTTTGCACAGGAAAAATTTGTGACTTGTTTGTTGTTTCAAAAAGAAATCATAGCTCTAAAGTTCATTCTCTTTGTCCCCCAATTCCAACATCTATTTGTGGTAAATGCAGCAGGGAAGATTAAAATGAGATGCTGTTAGTAAATAATATTAGTATCCATATTTTAGTTTTATGAAATGATATAAGATATATTTTGTTGGTTTTCATTGGCATTGTATCTTGTTTAAATTATCTATATTTTAGCTTATTTTCAAGTTTTAAAGCATTGCTGATTGAATGGTTAACCCTTTCCCTATTAGTATTTGCTGAAATGCTGTGGATATATTATTCAGGGTTTCTACCTGGATCTTACGTCTTACTAATCGATGATCACTTCCTGTGTTAAATTTATTAAGAACATTATAATCTTGAAATATGTATTTTCTGTTAGTCAAAATATAATCCAATTCTGCTTTAACTTCATTTGGATGCTTCCACGTCCATTTCCTTTTAACATTTTTCTCAAAAAAAGTATTCATAATATAAAGTTTTTCTTTTTCAGCAAACTCCATAAGTCCAGGTCTTCTCTCATTTCTATTACCATAACCAAAATTACCTACAACACGCCCATCTTTCATTTGTTTATCAATTCTAGCATTAAAGTCTCCCATAACAATTTTAAAATGTTGTTTATTTTGATATAAAAATCTTCTACTATTTCATTACTATGAGAACTTGTTGGGGCATAAACCTGAATTATCTGCATTTGGTATTTGCTACTAAGTTGTATAACTAATCTTGCCACTCTGTCCAATATACTATCAATCTTCTCAATGTTTAAGATGTGATATGTTGGACTATTTCCATCATTTATGAGTGAATGTTGAATGTATAGAAAATTTTAAACTTTATTTAAACTTTCCAAATATAAACAACTTGTTAGTAATAACATACAAATAGACAATACAAAGTTAGTAATTACACAACATTTCGAGTTGTATTCTTTTTCACTCTTCTTCAGCTGTTGCTGGCCTATATGCACAATGACAATATTCGTTTAGAAGTTGAACTCACATCTTTAGATTCTTGAATATTGAATTTAAGGTAAACGCTCTACCAACTGAGCTATTTGGTCAAAAGCAACATATAGTAGAAATTTGATATATTTATATATGAGGGTTAGTTAAAAAAAAAAAAAAGGACTGGAGGATTTGAACCAACCCTCGTATCTAAATATATCAAATTTCTACTATATGTTGCCTTTGACAGAATAGCTCAGTTGATAGAGCGTTTGCCTTAAATTCGATATTCAAGGTTCAACTTCTAAATGGATATTGTCACTGTGTATATAGGCCAGCAATACCTGATGAAGAGTGGATAATACCTGTATTGTCTATTTGTGTGTTATTACTAACAAGTTGTTTGTATTTGGAAAGTTTAAAATTTTCTATACATTCAACATTCACTCATAAATGATGGAAATAGGCCAACATATCACATCTTATAATATACCATCATTACAAACCTTCAGACAAATACCACAATGTTATTCTTCCACTTTTTATTTATAATGAATCCTATTCCACTTATATTTCCAATATTTGTGCCTTTATAGTAGAGTACATGTCCACTTTTTAAAACAATTGTCTCTTCACCTTTTCTTCTAACTTCACAAAGTCCAATGATGTCCCATTTAATATAAGACAATTCTTTTTCTAATTCTTGCAATCTTCCTTTACTTGAAAGTGATCTGCAGTTGTAAGTACCTAAATAAAAAGTCATCATCAAATGGCAGCCTGAGTCCACAATCAGGGGATTCTTAGCATCCTCCGCCTTTGGCCACCAACCGCTAATTTGGTTGGTGACTTTACAACCTGGAATAAGGGCCATGATTTATTTTTGTCTGTCATGATTGTATATATCTATTGGAAAAATATTTATCATTTACACATACATTTATTCTCCCCTATCAGGCAACTGAGAAGAAAGACCATAATGTTTCTTGATCTTAAACTCGGAGATAAAAAGCCAATAAACTCACAGCATTCGCTACTGCATATTGGTGAGCAGCCCATCCATGTTCATATACTATATGAATAATCACATAGTAATAACAGCTGCAACGACAAGAATGTGTGGAGTGGGCATTAGGATTTTGGCCTGCTCAGTTCCTTTAAGGCCTCCAAGAGGAATCAAAGGGTCTCTTTTCAGTTAACAGCAAAACTCCTTTCTGAACATAAGGATTTGCTGTATATTTGTATTCAAAAATAAATAGCAAATGTATTGTTTTAACACAAAAAAACTTTGTTTGATATTGTTTTATTACTTTCTTGAGTGTAATATATATACATATATGGGAATGTTAATGATAGGGCTTTATATATATAAATAGGAATATCTTGGTTTCAGTTCTTTTCTTTATCTTGGTTTCAGTTCTTTTCATTACAATTTTTCTTCTATAATTATTCTATATATTCACACAGTAAATATGAAAATATGATTATTTTTATAATGCACATATTTTACTTTTTGTTTTATTATTAATTTACATTTGTATAAAGTATATATAGTTTTTCTTCATAATCCCTTTATAAATTGTATATAAGAAACATTATTTTTAGCCTGTTGCCATGATTTTATAAATTCATAATATTCTCATGTTTTCATAAATAAATGTCATTTAAAAAAACAAAATATAGATGTCACTGGAATTAACATTCATAAGTATATTGCACTGAAAAGAGTAACAAAATATCAAAAAAAGCTGTTTATATTGAAATATTTGTTGATAAATAACTTATTTAGCTTTTATTTATTAATTATGTGCAAAAAAAGAACAACATATTGAAAGTTTGTTTGTTACTTAATAACTCAACAGTTGCGCTAGTCATGACGAATCTTGAACTATTTACTTTCTTTGGAGAATTGCATAGAATCTGAACTTTTGCGTGATGGTATTTAATTGTTTTAGAAACGTTGGTAATTTACGATAGCATTCTTTAGATATATATAGTTTGTATACTAAAAATGAGGCTCCACCCGTAAACGCATGTGTATATCTTTTAAAAAGGAAATGTGATTTACCCAATTTTAAATAAGCATTTATTTTTATAGCGTTATGTTTATAAATTGTAATAGATCAAAGAGTGATGTTTAGTAAATTCTAGATAATTTCGTCGACTTCATTCATTCAGACATCGTAGACAGTAATTTAAAGTGAGTGGTCTATCCTCACGCTTTCACTTCCAATACTTAAGATTTGCCCATATATAAGCATTTGGGTTGGAATGAATAAGTGGATTCATTTTATTTTTTCCTAAATACTATATCTTGTGTTGGGAGTGAAAGTATTCATTTATTATTAACACTCGTAAAAAGCACATACACAATAGCTTGTAAAGCTGATCTTTAATGTATTCCAATTTTAAAGTAAAAAAATTGGTTTCAAATTTATTGTGTAGATTTTTCAAAATAAAAACAGAATTTAGTAAATCTCCATTAATTAACTAAAATACTCATGGGTATATATTAATAAAAAGATAGGTTTAATTTTATAAATATATATATAAAAAAAGTAAGCGCGAGTGGTAGAGCCGCTTTATCTCCAAAAATGTCGATTTATGATAATTTTAAAAAAGGTAACATTACTATAGTATTGAAAAAAGATTCATTTTTCTCTATACTTTATTTATCTATCCTTAATTTTTTTTTTTTGGAGAATTACTTCTTGAACTATGGATTTTTGTTTTATGGTACTGAATTGTTTGTAAACTTAGGTAATTTTTATCGCGAGTAAAGTTACGAGGGACTGCTAGTTATATTTAAAAAATATATATTTGTAGCAACATTTTACAATCAAGAACAACACTATCAAATAATGCATTTTTCCCCAAAATAATTATTTGAATATTGTAAAATCATTAAAAAAAGACAAACCAAGTCTAAATAGACTTGACGGCTTAGGGGTGGGGGGTGGTATTACAATGTTAATAATGAACTACATTGGAGAACTTGGAACAGCAGAAGAATGGGATTCTTTTGTTTTATTGGATGTATGTTTATTTATTTGTTTGCAGTATGGACACTAAAAATAATTGTAGGAAAGTATATGTATGATGTTATGCGTGTATGGAGAAATTAAAATATATTTAATAAAAGATTTATTGTTCTTTAATAAAGTTTAAAATTTCATTTGGCTGGCAAAAAAGAGCTCAATAAATGATTATTAATATCAGTTAAGATATTTATCTAATGACAATGATCACCATTAGATGCTTATGAAAACTATTGAGTATTACAATAAGCTAAAGATAAATGAAGAATAATAATGATATTATTTGAGAGGTTTATGATTTGCACCAACTGAAGAGTGCCCATTCAGTCAGAAATACATATCTGAGTCATTTGCCTTTTTTTGATATCTTGATTCATTAGTAATTTTTAAAATGCATCTAAATAATTTTTTCCTGTTTAGATAATTAGTTTGTATTATTATTTTTGCATTTGAATTTTTTTTTTTTTTTTGATTTGGGAAATTTTTTTATTTTTAAGGCTCCTCAGTGTGAGCATGCTTTTTGTAGTGCTTGCATTCATGAATGGTTATCTCATCAACTCACCTGCCCAGTTGATCGCCAACCCATAACTCCAAGCCAGTTAAAACCGGTGCCAAGAATTTTACGCAATCTATTAGCTAGACTCTATATTGCTTGTGATAATTCCAACTTTGGATGTAAAAGTGTTGTCAAATTGGATATGTTACAGGCTCATTTACAAGAATGTGACCATAACCCAAAAAGACCAGTACAATGTGAACAAGGTTGTGGTCTCACCATTCCTAAAGATGAAATGAAGGTAACTTATTTGCATAAATTCTTCATCAAAACAAATTAGAATAAATTTTGCAAATCAAAAATTATTTAAAAGAAAAATAAAAAGTAAATAGTTTGCCTCCTAGAAAGGTTGCTGTCCATTTTATTTTAAATTATCCATTTTCAGGGGCTTCCAACACATGGTTTAAACAATATGGCTGACTCTAAGTTATCATATTCAATATTTATGCTTCTTTTATTTATTAAAATCAAAGAAATACAAAAGTCCAAAGGGTTGTAATTAAAAACTTTTTTAATGTAAATGCAATAAGTAAAATAAGAATAAAACATGAGATGCGGATCAGACATCATTTTTTGGGGCAAGGACTAAAAAAATATTGCACTGAAACATACAAAAATCCAAAGGTCGAGCAATATCCTGTAATTTTGAAAATATTGACCTGAAACATGCAAAAATCTAAAGGGTTGTAATTATTTTTTTTTTTTTAATGTAAATTCACCACACCAGCTGTAAACTAATCCCAGTGTACTCACAAAGGATTTTTTGGTGCCATCTAATCATGTTTCTTTCCAAACAGATAGGTGCTTAGAACATGTTCACACATGATATTGCCATTTTGTCTCCATTAGCACATAAAATGTAGTATTAGTCTTTTATTATTCTTTTCAAGCAGACACTATCTTGCAATTTTGAAAATATTCCACTGCATCTTGTTCTGTCGATGAAAGATTTCAAATTTTAATAATATTTCCAAAAATGATAAGGCAAAAAAGAAATGTTAAAAAATCACCGATGTTATTGTGTAAATGTATAGCTTGTTAACTTTAAAAAATATTAACATATGTATTCTAAATTAAATGTTAATTTTAAAAAATTTGAATACATTTTTTAATAAATTCTATTCACAACATAACATCCAAATGTTAACATGTGGTAAACAGATAACACATTACAATTAACTATTTTTTTGTTGATATTCATTGACATGTTAATTTTTTTACCATTTCTTTTTTGTCATATCATTTTTGGAAATATAATTCAAATTTGGAATCTTTCGTCGACAGAACAAGATGCAGTGGAATATTTTCCAAATTACAGGATAGTGCCTACCTGAGAAGTATATGATAATGGCGGTGTCATATACGCACATGTTCTAAGCACCTATCTGTTTGTAAAGGAACGTAGTTTATAAGGTTCCAGAATTTTGTTTGTGACTGTATTAACATTAGTTTACAGCTGGTGTAGTAAATTTACACACACAAAAAATGTAAATTACAACTCTTTGGATTTTTGTGTGTTTCAGTGCAATATTTTCAATATTACAGGTTAGTGCTTGCCTGAAAAATGATGTCTGTCTGCACCTTTGTTATAGTTTGTTTAATCAGTTTTATTTTTATTTTCTTTATTACATTTACATTAAAAAAGTTTTAATTACAACCCTTTGGACTTTTGTGTGTCTTTATCATTTTAATAAATAAAAAAAATGTAAACATTGAGTACAATAAACTTAGAGTCAGCCATATTGTTTAAATCATGTGTTGGAAGCCCCTGAAAATGGATAATTTAAAATACAATGGGTAGCAACCTTTCCAGGAGACAAACTACATAAGTACCTATATTTATATATTTAATTTGACAAGTATACAGTGAACTCATTAATTATATGATTGGAGAATTAATTATATAATTTATTCAAATGATTTTTTAAAAACAAAAGCAAGTTATAATCACGTAACTTGCTATCGCTTGTATTTATGATCAATAGATGGCGTTTTACCAAAACCACCGAACAAGCATATATTTGTTTACATAAACGTCAAGAGTCAGAATTCACTATCTCTTTCGTTTGCTCCACCTTCAGATCAGCTGATTTCAAGCTAATTTGCTATCATCAGTGAAGGATAGGGCTAGAAACTAGATCTAAACACTGACTCCAAGCGTTTATGTAAAAAGTTCCTATCAGTTTGCAAGCATGAATTTTTCAGACACGTAATGTCTTCAAACCCAGCCTAACAAGCTGAAGGTGGACCAAACGAAAGAGATAGTGAATTCTGACTCTTTTGATGTTTATGCAAACAAATATACGCTTGTTCGGTGGTTTTGGTAAATATTGATCAAATGATTTTTGTAAATGTTAAAAAAATATGTGAAAATTATATATTTTATTGTTGGTTAAATATGTAATATGATTTTGAATGTTTATTTTGTATATCTATAGTTTAACTATCATATTACTTTTTGTTATTAAATTTAATCATGATATATTAGTGATGGGAAAACTGCAATTCCAAAAACTACTCCATACACCTTCTGAAACAATATTAGTTTTCATTGCCATTTTCCCTAAACTTTTTTGTTGGTAATTTTTAGTTGTATACTATGTATCAATCAATATTAGAATATTTTATTTCATAAGTACCTTAAAGATAAATAAAATAAAAAAGCCAGACGTTTTGAAACTTAAAAATTTTAAACTTTCCATTAAAAGAGTTGTTAATGAGAATTTTATTATCATATTTAGTTAATAAAATGTGTTTTAATATTTGATAGCTTTTTAAATATTGAGCATTCAAAAATATATGAAAAGTATTACATGTGGCTTTTATTATCAAAGAACTTGCGTATCCGTGATATGTACAAGTAAATTTTGTAAATCAGTCCCTTTACTTAATATTTCCAGCCAGTTGCAATGTTATTAATAATTTTGAGATGCTTTGGGGCATTATGATGGTCACTGTTATTGCTTCAGCTTTTTTTTTTTTTTTGCTATTTTACAGTTATTTAACAATGTTAGTTCCAACTAATTCCTTTGATGAAACTATATTAACAAAGAAAATAAATTTAACATAATTTCCTTCACTTATTTATTATTATTATTATTTTACAAAATTATTAAATATTTGTTTTATAATAATTGTTTGATGTCTGCATTTATATTTTATTAAAATATAGTAGCTTTTTAGAGCAAAAATAGTTAACTGGATATTTGATATCAAATAGAAACTACTTCTTATCAGTAACTTTATCATTACATATCACTTATTGTTACTAACTTTTTATTTTTTTTTATTTTCGTAATTAAAAATAGATTTTTAAATTTTTAAAAAATATTTTTCTTGTTTGAACTTGTGCTTTAGCTTAAATTGATTTTAATATTTAAATTTGCTAGGAAAAAAGTTTTTTTATTTAATATAATTTTTTGCCTGAAATTTAAAATGTTGTCTTTTGTTTTAATTTACTTTTATTTTCCAGATTACTTACATTTGGTAACTCTCATCTTCGTTTAGAATTTACCTCAGAAAAGTGTGATAGTTCCGCTACTTTAGATTATGATTTTTACGGTTATCATAACTTGTATTAGCATAGGATTTTTTTTTTTAATATTATAAATTCAGCCACACTGCTTTTATTGATTTTTTTTAATTGGAAAAAAATCTGAAGAGGTCATTAGCTTATGGACGGTCAGCAAATATCAATTGTTTTCTAAGGAAAGTTTTATTTTAAGGATGTTCTTTTCTTCTTGATGATGCTTCATGTAAAATTCAGTGTTATCATCATTACCTGTTGTCAAAATTGATATAGTGTTAGAATTTTTTCAAATGTAGATTTTAAAACAATATTTGACAGATTTATCACAAATCCATTTTCGTCCATGCACATAAAAAAAAATCTTAAAATAAAAAAAGGATTTGATGATTTCTTAAAGGTTGTTTACACTGATATTGTTGGCGATATTTATATACTTTATTCTTATTTACAAGCCAATTTTTAAATATTCAAAAAGGACAAATGTGATTTTTTAGAATATTCATTTATAAAATTAAAAAAAAAATCAAGTCCACTTTATTGAGATTTAATATAAACTAAAGATTTTATGCAGAAGTAAAAAGTTAAGTATTTTCAAATAACTTCCACCAGGTGGAATAATAGAAAAAGTCAGAATTTGAAAATATTAAAGTTTTTCATAAATATAACTATATAATGAAAAAAAATATGCATTTAATCTTTAAAATGTAGATAGAAAATAAAAACTGGCTCATTGCAGTGATTAAAAAAATGCCCATTAAAGAGTTAAAAATTGAACATTAAAATTAATTTAATCAATTTTGATGTATTTTTATATTTATATTTTTGATTTTATATCATGTTTTCTATTCAAATGGTTTATGTTGGATGATAACTTTTTGTTTAAGCTATTGTGGATTATACTTAAATACGTGTATTGCCTCGTAATCTACAATAAATGGATGATATAACGAATGATCAGTTGGACCCATTTAATTCATTCATTTTACCAGATCTCACTACACTTTCATTGTTAATTTAAGCTTTAATTGAAGATATTGACTTAGATTATTTAGGTATAATTAAACCAATTCAAAAATATACTTAACAATATAGTACATAGAAATAATTCATAAAAGTAACCAGATTCTTATAAGGTCAAAATTAAAAGAATGGAAAAACATTGAAATAGATTTCTCTTTTAAGTTTTTTATATAAATTTTACTGAAGATTTGTATGAAATTAATTGGGATGATAATGACATAACAGTAGTGATTAGTGATGCATTTGAAATAAACAAAAAATATTTTTAATAAATGTATTTAAATTCTGAAAGTATATTTTATTCAAGTCTAAATTTGTGTGTATATGTATAATGGAATTATTACTTTTATAAATTTAGAGAAATATCTTTGTAATTCTAAGGCATTATGTAACGCTTATGTGTGATCATGTGTCAGGTCCTTGAGGTGGAGTGCACGACAAATAGATCAAAAATCCTGAGTACAAATCCCTCTTATATATAAATGCTTTTGATAAAAATCATGCGATATTAGAAGTAATTTTTTTTTTGTAATATTTAATCAATAAATTCTCAGACAAGGCAATTCAAAAAGTAAAGAAAATTACAATAATCAAACATTTAATTGAGTAGTCAAAATAAGAGTCACATGACTCTATTCTCTTAAGCTTGTAAGTTATAAACAATGAGGATTGCCAATTCCTCAACAAGCTTTGTGTTAAATACTTAGCTAGAGAAAGCATTCAAAATATCTCTGTCAGGACCCCCCACCCAAACCTCTGACCATGGTTTTGTGCTCTGGCACTCCTCAGAGAGGTGCTAGGGTAGGTTCAGACACTAGATCTAAAAACACCAACCCAAATCCAGCATTTAACTAAAAATTATCTATTGAGTGGAAAATCTGAAATTTTCAGACACCTACATGTCTTCAAACCCAGCTATCCAACTCAAATAGCTATATGGGGCTGAGAGATCTTCAGCCATAATATATATTAGTAGTCTTAACAATATAACATTGCATAAGACTTAAGGCAGAGACTATAAATAGTCAAAATAGGAGTCATGGATCACATGACCCTATTCTCTTAAGCTTGTAAGTTATAAACAATGAGGATTGCCAATTCCTCAACAAGCTTCTAAGAAAAATCAAAATATATAATGGACAAGATCAGACAAAAATATGTCTTGTACTTAAGGAATAAAAAATAATAATCTAGGAATAGATAATGTATGGGGGGGGGGGTCATTACATATACTTAGATGACAGAATTTTTAAACAAAATGAAAGGTGAAATAGAAAATACAACTTTCAAATAAAAGAATATTTATTTTGTGTTAGTTAATTAAATAATAGATTGGAAATAATTATTTGTAGTTTAAATTGTTGCATACATTACATATATTAATGACGTTTTCATTTCATCTTTAGATTTTTTATATGTTAGTTAGAGTTGTTTTGTTTTTTTAAAATTTAAATGAAATGATTAAATTAAAACTTTTATTGCCAAAATTTTTACCAGTATTATTAATTTTGTATTTCATGTAACACAGTTCAAGTTAAAAATTAATTAAGTGAAAGAAAAATGAATTCTGTTAGGAGATATATTTCAAAATTTAATTATATATTATTAAAACTAAGTAAAACTTTCTATTATCTATATAAAAAACTTCACTCACTCAGATTCAGTTTTAACTAGTCTGTGTAATTGAGCAGATTTTTGGATCAAGTATTATTGCTAGATATGCAAGCTATATGAAATTTACTTATGTTGATTCTTTTAGTTTTTATTTGAAAATTGTCAATGTTAAATTAGCATCTATTGATAATTACATAAAATGTTTATGTCTACCAAACTGTTACTCTATGAGATATAAATTCAATTATAATTTTTGACCTCTATATTTAAGAAAACACAATATAGTGATTATACAGAAAAAATCGCAAAGTTTAAACTCTTGATTAATAAAGATGAATAAATATTTGCAATACTGCAGTAAAAAAAAACCCACTAACAACTTTTTAATTTTCTCAATGTTTTTTTTATCATTATTAATTTTTATTAGACTTTTTTGCCAAATAATCTCTTCTTTTATTCTGTATAAATGTAGAACACTAATGAATTTTGTAACCATAGAAGAATAACTTATATAAATGATTTTTTATAATTTAAAATAATTTTCGGTACTAATTACATGGCCAGACTTGGCCGCTTGATGGCATTGTTGCCAGTAAAAAACTATACAATGCAACGTTACCAAGCCGCGATTTTTAAAATGCGGCGTTTTTTTTTTGCTTTATTTGTATTATGCGATTTCTATTTTGCGATTTTACAAACAACTTTTAATTATTCAAAACAAGTGTTAACTTTTTTTGTTATAAAAACACAAAAACTTTTTAGTTTTCAAACTTAGCTAGGTAAATAGTACCATTTATTCTAAATAAATATATTGTACTCCTTTTCAAAATGTATGTTCATAAAAAGTATCTATTTGCTGTTGATACAATTTAATCATAAAAGCCAATCTAAAGTGGATTAATAGTGTCAGTCAGTGTTAGCCGGTCTTGTTCTTTTTAATGTTGTGACTACTTCTCTATTCCCATCTGGTATGTTATTTGAAAGGACTCATTTACTATTTAGCTGAAGTCTAAAAAAATGTACTAGAATCCATAGTATTCAGTTTATGAGGAATCTGGACAATCTCTAAAGATTATTGCTTTTAAGAAATTGATTTGTATTGAACTTATTAATTTTCAGAACTTATTTTGCATTCATTTTATGAAATGACTATTTTTATTTTGCTTTTCTTAAGATTCACTGCCCATATTATAAAGAGAATTAAAACTCTCACTTATTATTGATAATTGCCAAATAACCACATTTAGGATTGGTGATGATGATCAAGCATTTATTCCCTATATTCACTATAAACACAAGCTATATTTCCTGATCATCATCATTATTTTTTCTGACACATTTAGGATTGATGATGATGATCAGGAAAGTGTCTTTTCCTTCTATCACTCCTATACATTCACTACAACATATTCTGACAGTCAACTCCAAGAAAATATTCAATACTGATAGCTTAATTTAAAGACTTATGGTAATGATCAGGGCCTCAGAGCAATATCTTCCATTATTGAAATTACAGAACAACCAATGATCATAAGCCAAACAAAATCTAAGCCCTAAAGTCCTAACAACATCCCAGTTACCATTCTAGAAATAGTATATTGTAGAGAATACAGTTGTCCACATTCCAGATAATGCTGATGATATATTTGAATGCCAAAGCAATTTGTGGAATGACAGAAAGAACCACAATAATAACATTTATTTAACAACTAATAAAGAAAGAGTAACAAAATAATAAAAATAAGAAGAATCAAACATTTTAAAATTCTTTGATTAGCATTTGCCCTCTGAGAAATGTGTATACATAAAAATAATATATTCATATAAATATGAACTGGCATAAGTAAGATAAAATATTAACTAATGATGTCAATAATATGATATAGCTGAGATAAATTTTATATTCATATAAAATAAATAATAACACATATTAATGACACATAATACAGCCAAGATAAATTTTATATTCATGCAAAATAAATAATAATAATAACAAAAAATAATGACAATTATGTAATACATTTATCTAGATACTTTACCATAGATTTTGTGGTAATTTGTAAACTTAGAGATTTAATAGGCCCATATAGCCCATTACATTACTCAAATGTCTCTTTAGAATCTTTTCAACTTGGCAGTGTTCTTTTTAACATATTTGTTACAGGGTTTTTGTTAGAATATGCAGTGCTTCTTTTGGGACTTGTTATCCAGTCGAGTAAGACCATCACATTATTTCAGAATCACATGGAGGAATATTTTAGTACATATAAGGAATAATGACCAATATAAAGGGCTTGATATTAGGCATGGTCAAATTAAGTTCGGCTTACATACATAAAAAATAATTTTATACAACCACAATGTGCTCCAATATTAAATAACTTACAAATCCTTCTTGCCATGAGCACTAGCCTTTGCTAAAAGTCTTTCTTTTTAGCTAATCCACTGTACCACTTGACTAAACAATACCATCTCTAAAATAAAATTATTCATGTTTTTGCATATAATGTCTTGCCCCTCTGTATTTAATTAATATTGCAGTCCAGAATTCAAACTTAAATTTTAAAAACGTGATAAGCTTTAACTAATTATTCTTTGGTATATCTTACAAAACACATTTTTTTTTAATTAATACACATAAAAAAAGATATATATATAAATTTCAAAATGACCTAACTTTGAAACAGTATATCTTTCGGTCTTAACAATACTCTCTTTCTAATGATGCAAGATTAGTTTTTGTTGCTCTTAGTGTGTATCTGGAATTTAAATCCTACCTTATTAAGGAAACAAGTCCAAAAACTGATATTAACAATGAATATGTGTTTCACTTTTTTATACATCACCAATTGTATTTACAAACTAAAATGAGACATCAAACTGACCTGATGTAATTTATAATGATGTCAGCTTGATGTTTCATTGCAAGCCTTTTTACTACACATTAGTCATTAAACATACAAAATTCCTAACAAATCTGAATATATGCCTTTGCTTTTGTTTTAGTTTTTAATATAATCAAACATACTCTATGTTTGATCAATATTGCAATGTGATGAATCAGGGAAGCAACTGCCAGTCAGTGCATATACAGTATCATTGTAATCCTCTGGCTCTAGTCCATCTTAATTCTAAAACATAACTAAACTTAGACCCAAACATATAATATACTTTACTAATGAGGATGACGACGATTACCATCATCTTGTCATTATTATTTTTCAGATTTAATTTGTATTCATTTTATGAAATGACTCTATCTTGCTATTCACTTATTTAAGATCCACTACTCATATTAACAAGAGAATTGACACTTAAATTTAACACCATTCCATTCATGTATTTTAGACAATAGTAAAAAAAAAAAGGTCAATCAAGTATTATTATATGAACATAATTCACTATAAAAAAAGAAAAATGCAACTATTTTGATATTTGTGAAACGTTTTAAGGATTCTGTAATATAAGTAAGCATGATCAAATGGCAGAAACGATGTCGGATATATAATGAAATATTATACAAACTACATATAGTTATTTTGTTGTTTGAATTCATTCCGAACTTATGCAATTAATGCATCACAAGACCTGAGAAGTCATGCAGACCTCTGAGGGACATGCTGGGGGTAACAAGTACTTTGAGATGATGATGATCATAGATAACAATTTTCCAGAAATAGTTTATATATTTTTTAAAAAAAATTGTAACCAAGGCTAATTTAGATTGAATCTTGAAAAAAAAAATGCTTTTGGAACAATTAGAATGAATTTAACTTTCTGAGTGCTTACGTTGTTCAAGCATCATCATACAGTGTCTATTATACTTAATATGAATGTTATATTTTGATATATATATTATTATTAAATATTTGACTTCTTAAATGTTTCTATAAAATCTATCAAGCTTTCAAATTTCATAATCAAATAAGATATCAGATTTCTTGAAGAATTTTTATTTTAAGAAAAAAAAAAATTAATCTGTTTGAAAACTACTGCTTGTTGCTGCAAATCTCATTTAAAAAAAAAATCTCATATTTCTTTTTTGAGGAGTCTTAATTGCTCCTTATCTTCCTCAGAATATAGGATTTTTGATAGTTAATCACTTATCAATGACACTCTTGGGAGATAGGTTAAAATGTTTTTATGATTATTATAATAACCTCAGGTATTTAGTTTCCATTTGCTACTGTATTGTGGACAAGTGGTATTACAAACATTTATTATGAAAAAAAGATTTGAATATAAATATTCAAGAGGGCTTCATAATCATATTCACCTGTCACGCCAACAGCTTGGGTTTGAATCCTTGCTGGTAAAATTTTGAAACTTTTTCAAGTTTTGTTCAGGTTTATGATTTTTTTCAGGTAGTAAATCTACAGCTAACCTACTTATCAATTCAGTATTGATTAGTAAATGTGTGTCCACCTATTTTTATCTGGTGGATAAAATAATAATAGAAAGTTCATATTCTCACCACAAGGAATGGCAAGGTTAGTGGGTAATGCCACGCCATTCATTTCTTATTGGAGAGGTATTATCTTGCGAAATAGTTAAAAAGAATTTACTTTTTATCATTATTTACATTCTCTCTTTTTTTTTATTTCCATTACTAACCCTATCCTTAAAACAAATAATCTTTTTGAGTAGTTAAAATTTTTGCAATCGCTACGCGTCTATGACCAGAAAGTGAGGGTAATCTATATATGAGTATTATATTATTAATTAGGCAATTTTTAAAATCCTGATAAAATCACAGGGGTATCTCAAATTTTCATGACTGCCAAACTTTACTATTTTGGCAAGAATTGTGAACATTTTCTATTTTATCTTAAGCACACATTTGAAAGAAAAAAAAATAACATAATATGGTAAATCAGTTAATATAGAATATATACATTTAAAAAAGAGCCACAGTTCAGTAAATATCTATTAAATTAATATGTGTAATTTACACGAGTGTAATTTTCTTTGTTTTTTTTAGGTAATAATTATTTTATTTACTTTATGAGTTTCATTTTTCCTAGAAAATGATAACTGGAAACTAATTTTGAAATTAAAAACAAAATATTTATTGCAGTTAATCTTAAAAAAAAGAAGATAAACTTCAATTGTTAAATCTTATAAGGAAAAAAAGGCATTTAAATATATGTTATGGTGTATTGCTATAAAAATAAGTATTTAATATACAGAATGTTTTACTAATATATATACAGTCAATAGATATTAAAATTAAGTTACAATATTTTTATTTGAAGTGTGAGATTATATTCTTTTTTTTTTTTAAAGAATATATTAATAAGCTAGAAAAGTTTCAATGTACAACTTATTGCAATTATATATTTAGTATATATAGATCTTAAAATTAAGAATTATTTAATATTTACATATATATTTTTGGCAACATGTATGTGATTTAAAAACCAGAAAGGGAGAGAGTAATGAAAAGTTAAGAAGCAAAATTATTAATGTACATTAATCTTTCTAGATTAATAATTTGGCCTTTTGATTTTTCATTACCCCCTTCATAACTCTTAGACTAGAAAACTTAAAGCGCATCATATTAATAACATTGTATCTTCTATGTGTGTTCAGTTTATTTACCTACACTGTTTCTTCAATATATACTTATATTTTAAAATGTATTAATGTTTTTAAATTTAGTCATTACGATTTTATACGCCCCCCCCCCTTTTTTTTGGGGGGGGATTATGAGATTGTTTAAAGATTTTATTTTTTAAAAAAAATTGTGATATTGTATATTAAAAAAATTGAAAAATAAATATTAAACTGATTTTATGTCTTAAAATTTAAAATCATTACATTGTAAATGTGTGGGTATTATACTGCAGTGGAGAATTTTTTTTATATGGATTTAATGTGAATGGCAATGACAAATATACTCATTATATAAAATGTTTTTCATGATGTGAGTGGCAAATATATAAATTGTTTACAATTTTTAGAAAACTGTTATGCAAAAAAAATGATATAAGCAATTAAAACATAGATTTAAATATTGGACACTGGAGCCCAAATTTTTGATTTTCTACTCAAAATGAACATGTGGTCATTACCAACATAATATTTCATAATATATGAGAAGCATACTTAACATTGACACTATATGAGAGTTGTGCCACAGATCAGAATAGAAACAAAAACATATTCTTTGAGTATAATAGCCTACAATACACTCGATCATGTATTACAAAAATTTATCAGGAAAAGAATACCACTATAAGTTCAATTATAGTCTTTTCCAAATGCCTGCTTTGCAGAAATAATAATCTCTAGTTACGAAAATGATGAGTAATAATCATTAGTGTATTTATCTGAAATGGATGGCGTCAAAGTTGTGAGTGGAGGAAGTTTGACAGTGGTAAATGAAAATGTAACAATTTACTCTAGATAAATACATTGCATATAATAAAGATGTATATGAGAGACTGTGACCTGGGCCAACTGATGAGTGCTGGTTCGGCATGAAATGCATCTTGGGGTCATTTGTCTTTTATTATATCTTTATTTATCTGTATTTAAAAAGATTGGGGAAGTATGAAGATGTTTATTATATCTATAAATAAGAAGTACAATATTTATGCTATATGAATTATGGTGCACAAGGTGTACTTATCTTTACAATAGTAATGCAAAAAAATTTAATACTTTTATAAACAAATTAGAAACAATATAATAAAGAGATAGTAAAATCACCCCATCAGACATTTTCGAAGCAACTTGGTCACCTGTCCATCAGTGAGATGTATTTTCTGTTTCCTATTTTATTGTAAATGTTTTTAATAATAGGATAATTCAGTGAATGCTATTGAAATTACTTATTGCAGTATTCATTGATTAGTTTTATATTATTATTTTTTTCTTTTAAAGTGAAATATCTGTATATATTGTACCCTTACTTCTCGATGTATAATATAGTTTGAAAATACAACTAGCTCAATTAAATTATAATGCTTATTTAAAATTTGCATATCTATTTTTAATTTACTTTTATACTATCATATTCTAATTAAATTTATTATCAATTATCAAAATCAATATAGTTCTATAGTATGTACTAATTGAATAAATATTTATCAAAATCATGAGACTGTGAAGTAAAGTTACAAAGCAATAAGTAGATTTACATTGAGTCAATATCTTCCAAGACACTGTCTCAATGGCATAAGAATACTATTACCTCTTTATTAACTTACTACTACATCTACAGCATTCTTATGGCTTTTAAAATGAAATAAACTATTTTCAATAATAATAAATAAATAAATCTTAACTTTTAATTTTTAAAAGAATACAATTAAATAATCTCAGGTTCTTCTAATTATCTTAAAGTAATGATAATTCATGTAAATAAGTATGATAAGGGATTTTATATCAAACCTAAATACACCTAACTTATTCTAATAATAATAATACTCAATACTAATCTTAGGGTATAACTTAATCTTATCTATTTCTATTATATCATCAATCACTAAATAAATAATCATATGTATATCTTTTATTTTCATATAGCATCTTAATTTGGAATAGATAAAAATCTTATAATTCAATAATCTGTGGCAATAAATAATATTGTACTCTTATATTATGCATTATAATTACTCTATGACCATTGTAATATAATGTAATAATGTCAATCAATTCTCATAAATGATAATCAGGAAAATATTGTATTTATTTCTAAAATAATATTAATAAATTCACATTGTGCAAATATTATGTTTATTCAAATTATCTGTTGTCAAATGCTGTGGTGTAAAATAATGAACTCGACACACTTTTAAAAACGAATTAAATAAATTTATTTACATTAACTTCAACTAAGAATTTATTTACAATATTTACAGTTCAAAATTATGAAAACAAAGAAAATAAAATAAGAAAATAATAATACAATATGTTTACACTGTTATTAATTCATACTCCTAATAAGTAATTATACATTCTTTAAAATGCTGTACTAATAACATTGAAGTATGTTTTCAAAACTTAGACTTTAAACAAATATCAGTGAACTTTAATTATTACACAGAAAAATTTATGTAAAACAATGTTTATATAGCATATGTAAACAATTAAACTTTACTAATTAAATTGCTACATCACTTAAATATTACTGTTACTTATTTCATCATATACTAGTATGTGTTCACTTTACTATTAGCATTACTTGAATAGCATAATATAGAAACTAATGTATCCTTATAATGTAATAACAAAGAACTGATTATAATTTTATATTTCACTTATTGCGATTCATGTTACATGTTTTGTTAAATATGCATTACATATATGTACTGTTAAAATAATAATATTTAAATTATTCATCAATTTCAAATTCATAAAGCACTATATTAGATAAATTTTATGATTCTTTTCAGTGTGAAATTATTACTTTACTTTATGTGTTATTCTACTCCTTCTTAATAAACTTTTATCTACAAAAACATCCTCTAAAACTTATTTAAAATTCCGGGAAAATAACCTTCAACTTTAAATAAATACTAATTATCCAAACTATTTATACTATGTTATCTATATTCAGTAAACCTTTAATCCAAACATAAACTTCTACATAAAACTTAACTAAATTTATCCAATAAAATAAAAATAAAATATAGACTTTGAGATCTCTTCCTAACTTGAAATAAAATAATTACTTGTATGAATAATAAATATAATTCTAATACTCCAACATAATAATAATAAAAATAAAAATAAAAATTTATTTACGAAAGAATCATATAATTATTTCTAAGCTTCTTATGTAATGTTATATCATATTTATATCATAAATTCAAATTATGCATATTTAAATAAAACTGTTATTGCCAATATAATGTGTGTGTATTTTAAAATATTCATACATCCATTCAACAATAACATATCATTTGGTTGATCTAAAGAAAACATATTAAATACATCAAAATTATTATTATTATACAATTTTTACCATCAATAATGATTTAATGTACAGTCCATCTTCCAATATTCTTCGGAATTACAGCTTCATAAAAATAATTCACATTTACACTCACGATCATTCTTTAAAATATTATGTGTTGTATTAAATATAAAATAAACTTATGCAATTAATCATTATATTATTTTTAGTTACTATTTTAAGAAATGTACCTATCTTATTTTTAATAGATTATTAATATTTAAATTTTATATTAGATAAATAAATAGAATTCATATTACGTAATTCCAGCGATGTTTCCCTTTCACCATAAAGTTCTTTAATCCTAGGCACACATTCACTAGAACACCATTTCCTGTTTCCGGTCCATCACGTGTTTTTTTAAAAGTTTATGAAAATGAAAACGTTCTTTTAAAATAAAATAAAAGTTAATTCTTCCATAAGAAATAAAATAAAATTAAAATAGTTTATAGGATCCTGATTTAGTTATTTTTTAAAATATTATTCAAAAGTTATTATTTTAGCTTAGTCTTTAGTTTTATGAAAATTATCATTTAATTATTTTAAATTAACTGGGACGTCCACATATTACTTGCGCATTCCATAACAAAATATCCAGGTAAGAATAAGCTTCTTTATCTATAAACGACCAGCGTTTAAATTCTTTCAATATAATAATTTTATTATATTAAAACTTTCAGCTAACTATATTTCAATTTATTTGCCTTTTAAAATTATTAACATTCAGTCTTTTAAACATAAAGACTTAGCAAGGCAAGTATTTATAAAAACTACTTTTATTTCTAATATCTTTCCTTAAGATATATTTAAATTTATATCTTACAAAATACTTTCTTTATAAAGAAGTATTTTATTCTTTAAAGTATTTAATTTTCTAATAGTCAATAGCAATTAGCTTTTAAAATTATATACTGTCCAAAATATTACTTTTCTCCATCTCGTAATTATCCGAACTAATCCAGCGTTTGTCATACTTTTAGTATAAAGTTTCCGATATATTTTCACTATATATGATGTTCCCATGACCATTTGCTTGTAAATTGAGCTCAATAGAGACGACCGATAGGGAAAAAATTAAATTAACACTGCATGTCTATCTTTTAAAACTTTTATAACTTATTTACAAGACACTCTTATAATTTTGAAAAATGATTTTAAAAGCGTCTACAAAATTTACGTAGCTATTTTTAATAACACAATTAACTTGAAAAATCAATCACAGAGTCCTCTCCTAACAATTGACCTGAGCTTTTATACCGGAAGAAACTTCCCATTTGATTGGTACATTTAAACAATCAATTTGCTGGCTTATTTACATATTTACCAACAACACAAAATTAAAAATAAATAATGACTTATTTAATATTTATTACATTATTACATTTTTAAAATAATTCTTATCGTTTATTTAAATCTATTAAACACTTTTAAAAAGTATATTATTTTACTTGATTTTAATTTTAACTTTTATAAGATTATTTAAAATACACTAAGTCTTTTTTATACGTTATATTTTTAAAGCAATACTTTTAAAATCAGATTTAATATTCTACATTGATTTATCTTTATTTTTATCTCGTGATAGCTCACGTATTATTTATAAATTTTATAACATGATTTTTAAAATAGTTATGCAACTTTATTAGATAACTTCCAAGCATGTGTGTGTATATTTAACTAACATCTGTTTTTTTTTATAACACAAGAAACGCTTGTCATCGTCTAAAAATAAACTAACAATTGCATTTTTTTTAAAATAAATATTTTTTAAATAAATAAGATATTATAATAGATTTTAAAATAATTATCCAATATTATTAAAATCAAATATTAGTCTTTTATTTAAGTACTTACAATAATTAAAATATTTATATTCTTTTATAATATTATTTTATCAACAATAAACATATGTATTTAATCTTACTTGTCTTTTAAACACTTTTAACTTTAAATACCTATTTATTAAATATATTAATGCAGTATTGATTATGGCCATTTTTCCAACTATATATTATAATCATCATCATTTAAAATGTCTCTCTCAATATCAGCACAATTTTACACATCAAATACTCATAGATTGCTTTCATTAAATCTTTTGAAATATTACCATAAGCAAAATTAACATCACATATTCAAATATATCTTAAATCTAAAATTTTTTAATAGATTAGCACAAAATTAAATGGTGACCCATACAAAAGGGCACAATATATATATTCCTTTAAACTTAAATATCTAAAATACTGAATGCAATTTGTCAGGATTTTTATTTTCTTTAAAGTTAACTGTGCAATTAGATTTTGGTAATTTTCTGTAATTTGGCTATACTATTGATAAATAGCTAGTCTTTATAGTCACAACACTACAGAAAAGTGAAATATTAAACATGGCTGTTTTTAATTTTATCTAATTTCATATAAATAATATAAGGCTATGAATTTTAAAAAAAATGAAACTTCAATATGGAGTTTTTTTTCTCCCAACATAATGATTAACAATTTTACGGAAGAAAACAAAAAAATATGAATTTTCTCGTTTTCAGTCTATTTTTCTGTATGTTTGCATTGTGAAACCACACGTGTTTTCTAGTGATATTGATTTTTTTCAAGTTTACAGATAAATATATTTTTAACTGGAATCCTAGTAGCAAGTAGTATCACCAAACACGACATCCCTTCTTAAACCTATGGATCAAAGAATCATTGCAATTTTCAAGATGTATTAACTTCAATAATTAATGCAACATTTTGTTGACTCTTTGTTTAATGATGTCAATAAGAAATTGATGCTGACATTTTTGAAGACCTTTTGCAATCACTCTCGGAAGAATTAAGTAATGAGGAAATGCAACTTGATGAAGAAAAGGTAGGCAGTGAAGAAAAGAAAATCAACAAGCCTGTAGAGACAAACCTGAGTAACAAAAAACTGAAGGAACTAATTTCATATCATGAGACCATAAATATCATTTTTGAAGAATTTGACTCCAGTTTAGAATGCTCCATCAAATCTAAAAATGTCTTAAGTCAACAAATGTGACCTTATAATATGCTGTACAAAAAGAAAATCAAAAAAGCAAGTCAAATGTTCATTCTAAACTCTGTCTGTAGAGTAACTCTTCCAAAAAAATCCAAGATCACCAAAGGATTTAAAAGACAACTATAAACCTTTAGAATGAGCATGTGATGACTCAGAAAACTGGATGGCAATCAGTACTGAATGATAGTTATAACAGGGGTGGGCAATTGTTTTGGCTCGGGGGCCGCAGAGGTTGGCGGAGGGCCGCATCGGGGGCCACTTTATGAAAGCGAAGATTAGCGGAGGACCGCACCTTTTTTTCATGACACAACAAACACACTGCTTTATTCCCTGCATTACCAAAGAAATATTTGTTTGTCCATTCTTCATTAAACACATGACATTCTTCACCGATTTTACATTTTTTCGGAGGGTTCATGGTTTCACTAAAGTTGGAAATGTATATATTTGCTAATGCAAAGACAAAATTGAAATTAACCAGATCAACTGGAAAAGCACTGCAGATCATATCTACACTACACATGTGTATTATTGACATGGCCATCCTAGTGGAAAATGTGGTCGCACATGGGAAGGAAATCTCAGTTCAAGGCGGATTTTTCTGATTGCCTTGGCGGGCCGCATAAAAACTCTTAGTGGGCCGCATGTGGCCCTCGGGTCACTATTTTCCCACCCCTGGATTATAAGAAAGTACAACTTTTAAGCTACATGTTTTTTTTCTTTTTTAAATAGATTTAAGTTGCATTTATTATCTTACATATTAAGTACATAATTTCATAATACACATATACACATGCATGTATTGTACATTAGGTTTTTTTTAAAAACAAATTACTAAATATATAGCTGGTTAAGTTAATATAATATTCACAATTTATGGTACTATTTTTATCTGCAGGAACGAATTATATTTTTTCCCCATGGAAAACTATTATAACCTTTTGCTTTTTATATATATTTTTGCTTTGAGTTTTGGAAACCAATTGTACTTGTTAAGTGGGATAAAGGTGTATATATTAATTAATTTATTATACTGTATTTTTTAGTGTGCCTTTATTTTATTTAAGATTAAATGAAATGTTATTTAAGAAAATCCTAACATATTGCTGAAATAATAAAATCTAGTAATCATGAAAATTGTCACCCCCCTTCCCTCCAAATCTAATAATTTTATTAGGATATTGAAGATGCCGGTAAGCAGGCAATTAATAGTAATCTATTATAAAATAGTATTTGTTCAATTCTTTTTTTATTTGTTTAAAGTGAGCAGACATTTTAAATAAAATTGTGCGTTGTGTTAATTCAAAATTTGCTTTATATAAACATTTTTTTTTTTTTTTTCAATAAAAAAAACCCGCTAGAATGCTATCTTATTCGCATACACATTTTAATTGTGATATCAATTCAGAATTTAAAAATATATATAAGAATTGGTTAAACTTTTTTTTCCCTCATGTGTCATAGCATCAGCCGGGAAGCTAACCCGGGACAGCCGCTTTTCCACCAATGCTTGACTGGTTATACTTTTTTGAAGCTCTAATGACTTTATTTTGTAATGTATAAAAATGTTAAAAATATATATATATATATTTATTAAACTTACTCAAGCATTTAATTTGATTATATTTCTTTATTATTATGAATAGTTTTGGAAATTGAATGAAAATATATCTTAAAGAGGGGGCGGGGAGGGGGGATTTCTTACAGAGTAATTAAAAAAAAAAAAAAAGCGAACAGATAAATTTTGTTTTGAGTTTATCAAACTTTTATTATTGAATTTTTATATTGGGTAAACGTTGGTTTATATTTCGTATGTACTTACGTTCACTTATAATAAACTGAATGCATAGTAATAAAGCCATTACGCATTTATTAATGTGTAAATGTGTTTTTAGGATCATAACTGTGTCAAAGAACTTAGAGTTTTGATTCACAATCAGCAAACCAAATTGACGGAATATCAACAGGAATTAGCTGAACAAAAATTTGAAATCAATGAACAAAAGAGAGAGCTACAGCTATTAAAGGAATTTATGAGAGCAATGAGATTATCAAATCCTACTATGAGAGCAATAGCAGATCAAATGGAACAGGATGAAGTTGTCAGGTTAGTAAGCGTGAAAATGCATGATGGGTAAGAAATTGGTAACCTTTTTTGATAATTTATATTTATTTGGTATCTATTAAATAAATAAAAATATTATATATATTTTTAAAACATAGTAATGACATGAATAGATAGATGGTTGAACGCAACAACGACAAAATAGACAAGACTGAATGCAAGTATATATAGTTCTTCTATGTATAAAATACGAGAATAAAGAAATCAACATCAATTTTAACTGAATTTTAGTGCAGTCTTATTAATTGCAAAGTAACACAAAATAAATATATGCTTTCATCTTTGGATAATTCCAATTTACATTCCAATTATTTCTAATATTAAAAAGTGTGTAAAAATAAGTTAATGGCTTCAGAATCATAAATAACTTTTAAGAGAGATCCCCCCCCCCCTACTTTTCAATAAATTTAGCTTGCTCTAACATAATCGATAATCTTACGGTCTAATTGCTTTCATGAATATATAATGCAGGACTAATATATTTATTTGTTATTTTTGTTTAGTGTTCATTTAAGAAGTCTATCTTGGCAGGGAAACTATTGGTAATGGATTTATAATTTAACTTTTGTTACTGATTTAATTATGAATTGGCATATTTAGTTTATTGTACTGAGCTTTTGGCTTTTAATGTTTTAAATAATGAACTTAGAGCTTTGAGATTAATCTATCAATGTCTCCCTGCAGGATTTAGTATTTTAGAATTAAAACAACAAATTTAGGCCTGAAGTCTGTAAAAAAAATTTACTGTAATCTCATTAAATATAAAGATGATGATTGATTTAGTTGTAATTATTAATAATAATTATTAATGATTTAAAATGATAACTTTCATTTATTCACTTACTTTTATTTAGTATTTCAAAATTAAATACTCTTTATTTCAGTAAAGTACTAAGAACAGTAATGAAAAATATGTAGTCAGTTAATATGTGTATAGATCTGTACACTTTCAAAGATGTATATAACAAGTATAAAAATCAAACTATAGAGTGTTTTTTTTTAATATGTGTTTTGATGCAGAGTATTAAATGATAATGAAAACAATAAGAATTTACTTTGTTTTTAACTTTATATGATTGAATAAAAATATTAATGAAAGTTATCACCTTTTTAATTTAATTTATTAATAATTATTATCAATTGTAATTTATATTCTCTGTCCACTTTTCTTTTTATCCTTACTGTTTTCAATCACTTAGATTAATACAGGGTATGTCCATTATGAACTTCTCATGTCTTGTTCCATCTCTCAATACTAACTTCTACAGTTAGGGTTAGAATTATATCTGTGCACTTTAATTTTTATCCTTGAATTACAGCACATCAACTCTGACTTCAATTTTTTTTTGTTTTGCTTTCTAACTTTATGTGTGTATACTTGTTTATGGTTGGAGTTTATGATGATGATTCTAATTATCTTTTTAATTGCTTTTATATTAATTTATCCCGTCTGTATGTCTATATTTTTGAATTTTAACAATGAAAAGAAATTGTTTCTATTTAGAACTCGAACCACAACCTTACGCTTCCTAAGAAACCTCTTTAACAATTGCATTTGTATAATAAAGTTTTTTTAATATTGATTTAACTCATATTTAATTAAAAAGTCATTTCATAAGTGTTTTTATATAGTAGATGGTCACATGATATTTACATTTAGAATTCCTTTGTTAGAGGGTATATTTTTTATTTTCTCGTCTTATCATTAAATTATAATTTTTGTGGGATTTTTTGTCATTTTAACCATTTTTAAAATAATATATAAATATAACTAAGAAGTAAAAAATAATAGGAAAAAAAAAAGATTTTTTTAAAATAATGCTTTTAAGTAAACAGCTGCCTAAAATTTAAGTAGAAAAATTTGTGTATCATAAACATGTGTAAACATTGAACATTAATTTGTTAACTTAAGCATGATTCTCCTTTAAATTCATGTACACATGCACCCTTGCATAAAGCTAAATGACTATAATATTGTAATGTCCTGTAGATACCTAATTTCTTGCTCTTTTCAAAGCTGCAAACCCCCCCCCCGGTCTTTGACCTATGTTGTTATGCACATCAATCTGTATAATGTAGACATATGTATGTGAATAGAAATCAATGTACCATTTCCTAGTTAATAAAATTCCTTTTTGAAACATAAAAGGATACAAGATTCAAGTAGATTAGCAATCTACTTGAATCTTGTATTAAGTTGGTTTTCTAATAACTGGGGGACAGGGAGACGGACCGACGGACCCAAATTTATAAATCTTTTTATAGAATGCATTTGATAAAAGAATAATAAAAATGATATTTAAAAAAAAAAGATTGAAATTAAATAAATAAAATAATTTTATTTATCAGAATTCAGAATGAAAAAAAATTGAAAAAGATATGTTATAAAAAAAAAAGATAATTATCATCAGTTTGTCCTTCAATTATAATTAACTAGCACTGGAAGAGAAATTAATTTATTGAAGATTTTATTAACCAAATTTCTTTTTTTATTAATTTTAACTGAGTATTAATGTAGGACTTTTTTTTATTATTTATGGACAGCTGACTTTTTGAGCGATGCTGCATTGGAACATTGTTCATTAAACAAAACACAATCAAAAGATCTTTATACTTGACAAAATAGACAACGTAATCTCCCCATAGAAAAGAGTACAAATACAAAGATTGTACCAATTGGTAAATTTAAATTTCAAATACTGTAGAAGGATTTTGAAAGAGATAGAATAGAGAGGTTTGATGAATTAGTAGTCTGTATTGCTCTTTAAGGAAAATATAGAAAGTATAATATTGAAATAAAATCTTGTTTTTTACTTCACCTTTGAGTGGTAAGTTTTAAATTGCACTTTATGCAAAAAAGTGAAGCTTAGTATTATTAGAAAAGAATTATCCGGCTGAGCG
Source organism: Epiperipatus broadwayi (assembly GCA_028023455.1). NCBI lineage: Eukaryota > Metazoa > Onychophora > Udeonychophora > Euonychophora > Peripatidae > Epiperipatus > Epiperipatus broadwayi. The sequence continues at coordinate 1,055,132 of JAQFVV010000147.1, forward strand.
CTTTCAGAGAACTTAAATCTCCATATTTATAGCCTATTTTGGGAGTGTCAGCTTACATTGAGAATTTAAGCGAAGTTTAGCGGTAATTTATGCAAAATTTATTCAAAGTTTTTTTCCATAAAGACCATTTTCTGGAGATTTATACAGGAGAGCTCTAAATAATACTGAAAACAAATCCATATTCTTTGAGCACCAAAAAACAACAGGCCATGTGTTCGAACCCACTGTGCACTGAACGTAATAATATGAAACGAAAGATAAAAGGAGGCATGCTTTATTGCAAATGACAACTATGCAATAAACCGAAAAGAATCGTGCTTTGCAATCTCCAGAAAATGATCTTTATGACAGAAAACTTTGAATAAATTTTGCATAAATTACCGCTAAACTTCGCTTAAAATCTCAATGTAAGCCGACACTCCTAAAATAGGCTATGAATATGGAGACTTGAGTTCTCTGAAAGCACTCAGCCATATAATTCTTTTCTAATAATACTAAACTTAGATTTTTTGCGTAAAGTGCAATTTAAAAGTATAATATTCAGGATTATTTCTAAGAAAATGATCAGTAATGATAGTTGATTGATAAGCTGCATCAGTGATATAAGTAGTAACTGAAATAAGCTGTGTCATGTGAATGAAACAATAAAGTTTCAGTACTTTTCTTAATGGCAATAAAACTAGAATATCTAAAACAGTACATGGTAGATGATTAGAATGCAAAAAAGTTTATATTTAAAAAAGAAACTGTAGATGGAGACTTGGAAGAAAAATGCTTTAATCATATTACAAAGAAAATGATTCAAAATTAGAAACGCTACAACAAAGTAAATCGAATAGAACATGTACACTAATACCATATTTAAACTGAAAGGATTTTTTTATTAAAAAAAAATGAAGGCATTAATTAAAGTTTAAATTTGAGTTTCAAAAAGAAAACTAATAAATAATGTTTAAACAGTTATGCACACTTTTCAAATTGAAGGAAAACCTAGAGATGTTACTTTTTGAAAATGGTTTTAAAGTCTATTAAAAATTGAAGGCAAATTCTATTATTGTTTTGAATTGTCATAAGGATATAAAATTCAGAGTTTCTTATTATTCATTATTAATTGTTTCAAAAAATAGTCTATGAATGACAAATTTATGACTAGTGATGGCTAATTCTCATATGAATTATGTTAAGCTTTATATGATTCTGCATCACAATAAAACTATCGCACTTTCTTTTATATATCGGCATATAATACATATTTTAGCAGTGTCTATAAATATTATAATGCATATATATTTATTTAAAACATAAAACCAACTCACAATTTTGATTAATAAACACTTGTCTAAGCCTGAAAAGAAAAGAAAAAAATATCCTGGCTGAAATTTGCAGTTGTCTTTCACTATTTATTTTATATATGTTTATAATTATAAGGGACTTGAACTCAGACTTTCAAACTCTCTACAGCTATCCAACCTATCTTATACAACCGATACACATGACCACATGTCTGTGAAAAAGGTAAGTGATCTCCTATATACATATTTCATACTGAACCAGCACTCATGTCTAGATCACTATCTCCTACACATTCATACAGTCAGTGCTCGGTTTATATTAAAATAGTAAATCTTCAATCTTTAATGGAAAACCTTCAATCTTCTCCATTATCCAACTCTTCTGCTATCCATATCATTGAAAATCTGAAGCTGAAACACTGGATGGCTGAAGAGTTGGAGAGTGAAGATTGAAGCTTGTCCATTAAAGTTTTGAACATTTGCTATATTAATGTAAACTGAGCACTGATTGTATGTGTGTGGGAGATGGTGATCTGGACCAACTGATAAATGCTGGTTCAGCACGAAATATGTATATTAGAGATCATTTATGTTTTTCACATACATGTGATCATATGTACCAGTTGTATAAGATGGATTGGATAGCTGTAGGGAGTTTGAAAATCTGAGTTCAAGTCTTTTATAATTACATTAAGTTTACTATAGAAAATATACATGTAATTAAATATTATATATAATAACCAAACATTGTATGCTGTCCAGATAGCATAAAAACTTTTTTTTACATTTGACTATGTAGTCATGGTTATAAAATGGATTTTTTTCTTAAAAATAATTAATGACATCACCAGGTTATGTACAAACTTTTAATAAGCCTTATAGAAGCTATATAGAAGCATTTTTTTGTTGTTTTGTTGATTGTTGGTTAATCTACTTTTGCTAGCTTCTCAGTTTTTTTAATGGCATTTCATGAAATCATGATTTTTCATAGCAAGAGTTTAATTTCCCACATTCGTGGCAAGAACATTAATACATCATTTTCAACCATTATCGATCCATTGCAGGATGAAGGATTCTCCAAGTTCAGTCCATCTTCTCCTATCTCTAGCCTTTCTTCTTCACATCATCCCAGCATACTTTAATTATTTCATCCATCCATCTCACATGTAGTCTCTTTCTATGTCTTTTGCAATCTCTCTGAGTCCAATTGAAGATTCCAACTGTCCATCTATTATCATCTCTTCTAATAATATTATTAATTAGTAAACTTACATTTGCTATGTGAGCTAACATATTGAACATAGAGTAATAATGTAGAATTCCTTTATTATTTACGGACAGCTGAATTTTTGAGAGATGCCTAGACAAGTGATTATCTCAATAAATATTAACTTGTATACAGTATGTTTTCTTAATCCAATTTTGTTTGTTTGTTCATACAATTATTTATTTATTTAAAGCAAATTGTCAGTTTGTTTTGCAAAATCAGATAAAGTTTAACATAATCCATATGAGAATTTGCCATTAATAGCCTTTTTTCTGGAAATAATAATAATGATACATATCTTCAGACAAATATAGGGGATTTGAACTCAGGCTTTCAAGCACCTTTCAACTATCCACACTATCTCATACCACTGATACACATGGTCACTCACATTCAGATCAACTGATGAATGCTGGTTCAGCATGAAATGCATATATTGGTGATTATTAATCTTTTTTACGTATCAGTGGTATGAGATAGTGTGGATAGTTGAAAGGTGCTTGAATGTGTGAGTTCAAATCCCCTATATTTACAAGTTCCAGGTATACAAAGAATGCCTGTATTTCAAATATTTGTATCTTCAAATAAGTGAACAATTTCTGGATATAAATTTTTCCATTGCTCATTTATTAAGCATATCTTAGGAGCCTCAAAGTATGGCCAAGAAGTTTAACAAGTTGAAAATATTTAAGTTTTTTTTACATATATATAAAAGTTTCACATTGTTTTAATCATTTATCTTTTTTTTTTTGATTAACTTTTTTTGGAATTAACATCTAATAATAATTTACTAAGGCTGTAACCTTAGAAATAAGCGTCTGAAAAATACGAAGGTAGGGACCTCTATAGGTCTTAAAACACAAGCTTACGCTATGAAGAAAAGAGAGAATCCTTTCTTTACTTCAACCTACTTTTATATATAAATAGGTGAAGCTGAAGTGTATTGATCTAAGAGTGTGAAGCTATTCAATACTTCACTAATTAAGTCCACAATTCTTATAATACATTAATACTCTTATAATACAATTCTTATAATACATTAATATTCTTACTATAAGATCTTTTCATTGACTCATAGTAAATTGTAAGATTTCGCGAGTATTAATGTATTATAAGAATTGTGGACTTAATTAGTGAAGTATTGAATAGCTTCACACTCTTAGATCAATACACTTCAGCTTCACCTATTTATATATAAAAGTAGGTTGAAGTAAAGAAAGGATTCTCTCTTTTCTTCATAGCGTAAGCTTGTGTTTTAAGACCTATAGAGGTCCCTACCTTCGTATTTTTCAGACGCTTATTTCTAAGGTTACAGCCTTAGTAAATTATTACTTAATATAATAATGGGCGTTTAATAAAATTTATAATTAACATCTAAGTAAATAAAGTTTTCACCATTCTTTAGTTCGTGAAATATATATAGTATGAGTTGTCAAAAATATGATTATCATTAAGATATTATTCAACATATTAGCAGCATTGTATCTAAATTGTTCATTTTACATCTTTGAGCAACAAATATTCAATAAAAGTTTGTCTCTTTAATTCAGTCTTTTTATTTTTATTAGACTGCAATTTATTCGTAATGAAGATTTGACAATATTTTTTATTATCTAGGGATTTTCATATCTGTGAATGAAAGCAGGCCCAATTTTTATTAAGGCATGCATCATGAACAAACAGAATTATGCAGTTTTTTATGCATTAAAACTGTGTGTGTGCTTTTTTTTTGAGAAATATACAACTTTGGAATGACTCATCAATTTGAACTTTTAATTTAACACAGTAAGTTTCATTGTTTTCCTGAAGGTTTATGATGATGATATTCTAGTTGTATTTTTATGTTGGACTATTTCCATCATCTAATATGGTATTGAATGTCTTTAGACAAATTTAACTTTATTTAATTAATCCAAATACATTTAACTGTTAGTAATATATTCATTCTAATGATTCCAAAATTATGTATTCTTATATTTATTTTATCTCTGAAAGCAGAAAAACCATCTTCTGTAACTTTTATGTTAATATTTTTACTAACATCAGCATCTAATATTATACTTTGTTTTTTGCCCAATATAAATTTCAAACTGAGATATACGTAACTCATACAGATCTATCTAGATATCTTTTATTTAGTGACTAATTTTATTATTCCAACAAGTTAATTTTATTTGTGAATGTTAAAGATCTTCTTATCTTTATCCCCTGGTGTTCATCATTTTTAGTGACATCTATAACTCAGTTATTGTTTTCCATTTGATTTTTTTTTTTTAGTTACCCATTTTTCTTTGTTAGCATTTTAAAATTTTAATGCTTCTGTAATCCAATACATGAAGAATTACAGACGTAATTTGGAAGTGCATTGGATCATATTTTGAACATTTCTTAGCTTCCATCATTTCTCATACAGATAGAAAATGGCCATTTTAAAATCATTTTGTATATTTTAAATGAGGTTTATCTAACTTTGAATTATCTCATATTTTCTTATGAAACTTTTCATTTATTTGGGAAAAAAATTTGTACACCTGGGTCCCGTTTTACATGAGATAGGTTCCTCAGAAAACACGCGCAAACGAAATCGCTCAAAAATAGATGTAACTTATATTGAAAAAGGGGGGATGCAGTCTGTGATTTTTCAAAATTCGCGTAAAAGCAAAGCACCAATGTAAAATTACTTTAAAATTCGCGCAAAAAAAAAAAATAAGGAAATAAAATATGACTAATAAAAAATTTCAAATTTGAAAAAAATTGATACAAGACAAACTTTTTTTAACTATAATATTTAATTTTATTCAAAACAATATATTTTTATGCATAATTTACAGTACAGTAATTTACATTTTTTTATACACGTTTTAATTATTATAGTTATTTGCCGAAAAACACGTTCGTTTGCAAACAACTAGCGCCAACTTCACACTCATGTTGTGTCAATGGTTTTCTGGTGACAACGTAATTAGTAATTAATCTTTGAGATGATGATTTTATTAATTGTTTATGAAACTAACAACTAAAAATTAAATTCTTATTTTTGTCTTTAATTTTCAATTCCGTTTAAAAATCAAATTTCACATCATATTATTTCAAGTCGCCGTAAGTAATTTTTAAATTATTAATTACAATTAAAAATCAGATTTTAATTTTTAATTGTCACATTTAATTGTGCCCACTGCTATTACTGACCTTTTAAAAATGAACTTTTGGATGCTAAATGATTAATAATTGATTACGTTCTTTTTTAAAAAGCAAAAACAGAATGTGATTTAAAATGCAAAATTAACACGCACAATGTTTGAACAAATTTACATTATAATTTTATAAAATTTAATGTGTGTATACATAAAATGTGGAAATCATGATTTTAATTTCATTATTGCATAAAATCTTACTATTATAAAGCACTGAAAATATTGAAATTACTAAGTTGAAAGTCGAATTCCAATAATGTGCTATTACTTTCAATATAACGTAAGTGCGCGAAATTTATTATTTAAAGGAATAGCGCAATATCGGAGTTCGACTTCTGGTGAAACACGAATCGCGTAACTTCAAAATCGTGTTAAATAAGTCCGCGTAAAAAGAGACCCAGGTGTATTTATATGAAAGTGGATCTATGAATAATAGGGATATTATTTATATATAAATATAGAAAAAGAAAAAAATATATATAAAAGGGGCTAAAGATAATAATGCAAGAACTATTAAAGAGAACATTGCTGTTTCTCAATCTATAAAAGCAAGAAATTACAAGGCTGAAAGGATGTAGGCAGTATTCTGTATATGTTCATATCAACTCCCCCATTTAGTGACCAAGTAAAAGAATAAGAACATTTGTGATTATATATAATCATCTGCTGTGAAATCTTTTAAAAATGTTGCTACTAGAAATGGGACATTGAACTGTCTAGAAGTTGATCTGAAAAAATATTTTAGAACTGTTTGTGAGATAAAAAAAAAAGTCATAAATAGTTGTACTTCTAGGAGGTGGGTTCTTCAGCCTATAAAACATGAAATTATTCACTTTATTGGTAAGGAAAGTGGTGATAGTTAGAACAAGCTATGGATTAAGCTAACTTTTGAATTTATTATAGAATTTAAAAATCTTCAGATAAAAACTGGGAAAGTTTTTTAACAAATGATTTTGAATTTTAAACTAATTTTATATAACTTTTAAATGTATTTTTTTTTTAATTATATTTCGCCGAAGAAGAAATATCAGCTTAAAAAAATTTATTGATTTAATTGGTGGGTTTTTTTTATGTACAATGTTTAGTGAATTAAAGTTATTTCACTATTAGTATTTATTTTAATAGTTTATTTATATTTTTAGATGGTCAAACTCTTTGCAGCGAGCTCGTGTTACAAGATGGGGAGGTATGATTTCCACACCAGATGCTGTTTTACAATCTATTATTAAAAGGGCTTTGTCTGAAAGTGGTTGTCCAACATATATCCTTAATGACCTTATGGAAAATGCTCATGAACGGCATTGGCCGCCTGGACTAAACACCCTCGAAACCCGTCAAATGAATCGTCGTCAATATGAAAACTATGTTTGCAAACGCGTTCCTGGAAAACAAGCAGTTGTTGTTTTAGCTTGTGATAATCAACATATGGGTGAAGATATGACTGTAGAACCTGGAGTTGTTATGATTTTTGCCCATGGTATTGAATGAATAATGTTTCTTTCAAAATCTAGAGTATTTTTGTGATGTAAATGTTATTTTTTTTTATTTATACAAACGAGATAAAGAAATCTTAATATATACATATACACATACATGCATATATATAAATTTATGGTTTCACCCTTCAATTAATGTCATATTTGTTATAATTTCTATTATAAAATCATGTATATATGTTTGTATAATTATGTATATATGAACACAGGTCATATGTTTATATTCAAATATCTATATTTTAAATTATGTAATGAAGATACGAAAGTCATTTATATATTAAAAAAGGAAATGCTTAGATTCTTGAAAATTTTGTTATAATTACATCAAGGGAAGAAGGGCTTTTTTTTTGTTGATGACATATGCTATTTCTGTCAACTACCTTGCCAAAAATAAAAATCAAAAAACAAATCTTCAAGTAGTTTAATTCAATATCTATATTAACTTTATTTTGACTGAAATTACCTTAAAGCCTTTACTAGTGAAAAATGACTATTAAGTCTAGTTAATGTTTTGGAGCAAGTTGAATTGTCCTTTCTGACATTAACTAGTAAAGGATAATCTGATAGCCCATAGTTTTATACTTTATGCTCTTCTATTAATTAGATTATTTAATCTTTCTAACATGCTCTTAAATTTTATCTAAGCATTTAATAGTTATGAAATAATACCAAGTATGCATATGTATAAACATATAAAAATACACAAACTTATATAAATCTGTATATTATTTATAATCATATATAGATATTGGGAATTTTAAAATGTTTATTTTTATATACATGCAAACGTCTTACATTCATCTTATGATTTAATTTTTTATTTATTTTGTTGTTTCTTAGTGTTTATTTAACTGCGTTAAAATAAATGTATCTGTTTCAATCGAATTTGATAAACTTTCGAATTATACATGCATATTATAGACCCTTGTTTATAAATATATATATACAATGTATATATATATATTACCATATTCATATATATATGTATACGTGTTCATAAAATTTATTAACAGAATTAAATATATTTTGTAATAGCTAAAATTTGTTCACTGAATTTTATTAAAAAAATTTTTTATTATTATTGTAAGGAAGAAATTGTTTAAAGCAGGAGAGTAGAGACAGAAAATATCATGGTTGTAAAGAAGTGAAATTTAAAAGTGAATAATAAGTAAAATTTAAAAAAAAAGTGAAATTTAGAAATGAATAATAAGTAAATTTTAAAAAAAGAAAGTGAAATTTAGAAGTGCATAATAAATAAAATTTAAAAAATACCGAGAAATCTTGATTTACAAAATATGAAAGGAAAATTTTTTTTCAGAAAAGTTCAGCAATTTGCATATTTCAAAACATGAAAAACTATTTGTATCCATGTAGATTAAATTCAAAATATGAACATATTTTAAGTACATATGAAATAGTATCTTCCATAAATATTGCTATTCCAGCTTATCAGTAATGTAATTGTTTAACCTGAAGTTGTTATTACTGAAAACACATTTGTAAACTTAGTATTTCAATTGGAAAATTATTTATTTATCTAATCCACATCATTCATTGAAGTAACAAAATAATATTTAATAATTGAAAATATAGTTTTTAGCATACTATATTAGATTTCTAGTAATGTAGATATGACAAATATTATATTGATGACATTATGGTGCTTGAATTAATAAAGTGTGTGCTGGAAGTGAAGAGGCAGTAAATAGATGCACAATGATCTCAGTATACTATGAATTAAAAAGAAACAGTAATTAATTTGGTTAAAATGTCAGTATTATATATATATCGCTAGATTAATATAATAATAATAATTTTTACAATTAAAAGGGAACATAAAAATATTCACTTTAGAAAGTAGTTTAATAGAAAATTGCAAAAAAAAAAAACAGCCTGTCTTTTCATTGCTCTTTTATAAAACCTTTTCGCTGTCGAAGCAGCCATATTGAATATTTAAAAAATTATGTTAAGCCACAAATTTTTTAATAACTTAAGTTTGAATTATTCAAAAATGACATAATATGTATTGTTTGAAACATAAAACACCAAAGAATGTAATTAAGCTGAAAAAATGTAGCCACTGATATTCAAAGTAATAAAAAAAAAAACCAAAATTTTAATATTCCTAAAAATTATTTTCATATTATTTCATAAATTCTAAATTTTCACGTATAAATTTGAAAACTATACTTTTGTTAATAAATTATTTGGATTCGTCATTAAATTTCCAATAAATTGATGTATAACAACACTTACCTAAGGTAATCCATCACCTGATCACTTTGTAGATTAAAGATATTAGTACCTTTCATTTTTCCTATTAGCCCTTCAAAGTGTTTTTTCATACAGGGGTTTGCAATGAATATGTCATCCCTAATAACAAATAATTAATATTGATCAATAATTAGTATAACTTGAATATTATGATAAAGAATTTCAATAAAGTTTATAATTTATTAAAAATTACTACTAAAATAGTCATTGCATACAAAATAAAATAAAAAAAAATAAAAAGTGAAGCTAAATTCATTATAGAGTTAAACTTGAGGTACATAAGTTAGTGTTTTTAGAGTTAGTGCAATGTAATATTATTTATCCTACCTGTCAGTTTGTGGCAAACATTTCATCTTGTTAAAGAGAGTTTACCTAAAATATAAAATCAAGTGATTATTACAAAATGATAGTTTTACAATTAAAATAATACTGCAATCAAATGCAAATACAACTTACTGCTTGAAACTACTGATGAGCATCTACATGGGGAGATCTTGCTGAGCTGGCATGCTAGTTGACATTCCTGCAGAAGTGTTGTGATGTTTGAGATGTGTCACCCATCACACGTTCATTGTGATAAATAGCTCGAGTACCCAGACATTGGCCAACATCTTAAGTTGTATCTTTGCCTGTATACAATTCCATATGGGACACATGCACACATCTACCATTTGAATCCTCGCTTTATAGGTTTTGAGAGCTTGTATTGTTTCATGCTACTATGACTAGTAAATTTAGTAATAGCTTCATCAACTGCCACCTCTATGCAGCTTTGAAATTTACATTGCAGTAAAATATAATTGGCCTAAGTTTATATACTCTGTCAAAATCTTTACTTTTAGCATTTGGCATATTTTTATTATTAATAAAATATAGACAAGACATATAGAAAAAAATCTAAATCTGGTCATATATTTGCAAAATATGTTTGTCTTTGTCTCATACCAGAACTCCAGATATCATCTAATTCATGGACTGGACATCTGCAGGAAAGGTCCACTACCATGCCAAAAAATGCAGATAATTCACGATATAAATTTATTCAATCGTGAGCTATTTTTTAATCAGCGTACATGTTAGTTTCAATAATAATTTTTTTTTTTTTGTATATTTTTTTTTCTCAAATAGTAATTTATAAAAATATAAAATTGAATGCTCACTTGTGGAAAGCTTGACTCAATAATGTTCACTGGCAACTCATTCAGATCTAATTGGGAAGATTGACAAAATCTTGCATTTTTTTCCGATTTAAATTTCTGGACAAAAACAATTCCATAAAAATAAAAAAAAGTGTGAGGAAGACAAAAAAATTCAAGTTAATTGTCAATTTTTATCGCAGAAAAATAAAACTTTAACTCACGTTTTCTTAAACTAGAAAAAAGGATGGAAACGAAGATGTAAAAAGTGCATGTGCAGCCCACATAGATTTCCGGCAATTTTAAATTGAAACCGGATGTTGCAAATTTGAAAATTCAAAATCACATTATACGAGAATAATGACGAAAAGGTTTTTAAATAAATAGTTTGTAAAATAATAATAAAAAATAATGCAACAAATTTGTAACTTAAAATAGATCTTTTAAAATCATAATTTGAATAAAATAAATCTTCTTTTTACATCTATTTAATATAAAATATTCAATAAATCTTTAAAATACTTATTAAAAATAATCACATATATATAATATTTCAAAATAGATATAATTTCATATTTTAATCGTATTCACAACTCACATACACGTGCACACACATTTGTGTTTATGTATTACCTGTTAAACGTATGCAGCAAATAAAAATATTAAGTAAATAAAATATTAATAAATGAATATCAGTACATATTTTGATCTATCCAATCTTTCTAATAATAAAATATTAACTTTATTACAATATACGATTTAATCTACTGTTAAGAGAATTAAAATAAAAAATCACAAATGTCATATATTATGCTGTGTTATCAATAATGCGAATCATTTGATCTTTCAAAACAATTGAAAAATAAAGCAAAAATATTTTTTGTGTTGTTACTTTATTCATATGAAAATACTACCATAGAGATTAAATATGTTAAACGAACTTAAATAGATTGAGTATACTTTCAATGTGTGTGCATTATAATCATGGTTATTTTGCTAAGAATCTACGAGATCAATTTTTTGCTTGTTTATGATGCACATGTATTTAAAGTATACAGTCTTTAATATCATTTAAAATTGTAATTAATAATTTATAAAGTATATACTCATTACATAAGTAATCATTACGTAAGTAATATATATTAAGGCTATAACCTTAAGACTATTCACTTAAAATGCAACAGTAGGGACCTCTACACATTTAAACACAAGATTAACGACTTTAAAAGACAAGAGCGGCTCTTATCTTAGACCTAATTTCCAAATTTATAGGCGGAAATTAAGTCTAAGATGAGAGTCGCTCTTTTAAAGTCGTTAATCTTGTGTTTAGATTTGTAGAGGTCCCTAATGTCGCATTTTAGGTGCATAGTCTTAAGGTTATAGACTTAATATATATTACTTAATATCATTTAACAAATTTAATCTCTGTTGTAGTATTTTCATAGTATTAAGAATAACAAAGAATCCTATATTATATATATTCTTTTACATTCACATATACACACGAGTCTGTTAGTGTGATTATGTGAGTAAATGATATAGATTAAAGGCAGATTATAAATTATATTATGCTGATAAGATTTAATTTTCAAATCCAAATCTTAAGTTTATATGTTTTAATTTGATCAAACACATTCGTATGTGTATGACATTCACTTATAACATAGAGAACATATATAACATGCAAAGGTTTATTAGATAATGCCATTTTTATCATTTTGTTCATTGAAATTCTTTCCAATCATGACTAAAGAGTTATTTTTTCTCTTTAATTACTGCACATGTGACATGGCAAAAGTTTCTCCAGCTTTCTTCTATAGAGAAGAAATGCTAAACATAATTAACTGGAGTATTTCAATGTTAGATGATGAGGCTTTCCATTCTTGTTTACCTTCTAACAGAGAATAGTGTAGATATTCATTTATAGATAATATTCCAGTGCATATCGCTAGCTGAAAGTTAAATAGAAAATATTCAAATCTGTTTGAAATTCAAACTTATATTTATTCACAGTAGGCATTCCTGAAATAGCTTTAATGTTTGGGAGGGTAATTGGAATATTTTCATTTACAGATGTATTTAATAATCTTCATTCCATCACACATTCTTGAAACATAAATGAAGACACTTAAAAACATGAAAATGACATTTATTTATAAACCAGTAATTGAAATGCTAGCTGAAATGCTATGTACTGATTATATAAAAGAAAAGTCTTAAGTTAATATTTAGTACATGGAATTTTTTTTACCCAAATTAGAATCTCTAGTCCATGGGCACGGTAATGAATGTACTAAATCATCCTGCTATGAAGCAAGCAATGAGGTTTTATTGTTGTTATTTGCTTAGTAATATCAACTTGCTTTCAAAGAAAACTAAATATACAGACATCTACATGCCTATATAAAACACCCAATGGTACAACTGTTTATGCAATTAGAGATACTGCTACATGTATATTTGCCAGTTTATTTTTTTTAAAAAAATCTCTAATAACTATATTTAATTATTATACTTTGTTTGTTTTAAATGATATATATATACTCTAATAATTTTAATAACCTCATAAATAAATCGTAACTACTAAATAGTTCTGATTATCATAACAATTCGCAAATCAAACTTAGTTATTTTAACAAACTTATGCATAGTACCTACTTTCTAATACCAATGCTAATTTATTGGTTAGATACAAAATAGTCACTTTTATATAACAACCATATGTACTTGACCTTTTAAAGGCCATTGTTTTTTTAAATTGGTTGCTTTCAATTTTTTTTTTTTACAGATTTAATGTAAACTAAAAGATTTTTATTTTGTATAAATGTTGAGATCTTTCTTCCATAGATTCATTTTCTCAATAACTTTTTCTTTTTCAATCTGATTCTTTTCATTTTTCTGAATCACTTTAAGATACATTATCTCTCCAGTGTTTAATTCTTTCTCTGGCTAAATATCTTCATTCTATTAGTGTTTCATTATTATTCTGATTATTATCCATTTTTGATAAAACATTTAATTATATGTTGTTGTTTTTTTTATTTTAATTTACACTTATAATTTTTCAAATCTGGAGAGTTGAAAAAACTTGTAATTTAAGATTTATCGAGAATATATTTTTGTTGTAAATGATAGATTCATATTACAGTATGTATTTGAAATTTTCAGAGTATAAAAATTTATAAATTTAATTTTTGTACATTTTTTTTTCATATGTATATCCTGTTATATATGTAGTGATTTAAATACTATAACTATTCAGTTCTGTACTATAGTTAAAAGCACTTACTGATTTTTTTTAGAGAGCTTTTTCTTCAAAAAGTTTTATTCCATATGACTTGTAAAATGCCATATGCTTTGAATAAAATGTTCTAATCAAATTAAGCCTCTTAAATATAAAGAATGAATTAGTTCCTTTGCATAAAATGTTTTGTTATTGTTTATTAATGGTGGAACAATAATTATTTATTTTCTTGAAAAATATACTCTCTAACAAAGAAATGTTGATATAAGATTATCTTTTTAATATTGTATAGTGAATATAATCAATCGCTAACATTTGAAAAAGGTGTAACTAACAATGATTTTTTTGTTGTTGTTCACTTTATATAAGAATGCCAGAATTATAGAAAAATAGCTGTCTTTTGTCTATTTGATAAATTAGCATTTATATGAGGAGAGGGATATTATTTGCAAATTTCTAAAAATAACTTTCTGAGTGAAATATTTATATGATAACATATCTGAACTTAATTGCTGCAGTAAATAAGATTTTTTATCAGCGCTATTTATTTAAAAATAAATAAATAGAGCTATTTATTTACAGGTCTATTAAAATTTATATTTTGATTATTATTTGAAGCTATGTGCTAGCTTAATTAAAAAGTTGTAAAAATCATTGCTAATTGAAGGTTTTATTTTTTTTCAAATGTTTATAATGATTTTTCCACTTTATATAAAAACATGATAGTTATATAAAAGTGGTGTACTAAACTGGATATCTTATATCTAACTGATAAATTAGCATTGATATAAGGGAGTTGGCATTATTTACAAGTTTGTTAATAAAATACTTCTCTGAATTGGTATCATGGTAGCATATTCAGACTTAGTTGTTCCATGAATAAGATTATATATGTGGACTTACTATATTAGTTGTATTTCTGGTGTTACTAACAAATATACCAAACTATAGAGATTATGATCATATATTCTTGATAAGTTTTCATATTTGTCATTGCTTTCTGTCTTGGAACATAATTTATTTTTGCATTCCTATTTCAGGATTTGTTCCAAGTATAAACTAGAATTTGTAAAATCAAAAAGTTTGGCTTATTGACTTTCCATATGGTTTCCATTGATTGACCATGCCCTTACTCCTAAAGCTTTTTAATCCCCCAACATATGTAAATGCACCTTCATGTCAAATTATCATTAAATAGTTCCAATTTCTTCCTCATGGTATATTGAAATAAACAATGAGATGAACCCATATATTTTCTAATCATTAATTTTATAAAATAAGATCTTTGTATTATTGATGTTCTGTTTTAAATTGCAAGGATTGAAATAATATTATTCTCTAGTTACAATTTTGTAGAATTTTGATTTTAATAAGTATTTATTTTATGGATATACATATCAAGGCACACATACAATTCTAAGATTGCTTTGAATTTCTTTTATATGTATTCTGAATTTTCTGCTAAAAGAGTATTAATGACTCAACATAAAGATAAGGAAATTGTAATTATTCTTTGTTTATTGATATAATTTTTATCATCATTTTTCAATCTCTTAATACCAGTTTCACATGATTTAGTCAAATATATAATCTCTAAATTGTAATTATATGTATAGTCGATCATTTAGAATTAATTTTGTTAATTATCTCTAAAAAAATTCAAACTTTTTTTAAACTTATCAAATGCATTCAGTTGTTAGTAATAGCACACAGCTTAATGTATAACACAATATTTCAATTATTCTCTCTCTTCAGATGTTTCTGATCTGACACCGATAGTATACTATAATGGGCATCGAACCTGTGATATTTAGATTCTTGAATACTGAATTAACCAACTAAGCTTTTCAAACCAATAATACTTAAAAAGAAGAAAGGACAATAATATTATTTGAAACATTACATTGAGTATTATCCTGTGTGCTATTACTAACAATTGAATGTATTTGAAAAGTTTAAAGTCTGATTTTTTTTAAAGATATATAATAGTTCTAAATCACTTTTTTTTTTAAAATTAAGATTAAATTCGCCTTCTTAGTATATTACAATATATGAACAAGACAATAACATATGACTTTCTCACTTTATTTATATACACTTCACCCTACCTCACTCATCCAGTGGGCATTGATTACTCAAGCTTACAGTAGATGTCTCTGGAATAGAGTGAAAAGGAAATAAAATATTTATATTTTGCTGAATTATGTAAGTAGAGGGATTTGAATTTAGGATCTTTCAGTCTATATTCATCCTTCACTTCATCTCAAGCAATTGATACACATGGCCACATACACGTGAGAAAGATAAATGATTCCCAATATACATATTTCATGCAGAACCAGTATTCATCAGTTGGGTCAGATCATAATCTCCCACATATATACAATCAGTGCTCGGTTTATATTAAGATATCAATTCCTTAAACTTTAATGGACAGGCTTCAAACTTCTCACCCTTCCAACTATTCGACCATCCATTTCATTGAAAAATTGATGATGGAGGATAAATACATACTGAAAAATTCTAAGTTCAAATCCCTCTACTTACATATATAAGAAACATTCTGTATACTGAATGTATAAGCAAATTTTACTGAATTAAGCCTCCATTAATTATAATTTTCAGAAAATATATCTATATTAAAAGAGAACTTGGCTAAACGTTGAATGTTAGAGTATGTTTATCAAATAAGTTTTAACATTTTTTATTATATTTATCTAAAGAAAATTTAAAACTAAAAAATACACCATGTTTTAACAAATAATTAAACTTCAGTAACTTAGAGAATTTTGGGGCTAAATAGCCCAATACCTCAAGAGAAGCTTGACATATGATTGCATAAGTTTTTCCCCATATCTAAAGATTAGCATAAGATTATTCAAAGATTTATGTTTCAGATTTGTGTTTTTATTTTGATATCATTGTCAATCATTATTCCATTGCAGAATGAAGTTCTCCAAGTTCAAACCATTTCCGATCTCTAGCCTCTTCCACACACTTCATTTCATCCATCTATCTCATATGTGGTCTCTTTCTGGGTCTTTTATAATCTCTTGAAATACAGTTTAAGATTTCAATTATCCACCCATTATCATCTCTTCTCACAAAGTGTCTAGCTCAAATCTACTTCACTCTCTTAATTCCTTCAACCATGCCAGTAACACCTGTTTGTTCTCTTACCTGTGTATTTCATTTTCAATCTTTTCTTGTTACTCCTAACATGCATCTCTCCATATTTCTTTGAGTGATCTGAAGTCTTTGTATTGCTCTTATGTTTTATTTCCAAATCTCCGAACCACAAGTAAGAGCTGGTAAAACACATTTATTAAGAACCCTTTTCAAACACATAGTCATATTTTCTTTTAATATTAAGTTATTTTTACCAAAAGCACTTCAACTAAGTTTAATTCTATGATTAAATTTCTTCAATTATGTTTCCATCTGTAGTAATAATCTGATCAATGCATTTGTACTTGTTAACTTCTAATTCATCATTACCAATTTTTATTTTCATCTTTTGAGAAAATCCATTGAATGTTACTTTAGTCTTTTTAACATTTACCTTTATTCCTATTTTCATCTGATAACTCTTGCAACATTTCACGATGCTCAAACGTTATTGGCAAGAAGAACTACATCATGTGCAAAATCTAAATGACTTAATTAATCTCCATTTTTATTCCTTGAGTTCCCATTTTAATTCACAAAATACTTTTTGTGGCACTGCTGTAAAAAGTTTTGGAGATATGTATTCATTCTGTCGTACACCCATCTTAATTTTGTTATCAAGGTACAATAAATGCATATATGCACAATATGTATATATATCAAATAAGCAAAGCTTAATGTATGCAAAATTCTAATGGAAGGTAATACACTTCCACATAAGCTATGAATAAATAATGCTCTTATATATCAGCAAATGATGATAAGAGTATTATTAATATTTTATGGAGGAGTGTATTACTTTTGTCTGAACAATATATATATATATTAAGAACCTGTAGACGTATAGCACCTCAGCTTATTCTCACAATCTGGTTTTGAATTTTAGGCTGGTTAATGTTTTTTTCAGGTTCTAATTACATTTAGGATCCCCTTCCACCATTTAATCAACCCACATTTGACAATCTGTTATTCGTCAGTAAATAGGTATCTAATCATTTTTAACTAGAATGTAAAACAAAGGATGGAAAAAAACACTCAAACTTTTAGCCTTGGAGTTAGCATGTTTTGTAATTCATTTCCTGCCTTGTACCTCTATGAGGGACTGAGAGGCCTTTATTCTATAGTGGACTATTTTAAAGTTATTATATATATGACTGCAGTAGTATTAGAATTTATATATATTCATCCATTTTATGTTAAGTTTTAAAGTTTGCCTTAAAGATATTTGGCGACCCAAACCAGTACTCACTTTAGGGCTGCATTTTTAACATTAATGAGGTTTAGATATTTGTTTATGGATGTTTAAATATATACAATTACATTGAATAACATGAGACTTTTTGGTAAATGACTATTATTGTGAATTAAATGTTTTGTCTGTGTGTAAGATTTTAAAGCCGTACAAAGTATATATCTATTCGGTATTATGTGTTCAGAGATACTGCATTAAATTCACTCATTCAAGCATATTCACACATGTGACATGCACGCACACATTTAGTAATTTTATGAATTAAAATATAGTTTTGCATTATTGTACTGTACTCTTTATTACATATCTCAAATATTTTTATATTTGCAGTATACAAAATGTCTATTTTCATTTGTTTATATTTACTTAGATATTCATTTTTCTTTTTAGTAGGAATAATTTTTTGTGTGTGTGTGAAAAAGACTATATTTTTGCTGGTTTATATTTAATAAGATAAGATTATTTTGAAAAATGTTTTCTAATTAGTTTTAATGTTGTTGTTTTTTTTACCTAATTATAAAATCCTGATAAGTATTGATTAATACAATGTTAGAAAATCCTCATTGTGTAGTGATTGTTTCCAAAGTTCCTTTTATTTTTGTTATTGCAATTAAGGGACCATTTGATTTTTTCAAAGTGTATCTTATATATCGGATATTCTAATGGTTAATTTATAACAAATGGTTGGTGCTGTAGACTACAATATCTGTATATCTAGTTAATACGTTCATGATTTATTCATAATTTAACATAAATAATTTCTCTATTCTTCCAATAAAGGTGACTAGAATGAAGATTAAATAAAATATATAAAGAATATATTTTTATAGTGTATGTATATTTATATAAACAATACGTGAGTGTCTATATTAAAAAAATCACATCAAGTTCTCGAGCTCATTAATTTTATATTCAAATAAGGATATAAGTAAGAAAAGATTTGTTGTTAAAGTAAGTGCACTTCATTTGCAAAATGTTTGCCTTCATTATTATATTTTTTTCTGATTATTTTAATTTTCAGATTGTTCACACCTTCCATTAAGTTTTGGATTTTACTTTCTTTCTGCCATTTTTTTTTTAAAATCACAAACTGATTTTCTAATAAACATCACATGATCACCACTTCTTATGCTTACTTATAACTGTTATTAAAACAGGCAAAACTCACTATACGTATTATATTGCCTGTTTTAATAACAGTTATAAGCAAGCATAAGAAGTGGCGATAGTGTGATGTTTATTAGCTTAAAACCAATCCTGCCTAATAGGATAGTGGTGGCTATGGTTATTAAAGAACCAAAGACACCAAAATGTATAGGTACTGAGTTCAGTCCTATGTGACTAAATAAGCTGATGGGTTTGAATTGAAAATATTAAGGTGTTTTCAATTTAAAACTCATAGTTTTGTAGTTAAGTGGAGATAAAAGGTGGCTGCTGGAGGGTTGCATTAGATCCTAAGATCTAGGTGCGGTGCTCTCAGATCCAAGGCTCCTCACTGACGAAGGCCACAAGCCAGAAACTAGTCTGGGGATATTGGATGAGTAGGCATTAGATGGGGATTTTATGCACCAGCCTTCTGGCATCCATTGATTACTCTAGCTTGCTGTGTGTGGCAATACATATAGTGAGTTTTGCCTGTTTTAATAAACTGATTTTCTCTGATAAATTTTATAAAGGAAATTGTTTTAGCAGCATTTGTGCCTTCTGATTTTAAATTAATTTATTATTGGACTATAATTTCTTTCCAATCTTAAAATTGTGAGTGGAATGGATTTTTTTTTTTAAAAAAAAATGTTATCAAAGACTGTCATCGAATAACTGACAAGTATTTTTATTTTGAGGTTTGAGCCTTTCTAGTGTCTGAGAGGTGATATAATTTACCTTCAAGTATGACATAGTAGATATGGTATCAATAGAATAGTATACTACTTCTAAATTATTGCAAATATTTGATAATATTAAGATTTTATGATTCTTGAGTATGTTAAATGAATATTTGTTCATATATGCTTTTATTTGTTGGAGACTGTAACATATTTTTTTGTGTAAATTTTTTATTTATCTCTACATTTTGCTATATGTGCACATTTAATAACTATGTATTGTTTTTTTTTTATTCCTTTAATATTTTTTTTTAATATGTTTATTTTGAATGTTTGTATCTCAGTTTTTGAAGAAGTTTTTGTTATTGCCATATTTATCCCTTGAATATTTTGCAAGAAGAAAGTTTAATCAAATATTTGTTAAAGAATCTATAATCATGTTGTTATTATTATTACCAGTTATTATATAGTATACTATAAAATATAAAATGTATATTCTTAATGAAAATTATTTTAAACTGCTTATAAATAAATAATGTCATTATGTATATGAAGTTTATATGTGTATAAAGTGAAATTTTGTTAGTTATTATGGTAGAAAACTAAGATAATATTGTCTTCTAGTCACCTTTAAGTATGTATTATTAAATATATGTATTATCTTGTAAATTTTTTGTTATAATAAAATATATATATCCAAAAATCAAATTATATAATGGCAGGTTTGTCATGTCAGTGATTTTTTACCTTTTGGAAGCCTCTAATTTGTAAATTACATTTTTGTAATTATTATTTTGTATTAGTATTAAACAAATGTATTTTTGTGTAAAATAAATTTTTAAGAAGTTAATCTACTTTTTATTAGTTTTATAGTGATTTAGATTGATTTTAGACAAAACTTGAATGTTGTATTTTTAAATATCTTCTAAGGAAAGTAGTAAATTAGAAAATGTATTTTATATATAGTTGTAGAAATCTATTTTCTATATCTATTATGTGATGATGGTTCACGTATTGCCACTTCAATACACATATCTGTGTCTTACAGCAATTTATATCCATATATTTCTTTAGCTCTCAGTAAGAAATCTATAAGAGGAATTAATTTGTGCTTATAGTTAAACAAAAATTAAATACAGCTTAATGCTTTACTAATAATTGTAAATAAAATAGAAATTCATATAACTTTACAATACTAGCCAAAAAATAAAATTTTACTAAAATTATTCCACAACCATAGTTTCATTTATTAACAAATAGATCTTTTCAAGTGAAATTCAACTAAACATATAACATGTATATACCAAACAAAATAGTCTTCCCATCATTTATTTCAAAAAACAACTTCCTTTAACATCAAAGGATATCTTCATGAGATTGATGGTCTCATATTCAAAAAATTTTATCACCTAAGTTTCTTTTATTCTTCTTTTCAATTCACTTTCTTCATAAAAGATAATGTCTGCATTGTCAAATAATATTTTGACCTTAATTTAGTCCACGAATATACAAAGCTGAGTTATGATATCTATTTTTAACTCTACTCATATGAACTTTAACTCTTTCATTAAGACTTAATTTACCCTACCCTATAAAAATGTTATAGACAACTGCAAGGAATCTTATAAACTGCACCAGGAATAGATTTGCAGTCAATTAACTATTTTGAACTATTTAGTAATGAATTTAAATCCAGGCCATTTCCATATTGCCCAATAAAAAATTATTCTCATAAGTCAATTTACTAATTGATGACTTATATAGCAAAGAAACTTTTTACTCATTAAAAATTAAATCTTTATTATTAACAGATTTATAGATAATTTTATTACATATAATATTCCTAATAAATTCATGATTATATCCTAACTATATAATCAGAAGCAAATTGACTCCTCTGAATATAACTTATTTTCAAAATTATTAAGCCTTCTATTTCTATAACAAAAATTCAATAAAGTTTCTTATGAGTAAAAGGTTGAAACTGCCTGACCTTATTGTATTTCTTAAATGTTTTGCTTTAATAAAATGATAACAAAATAAAACATCAACTTTATCAACACTTAAATCCAAAAATTTTAACTTAACATATTCAAATGTACTCCCTTCAATAGTAAATTTAATATTAGGCTCAAAAGCATTCAATCTATCAAAAAAATCCTTCAATTTATCTTCCTGTATAACAAACAACCATCAACATACCTAACAAATAATTTCAAAAGAACAGAAAAAGTATTAACACTACTCTAAAAAAAAATCAATATAGACAGAAGATATTAAAGGAGAAATAACCAATAAACCATCACTCTTTAATTTTATAAAACACATCATTACACAAAATACATAGAATTCTCTAATATCAATAGCAAATCATGAATAAACCTATCTTATGTGCAGAAAAATATTCAAATTTTTTTAAAACCTTAAGAAACACATTAATGCTTTTTATTCTATCAACTGGTGGATATATATTTTCAATATCTAAACTATACTTATGTTGCTACAAAGTATCAGGGCATAGGAAAGATACTTTTAATTTATAATTCATGATCAAGCCATGGATGTGCCACCATCACTTTTTCTCAATGGAGTAATATCTAGATTGTATCCTCTTTTCATCAGATTCCTGTTTTATATAAATCTGTTCCTCTGGATTTAAATTCAGTTAATCAAGAGATGAAATTTTTCATGACTGATTTTGGCATTACTTTATATATTTTAACTAATTCATTGTCATTTAGAAATATTTCAGAAATAGTTCTACCATTATCTGCAAATATGTATACACATATCCAAGATAGATGGTGTAATGGGAAGAAAAACAAACTATTAATTTTTAATTTAACAAGGAAAACCTATTTAATGAAGTTAAGAATATGAATATATACAAATAAGTAAATCTAAAAATTTATCCTTTTGACATATATATCTCGTTACTATATGAATTTATATAATTGGATTGACATATGAACTAATATAGAATCTACTATTAAAAAAATATATTTATTTTATTTTGTTTGTTGTATCGTTATTTATACCCTTAACTGAAATGCTCTACCAAATATATATTGATTTCTGGTAATAATTTAAATCCATAGTGACGTGCTCGCTTTTAAATATTGAGAGAGGGAAAAAAGATATAAAATAAATGCCATTTTAAATTATTGCAGAAATCATTTAAACAAAAAGAAAAGTATTAATATATATATTTTTAAGTAAATGTTATCAGCAATCAATTACTAAATGAATAAAAATTAAAAGTTAAAAATATTTTAATATAAAAATTATTTTTATCAAAAAATAATTTATTATGGCCTCTTAAGGTACATTAATGATTTTAGATTCTACATTAAATAATATATTGAAATTTCTCATCTTAGTTTGGGCTTTAAGTATTATGCATACCACAATTTTTATGCACTTTTACAGTGACATTTTAATCTTGCTTCATTCTCTTTCTTGTTCTCTAGATTTAGTTGTTCAATTACAATTTACTTTTAAAATTTAGATGTTTGTTTTCTAACTTGTTTCCATACATCACTTCGGAAAAGAATACATTCTCGACCACTTCAGAGTCGTCTTAGTCATACTGTAGGTTCTTACATTATAGTTATGTAGTTGTGGATATATACATATAGCTGCGACTCATAAATGAGTATTGTCATTCCACCTCTAAAGAAGGAAAGAAAAATGCTTCAAAAATAAGTTTTGCAATGACTATACAAACCCATCTCTGAATCGTAAATACACGCACATATAGACTGCTGGTCCATTATTTTGTTTGTCATTTTGCTATGCCGACTTAATTTATTCGGTAGAAAACTTCTGAAATATATCAACATCATGGCTAATTGTTTTTCAATCTACTTTTTTTTTTTACACATCTTCTCAATGGAAAGAATATACTTTAAAATGCATTTGAAATAAATAATTTTTGTAATATAAACAGGGTTTACTTTTACTTCACCATGAAAACTTTTTTAAATAGGCTTGCATTTTTACTTTGTTTTACATGTCCAATTCAATGAAGATGTAATTCTATAAGAGTGGGCTCTATGGTATCACATCCAATGATTGGTTTTATGATCGTCATATTTGTCAAAGCATCCTTAAATGAAACTTTTTTAATGTCTATATCATATTAGTACAGTGTCCATGGCACTTCCATACAATATATTAGATAAAATAACAGCTGTATAGAGCTGACTTGCAATAGTTGTTTCCTTGCGATACAATACTCTACTTTTTAACTTGTTAAAAGAAGTAACAACATATTGGAAACTTGGATCTCAACATCTATGTCCACATTTCTATGAATAAAACTTAAATTGATAAAAAATCAAGTCATATGACCTAATTTTAATAAAGCTCCTATTTACAAATGTTATATATAGAGTAAGTTAAAAACAAACTCTTATGAAGCTTCAAAAATACCCTCAACCTCAGACCGCGGTTTCTGCCTCTAGCGTCATCAGTGAGGTGCTAGGGAATAAAAATACTAGAACTAATCCAGCATTTTATCAATGCCTAACTATTGAGAAGAAAATCTGAAACTTTTAAATGTCTGAAAGTTTCAGATTTTCTTCTCAATAGTTAGGCATTGATAAAATGCTGGATTAGTTCTAGTATTTTTATTCCCTAGCACCTCACTGATGACGCTAGAGGCAGAAACCGCGGTCTGAGGTTGAGGGTATTTTTGAAGCTTCATAAGAATAAAACTTCTAAGATATTTAAAGGGACTCTAACTCAGACTTTTACACGACCCTCAACTCTCCATGATATCTCATATTTCTGACCCACCTGATCACACATATGTTGAAAAGATAAATGATCACCAATATATGTATTTCATGTTAAACCTGCAATCATCAGTTGGTCCAGATTACTATCTCCACACATATACAATCAGTGCTCAGATTTATATTAAGATAGCTAATCTTCATACTTTAATGGACAGGCTTCAACACTTCAGCCATCCATTTCATTGAAAATCTGATGATGGATTGTTCAAAGCCCACATTAGTGCCAAGATTGTCATCTTATCCATTTTGACGTTTAGTCATTCTGACTGCATGTACTGAAGAAAAATCCATTTCCATACATATGCAAGGGATGGGCAGACCTTTAATGCACTATGTTTTAATAAGCAATTTAATACCCTGTGCAGGCTTATACACACCTGCACATATATAATGTAATATATAAACGATTCAAACTCAGACTTTCACACTCTCCATGCCATCTCATTGCTGACCCACCTGATCATTCACACGTTGAAAAGACATATTTCTTGCTAAACCAGCAATTATCAGTTGGTCCAGATTACTATCTCCACACACATATACAATCAGTGCTCAGCTTTATATTAAGATAGCCAATCTTCATACTTTAATGGAGAGGCTTCAAACTACTCCAACTCCTAACTCTTCAGCCATCCATTTCATTGAAAATCTGTTGATGGTATTCCATCATGAGTTGGAGTAGTTTGATGCCTGTCTATTAAAGTATGAAGATTGGCTATCTTAATACAAAGCTGAGCACTGATTGTATATATGTGTAGAGATAGTAATCTGGACCAACTAATGATTGCTGGTTTAGCATGAAATATGTATATTGGTGATTATTTATCTTTTCAACATGTGTGTGATCAGTTAGGTCTGCAATATGAGATGGCATGGAGAGTTGGGGGTTGTGTGAAAGTCTGCATTCGAATCCCTTATACATTACATTATATATGTGCAGGTGTGTATAAGCCTGTACAGTGTATTAAATTCAAGATATTTAAACTGATTTACATTCTCAAGTTAATAATCACCAATTTAAAAGTTGTTAAAGATTTTTGTTCCATCATTGTCTGATAAAGAACTTTAATTTTTCAAGTATAAACTAAAAATTTTAAATGTTTCATTCAAAACATTTGTTATATTCTATGAATCATACTTAGAACTGATAAAAAGAGCATGCTATAAATCCAGAATCCAAGGTGAAGTTTTTGTTTTTACTTTAATCAATTCAAATTAAATATTCCACCATCAAACATTGCATTTTGATTCCTATATCATTTTCTTTACCATAACTTTGATTTTCTCTAATTGCTCTTTTATTTTTTCAATTTGGTTATTAATTCTTTTTTTTTTTTTTAACCTTTAAAGATTTTCTGGATAATATTATCTTTGATGATATAGCTTAAGTTTATATTTATTAATATATTCATTTTGTCTCAAAATAATTGGTCTTATTTTTATCTCGGGTTGTTTTGTATAAAAGCTCATAACATTTTAATTTATCAGTGGGACCCTTATGAAACTACCTTGGATATCTGATATACTAACTGATTCACAGGATATTCCTCAGGCTTGATAACATTCCACACAATTTGGAAGCATTTTTATAATTAATAATGTCTACTCATTTTTGGTGCAACAGAAGGTCAAGCTGGGGAATAGGAAAGGTACCAGCTTTAATTTATAATTCATTAACAAGCCATGGAAATACCATAATGTAGTATTCAATGGAATGGTAACTCTGTAGATCTTCCCTCCCCCTTTGTCATATTTCCATTTGTCAGTCTACACTTATGGATTTGAATTTGGCACACAATACTACTGTCACAACTGATTTTTTGGCATTAGATTATGCTTCAATCACGCCATCTATAACCATTTTATGAACTATTTAATCCTATATGTGTTGATGATATAACGGCATGAACAATAAAAATTACTACCTTTTGCACATTAAAAAAAACTAATGAAATTAATTAAAATGAGCCAAGTTAGATATTACAATTTATTCATTAACATACACAAATTTAAATATATCTTAGGTTACTGCATGCATGTATGTTATCGTATCGGCATAACGATCTAATACTGGACTGAAATTATCAGGTCTATTGAAAAAAATTAACCAGTTTTATTTATACTTAAATTACAGCCATTTTATTTGTTTAAATTTTGATTCATAGCATTAAATGAAACATCACTGAATGTATAAATAGATTACTATTTTGATTAACATGCACCTTTACATATTTTTTGATAAGTTAAATCTGCAGTCACATTTTCTTATTATTTAAATCTTAAAATAAATTATCACAGAAGTCATTTGAAGAAAAATATTAATATTTTCTTTTAATAAAAAAAAATGTAAATGACGATTTCTAAAGGAAAAAGAGTAATATTAAAACAATATTTTCAAAGTATAAATCATTCTTTACAAAAAAAAAAAAAAACATTTTCTTTCCAATATTATGCATTATGATATAGATTATATACCAACTAAACTACATTTGAGACTTTATGTTGATATTTTAGATCTAGTGTCTGATTATTCTAGCTCTCCACTGACGTCAGCCATAAGCTTGAAACCAATTGGTCGGGAGATAAGTGTTCTGGATAGAGATTTTAAATGTTTTCCTATAATGTTTGAGCTATTGGTATGCTCTCTGTATTGTAATACATTAATGAAATTTCTCTCACCTTAATTCCTCTCAAGCTTAATTTAATTTAATTATGCACTTTTTTTATTGGTACACTTACATTTTATTTTTACAATTTAAATAGAGATTTAGCTTAGTTTCTAGTTAGATCGTAAGCCATTCAGATCTTTTAAGGATCTTCATAAATATGTGGTAGATTTTTACATCTTACAGAGGCTGACTGCTATATGCTTTGATTGGTTGCAGAAATACACAAAGGAATATTTAAACCTGCAATTCTGAAATAGCTGGATCATTACATATATAAGCCAAGCGATTTAAGATTTCTACTTTTAAAAGATCTCGACTTATAATAATGGTGAATAGTATCTGCATAACTTGTTTACCTTTTCTATAAACAAACTTAGTTTTTCAAAAACAAAACATTTATTCTACTTTGTATTTTTATATTGGACTATTTTCATTATCTAATATGTGTTATTAGCATCTCTATAGCCATTTTTACATCATTGTCATTTAATATTTCACATACCGGTATATACATAATGTAGGTAAGATTCCAATTACTATATATTACCATCTGCTGACCAAGTTTATTATTTTATTATTTATAGGACTATAATACTATAATGGTAGCTTCAGTTTCTAAAAGAGATAGTGACAATATTCATTGGATTATTTGAAATTTGGTTTTATTCCTTTGGTATAAATGGAATGATACCTATGTGTCTTCTCTGTGAGAAAACTTACAAGTGATGTAATGAAACCACGTAAAATGAATGATCATCTTGAAAAAGTTCGTTCTGATAAAAAGGATAAAGATCTTTAATTTTTTTAGAAATTTTTGCAACTCAACCAAATATAAAAAGTTTTATGGAGTCGTCTGCTATAGTTGTAACTGAAGGAGGATTAATAGCGTCATACAAGATTTCATTCAATATAACAAAAAAGGGAAACCCATACACAATTGCAGATGTAATTATACCTGGAATTAAATATGTAATGAAAAAAGTCTCAAAGTATTTACCATTAAGTGCAAATTTTGTAAAATGCGGTATTGACAAAATGGCTGAAGATATAGAACATATAGTAGTTTCAGAGCTCAAAAATTGAGTCTGTTTTTGTGTTTCTTATCTTCTTATGGCTTGCATAAGATATTTTAGTCAAATTAAATGTCAAATCATTGATGAATTTTTATTTGCTAAATATCTTGAAAATGATGGAAAAGATGCGACAATATTAGGGTATTTGAATAAATATAACATTCCATTTAACAATATAATAGCAGTAGCTACAAATGGCTTATCTGCTATGGTCGGCCATTACTGAGGTCTTACAACTTTTTTTAAAGAAAAACTTCTGATATACCTACTACTCACTGTGTTTTGCATAGAACCCACCTAGTGGCAAAATATCTCGGTGCAGATTTGCATAAAGCTTTACAGTTTTGTATTAAATCTATTAATCAAATTAGTGTCCAGCCTCTTAAATTGAAACCGTTTTCCAAATTTTGTGAGAAAAATGATGAATTATCAAACAAGTTATTTTTACATACTGAAGTCAGATGTTGTCTAGAGGTGCATGTTTATAAAGGCTTGTTGAGTTATTTGATTCTATGATAGAATTTCTTACCGAAATAAATTCTGTTCCGAGTTATAAACTGCAAAAACATAACCACATTTTTTTACTTAGCTGACATATTTGCAAAATTCAATGATGTTCAAATAAAGCTCTATGGTAAAGATGACACAATTATTCAAGTTTGAACAATTCTTTTAGGTTTTCAAGTCAAATTAAATTTGCTTAAATCTTCATTGTTACGTAAAGATTTTCAGTATTTTACAAATGTATGGCAATTGCAAATAAAAGATGAAGACTTGGAAATATATACAAACCATTTTAAAAAAATGAATGATGATTTTAAATTGCGCTTTGCAGATATAGAAAATATTGATATCCCAGAATGGATTACTATACCATTTTCCGCTTAACTTGAAAACATTGACATCAAGTCACAAAATGAACTTATTGTACTATTAGCTGATCTTGAAGCAAAGACACTTTTTAAAAAATTAACTTTGAGCAATTTTTGGATGAATATAAATGTAACGCAAAAATATACAAAACTTTGTGATGTGCCATATCCTTTTTGCTGACATTTTCAAGTTCGTACATGACCGAAGCTGTTTTCAGTCATGTTAATTCCAACTTACCCAAACAGAAATAAGTTGAATGTGGAATTCTGAGGCGATTTAAGACTAAAGCTCACTAATTTTGAACTGAATATTGCTAATCTTGCTAAGAATCATCAAGCCCATCTGTCTTACTGATTGTCAATCAGAAAACTTATTAAAATGATTATTATAAAATTGTTATTACATATATTAATAAATATAAAATTGCAAAATAAATGCATAAAAATAATAAAAGCTTTTAAACCAATAAAAATAAATTTTGTGGAGGTCAATAAGAGGTTTCAGGGATTTTTAGAGGATCGATAATCAAAAAATTTGATAACCCCTGGTCTAAGAAATCTTGTAACTTATTTTTTTACCCTCTTAATTACTGACTTTTGGAACAACATACGTATGTATTCATGAAGAAAATATTTTATTAAGACTTACAAATAATTTTAATTAAAAAAATAATGAAAAATGAAAATTTTTAATTTTATATGATATTAACACAGAAGCAAAACTCCATGCAGTAATGCCACTCAGTGCAAGCCAGAGTAATCAATGGATACAAGAAGGTTTGTGCATAAAATTCCTATCTAATGCCTACTCATCTAATATCTCCAGACTAGTTTCTAACTTGTGGCTTTCATCAATGAGGAGCCTTGGATCTGAGAGCACTGCACTACTGCAAACCTCCAGCAGCTGAAATTGAAAACAATAATATTTTCAATCAGCTCATTAGCTTATTTAGTCATATAGGTCTGAACTCAGTTCAGTACCCATACATTTTGATGTTTTTCATTCTTTAATAACCAAAGAGGTAAAAGATGGCTAGGTGCAATGCTTTCAGATCCAAGGCTCCTCACTATGAAAATCACAAGCTAAAATCTAATCTGGGGATATTGGATGAGTAGGCACTAGATATGCATTCTACTGATTACTCTGACTTGCACTGAGTGGCACTACTGTATGGAAAGTTTTGCCTTTGTTTTAACAGTTTGAGCAAGCATAAAAAATGGTGATCATGTGATGTTTAGTGGTTTATATGATATTCAGTATACTTTTTTGGTACTTTTAGAAATATAAAATTGTATATATTTTTTTTCCATTTGCTAATTTTCAGAATTATATAAAACTAAAAAATAGAAAATATAAATAAATAAAAATATCACTAAAAAGTAAAAAAAATTTTTTTTTCAGCTTTTATAAGTGAAAATGTGGGATGATTGTATTTACAAATTTTATCAAAACCAATCTATTTGTCAGATCATATGGAACTAATGCCCATCTACTTGTCCCCACACCAAGTGGGTGTTAGTTGCATGTGATCTTCCAAATAGGCTGACATTAATATAATTTCTAAATATAATTCTCACACTTTCACTTATAAAAACTGAATAATTTGTTTTTTACTTTATAGTGCATTTTATATGAATGAAAGCTTTCTTTAATTTTTTTTTTCTTTTGTGATAATGCTGTGTATTATACACCATTGGTTCATTTTAAATAATTTAAGAAAAATTTAAATAAGTGTATAAAAATGTTGATTATTATTATTTAGATAATGATTTTGTCATTACAAAAAACTTAAATTCTAATACAGATTTGTTTTGTAAACTTCATTATAGAAAATCATTATGCAACACTGAACTCATTTTGTACAAAAGGTGCCACTTTCTAAGTTAAAAGATTTCAAAATGGATAATGATTTACAATTTATCCAAACCACTTCTAACACTTTTTAGCAAAACTTTATTTGTACATATATACACACACCTTGCGTTTCAACTGTCTTGCAGTCATCTTCAGAGCCAGTTCACTTTAATCTTTTAAAAAAATGTTATTTTAGGAGATTAAAGTGAACTGAAGAAGTCTGCAGGACAATCAAAATATAAAGTATATGTACAAATAAAGAGTTTTTCTAAAAAGTGTTCGAAGTGGTTTGGATAAATTGTATTTATAGGATATTACAGCAAAATAAAGAAAAATGCGATTTTGGCAATATTTATGGATAATTATTTGTTATCAGTCAAATGGTTTTGGAAATAGAAACCAAACAAACTATCCTTGGGACCTGGTAGTATTGTGTTGCTCTAAAAATGAATAAAAATATACAGTTCTGGGGATATTAGAAGTGTGTTAATGGCCAAACAGAACTACCAGCACTTGTTTATTTTGACAGTTATCAACAAATTTTTATTAAATATGTACATTTAATGAATAATGGGAGAACAATTAAAAATAAGTCATATGTGAATCATATTTTAATAAATACAAATAATACATTGGAATGCTCAAAACATCCATGATTTCAAACACCAATTTTTCAAAACATTAATGTATGAAATTTTAGATTGCTGAAAACCAATTACGCATTATTAAAAATATAGAGTGAAGTTGTTTCCATCATAAAAGACTGAAGCAATGATTATGGGGAAAAATACATGATTATTCTTATCATAATTTTATTTACACTGGATTTAGGAGTGGATTAACATTTCCTTAATCATTATTAGCAGCAGCACCCATTTACACATGGGTGTGGCCATTTCAACTCCAAGAAAAAAAAGTAAAATAATAAACTAAAGATGCATTATCTTTTATGGCTTTGTAAACCAACCCATACAAATCAATCCTTGAAACATAAGTATGTACTTATAAAAACATGCTCATTTTTTGTATATATTGCAGTAGATTGTACTTTCTGAAAGACTAGACAAATTTGTATAATTGCAACTGTCCATTATATTTCATTTTTAGTCATATTTATCCAAAGAAAGCAAACAATATTGAGTTTCTTTAAAACATCTTTGAAAAATATAGTCTATTAAAACCATACCAATATTTAAGAATTCATTATAAAATAGTTTTAAGAAGATTTGTACATTTATTTCACGTGTTACCTTCAATGAGGATGTGATTTTACAATATTAGATTCCATAGTATCACATTCAATATGTTTAAAAAGACATTCAGTGATTATGTGATTTTACTACGTATTGTTACAATTTTACAGAACTTTTTAAGTAAATTTTTTCAAGTGCCTGTATTTTAGTTGACAGGAAATCCTAGACAGATTTTTATGCAATAAATTAGTTAAAAAATAAGTGAGAACAAATTATTTGAAAAGATAAATCAAAATGACATTTACTTGTGCGTTTTTTTTTTTTTTAAATACGTGGGGTGGTAGTGGCGGAAGTCAACTATATTCTTTTTATTTTATAACTAGTTTTTGTTTCTCTAATCTAAAATTTGACTTTTATGTCTACTTAATTCATATTTTTATGTTTTAAAGAAATCTTTATATATAAAGTAGAATACAATATGAATACTTATTCTTTGCACACATATAAAAAATAAATATCACCTTTCAATGTGATCCATTTAAACTGTTTTAATATCATTCCTAAGAGAATTTGACCCATGATTATCATGAAATTGATCTTCATGCAATGTTTTAATAGCAATGAAAAATGGGAATAAAAAAATTCCAGAACATATGAAAAATGTAATAAATATAAATGAAAACACCGAAAAGATTAATTGTTATAAATGTTTGTTTCTGATCTGCGCAAGAATTTAGATTTAGCCAATATCTACCAATAATCTCACAATATTATTCATTTTATTTATTTTAAAATTTAAAAAAAAAAACGATTTTATTAAAAAGCAAACAATTTTTACTTGATTGAAAGATGAAATTCAGCTAAAATATAAAATGAATAGTACAAATATTAAAATGGTAAAAGCCTGAAATCCGGGCAAAGCCGCTTGGAGCGTTGATGCTAGACAAAATCAGTGAAATATAACGTTACCGGGCCGCCGCAACTTTTTCTTTTTTATACAACAAAGTTGTTTTTTTTCTTTCTAATATTAATTAAATGAATAATTTTTATTTCATTTAGAACATGATTTCTTTATTATTAAACAAATTTTGATATTCATTTTCGTTACTTTTTGTGGGTTTTTTGGAACCTGATATTTTTCAACAAATTTTGGTAATTGTATTTTTTCTTTTTATCATTTTAAAACTTCGGACCATTTCATGACATCAAAGAAATTTGTTTGAATCCCATCGCCGAAAAAATAGAATACAATTATTTGTGACTTGTTTAGAACTTAATTCTACCTTTCTTTTATTTATTTTTTTTGGCTTGACTAAATGGTTTTTCTTATTATTATTAATTTTACTTTTTTTTAAACACAACTTGTTTTCACTTTGATTTAGATTATGTTTGAATTAGCCTTTTTTTTTTTGGCTACTACAAGAAACAGCTTTTTGAGTGGGGTAGGGGGTGGGGGGGATTCTTACTGTTATTATTAACAAAAAGGCAACCAAAATAGTCAATTATTTTAACAGCGCTGAAAAAAGAGAATCAACTTTGGGACTTGTTTCGAATTTTGATTTCTTTTTGGTTGACGTAATTGTTTTTCTTAATATTAAATCAAAATTTACTTTTGTGTTTTTGCCAATTAAAAAATTGTTTTCAAACACCCACCCCCACACCCTCGGAAAAAGAATTGTAACCAAAAAGTCAAGAATTTAACTTTTTTTCATTTTTTGAAACAACTTTTTCTCACTTTTTACTTTGATTTTTATTTCGTTCGAATTACCTTTTTATATATATATTTTTTTAGCCTTCTACAATAAACTGCTTTTGGGGGTGGAGGTGGGGGGGGTGTTATGTAATTTGTTATTCTTAACAAAAAGTCAACCAAAGTCGTCATTTATTTTATCCCCGCTGCAAAAAATTGAATCCAAATACTTGTCAATTTCTAATGAAATAAAAAACAACAAAAAAGCACACAAACTTTGGACTTTTTACAATTATTTATTCGATTTTATTGCTGTAATAAAAAGTGGACATTACGTGTGACTGACAAAATAAAACACAATCTCACACACTTTCTGTACTCGGCAATTAATCTGAAGAAAAATTTCAAAATTGCACGTTTATCTCAGACCTTTTAATGGTCTCGAATATTTCCCCCCATGCTGAAACGTGACTTAGTGTGTGAGCTTTGTCGAAGCGTGTTCGAACATACACTTTGCCAATTTTTTACATATTAACCTTTTTTTCGGGAAGGGTGGGAACCATATAACAATTATTAATAATTAACAACATTTTTAAAATCGAAATGACATTACTCTATTACGGAGATTTGAAAAAGTCGTACCACCTTGAAATTTAAACACCCTCAAGCGACACGGTAATCAGCTATGAATAGAATGAATACGCGTAAACAGCTTCGAAGCACAAAAGAGGCCATAATATTTTTGTGCAATGTCATGTAAAGTGGCCTAGCTCAATTGGTTAATACAATACATAAATGTTGTATTAGCCTGTAAGGCTGCGGCCACCGTAAACAGCATTTTTATGTATTTTGACACGTAAACAATGCCCCAAGCGGCCGTGCCCGGATTTCAGGCTTTTACCAATAAGAATTTTAATTCTAGTTAAGCTCGATAGAGAGAGACATATCGACAATGAATTTTAAATATATATAGAAGTAAACAGAATATTAGGTGCGAGTTAATATATGATAATAGTAAAGAAAATAGTTTATTGTTTAAGGCTCAAATGGGATCTTTAGCAACAAGAGAATATACATGTAAATGGAAAATATGGGTGATTTAGTCTGTAAATTGTGTAAGGAAGGAATAGAAAATATTAGGCATCTGTAATTGAATATAAATGCTTGAAAACAGAAACAGTGCAAATAATAAAGTTTTGGAAAAATAAATATGAAAAAAGTGATTATACAGAAAGTGGATTCTTGGTTTTTATGCTGGGTTTGGGAAAAGATATGGGTGATTTAGATATAAAGGCCATAGAGTTGACAAAGATTATGTTGTGGAAATGGGATGGAGCAGAATATGGAAAAATGTAGAATGGGGAATGGAATATAAAGTGGCTAACAGGTTTCTCTGGGCATAGTTGCTGAGAGATTTCTGATTTTGTTTAAGGAGAAGTCACAGCGCATCACATCACATCTGCAAATTGTGTAATGAAGACATAGAAAATATTAGACATTTGTTAATTGAATGTAAATGCTTGAAAGCAGAAAGGTACAAATAATGAAGTTATGGAAGACTAAATATAAACAAAGTGATTATACAGAAAGTGGGTTATTGATTTTTGTCATGTGTTTGGGAAAAGATAAATGGGGATTTAGATATGAAGGCCATGGAGTTGACAAAGATTATGTTGTGGAAATAGGATGGAGCAGGATATGGGAAAACTTAGGGTGGGAAATGGAAAGGGAAGATAAAGTGGCTAATAGGTTTCTCTGGGCATAGTCGATGAGAGATTCCTGACTCCGTATAAGAAGTCACAATACATCACATCAAAAAATAAATTGGCTAAAATAGATAATTGTATAGAAAGAATAAAATTAAATAGTATACTAGTGGAGGATATTAATAAAAGTGGAAGAGGTAGGAGTAAAAAATTATGGAAATATATTAAAAGAAGGAATGTAGGGGGGGGGAAGAAATAGTATTACTAGATGCTGAGGAAATAGAGTGTAGCCCTAGAGAAGAATTAGAGATAATCTTAAATAACTATGTAATGGACATAGATGTGAAGATCAGAGTAATAATAAACATGAAAGCATATAGTAATGGAAATATTATGTTTACAGAAAATGAATTGAATGAGGCAGGGAAGAAATTAAAAAGTGAAAAGGCAAGAGGTTTAGATGGATGGGTAGCAGAGATGGTGATTAATTTTGGAAATAGGGCCCAATTAAATCTATTATCATGTTTTAATAAGATGGCCCAGAAGAGAGATTTTCTGGATAGTTGGAGTAAGACTACTATTTAAATGGTAAAGATAATAGAAAGTTAAATAATTATAGACCGATAGTGATAACATCAGTTTTATATAAAGTTTTCTCATATATGGTGGCTGGAATGGATGGAAGAAAATAATATAGTGGGAGAAATGCAAGGAGGTTTTCGATCAGATAGGTATATAAGAGATAGTTTATTTGTTATCACACAATTTATAGATATGAGTAGGAGTACAGGTACACAGTTATATATGATTTTTATAGCTATAGAGAAGGCATATGATAGAGTAAATAGAAATAAATTATGGGTAAGTTTAGTATTTTTGAGAATGAATGAAGCTTTAACGGACTTTATTAAGAGATTTTATAAAAATAACTACCATATATATCAATTAAGAAATACAATTAAAGTTAAAAAATGAGGTGGGACTAAGGCAAGGATGCCCTACGTCAACTAAGTTGTTTTTGTTATATTTGAGAAAAATGTAAAGAGCAATAGAAAGACTAGGAAGAGAGGTAGAGATACCTTTAGTAGATGGCAAGGGAGTACATACATTATGAGATCTTTTATTTGCTGATATCTTTTTGTGCACAGAAAGTAGAAAGAAATGAAAGTTATGCTGAAGATGTGCATGAGGGTGAAATAAAAAGATGGGGATTAAATTTAATGAAGGAAAATTAAAAGTAATGATGATAAATTCTGCAGAAAGAGAAGAAAATAATTTTTATTGCAGAATATAAAGATAAATGTAGTGAATAGGTATAACTATTTGGAAATTGTCTTAAGTAATGAGATAAATTGCTTGGATGAATGGGGAAAAAAATTGACAAATAAAGCAAAGGAAAAAAAGGGACTGGTAAAAGAAATTAACAGTGTTTTCATATAATAAATATGAGGTAGCTAGAGAAGGGAGTGGCACTAGCAAGGTTAACTTACAGTAAGGATGTGTTAAATGTCAGTAAATGGGTGATATATTACTTAGAAAAAGTACAAAGAGAAGTATGAAGACATGCATTAGATGCAGATGTGTGAATGGCAAATGAAGCAATTCAAAGAGAAATAGAATGATCAAATTTTTATATGAGATGCAAAATGAAAATGTTTGGTAGATTGCAATTTATAGTTAATAAAAGAATAGCCAAAATTATTTTTAATTGGAATATTATTAAAGATCAGGCAACAAGATTGGTGAAAAAGGAAAGACTATCTATGTCAGTATACTTATACAAAAGGTGCGATGATTGTATTTGAGAATTGTTGAGGGTTATAGTGGCAAGGAATGGAAAAGAAGAATAAAAAATAGGGAGTTGAAGAGGTGGAGAACTTGTATGGAGAATAAAAAGAGTTTAAATATATATAAAAGTAAACAGAATATTGGGTGTGTGTTAATTTATTAAAATAGCAAGGAAAGTAGTTTACTGTTCAAAACTTGAACATGATTTTGAGCAACAAGGGAATATACACATAAATGGAAAAAAATATGGGTGAGTTTAGTCTGCAAGTTATGTAAGAAAGGAATAGAAAATATTAGCCATCTGTTAATTGAATGTCAATGCATACAAGCAGAAAGGGTGCAAACAATGAAGTTGTGGGAGAATAAATATAAACAAAGTAAATATGGCTTCTTGGTTTTTATGCTGGGTTTTTGAAAAGAAAAGGGAAATTTAGATATAAAGGCCATAGAGTTGGCAGCGATTATGTTGTGGAAATGGGATGGAGCAGGATAGAGCAGAATATAGGAAAAACAGGGTGGGGAATGGAAAGAGAAGGGAAGGTGGATAACGTGTTTCTCTGGGCATACTGGCTGAGAAATTCATGACTCCAATAAATGAAAAGCTACAGTGCATCACATCACACATCACGTAACCAAAAAGGA
Source organism: Epiperipatus broadwayi (assembly GCA_028023455.1). Classification (NCBI taxonomy): domain Eukaryota; kingdom Metazoa; phylum Onychophora; class Udeonychophora; order Euonychophora; family Peripatidae; genus Epiperipatus; species Epiperipatus broadwayi. The sequence continues at coordinate 1,093,568 of JAQFVV010000147.1, forward strand.
ATATTTTTATAACAATTTATTTAGAAAGATAAATAAATAAAATATATTTTATTTAATTTTTGTTTTCAATATATTTTGGAACATTTTATAGGTAACTTCGTAAAGAAAGCATTAAAATGTGATATATGCTTGACCAACTTTCTTTTCTGAGTTATTGAAAAGCAAAAACGAGGACATTTTATTTATCTTTTTTAGATTTAATATTTATTAACGTTTATACCTCGTAAACGATACGTGGAATATTTTAAATGAAACTTATCGTTAACTTACTCTTATAATCAATATTGAAGACTTTCAATTGCTGATGTAGTCACCGGTGGAAACAAAAATATTTATTTCAATTTTCTCTCTGCTAATCATCGATGCTAAAAATAGTTTTTTTTTTTTTTAAGGAAGAAGGCAAATTAAAACATTGTGTTGCTGTAAATATTCCAATACGATGGGTCTCTATTTAGTAAGATAAAAAAAAATCTCATAATATGATATGATGGGATGGAGTCTACCATTTTTTTTCCATGTGCCAAAGCGTTGACCAGGAAGCGAACCCGGGCCGGCTGCTTGGAAGGCAGCTATGCTAACCACAAGGCCACCATACTGAATCTACCATTGTAAAGAAATTAATCAGACTGCTAAAATAATACAAATGAATGGTGTTCTTTTTTTTTTAAGAAGTAATCTTAAATGAGTTTGAGGGTGGTTTTTTTTATCAGAGAGCTCGATTCCATTTGTGCAGATCAATTCAAAGACTTATGTAAAATGAATTTTTAATAGATTTTCTTTATATGATAGGTCTGAGGAAGTAATATCATGGAAATTGACAATTTAGACAGTATACTGATATGTTTACAATATTGAATTCATTGTAGAAGTTCCCAAAATGTTAAACAGTCTGCAATACATTTATATGTATATGGATGTACATACTCTGTACTATGAAGAATATCATGTATAATTATATCACAGGTATATTTTCATTCATGTTCATATAGGGCATTTAATTCTAAATAGCGGCTTAATATACTGCAATACTTCTGCCAATTATCTTTTCTACAGGAGAAGTTTGTGAGCGGTGTATTTTTAATCACTTGGATTTTATTTTTGGCAATTTACTCTTTTTATTAAAGCGTTACGCTTAGCAAGCTCATAAAATGTTTCATGAAATTCAAATCAATACTCAGTCATGATCCAACATATCTGGAAGCAATAAAAACATGATCCTTAAAATCTCCATGAATCTTAATTTAAAATTATATTCCAGGATATGATGACATATTGTTTTGCTTTATTAAAAATGTGAGTTCAATAGATTCTATGAATTATTGAAGTTAAAACATTAGCTGTGTGTATGATATTGCCATCTGGTGTAAGCCATGGTAATCAATAGATGCAGGGGTATTTGTGTGTAAAACCCTTATCTAGTGTCTACTCATCCAATATCACCAAACTATTTTCTATCTTGTATCTTTCATTAGTGAGAGACCTTGGATCTGAGAACACTGCACTTAGATATTAGAATCTAATGCAATCCTCTAGCAGCCATTTACCTTTTTAGTTAACTATAAAGCCATGAATCCAAAACCAAATTGATAAGGTTGTCAATCCAAGATCATTTTCTTTTGTAATCATACAGATTTGAACTCAGTTCGGTATCTGTATATGTTGATGTCTTTAATTCCTTAATAACCATAGTTATTATCTCATGGGTAGGATTGGTATTAAACCATTAAACATCACCTGATCAACATTTCCTATGCATACATTCACTGTTAAAACTAATAAATTTTCCATACAGTAGTGCCAAATAATGCTAACCATCATAATCAATGGATGTAAGAAGATTTGTGCTTAAAATCCCTATCAAGTGTCTACTCATTCAATATTCCCAGACTAGTTTTTAGCTTATGGTTTTTATCTATGACAGCCCTGGGATCTGAGAGAATTGCACCTATAACTTAGGATCTAATGCAAATCTCCAACAGCCACCAATTACCTTATTTAGTTAACTATGAAGCTATGAGTCAAAAATGAACACAGGATTGTTTCCTATCCAAGCTAATTTGCTTGTACAGTCATACAGATCATTATCTATACAATTTAACATCACATGACCACCACCTCTTATGCTTGTGTATAACTTATGCTATATATCTTGGTGCCTATCCAAGCTAATTTGCTTGTACAGCCATACAGATCATTATCTATACAATTTAACATCACATGACCACCACCTCTTATGATTGTGTATAACTTATACTATACATCTTGGTGCCTTTTGTTTTTAGTAACAATAGTACCATCATCCCATGGGCAATAAAAATCACTTGATTACCATTTTTTATGATTTCACATACTTGCACTGGATGGCATTGCTATATGGAGTTTGCTATTGTATTAAAATCTCTGTCTCGTGTCTAAGCTTGATTGTTTATTAGATAGCTGTTTAAAATCTGATTGGCTGTCTCAGTTATAATTGTGCATGTGAAAGGCTAGCATACTTTCAATTTTATTATTGTTTACATACGTTGCTGCTATGAAAATTGCGGTATAGTAAATCTGAGATTTCGTGCCGTAATATATTATATTAATAACACAATGAATGATAATTGTATATGTTTATATATTTAAGCTTTCGGGCTAAGATGCTTAAGTCTGGCTTATATATATAAAAGTTAAGTTTAGAAAAGGTTGATACCAACCTTTTCTATCAAAATCTCTGTCTCGTGTCTAAGCTTGATTGTTTATTAGATAGCTGTTTAAAATCTGATTGGCTGTCTCAGTTATAATTGCAAATGTGAAAGGCTAGCGTAATTTCAATTTATTATCAATTGTTAACAACATGCGATTTAGATAAATATTGTTTACATACGTTGCTGCTATGAAAATTGCGGTATAGTAAATCTGAGATTTCGTGCCGTAATATATTATATTAATAACACAATGAATGATAATTGTATATGTTTATATATTTAAGCTTTGGGGCTAAGATGCTTAAGACTGGCTTATATATATAAAAGTTAAGTTTAGAAAAGATTGGTATCAACCTTTTCTATCAAAATCTCTGTCTCGTGTCTAAGCTTGATTGTTTATTAGATAGCTGTTTAAAATCTGATTGGCTGTCTCAGTTATAATTGTGCATGTGAAAGGCTAGCATACTTTCAATTTATTATTAACAATGGTGATCTTGTGATGGTTGGTGGTTTAATGCCAGTACTGTTGATGATGATATAGTTATTTAAAGAACCAAAAAGATCAAATATATAGATAGTGAACTGGGTTCAGATCTGGAGAGTTGCATTAAATTGTTGGATTTAGGTGCAATGCTGTTAGATCCAAGTCTCTCACTGATGAAAGCCAGAAGCTAGAAACTAGTTTGGTGATATTGGATTAATAGGCACTATATAAGGATTATATAATGATTTTATGCACAAATCTCCCTGCATCCATTGATTATAAAGGCTTACACTTGGTGGCATTACTGTATGAAGAGTTGCTTTGTAATAACAGTTTGTATAAGCATAGGAAATGCTGATTGTGTTACAATAATTATTGGAGTTTATAAATTAAAAACATTTTACTTATATTTAGTTTCATTGAAATCTAACAATTGGTGGATTATCTTTTTACAGTCTAAATTTAATTCTGTCAAAATATACAGAATATTTATTCATTTATAAAATTAAATTATTTCCTTTCTAAATCTTGTTTTCATGTAATTATTTGCTTAGCATATAGCAATGACACTCTGTCTTACCTCTTTTCAATATTAATCTTCTTAGTATCATCCTGTAATCTAATAACTGCTGATGCATTTTGATAAAGATTCTTAAGAATATGATAATATCTCATTCTATAATTTGATGATCCAAAGCTTTAATTCTGTGGAAATTCTTAAAGTGTTTTTCATAATCTATAAATTCCAAGCATAACAGCTACTCATATTAATTAGTTCTTCTATAACTTCTCTCACTTTAAGCTACAACAATTTTAAAATCATTTGTTCTTTTAATAGGTTAAAATCCAAAGTTTGCTATAAATGAGTTGTAATTATGTTGGCAAAACTGATAAAAGAATGTAAATAATATTTTAATTTGCGAAGCGCTGATAGTTGAAAACCGAAATAAATTGAGATACTGCTAAATCTCTAGTGCCCGTTACAATATATAACTGACAGCCAATCAGATGTCAAGGATATCCATGTAAAATGACCTTAAACCTGTTATGTGTTTAGGTTTGATGTCATTTTAGACAGCTATCCTTGACATCTGATTGGCTGTCAGTTATGATAAAAGAATGATAAATCTATAACTTCTAAAATCTTATTATCTTTCTTAAATATTGACATTGATACTGCATCCTTCCAATCATCTAATATATCTTTATCATTTAGACATTTGGTATATAACTATGCCAATTTTTTTTCTATTTTAAGATTTCAATTCCATGATTTTTTGGAACTTTTATCTTCTTCATAGATTTAATAGAATGCCTCACTTCTTCATTTAAAATGTTAGGCAATTAAGATGTAATAACTGTGGTGGATTTTTTTTTTTTTTGTTCTTTATTCTCTATATTCTTAATAGAATTCAGCCACATATTTCATTGCAAAAGTAACTTTACTTTCAGTATGGTGTTTTTTACACTGCTGAGACTTTAATTGCTTCCTGAATCTTTCCTTGTCAATTCACCCTTATATGTTTTTATTTCTTAGTATCTTTTTTTTTTTTTTACAAAATTCTATATAATCAGTTTATTTTTATGGATCATTTAAATTTTTATATCACTTCTTTTCTTCATGTATTATCTTGTCTGTGTAAAAAATTTGCTGTTAAATGGCTGCTTATTAAACCACTAAACATTACATGATCACAATTTCCTTTGCTTACAGAAGCCATTAAAATAGTGTCAAACTCTTTATACAGTAGTGCCATCCAAGGCAAGCCATGGTAATCAATGGATACAAGATTTGTGCATAGAATCCCTATCTAGTGTCTATTCACTTAATACTTCCATCTATTGATTACTATGGCTTGCACTAGGTAGCATTACTGTGCTGAGAGTATGTCTTTAATGTCTTTGGCAACAAGGGAAGATACACCTAAATGGAAAAATATGGGTGATTTAGTCACAAGTGTAAGGAAGGCATAGGCATCTATTAATTCAATGTAAATGCTTGCAAACAGAAAGGTTACAAATAATGAAGTTATGGAAGAATAAATATGAACAAAGTGGTTATCCAGAAAGTGGGTTATTTGTTTTTATTCTGGGTTTGGGAAAAAAGAGGGATTTAGATATGAAGGCCAAGAGTTGACAAAGATTATGTTGTGGAAATGGGATGGAACAGATTATGGAAAAAACTTAGGGTGGGAAATGGAAAGAGAAGGTAAAGTGGCTAAAAGACTTCTCTAAAAGATTTCTCTGGGCATAGTTATTGAAAGATTCCTGATTCTGTATAAGGAGAAGTCACACTGCATCACATCACTGTTTAAATTGTTGCTTTTTGTATCAGCTCCATTTTTAAAGTTCTTACTAGAGTATCAGATATCTTCTTATTGATTTCATTCCAAACTGAACCATCTTCAAAATCTGTAAATATTTTTAAACAATTTGAAAATTCTAATTTAAATTCACTGAAATGTTTGTGAGGGTTAGAAATATCAATTGCTATTTTGTCTCTCTGATTTTGCATTAATGTATATATTCCCTCTCAATACTTAATGATTCCTTCCTGTGTTGAATATTTTAGAACCATTTTAATTTGAAATACATATCTTATGTTAGTCAAAATAGAATCCAATTCTGGTACCTTTATTTGGATATTTTTATGTTTGTCTAGCATTTTTTGGAAATTTTTTTATAATATACAGATTTCCCTTTTTTTCCAACCTCTGTAAGCCTGTGACCCCTTTTATTTCTATCACCATGACAAAATTTACCCACATCACTTTCATTTCCATGACAGTTTAAAAATGGTGTTTGATCTCATCTAAAATATTTTGTCTCTCCATACATTTTTTTTACCTATTTTATCATAATAAGAACTTGATAAATAAACCTGAATTACCAGTAATTGGTTAATTTCATTAATTTAAATAATTAATCTTATCACTCTGGTTTGATATACCATTGATCTCTATGACACCCCCCCCCCCATTTTTTATTTATAACGAATTTCACTCTAGATGTGCTTTCAATATTTATCTCTTAATATTAAACAATTCTTCTTGCAATTTGTACTGTTTTTTTTTTCACTTGACAGACAACTGCTATAGTAGGTACCTAAATAAAAGATCTGTTATATTCCACAAGTGTGACTGTGCATCCAGCAATTAAATATATACTATGAAAGACTCACAATATTTCACGTAATCAGAATAGCGAATAATCTGCAACACTCTATCTCTACAGGTCGCTAATGTTCAATTCCCATGATGTTCTTTCAGGCTGGCTGCTACAAAAACGGTTCATAATGGGCATACCTTAGCCCCAGTCCAGTTTAGCTGTACACAAACTCTTCATAGTAAGCACTGTGACTGACCTTAAACTCCTTACAGTTTCCGTCTCTGCAACAGTCTACTTCACTTGAAAACCGCTGAAAACTCAACTCTTTATTCAGCTGCTATCCAGACAGTTTCCTCAGGCTGTGGTCTCCTTCAGCTATACCCATGAACTACATTTCTACTGAGCGCTGGACATTAACCACAAGCACTGACGCTAGATGTCTCCTACTGGAATTGAACAGTAACTCTACTGTAGATGCACTCAAATACTGTCTGCTACTACTCTCTATACTACTCTGCGTAGTTGTTATACAGTCTTTCTATAGCTTTCTGATAAATACAGCAATTAATATACTATCCAAGAAGGTAACATCTCTTATCTAGAAATATTTGCAATCAGCAAATATTTCTTGGAATTGTCGATCGCCATTACGTCAATGCCTTAATTAAATTACTCAGTTATCAGAGCGCGATCTAAAACAACCTCTCGAATACATTCTAGTTTTCTGGAGTGCACAAACATGTCTGCCATTTTTACAAAATACTACAAGATCATCATTGAATGACAGTTATAGGCTGTAATCATTCATTCATAGTATCCTTTTATTTCAAACATCGACTATTATCTTGGTTAGAATCTTTACAACTTCCTGAAAATAGAAGTCATAAAATTTGTTTTGTTTCACATGATTGTACTTGCCCGCCAATTTAACATTTGCTTTGATCTTTTTTTTTGAAGCATTCTCTACACATAATAGTAGCTAAAAATAAGTCATACATCACATGACTTAATTTAATAAGCTTGTAATTATAAAACTAAATAAATGGCGTGCAATAGCTCTAACAAGCTTAATGATAAATGTCCTGAGAGAAAGTAATTAAAAAATTCTAGATAGAGATTTTTAAACACTTTCTCTTGGGGGTATTTATAGATAAAGCTTGTTAGAGCTATTGCATGGTCTTTATTTAATTCTTTACACATATCTGTATCATTTCAATTATCTTGTTCTGATATAAATTACTGTTTTCAATAATCATTCTTTTCATGAATTTTTTCACAGCTTCCCCATTTTTGTTGGCTTTCCTGAAGATTCTTTCCAATAATCATTTCCATAATTGTCAATTTTCTTTCCATCCAATGCCAAATCTTGATTATATATATATATATTTGATCATAATAAATCGTGTCAATATGGATTTAAATTTGATTATAAAAATATAAAAATTATGCAAATTGAACGTTGCCACAAAAAACATAAAATAAAAGAGACTATGTTGATTTCAAGAAATTGTCAAATGTTAATGAATCAGCAATCATCAAATGTTAAAATAACATAATTGTGGGAGATCTAAATCTAAATTGAACTATGGGTATTGTGAAAGGATAGCTCGTTTTGATTATTCAATGTTATGTAGTTGATAAAGACTACAAAATGTATAGTCAAAATAACTATAATTTAATGAATTTTATTGTATTTTGATATATATATATATTGATTTGAATATATATATATTGTACCCTCACTAACCAGAAATATAATAATAGGAAAAATATGACTAGCTCCGATAAAATGATTAAGCTTGGCTAAAATATTTATAATCTTAATATAATCTAGACCAACTGATGATTGCTGGGTTTTTTTTTTCATATGTCATAGCATCGGCTGGGAGGCAAACCCGCAACAACCATCTGCAACCAACTGTTTGCTTGCAAGGCAGCTGTGCTGACCTCTCGGCTAACAATGCTTGCATGAAATACGTATATTGGTGATTATTTATCTTTTCAAAATGTGTGTGATCAGGTGGGTCAGCAATATGAGATGGCACTGAGAGTAGCAGGTCATGTGAAATTCTGAGTTCGAATCCCACATCTTTTTAAGTAATTTTTCGCTTATAAAATAGTTCTTGTTAGATACAGCTGAGTGCACATTCATTATTGTTTATCAGATTCATTAGGGGAAAATAATAAAGCCTTTTTAGTTACGAATGTTAAAAATGTGTTGCTAAATAAAATTACAAATACAAACAAAAGTAATCTTCATAAGTAAATTTATGAATTTTAACTTTTTTACTTCTTACTTTCAACAACAAATTTATTTGCATTCTATTTAGGTCTAATTCTAGGTACATAAACAGCTACAATTGAAATTAATTACAACTTAATGAGTTTTTTTTTTTTATAAGCAAAAGGTGAGTGAGACAGTCTATCAATTAAGCAATTCATAAGGTTAAGATTCAATCAAGTTTTGATCTGGGATAGTGAGCTCCTGGATTTAGGCTTTCTGTGGGTACAGACGGTTGAGATCGGTACGGTGATGTGATTAAAGTCTAAACTGTCCCCATGTCTGGTCCACCAATCAGGGTTGACCAGTGCGTTTATCATCCTCTTTAATTTTACACAGGGTACTAAAGAAGAGTTTATCAATGGGGTCATCACAACCTTTATTGAATGTGACTCTACATCTGACTGCCCAGATTGAAAAGTTAATAAACATGGCAAGACGTATCAATGGAATGTCTCTTTTTTCCAATGCAGGCTTGAGCATGATGTAGGCAGGGTCTGAATTCTTGGTTCTATTCAGTGCTAGGTTATGTAGGTATGTCCACGATCCACAATAATCAAGAATATGGACCATGGACTCCTCCTGTTTCATGCATAAAGGGCAGAGAGGGTCGATATTATATCCCCTTTGATAACAAAGAAAGGCCTTCAGGAGAAAGTCAACAAACTTGGGACTTATGAGTAATTTTGTTATCTTTGAGAGTTGTGGTATTCCAATTGGAAGTACATTACCGGTTTTGGTTTTGCCCTCTGAAACCAATTGGTAGACTTGCCAGTAGGATAGTTTATTTTGGAATAGTGAACTCGATGTTCTAAAGTTTTGAACAGTGATAGACACTTGATGTTGGATCCAAAGTTTATGCAGCTTAGGAGGGGGCCGATCAGTAGGATCCACATCTATTGGGAAAGGGCATTCCATCTCTAGGTTATCTTTAAAGATCTTATAGAGAATGTTATGGGTTCTTTGGTGATAGAAAACTTTGAGAGAATGGAGTGAGGAGTTTTGGTTTTTGAAGCACGTTCAGACTGATGACAGGAGCTTTGCTCCCCCAGCACAATCTCCTGCATAGGGTTTCGATTCGTTTGGTAAATCTAATTATTGGGGAGAAACCGGCCAATTAATATAAAATTTTGGGTAAAACCACTAAATTTAGGAGGGCTACCTTCCCAAACAGAAAAAGATAAACCTTGGATAATGAAGTAATTAAGCCTTTAATCTTGTTGATTAGGGAATTTTCCAAATCTCTCCTCATGATGGAAGGGAGAGAGGCCAAATGGAACCCAAGAAATTTTTGGGGGGAGGCCTCAAACCAGCCAGAGATCTTCTTGCCAGTGAAGATTGTCCAGATAGCTGACTTATCTCTGTTAATGCTGAGACTGGTCCAAGAGTTTCCTGAGCCCCACCAACTTGCTCTGGGATGAAAGGAATACTACCACATCATCCATATATGAGATGTGGCATATGTTCTCCTTCAGCATAGGTATTGCAATTTCAGAGAAAGAGGCCTCTATGTGTTACAGCAGTGGGTTGATGTAGGCAGCAAAGAGGAGAGCACTCAGAGGTGAGCCCTGTGGGATGGAAATATAGGGCTGAAATCCTGGGGCAACTCTGCCATCCAAAGAGAGAAATATTTCACGATTTTGCAGGAGATTCTCTATCATTTGGAGGTAAGCTGCAGGAACTTGGAGCCCCTCCAATACACTGAGTAACACATCGATCTTGACACAGTCAAAGGCCCCAGCAAAGTTGAGTTGAATTGCGACTGGTCTGGGGTTTCTTTTTCTATGAACATAGTCAACCAGAAGATGAAATCGGCTGAAGGCATCGGCAGGCGAGCTCCCTCTCTTAGCAAATTGATAAGATGAAAGATGACTAATGATGTTATCTTGTATATCCTCTTTGATGAGACTTTCTATTGACTTGGTCAGTAAAGGAAGCATTGAGATCGGATGGAGATTTCTCCAAATCATGTGGTGCCTCCCACTTTTTGATAAGAGGAACCATGGCAACTGGACAAACCCCATCAATATCTCTGCAGTCATCTGCCAGAAGATCCACCATTCTCTTGACTATAGGGATCGTGAAAGATTGAAGATGAAGCAGTAGAAACTTAGGAATGGCGTGCAGGCCAGGATGCATTCTGTCAGGCATGGACTTGAGTTTTAGAAGAATTCTGGCCTCGGTGATTTTGTGAGTGGCAGAACTTTCTGTGATAAATTTTTTACGCAAGTTTGACACACCAAAGGGTTGGAATTTACTGCAGTAGTGTTCACGAATCCTGGCCAACATGGATGTTCCTGCAAAGCTGTTGCCCTGTACCTCAATTGATCTTGGGGCCTTGGACTTTTTGCCATATCCAAGGGCCCATATGAGATAGCCCCTGGTCCAGCAATGTTGATGGTAAATGTATTGACGGGTCCTTTTGACTGAGAGATATTCAGCAACTGCTTTCTGTAAGAATCTGTATTTAGCCTTTAGTATTACAATGTTTGGGATATTCTGAGCTACATCGGGGAGTTGTTTTAATTCTCTGGAAATTGAGTCCAGCTCACTAAGCATCCGAATTGGACCCTTGGATTCACTAGTGCATCGGTTAATCAGGTCTGTTAATGAATTGACAAAGACACTCCAGGAAATATGTGCAGGGAGAGAAAGAAGTTGCACCCTATTAAAAGTGATGTAGGATTCTGATATTAATTGAATTGTGATGTTGTATTTAGTGAGCATCCTGATGGTCCGAGGCATATCAATTGCTGTTTGAGTGATAGTACTGGGATCGATTCTTACCTCTAAAGCAAAGGGGTCTGATAGAACAGTTGTCCAGAGATGGGCCTCCAGGATGGAGGAGAGAGATGGACAGAAGAATGTAAGATCTATTAATGGAGAAGTTGTTCTGATATAAAAAGAGAACGCTGATTGGGGAAAAAATTTTCTACCACTAATCAAGGGTTGAGTCAAGCACTGAAGGAACTTTGATTGAAATAGTTCATATGAGTGGTTAAAGTCCCCAATAATCACTGTTGGTAGAGGACTTGTCCTGAGAGTGGAATTAATTATATGAATTACACTATGAACAAGTTGTGAATCTTTTGACAAATAAACATTCACTAAATTCAGGGACCATCCTCCAAATTGTACTATGGCAATAAGGCAATTGGAATCGATATGTAGAATCTTGAAAAGAGATATTAGGGATCTTTTATTAATAACTATGGCAACTCCCCCAGAAGCTGAGGTAGAGTAGCTGTAATGGAAGTAACCTAAACTGTGAATAAGGTTGATAACTTGAGTGTCTGATTTCACATGTAGCTTTGTCTCACAAAGGCAGAGAATTTCTGGGCCAGAACGATGGAACCAATGTGCTAGAGCATGGGCTCTGTCACGAGAGTTCAGACCTCAGACATTGATAGATACTATGTTAAATGGGAATGATCTGATCGACTTCCCCATATTCAGGAGGCTTGACCTTATTAGAACTGAATTTGTTCAGATCAGGGTTTTCTCCAGAGTGTGGAGAGACCACACATGCTTGATCCAGTTGTGATTCATCCCCAACCAATGCTGAGAAGGGACCAGACCTATCCAAATGAATGGTGCATTTAGAGCAGTCTGACTCAGGGATAACTGATTCCCCTACTGGAGAAAAGGTTGTTGCAGGGCCTGTGTATCTGATCTTCTTTTCTCTAGGTCTGGATTCAGACCTCAAGAGGTTGTAATGATCTGTAGAAACCAGAGTAGTTAGGCTGTCATCACTGGCACTGGAGTTCACTGGTGATGCCCTAGATTTACCATTCCTATTTTTCCTTTTGCGTTGGGGTTGGGGGGATCAGGGTCTGTTGTTGATAACTACCTCATCAGCAGAGGTCATTACACGGTCATCATCTTCATCTTCAGATGTTTTATCTAACTTCTCTCCGTCCAGCTGAGTGGGCTGTTCTGGCAGTCATAGCTCATCAGTAGTTTTCTTATCTCTGGCCATCCCTTGTGGATTAGGCAAAGAGACTAATTGTCCAGCCATCACAGTTTCTCTTGAAGGAGTGGCAAAATATTTAGATGAATTGGCTGTGGTTCTAACTGGTGGTTGAAGCATTTGTGGCATGCTTTTGATGGTACATTTGTGGTATTTTTTTAGGGATTTGTCCACATAGTTTACATTTGCAGTCTTGGCAATTCCTCCTAATATGTCCTCATTGCTTACAAGAAAAACACTGAGGAGATATTCCATGGAGTATTATTGTGAGGGGGGCTTCATTATCTTCGATCAGACTTGGGATAGACAAGGGAGAAATACCTTTGCCTAGACTAATCCTAAACAGGGCCACATTAGTATACACTTCAGAGTCTGCTTGTTTCTCCAGAATATAATTAAATGAGACAATGCTGCCAAAGGAGGAGAGAATTTTTTGGAGGTCAGCCCTCTCAAATTCCTTCCCACAATTATGCACCTTTCCCTCTAAGATTGTGGGGCGGTTTAAATCAATAGTAACCAGGTATCGGTTAACAAGTGATTTGTGATGATTACTGAATGCCTCTTTGGTGATAACATTTTTAAATTGGATAATCATGTATCTATCATTAGGGTGAAATAGAATCTTATATATTGAACTCCAAAGACCATGCATTTTAAATAAATCATATAAGTCTTGGACAGGGAATTTAAATAGGTTGAGGTTTCTGTCGGTTGTGGATAAAATCACAGCATTATCAAATCATATAAGTCTTGGACAGGGAATTTAAATAGGTTGAGGTTTCTGTCGGTTGTGGATAAAATCACAGCATTATCATTTTTGTAATTTTTGAATGTTTTGTGTAGTAGGGCTGGGACCGACTGGTTAAACCTCTCATTAATTTCGCCATGTATTGATAAATCACATGGGTGATTGACCTTCTGATTAGGTGAATAGTCTTCTAAAGTTGCTTGAGGTGATTCTACCTCCTCATTATCTATGATGAGAATAGCCTTGGAGAATAAGTCCATTTGAGACCCTCCATCTATATTGCCTTGTTTGGAGGCCATGAGTAATGTTGGAGGTTTAAGATTTATAGCAGCTTTTTCTGCATAAGACATTGGTTTCGGGCTTAATCGGGCAGTATTATATTTAGGGATTTTTTCGATAAGGCTCTGTCTTCAAACTCAACAGTGTTAGTTGTATCACTAGAGAGATCAGAGTCTGACCTACAGATGCTGTTGCCCAATGTAATGTCAGACTTCATAAGATTACTCTTGGACAAATAGCCATTCAGTCTAGATTCAGAGTTGGCACTTAATTCAGGGAAATCTGAGCTTAGAAATTTATAGGAGTAATTTTTGGGTATGAGAAGCTATCTAGAGGAAGATTATTGGTGCACTTAGCTTCATTTGTTGATGATTTATTTCTAGGTGAAGGTTTAAAGAAGTGAGAGGGCTGTGTTGCTTGAAATTTCGGATTAGATGTGGTTGCAGAATCCATGGGTGTCTTATTTGCCATCAATGATTTTTGGGATGCTTCTAGATCATTAGTTTCAAATCCAATCTCATCAGTAACAAATTCCGGAGCTTTCTGTAACATTGAACCAAAGTCAACCTTTTCCTTAGTAATTGAAGTTGTAGATAACTTTTTTACTTCTTTGATTACTTTTTCTGGTTAGGATTTAAGTGAAGCAGTGGACACTAAGCCGCAACTGACATAGTATATTTCCTATACAATCAGGTGATGACATTTGACCTTTGACATTAATTTGAAAAATCTGGCCACCATTTTATCACAAGTCTAATATTTTAATTTCTGAGATTTATAAAATTTAATGAGTCTTCTACATCATGAAAAGTCTCAAACTCCGGATTCCATTTCCTAATTTTAACTGCTTCAAGTTTGCATTTGCGATTTAAATAATTAGGTAATTTTAAATATATTCAATCTTTGATTTTTCATCAGCCATCTTCAATCAGGCTGTAAAATATGCATATCTTTTCTGATGTAGCTACTTTTGGTTTAAATCCTATAATCACAGACTAGTATTGTTTATGTTTACTGGTGATTAAAATAGAAATACAAACTCATATAATGTAATATGATTATAATATTTATTAATGAAACAAATATACAATTGCATGTTTACACTATATATACAACTTTATTTCGCCAGATCTCACCTTGTCTTTGAATTTCATATTTCATCTTCCCGTGATTGGATTCAGTGAACGTCATTGCCTATTGGTCCACTCTTGTCATTGGAATAAGTTATCTATTTGTATATATATTGATCCATTGTCAATGAATGTTCACTCAATCTGACCAAGATGGAATCCGGATTAGTCCATTATTTGAAAGCGAGGTGAGATAAGCAAGTATACATAATTGTGTTCTTTTAAGCCCAAATCAAGTTTGAGACAATTTTAAGATGCATAGTAATGTTTATTTATTTTTTAGATGCATAACAATATTTATTATTACTTTTTTTGTAAAAAAAATCTATTTGGTTGTATTTTTAAAAAAATATTTTCAAAGCATCTATAAGTTAATGCAATCTTCACATCTTTATAATTTTGCGCGATTATAATTTAGAAATTATGAAAAATTATAATAAACGTTTTCGCAATTTAATGATACGATAAGTTCACAGAAGGAAACCCACAGAATAGAAGCCCATAAAATACTCGTCATTTAAAAATATAATAGCCATTTTCTGTCAACATGATATGTACATTTTTAAACTATAAAGACAAACTTAAAATTTACTGGTTTATTGATGTAAACTTGGGTGGTGGCAATTAAATTTGGAATTCAGGTTTAAATTTCAATTAGATAAAATGAAAACCAGTTAAAACTTAAAAAATTTTGATGAAAAGAAAATACTAACTTTAAAATAAGAAAAAATCGCATCCTTTTGCTTGCTATCTGATAAAACATTAAAGCTGAACCGGAAATAATTACAAATTGTTTTCTGAATAAATGAGATTTTAACAATAGGATAAGCTTTTAATGATTTTAAAAGATATTCATATTACTGTATGATTTAAGGGAAATATATTTCTGAAAGCAGTAAATGTTGGATGTTACAAATCTATAAAACAGTCGGAAGACAAACAGTATTGATTGCACTAAATAAATCAAGAAATAATTCAATGGCGAAAAAGCCTTAATAAAATAATATTTTTAGTCCTTATAAATATTTAATTTATCTTTATTTTATTTAATTTTTACATAATATGTAAATTTTATAAATGTCAATCTCCTCATATTCGGAAGGGGAAAATTTAGATTTCGTTAATTACTATGGGAATTTATGGGTTACTTGAAATGCTTAAGCAGAATTGATAACAATGATAATACTTTCCACAGATAGATTTGCCTCTGGACGTGCCACAGCAAGTCTAGGAACTTTAATGGGTCTCATAACCCAGTTCTTAAAAGAATAAAATGTTTTAATATATTCACAAAGCATACGATTGATATACTGTTTTAATCTTCATTTATTTTACAAAAGGAAGATATACTTATTCTTAAATGATGGCTTAATAAAGCAGTTGATAAATTTAAAATATAGTCTATTGACTTTAAATTCTCTGGCATGCATTCCGTGGTATTGTTAAGATAACTAGTAAATTTATGATTCATATTTATGAAAAACAAAAACAAGTTATAAATCACGTAACTTGCTATCGCTTGCATTTATGATCAATAGATGGAGATTTACCAAAACTCCCGAACAAGCGTATATTTGTTTACATAAACATCAAAAGAGTCAGAATTCACTATCTCTTTCGTTGGCTCCACCTTTAGATCAACTGATTTCAAGCTAATTTGCTAGATCTAGTTTTTAGCCCTATCCTTCACTGATGATAGCAAATTAGCTTGAAATCAGCTGATCTGAGGGTGGAGCCAATGAAAGAGATAGTGAATTCTGACTCTTTTGACGTTTATGTAATCAAATATATGCTTGTTTGGAGGTTTTGGTAAAGCTCCATCTATTGATTCCTATTTAAGATATTTTTTCCATGAGTTAGAAATCAGTGGTAAACAGTGAAAATTTAATAAAACCATGGAAGAATTCAAATGTGGATCTTCAGGATGACCTCCAAACTAAAGAGATGGTACTAAAATATCACTATTATCCATAAAATATTCTTACTTTTTAAAAAAAATCTAGAACAATGGTTGTGGGGAGTTTAGTGAACTAATTTTTTCTTAACTAATTTATTTAGAAGTGAGAGTAAAATTATTAAGGTAATCATCACTTATATTTGGAAGACATTTAACACCATAATTTTGATTTGATATTGTCCTCCCTTTTTGATAATAGTTTCATCATTTTTTGCTGCAACAACTTTTCTATTGACAAAATGTTTTATACTTTTGTAATTTTTATTCACTTCTACAGCTTTCCTCTAAAATTCACAGTCATATTTTCTTACGCTGTTATTAATTCTTTTTCATACCATTTAATGGAATTCCAGATATTTAAATATTTTCATATTCTTTCTTTCATACATTATCTTGTCTCGCTTGAAAATTAATTGGGGAATGTCTACCTTTGTAGGCCAGCTATGTTAGTTGCTGTTATTAATAGAGGATCCGTTATCCTTTTGTTGATCTCAGTTCCCTTAAAATTTATTAATTTTTTAAAACAATTAGCAAGTTTTAATTTAAATTTATTGGAATGGTTCTCCAGATTAGGAATATCAGCTGACTTTTTATTAGTTCATAATGCTTTCCAACGTTAAGTTTTGAAAGAATATTACAATCTTGAAATATATATTTTCTGTTAGACAAAACTTAACCCAGTTTAGTTGTATTTTCATTTGGATGTTACCCAGTCCATTTCCATTTAATATTTTTTCCAAGAATTTATAATATGAATATTTTTCTTACAAATTCTCTCATTCTGTGTCCTTTCACATTGCAGCCAACATACAGCCCTTTTATCTTTCTATAATTTTTCAATTTTAGTATTAAAGTCTCCCATGACAAGTTGAAAATGTCTTGGTGTGATCAAAAGCATTTTCTACCTCTACAGAAAAATATTCTACTGCATCACAATATATACATACCTATTAAAAATCAGTCAACACTTAGACAATCCCAATATAGATAATAATCAACTATCTCAAACTGTTGTCAAGGCAACCTTAAAAAGGTTGCCTTGACAACAGTTTAAGATTGTTGATTATTATCTATATTGGGATTGTCTAAATGTTGATTGCTTTTTAATGGTTACTTGTAAACCCATTTATCCTTGAATATTATTACACTTACATATATATCACTCATATTTACATATATTTTTTATTATATCATATTCCATTATGTTCATTTTATATAGGTACGGGTATATCTAAGTGCTGATATATAGGTATTTTATGTAAACCCATTATGAGATATTTGTAAATTACAACATGATAACTAATTGTACTAATTAAATCAGAAGAATTTATATATATGGCATACTCAGTAGACATTAATTTCATTTTAATTATTATTAATCAATTGATATTTCATTGTTAAAATTGTTCCAGTGAATTTAATTAATCCCAGAATAGATTTAAAACATTATTATTATTATTATATCTCTTCTTCACAGTAATAGTGTCAGAGCTTTTGTTCCTCAGCAAGATTTATGCATAGTGATCTGTTATATAAAGATGGGTTAATATTCAGTGTTTATGGACATCCAATTGATAATGATCCTGGATTGGCACAAAGGTGATATGCTTTAAAGTCCATGCAATACATTTTATTTTGTTTATTATGTCTTTAGAAATTTACTTTATAGTTGGCCAGTACATTAATGGTACTAAGTGGCCAGAGCATTGATGATTGTCATGATGTTTTTAGCATCTCAGCATTATTTGACTTATTATTGTAGTTTGATGGACTAGCACCTAAGTATGTGCATTCCGATAATTATTGTTTGTTTTCTGCCCTAGATATAGCAGTGGTTAAATAATTATCCTGATCTATAGTGGATTACTTTCAAACCCAGTCACAAGATTGACTGTTGATTTATTTTTTATTGTTGATCATTCTGTGTAATGCTGGTAAACTTATAGTTAGTTCTGTGCTGATCTCTCATGCTCACTTATTTAAATTTTGTATTTGACTTCAGGTTGATGATGATGAATACCATCATCCCAGTTTAACTCCATTGTTTGTACTGTTATATATAGATATATACCATTACATAAATATACAGCACTCATATTTACATATATTTTCTATGAATAACTTAACTTTTAAAGATGTTCTCTTACAGTAAATCAAGTAAGAGAATCTAAGTAGAGTTGGATGGATCACTTTTGTTCACTAAGGCAAGCTTTAAAAAACTACATTTTAAAATTATTTAGGAAGACCTCATGATATGGAGATACTGCAATTGTTTACCAAGTATATGCCCTGGAGTTCAAATCCAGGCTAAATAGTTATTTAAGGCAACTTACACATTTTTTCTCAAATAGCTGGTCTATAACCAACCTGTCAAACTACCTAAAATTGGTCAATGAATGGATATTTAGCCAAATTTAGCTAGAGAATAAAACAAACTGGAAGAATGCTGAAACCTATTCCCTGACAATTGGAAAGTGAGATATATATTGGCTTCTGCTCAATGTTCTTTTGTGAGTGTCTGTGTTAGAAGTCATCATCCTGAAGTAGTTAATTATTAGAAATGCCTGTTTTGCTATTGGTTAAAATGATTTGTTGAAATAATGATAGACAAATATAAAAAAAAATAAGGTAGTCTAACCCGACGTACACGATGGCCGCTAGAGGCGCTGTTGTACCAAAAATAAATAAAAGAAATATCTATTAAAAATATACACACATATACAAATAAAGAATTATAAAATAAAAAATAATGCAGAAAAAGATGAAATAAATTAAAATATAAAAAGTTAATTATTCTGAGTTCTGTTGTATCAAAATTTAGTGTGATGGTGGTGCTGTATTCCAGCTTTAAATCTTTCTATTTTGGCCATTTTTAGCATTACTTTGTATTAATTTCTTTTAATGATAAAAATTGGAAATAAAATAAATGTTGGTTTATTAGTTTCAAAAAAGTCTTAAGGTGTCAGAAGTTCATGAAGAAAATTATAACCAAGTTGGAAAAAAAATCTATAAAATCACTGATTGGTGGATTCTTTGAACCTGGGTGCATATATGATTTTGTAAACTCCTCTTTGATTGTTAAGAATCAATAAAAAATTGTATAACTTTGTGCTTTATTTAAATATTTATTATTTCTACAAAAGATTTGTGTGAGTAATTATTTAAAAAAAAATTATGTTTGTACTTAGATTTTTTTTAAAAATATTTTTAATTTTTTAAAAATACAAGTTGAAAAAATTCAACTTAATCACACACACAAAAAACTGTGGTCATTATGCTCTTTTACAATATAAACTTTTATATTTTAATTATTATAAATGCAGCTTTATAATGATTTATCAATAATTTGTTCTGGATTTAGATATAAAATTTAATCAACAAAGATTTCATTAATTTATCTTTTTGAATAGCATTATGACAGTCAGCCAATAAGAAAAAAGGGTTGTTTTCTATTCACTGGTGTTAGCCACAAGATGTCGCAATTTCTAGGTCAATTCCTAGAAATATACAGTTTCACCGGCATTCACCAACAAAAGAGGAAATTTTCTACATTATAAACACAGAAAAGAGTCCTCACATTATGTTGGATGGCGGAGGTGACAGAAGCCAACACAAAGAGACTTCTTTCTATGATAAAACACAGAAAGAGTTCCTGATGGCTGCCGGTTATGGCTTTTTTTTCTATGCTAAAAGCAAAGAAAAATAAATGCCTTTATTGGCTGCCATAGTAGTTGATTTAGTTAATCATTTTATTGTAATAGTAGAATATCTATTTTCTCTGTAGTTTCGTGTGAGAGTTTGTGTATTTGAGCTAGTCGTAGTTTTTTAAAATTTGATAAGACATTTTTTTTTAATGTGTTGTAATTTACTTTACTGTTGTAAGTTTAGTAATAATGTCCTGAACATTCCATGATGAATGGGTAACCCTCAAAAGTTGCTTTTAAGGGTGTGAAATGGCAAAAATTTCAAGGATCACGCGAAAAGTACCGTTTTCGCGAGAATTTGTCCATGACGAGTTACTTTTGCTATATATACACAAACAAAACAGTGTCTAATTATTAGTAATTACTTATCCAAAAAAGAAAATTAGTCGGGTATTTTTTTTTTTTTTACATTTATTATTTCAAAATAAGATTAGTTTTTATATCTACACACTAACAAAAACAACCCAGTTCCTAATTAATTACTGTCTAAAAAAAAAAGAAAGCAAATTAAACGGGGTTTGATTTTTAAATGTAGTATTTGAATTATGGTATTTTTTATATATACATAAGATTTACCAAAAAAAAAAAAAGAAACCCACATTCTGATTAATTACTGTCAAAATAAACACAACTTAGTCGGCTATCATTTTTAAATTTAGTATTTAAATAACAGTACCTTTTTATATAGACCCACTAACAAAAACAACCCACTTTCTGATTCATTACTGTCCCCAAAAAAAGAAAGCAAATTAGTCGGGTATCATTTTTCAATTGAGTCTTTCAATGATGGTCCTTTTTAGATATACACACTAACTAAAAGAACCCACTTTCTGATTAATTACTGCCCCCCCCCCAAAGGCAAATTAGTTGATGGTTATCATTTTAAAATTGTAGTGTGAATTTTTTCAATGTTGTGGTTAAATCGAATCATGTAGAATTACGTCTTATTTTCGATTGAAAAAAAGATCGTAACTTTTTATATATATACACAAAGAAAATAAAACCCACTTTCTGATTAATTACTGTCAATACCCCCCCAAAAAAAGTTATTCGCGGGTATCATTTTTAAATTGAGTACGTATTTCAATAATATTACTGCTTTTGATAAAATCTACACACTAATAAAAATAATCCACTTTCGGATTCATTACTGTCCAAAAAAAAAAAAATTGCAACATAGTCGGGTATTATTTTGAAATGTAGTATTTCAAGAATGGTACTTTTATATCTATACACACACAAAAAGAATCCACTTTCTGATTAATTACTGTCCAAAAATATATATATAAAAAAAGAAAGAGCAAATTTAGTCGGGTATCATTTGTAAATTTAGCGTGAATGTAGCAATTTTGTGTAAATTGAATTTTAAAAAAATGTCTAATTGCGTCTTATTTTCGATTAAAAAAATCCCGTAACTTTTGACAGATACACACCAACAAAACTACCCATTTTAAGATTAATTCCTGTCCAAAAAATGTCAATTATTCGGGTATCATTTTTAATTGAATGAGAATTTCTAATTTTTTTTTTTAAATAGTAATATTATTTACTAATAGTAGTCGGGTATCAATTCTAAATTGTAGTATATAAATTACATTCCTTTTTATATCTTTATAATTACGTATTGGTTTTTAATAAAATTCTTTATTTACTCTTAAAAAAATACCATAACTTTAAAAAAAACAACACATAAACTAAAAAAAAAAAATTTGAAAAACATCATAACTTTAAAGACACCCACACACACAAAGTAAAAAAAAACAAAAACAATATAAGATTAATAAACATTTACAAAAATGAAAGACTAACATCATATAGTATTAGTTACTAGAATATTTTATTAGAAATCTAAATCAGATATTTTTATATAAAATCAATCACAGGCCCGGAATCGTTATATGTATATGTTATTGGTTAGCATCAATGCCATCTTACGGCTAACACCAGGGAATAGAATTTTACCGAAAAAAGTAATTGTTCTCATTTCATATTTCACATTGTTATAATTTTTCTATATTTGGAATATTCAAATATAATTTCTTCGGATGTTTTTTTATTTGTAAACTCATATTTCTGATAAATGAAGTATATTGGTATTCAAGTTAGAGTTAATCTACTCTCCAGTTTAAAATTGAAAATACTATTGTAATATTGAATAGTTTAACACTGTTTTTGGGACTTATATAATTCAAAATCCCTTAGTTGTATGGGTTTAAATTCATATGCTTTTAACTTAGCTTTAATTCATATTCAATGCGATATTCTCATTAATTTTTTACTTTGATGGCAGCAGACTTTTCTGTTTGAACCATGAGTTTGATTTTCCACTCACAAAATGTACATGTTGGTTAGCCAATAAGATTTTTTGATCTGATTTGTGAGAATAAAGTCATTTGTTATATTTTTTGCTAATCACCAAAATGATATCATTCCTTTTAATGTAAATTTGATGTTTTCAAACAGCAGGTTTGTGTTAATGCATTGAATTAATTATTTATATCATTTGTTATGATTAATATATACAACACCGGCAAGAAGATATCATCGCCTTTCTCAGCAGACCCCCAAAACTTTTTGGGGTTTCCCATATACAAGTCACCGCAAGCCATGTCGATACAAATACAGAATTCCATCATTGAAGCCGCCACCAACACAATTAAAAACCTTGCCAAGGTTTATTTATCACTGCAAGGGAAAATCTCTCTCCTCAATATCAAGGTAATGGCAAAGATTAGCTACTATCTACCCATAATTAATATGACAAAGACTTTCAATACAAAAATCAAACGAATCTGTGCACGGCTGTTGTGGAATGGTAAAACAGCGGCCATAGGAATTGAACGCATGCAGCAACATAGTAAAATAATGGTATGTCGTTGCATGCAACGTTTTCTATATACTACCAAAAGTGCCACTCTCTGATCCACATCCTACAAAAGAAATTTCCCCAGATTGTAGCGGAACAACCAGTCATTCCATCAGACAGACCTCCACCTTCAAAGATAAGCTGGCTAAATCAGATACTTGACTACCTTTTTGCTCACAATGGCCACTCTACCCTAGTATTCAGACAAAAAATCTCCATTTGGGATGCTCATGGCCTGCTATTTTCCACACAAAACTCTACCATTCCTTACCTCGGTGGTAACAATCACGTGGTCACCAGGTTTTTCAAGCATCTCAAGCTGGAGCCAAGGTTCCTGGACTTTCTTGTAAAAATCAACCTGAATTCACTCCAGACAAACTGGTTCCTGCACTACAGGAGATTCCTCAAGAATATAGATCCTATGTGTCATAACTGCCATAGAACCTGTGAAACCTTTGATCATATGATAAATGATTGCCCAGCATATGACAAAATCAGAACTTTCATTACTTACCACTGCCACATTTCCCTGAACAAAATCTTAAATATTAAATGCTGCTTCCTGTCCAGGGATTATGTCACCACAAGATTCTCAACCTTTCTCACTTATGCCATCTGGATGTGCAGATGTTGCAACAAATTTACCTTTCCTCATCCCAAGCCTGAAGACACATTCATTTCCAAGCTAAAGGAATTTCGCCATAAGGACAGAATAATCTCTTCCAGATTTTTATTTGACAACACGTGGAGCCTGATTAAGCTGGATTAACAACACCAGTAACCACATCAGAACATTTGGTTGCCTGACTAACATGGATAACTATTATTTTTGATTTACAATTGTATCATTATTACATATGGTTTTTCAATAAAATTATTTATAAATAAATAATATATATATGGTGGATTAATAACAATAAAAAAATTGTTTATTATTTATGTCCTTTAAGTTTTTTTTAAAATTTTCTCACTTGTACTTAAATTTGAACATCCTTTCCTCATATTGTTGTAATGTGTGTAAATTAAACAACCATTGACAAGAGATTTTTACAACAAAGTTAAGTAAACAAAGGCAAAACTCTCCATACAGTAGTGCCACCCTGTGCTAACCAGAGTAATCAATAGATGCCAGAAGGCTTGTGCATAAAATCCCAATCTAGTGCCTACTCATCCAATATCCCCAGCCTAGTTTCTGGCTTGTGGCCATCATCAGTGAGGAGCCTTGGATCTGAGAGCACTGCACCTATAGGCACTAGATTGGGATTTTATGCCCAAGCCTTCTGGCATCTATTGGTTACTCTGGTTAGCACAGGGTGGCACTACTATATGGAGAGTTTTGCCTTTGTTTACAACAATTATGTGCTAGTATGAGATGGTGATCATGTGATGTTTAATGGTTTAACAAAGTTAAGTATTAATGTCTAAATTTTATAGTTTAGTTTAGACTATGTATTTATCATACATTTGTTAAATGTTTAATTATTAAAAAAATTAAATGTTTACTTATAGAAACAATTGTTTCTCAGCTACAGTGCTTGTGGCCAATTTCATCTTTTGTTAATAAGTTTCATTTGACTTGTATTCTCATTATGCATATAGCATGCTTTGTACTATATGTAGAGAATTTTATTGTGGGTATTGAATTTGAATAGATAAGGATGCTTTTAATGGTTTTGGAGGGGTGTAAGACCACATTTTACGATATATAATAGGATTAGTGATTTTTTATTTTTTATTACTCCCCTAAAACATATAGTATATACCTTTTTATGTTTAATCTGTAATTGACCTGATATGTACATTAAATAAAGAATTGGATTATCACCACCACCGCCACCGCCACCACCACCGCCACCGCTGCCGCCGCCGCCGCCACCACCACCACCACCACCACCACCACCACCACCACCACCACCACCACCACCACCACCACCACCACCACCACCCCACCACCACCACCACCACCACCACCACCACCACCACCATTATTTTTGTTAATATACATATAAAATAAATGTATAATCATATATACTTTTGATTTTTAATAATTATTACACAATTATTGTGTAAAAAATAATCATGATTTTTAATAATCTTCACCAAAAAAAAAATCAAAGTTTTAGTCATTTGAAATTTTTTCCAAAGTAATCATGCAAATTTGATAGCAAAAAGACATATATCAAGTGGCATTTATTTTTTTCAAGTTATCACATTTTTGATTATTCTGCCATCTTTAGATATTTTTTGGAATTAAAATATCAGAATAATATATACGAATTTCTCAATTAGAAAACAAATTAGCGAATTATCTCATTAGAGGTTGTAAAAACAAGTTGACTTCAGCATTTTTTTTCAATTTTTTGCATGCAGATCTGAATTTGGATAAAAAGACTGGTTAATGAAATTTCTAAAAATGTAAACATTTACTAAAGAATAAATATTGCGTTTGCGTTTATAACATTTAATGAAGAAATTTTATTATTATTATTAAAAATTACCCACATGAAGGTGTTCAAAACTACTCCATTAAATTGTTGATGTGATGCATGAATAATTGCATTTTTATACCACACCCTTTTTTGCACATTTGCTTTATGAAAGAGTTTATTTGTGAGTTTCCAGTCTGTTATACTTCTATTCCATCAAATAGTGAATGTTTTATGATGTCGTTTTATTATTGTTTAGCTGTGATTTTGTTTAATATATTCATTTATTATTTCATATCTTTTTACATTATTCACGTATTTTACACTGCTGTGTTTTGGAATGATATTTTAAAGTCTTTACAGAAAATATTCAATATTATAAAGAGTGATTTATGTTCGGAATTTATATAGTTCTAAGTTTTTCAGAGTTTAGATACACAAATATAAATTATCTATTATTCTTGTCCATTAATATGTATTAACTCACTGTTAAATTAAAAACCACTGTCTGATTTGTTTTCTTGATAATTTTATGCAATCAAACTTGATGCAGAGAATCATGAGAATTTCCATTCTAAATATGCATGTGTATCCTAAATTTGAATGTGTATAATGCCATCTTTACCAATTATGAGATATATATATATATATTATGGGTTTTTGTTGTATGATAAAATCATTGATCCTTAACTAATCCATTTGGGATTTACTATACCCACTTTAACTATGAATATTTACTAATAAGATAAGATATTTTACGGTAATATCTCCACACTAAAAGTCAATATATTTATTTATATTATTCTATTTATTTCTATACTTAGCGCTTTTGATGGACCGAGGACTTCATTTTTAAAGCTATAGATAGATAGTTCTAATAACGATGTTCAATTTATTTATTTATTTAAAACCAACAGATGCAAATTATTCAAATCAGGTCTGCCATTTCTTCGAGATTGCATAAAACGTGTCTCTTTTATTTAACAAGTTTGCGTCTAAATTAATGAAATAAGCCTCCTTAATTTTTCTTCTGATCTCATGTTGCTCACTGCACATCACTTGCAGATTGTCCGGTATACATGAGTGGCCCGTAGTGGTTTTTATGCTGTGAAAAAAAAAAAATGCTGAGATTACCTGAAGGGGGGATCACATAATTTTATACTTAAGTGTAGCAATCTTTTTTACCTTTTATGAAAGTTAAGTTGATTAGAATGGCATTTTCAGTTAATTTAGGCTGCTAATTTGCAAACTGTTTAACCACAGCTAATATGAAAAATAGTACAATAGCTGAAAATAGCAATATTCTGGGGCGAAAAATTTTAATATTACCCTAGTTTACTAAATCTTAAACAATATACTCTCTTGAAGATGTGTTGTTCCTTCACACACCATTGATGAATTAGAATTAGCAGTATCTGCCATCTTTTACATGATTTTTGTCTGTTTGTTTATGATGAGCATATAATCCAGTTACATCACCATTCTATTTGGTGAACAAATCAAGATCAGTGTAACAAATGAAACCTTGCTTTTCTGATAATAATTGCTCTATAAGTCAATGTTGTTTTTCAAAAGAATCCAAACCTAGTTTTAATTGGTTAAAGGCTAAAATCAGAATTCTGATGATGTGGTAAAGTCAATTTTTATTTAAAATAAAAACAACAATAATAATGATAATGATGATGATAATAATAATGATGATGATGATGATAATATATATATAACTCCACGGTTGTTCATTATCAATAACCCAGGTAAAAAGCTCCAGTTTTATTTGCTTAAAATTCATTTAAAGCTTTCCTTTGACAAGATAAAATTCTTATCCCTTAATACAAACTTTTGTCTTCGATTGATTCATACCTCATTCATTAAATTTGTTTAAATTTGGCATTCAAAATTTACAAAATAAGTAATTTGTCTAATGATAATTTGGTGATTAATATGGCAACTGAACTGTCACATGTCCAGGTGGCTAGCACCAATTTCATTAACACTGAATATCAAAGTTCAAAGATAATACAAACATATGCTAAGTTACGAAAATTAACCCTCTATGGCTCAATAGGAAAAGCAATAATAGTCCAATAGATATTAATAACAAAAGTAATAATATGTCAGCTATTCCCAAGTCAGTTCCAAGATATAGAAAAACCATCCCTAGTAACATCAGAGAGCTGGATCTCAATATCCTAGAAGCACAATCCCTCCTCTACAGTTTGGAACACAGATTCTCTTATGATAACCAATGAAATATTCAACAATTCGATCCCAAGAGGATTATTTGCAACTTTTAAAATATTTTCCCACTAGGTCCATAATTCTATCTGCCACAGACATCAACATTTCTCTATATAAATTTCCTAGGGAATTATTATTTGATGCAATATCCTTACATGGGCTGTGGGATAGATACCATTGCAGGTATTGGTAATTATCCAAATCCCAAGTAGGTGTTAATCAAGTTCTTTCATGCCACACAGAGAGATCAATTTCAAACACAAATAAAAACACTTAGAAATTTTGCCTTAATTACAGTGGATCCAAATCGCTACAACTGTATCACAAGCAAACTCAAAAATACCTACTTGGGATACACCCTTCAAGATTTCCAGTGTACGATGCAACCATTTGGCAAAGTTATTGCTTTTCACCCCATACAATTAAAGAACACCCCTATACCCATCACTAATAAGAGCTATGATTTAAAATTACAACTGCACCAATGACATTGATCCAAATATAATTCCAACATGTCTTTGATTAAGAAGCTACTCTATGCCTATATATCAGAGGATTGAAACCCCAGTATTACTCCTGTCACCAGCAAGGTCATTTAGCAGTGCAATGTATTAATCTCCAAACTTCACTTTCAGGCAAACCAGCAAATCACCTAAATCCCCAAGTCAACAAACAGTCAATAGAAAATCTTTCCATGATTACATCGATAAATAGTCAAGAGTTTATCCATCCAAATACTACATATCATATACACTCATCCACCCTTAACCTGACTCCACCACCTATTGATTTGACATTCCATGAGGCAGATAACAATGATAATTGTGCAAATTAAATTGATATACAAACAATCCCTGACTCAGAGAATATTTTCCAAAACTTCTCCAAATGCAACAGCTGAAGCCAACACTGTCTCAAATAAGGTTAATACTATACCAGAAGCTTTTATTTATAATCAAGCACATGACAATGACCATACTATTTAAAATAAAACCTCAACACATATCATGGAAACAATTTCTCCATGTTTACCACCTATACCAGCCATCTCCTTCCCCAAAACCTCTAATGAAACAAAAAGAGAGCCTGGACACTCCTCAAACAAGACTCGGCAATGTAAAAAAACCCAAATCATATATGATTGACCTGTTAATGTTGGACATGGACTCTGTAAAAACCAGTAATACTCTCATACAAACTTAATGGCCATTACTTAATGGCCATTAGTTGACTCCATAGATCAATCTATCCCTACCTCCCATAAATAATAAAAAGCTCAACAGCTGGCTGGAAACATTGTTAGCTATTGATCAACCACAATATAAATTCATAATATAACCAGACCTTCCTGAAAACATTAAGAAATTCACACTCACACTAAAAAACCCTGACAAATGAAACTAAAAATTATTGCACTTAATGTTCAAGATATCAATTCAGTGACCAAACCTTTTCAATAAAAAGTGGATAAGCAATATACAACCTCATGTGCTTGGGTCGCTTCAGACTAAAATATGCAATGGACCCCAGATCAATAAACAGGGTTCTGTGGCTGCTCCAGGGACACATCATCATCATCAGCTGTAACTGGTATTATCACTTCCAGGTTCCTATTTCTCATCATTCAAGATTATTTATATAGGCTGAAATCTCTTGATCACCACATTTGACAGTTAACTCCTTACTTGCTTCTTCACCTCATCCAACTGTTTTAATGGAAGATTTTAATCTTGGATTTTCAAAAATTTATTTAAAAATGGCTTCACTTAATAACTTTTCCACTTATAAATGGGCTTTTTGCCTTCCAACTCTGTCACATTTTATAGTAAATGGCATGACTCACTCATAGATCTTTGTTTTTACTCATCAATTCTACATCATTTAATTCAACTTGATCTTAATCTTACTCCTTTCTCTGTCACTCTGGACAATCTCTCATCCTGAATCTCAATAAACTATACATCACA
Organism: Epiperipatus broadwayi; assembly: GCA_028023455.1. Lineage (NCBI taxonomy): Eukaryota > Metazoa > Onychophora > Udeonychophora > Euonychophora > Peripatidae > Epiperipatus > Epiperipatus broadwayi. The sequence continues at coordinate 1,123,413 of JAQFVV010000147.1, forward strand.
GCCATTATTATCAAGTTCTTCTGCCCTCACAAACCCCAGTGTTCTTATTCTCTGAAAGATATATTATGTTGTGGAAATTTGAACAAATAGAACTTTATCCAGTCCAAGGGTACCTCATCTTTATATATATAATATTTAATATCCAACATCTCTCACACAGTCAACTTTCAACCTTCTGATTTCTGGAATTGGCTGATGAATTGCATACACTGATTATATGAATGAATCGTTCACATTTACTCATCAAAAGTTACATGCATTTTCTCAGGCTTATCAAAAAATTACCAAACAACTTAAAGAATATCTTGATATTAAGAAAGGAAGGATTTATCTTACTTACCAACACATATGGATCCAGGGATATATTCACTGTGTCACACATCCACACTAAAAGTTCCTATGGCACCCCAAGTTAATGATAATATGTGTGCAAGTTATAACATAATTAATCCTATCTATCAATATTTCAAGCAGAAGTTACAAATTCACAATGCATTCACATCACCTTCAGACTTATTTGGGACACCTGATTGATACCAACACCCCATTCCAAACCATACAATTTGCTGACAAGCCTGCCACTATAAATAACTCATGTCACCCAGGATCCAATGGAATCCCTGCTTTTGTTTTTGCCCCTATTAGACACTTTATTGCACTATACCTCTGTGAGTTGGCAAATTATCTATCCCAAAGGATATATGATATTAAAGGTCTATAATCAATATCAGTTGTACCATTTACCAATAAATCAGGCTTAACTTCTACTCTAATCAACCATTAAATTTCTATGGGCCCACTGGCAATTAAGAAACTGAAAAAAATTGTAAAGGATCATCTAGAGCCACACCTACTTTCTCTAATTTCCAATATGCAGTTTGCAAAAAAAGGCTCTTCTGCTGTACAGGCTGTTTTGATGTTTAAAGCAGTCTTGAACCCAGTTCAAAACCAAAAAAATATGATCCAATTGAAGTTCAGCTAGATATAGAATCTGCATTTGACTCTGTCTCTATTCCCATTCTGAATGATATGATAGCCAACACTACCATTCCAAGAACTCTGCTTTACATAATTACTAACTTATTGCAATGCAGAGAGATACATATCACTCTTAATGGGAAGAGTTCACCATCATTCACCCCTATACAACCCATCTCCTAAGGCTCACCTCTTAATGCACTGCCCTTCATTTTCTACATAAATCTATTAAAGGATATACAACAAACATTTTTAGGCATCTAAATTATACATACTTACCAATACATTCCATACATAGCATACATGGAAATGTCATTGTCTTACTGCCATCTTGTAGGCATCTTACCACATTGCAAAGCATCCTCAATCAATATACTGCCACATATAAAATTAGATTTAACATGAGTAAAACAGCACCAACAAACCATATATTCAAATATTCCAGGGGGAGACAAGTCTCTTCTTAAGTTTCCCATTTTACATGGGATCACCTACAATGAAGAACACTTCACAAAACAAGCTTAAAGAAAATGCCTCTCCAAAACTTATCTCTCCATTTATGCTAAAATTCACCTATTTAATATATTCTTAATGACTAAGATTATATATTATTTGTCTATTGTTAAATTTTCAAAATCGTTTTTTCTGCCATCTCCTCCCTTTGCAGTAAGCTACTATGGGGCAGGAATCTCACCTAAAAGACTTAGTTGCCCAACCATGAATAATGGACTGGGTCTCCACAGTACCCAAGTGTTCTACATCCAAAAAATCATAAATTAAATTGCATCAATTGTTCAAAAGTTCCCAGCACTATGATCGCTGTTACAGGTTATACCTACTGATAGACCTTCTCATATATCAGCTACATTTCTAACCACACTCCAACAATCAATTCTATCAGCATCCAACCAATCAACATTTACCATGACTAATAAATACACATACTGGCAAACATATGCTATATTGTATCTGGAGGCCAACAAAGATTATCCTTTTCCCATACTTGGTATCAATAACTACCAGATTAGTCCATTTCTTCAAAAGATGGTCTCTGAAGCTTACATTTTTTTGATTTCCTAGTTTGTCATAATCTACATGTATTGCCAACATATTTTCTCTGGCATTGCCATCTATATAAAAATATAAATCCATTCTGCATTTTATGTAATGTGGCAGAAGAAACTCAACATCTCTTTCAGTAGTGTTAAGCCCTCAACCAAATAAAGACTATCATGCTAAATATGTACAGATAACCAATGCACCTACACAACAGCTAATTCAATCCTATCAGAAGATACATTCTCTCACAGCACTTGCAACAACATTCACCCTGGATGCTTTCTGGTGCTCTCATTGCACCTTCATCATTGGTGACAACACCAGTGGACATCCAGCTACATTAATCAATAAATTCCAACAAATCAAGGCCTGGTACATCCCCAGATATTTTTGTTGCAACTACTAAAACAACCATCCAATCTATAACAGGTCATAATCCAACAATTATTATTATAATTAGCAGGAATGTACTAACTCTCAATAAAACTTACCTTTACTAACTGCCATCAACTTTATCCATCATTGGGTTACAGAATTTGCCCCCCCCCCATGTATCGCAGTCTGCCAGCTATCACCATGTGGAACATTGTTCTTTGCACAGAACCCATGACTTGATTTTGTGCTACATAAATTATAAGTTACCACCCTAGTATACTACAGAATTAACAATTAAAAGAACAATAATAAAGATTAATTTAGTGACTGTAAATAACTTTTAATATGACAATGGATTTGCACATGTAACCCTTACAATCAATACCATGTAATCCAAAGGAATAATAAAGATTATTATTGAAACAAAACAACCACAATAAAAATAATAATGATGATGATGATGATAATAATAATAAAATTAATACTAATATTTTTTTAAATAAGTATTTAAATTTCTTTTTCTTAATGTAATTTTTTATGTCTATTTATTGACTGATCATCATCATCATCATCATCAACCATTATCAATCCACTGCAGGATGAAGGTCTCTCCAAGTTCAATCCATCTTTTCCTATCTTTAGCTTCTCTTCTCCACATCACCCCTGCACACTTTCTTATTTCATTCATCCATCTCACATGTGATCTTTTTCTGGGTCTTTTTATTGACTGATATATATATAATTGCTTTATATTAGCTATAAGCATATCAGAGCTCATAAGTTGAATTCAATCTAGTTAAATGAATTTTTTCTTTTATAAATATATACTCACCTAAACATATATATATATATTGGATTTCATTCGTAAGTATCGTACAAAAAGTGTAAATACTGTAAATAGTTAAATATTTTAAAAATATATATATATCTGTATTATATTGTCTACTTGTCTGTTTCTCTCATGTTAAACCTAGTTAAATATAACTATTACACACACTTTGTGTTGCATTACAACGTTTTCTTTTTCTGAACTAGTAGTGGACAAATGGAGGGGTTATCATCTAAGAAGATAGGAGTGAATTTGAACCCCATCTATAGGTGTTTTTTACTTTAGAGATGACACTGTAATCTACAGTATGACAGTCTTGTTATAAAGAAATAACATCTATAGTGACAAGGGATAGACTCTCTATACTTAGACATGTTTGATGGGAATGGTCAGGAAATATAGCTGGGTATCCAGAGACTGACCATCATTAGTTATGATAGTAATTTCAAAGATGGTGTTATTATTTTTAATACCAATCAATCCCAGGATTTAAATCCTCATACTTTAGTATATTTAAATGTAAATACAAACAGGGGATATAAAAAAAGCCTTAGGCCCGTTTCATTGTATATATTAAATACTCTTAAGACATTCATTTATATACATTCGTAAATTTAGTAGACTTCAGTTCACATATTAAAAAGTTTAATTTACTATTTGTATTATTATCTTAGACAAAAAAAAAAAAAAAATCTTTAAGAATAAACTTTAGAATCACATAAAATTGTAATCCTAGATAAAGTGGTAAACACAATAAATAAACCAAAACTAACAATTTTGATAATTAGAAAGTAATTTATCTAATAATCTACAATATTATATATATGTGTTTGTATGTTAGATTATGATCTTTAGTGAAAAGATATTATATAATAAGATTATATTTTTGATTAACATCAATGACAATACTTGTCATTAAACTTAAAAATAATGATAAGAGTCCATTATATAAGATTCCATTAATGTACGTTATTAACAATGATCATTACTAGAATCATATAATATATATTGGGATTAATAACGTTTAATAGAATAAGTGAATAAATGTTATAGTTAGATAGACACAAGTAACTAATTAATTACCTTGTTAAATATCTGTACATAGGTAAATGAATGGTTTTAAATTATTATTAGATATATATGAAAGAAATCTAGCATTTAGCAATTTAAATTTTAGTAAAAAATTGCACACGAATAGTAATTTTTGGATATTGAATTTTAAAAAAATGTAACGAGGAGAAATAAATAATCGTTTAAGTAAAAAAAAAAAAATTAAAAAAAAAATTTTTTTTTAACAAAACAGAAATCACGTCGTGAACAGGATTCGAACCTGTGCGGGTATAACCCATTTGATTTCGAGTCAAACGCCTTAACCACTCGGCCATCACGACTGAGACGGCTAGTAGAACTCGAAATTATCTCCTTTAAATGCTACACTGCCTTTTGAAAGATGATTACGTGCAATGGTTGTCTTTTAATTTTGTGTCTTTAGCGTCATTTTGAATGGTTATATTTTTTTCACTAAAAATATTGTTCTGCGATAAATATATGATCTGAATTTTTATTAGTACGAAACCGAGAACATTTTCAGCATTATAAGTAAAAATAGAAGCTCGTTCTATTTTAATTAATTTTTTTTTGTCGAATTGAAATTAAGTGAAAGAATAGCCCTTATTTTTTCTCATAACGTTTATCTGTTGTTATAGAACTATTTTGTATTTTTTGATATATTTATTAGTTTTTCTTCATTTCCTTTCTTAAACGATGTTTATGTAATTGGTGTGGTGATTTAAATAAACTTGTTTTCTATAGTAAACAAGTATATGATAAGTTTTTTTTTTTAACTTAACAATTTGCTTTAATAAATTAAATAATTCTAGGAAGAAAATACATATAGCTGTTTAATAATGGATTCATTTGCCAATGTGGGGCTTTTTTTTTTTTAAAAATTCCATTAAAAGTTGATTAACAAAACATATTGTATTAATTTCCCGAATTAGATATAAAATCAAATAATTTATCGGATAAGATTATGTTATATGTATGCATAAAGAAAGTGTTTCATTTTAGCTGAATTCCATTTCAAATAATTTTAAATTAGAATTTTAATTAAGTTAAGATGATTGTGAAATAAAATTTAAACCTTATTTTATTAGCGTCTGTGGCACTTAGTAATTATAATATTTCCTAGTGCTGTATTATTAAGTGTTATGTGGGCGTATATATACTTCGGATATGAGTGTATATATCATGAAAAACTTTTGTCATAGAAAACTTAATGATAGAAATGTAGTAACAAAAATTAATCCAGCAATTTTGGCCAGCAGATTAATACAATTCTTTCCTAATATTAGTTAAAAAGATAGACATACCCACGAATAGACTCCAGAGAATAATAGAGACCTATAATATAAAATGAAACTCTCAAGAATGTGTCCTATAAAAGTCTACAAGAAGAATCTGCTTAGCATTCTGAAGAATGTCCACTCCTGTGCAACGCACTATTATAAATGTCAAAATAGACATGGGTTTACAACCCCACCCCTGCCAGGATTTCATTATTATTTATTTGGATAAATGACTATAAATAAAAGACATGTAGATGTCTGAAAATTTCAGATTTTTCACTCAATAGATAACTTTTAGATAAGTGTTTGGCTTTGGGTTGGTATTTTTAGATCTAGTGTCTGAACCTACCCTGACACCTTTCTGAGGAGTGCCAAAGCATGAAACCATGGTCAGGGGTTTGAGGGGGGTCCTGACAGAGATAAAATAGTGCTGGCTCTGGCTAAGCATTTATTATAAAGCTTGAAGAGGAATTGGCAATCCTCATTGTTTATAACTTACAAGCTTAAGAGATAGGGTCATGTGATCTATGACTCTTATTTTGACTATATCTATATACTGTGTATATATATTGTAACTAATGAACAATTATGTGTATTAATATTTATTTTTAATTGTAATTTTCATTCAAATTAAATGTTAAGTAAGTGATAATATTGTGTTCATGATGTGTTTTAATGTCACAGATTGCCATGAAAAAAAAGAACAGCATCCTGCTTAACAAATATAAAATATTAAATACTTAGAATAAATGTTGAATTTATTATTGCAAACATCACTTTTATTATAATGGACTCATAACGGTGAGTGCATAATTTGCATTAATAGAGTTAAACTTAAAATATATTTTTAATTAGCAGAAGTTTAGAAATTTTTTAAAAATCACTCAAATGAGTATGAGTCAGAATATATGTAAGAGGATTGTGATATATTAACATATATGCCTTTAGTTACATTTATGTAACCATACAGGCAGTTTCATTTGGGTTTAAAACCTTAAGAGTTGTTTTAATTTGGCTTTTAAATTGAAAGTCAGTAGGAGTTAAATGTGATTATCATAATTGCTTCAATGAAGACTTTATGAAATTCCCATCATTACAACTAAAATTGAAACTAATCTGGAAATGGGGATTTAAATATACAACTCTGATATTCATTAATTACTCACATTTTCTATAATCCGTGCTATATTAGAAAAGTGCTTTTATTTTATAATACTGTAGTAATATTATAACAGTTTAATGTTAATAAGTAAAACAAATCTTGTTACTATTTGAAACTTTAAGAAAATTTATACTTAGTTTTTTTTTTTTTTAAAAAAAAAAATCTTTCTTTTATTTAGTCTTACTTATCAAATTGTTTTGTTTTAATACATTATTGCTGAATATATATATATATATTATTTATTATTACTAGTATAGCTTCAGGCACTATTTAATTATATATATATATTCATTTATATGCTAAACTTATCAAGGAATAATTTATTAGAATCATAAATGCTGCATTTTAACTATGATTAGAACTCATAAATATGTTCTCTGAAGTTATTAAGTTCTCTATGATAGTTTCCTTGATGAGGATTATGTAAAGGTTAATATTGAATTATTAAATGATAAAGGAATAAATTGAATAATTAGACTGAGAATGAAAAGAGATTAGAAAATACTTGGATGGCAATTCAAAAAAAATTAGAGATATATTTAAGAAAATATTAGGAAAGTAATAAATGAAGTTCTGGGATAAAAAGATAAATAATAAAACTTCAGTGATGGAGAAGGGAAAGTGGGGCAAAAATGAAAGTATATCACTAATGGATTGGATCAAAGAAGTTGGAACATGGGAAAATTTATAGAACATTATTTAATGAATCTTAAAAAAAATCTGATAATTAAGAACAGTAAATAGTTAGGGATGGAAACGTGTCGAAGTTTGAGAAACTAGGTCCAGTGATCAATACGTACTTATTTGAAGAATTTGAAAGAAGGGATCACGACAGGATGATAATGACTATGATTGAAATAAAGGAATGGACTACATACAAGAAACTTTTAAATTGAAAAAGAGATGACATTGGAGGATATGGCATTTGAGACTGGGGAAGAGGAGATAATGAAAGAAATGCAGTACAGATTATCTTGATTTGGAGGAATTAATTTGTAACAGTTAAAATATAGTAATCAAAAAAATGTTGAGTTAATTATCAGCTTGATAAACTATTTTTATAGAAGGAAATGTAATAAGAAAGATGTCTTTGAAATATATATCATCACTTTTTAAGAGAGGGAATTATAAAGGAATAGGTGTTATCAACACTATTATGAAGATATTGGCAAGAATTATAAGGAATTATTTGGAGAAGTAGATTGAAAAATTTGTAGAAAGATAAAGTTGTATATGAATTATATTTATAATTAGACAGTTAATAGAGGAGACAGAAGATAAATACAACTAGAAATATATTTTTTACCAGCTTGTATAAAAATCGTGATAGTATCCTTTGGAAATTACTTCAGAATGCATGGGAAATGGCTGTCATTGATGATGCAGAAATAAGTAGAGAATAATCAAGAAATAGATTCATTAATGACTTTATTAAATCTTTTAATTATACCACTACAGCTGTAAATTGTCAGCCATTAGAAAAAGTGTTTCACTTATGGTTTACTTCAATTATATAAGTTAGAGGCTATTAAACTGTATTTCTGAAGCAGGTAACTCAAGACCGTGGGTAGATCTGAATCTGTTGATAAGATTCCTGAAATATCTAAGAGGATCAAATCCAGATGGCTTTATTATTGGATCTATTAAAATAAATTTGTTTAAGTCTCATATAATTTATTTTTTACACCACAACTCTTTATTTGTTTGAAAGAATTCCTGATTGAGCATCCAGAAAGGGAACTAACTAATGGCTTTTTATATATTTTTTTAAAAATATGTGGTGGAATAATACATGAAATATTAAAAAGATATTACATGAGAATGAACTTAAATATACCAGAAATATTTATGAAAATATTTAATTGCACATCCAGAAATTCAATGTTAACATTTTTTTTAAAACAGGTAGGCATTGTTTTGTAATAGAATATTTTAATGTTGAGGAAATTATCTGAAGAGTATTTGCAATCACATTCCAATTCCAGTCAGCTTTCCAAGGAATTTGTTCCTAAAAGTTTTTAGATCTAATCTTTGATAGAGGCAGTAAATTAATCTATATTCCAAAATTATTCCCTAGTAGCATGGGATAGAATTGTGGTTCAGCCTATTATTGCAGAAGATTCTGTATTCAATTTACAGATGAGCATACTGTCTTTGTGGGATTAATAATAAGATGTTTTTTAAAAAAGATTTCCAGATATTAGTTTTTTACTGAGAGACATATTTCTGAGAAGGGTCTCTTACGAGATCAACCTGTCATTATCAGCGCAGATGAATTTCTTGCATTCTGTTTCTAAAATTTACTGAAAAGTACTAATATCAATAATTCTGTGCTAACACGCTTAGGTTAAAGAAGTTTAATATTGTAAAAATTATACGTTTATCTGTGCTAAACGCTTTTGGAGTTCCTGGACTTCATATTCATAATCAAGTGCAGACCATATGAAGGGATTTAAATTTGGTGGGAGATCATTCTATAAAATATATGTGTTATGATTACCATTTAATGTCAACAGATTCTTAAGCTGAGGTTAGATTAATGAAGATTGCACTAGTTTTAAATTTATTTTGAAAGCACTATTCAACATATCTGCACATATTTAACCTGTCCTAAATTCAGAGTTTGTTCTAGAGAATAATTCTTGTTAAATTATTCTTTTAAACAGCTTATAGGAAACACTTAGTAAGGCTTCTGAATAGTAATTTTCTAAAGCATTGCTAGGTTTATTTATTAACTTTTTGGAAGAGTATATCTTTGGTTTTACATCCCATTTTTAGTTCAGTTTCTGTAAGACTATTGTTGTTGTGTAGTTTTGCCAATCTTGGTTTGGCCCTAAATATTATGAAAACTTGACATCTACTTTCAGGACCTTTTCTGGTTTAAGACAAACAGGAGAAAGTTCACCAATATCTATTTTTATTAAGTTAAGAGAAATTTTGTAGTTCTGCTCTAGTCAAAGCCTTTTCGCTTCTGATCCACAAATACAACACCATTATTAATGATTATATGTAATCTCCAGTTTTGATCAATGAAACAAATCACTTAAAAAACATTGCAGCATCCTATTTTACTTAAAGTTTTTCACAAGCGTAAGTTTTGAAATAAGTAATGAATTAGCCAATGAAAATTTGGATTAGACTATGTATAAATGAGACCGTACTTTCTTGATTGTAGTAATTTCACTATTGTTTAAAACAGTTATTAGATTTTAGCTCTTATATACATCCAGAGAAGGTAATGCAAAATTGGTAATTTTATTTTGGCTGAGTGATCTAGTAAAGTGGAGTGCTAAAATATTTTTCAACAGCATTTGGCTTTATTGATCAAGACCAGGGATTACATATGACAGTTAAAAATGTTGCTATATTTGTTGTATTACGAATGTTTAACTTAGGCTTTTTTACTGGCTTGGAAATGAGTAAATAATGGGCTTTCTGGTAACAATTTAAATTAGGTGTGTATAATCAGGGCTATGCTTTCATCTGTATTGTAGTAGTTTCACTCTTGTTTAAAACAATTATCAGATTTGCTTGTTCTTGTTTGCATCCAGAATAACTATTGCTGATTGTTTACTTTGTGCTGGCTAAGTGGTTTACTAAAGTGGAGGTGTTGAAATATATATATATATTTACTTAAAAAAAACTCCAACAAAAGAGCTATTATAAGTTAATGAAAAAACTTGTTTAGCCTTAGAGATTGTCAATTAGTAATAACTGATAGCACCTTGACAACATGAAAGGTTACAGGTTATTTCTGTTTACATGAATATCTCATTTCTGTTCTTTATTATAATAACAATCCATGGAAATATTTAATTCAACATATTGAGATGCACTATGACTTCTCCATTTTCAGAGTCAAGAATCTCTCAGCTATCATGCCCAGAGAAACCTGTTAACCACTCTATCTTCTCTTTCCATTCCCTGCCCTAAGTTATTCCCATATTCTCCACTATCCTGATCCTTACCATTTCCACAACATAATCTTTGTCAACTCCATGGCCATTATATCTAAATCTCCCTTATCTTTTTCTAAATCCAGAATAAAACCAAGAATCCACTTTCTGTATAATCACTTTGTTTATATTTATTTTCCCACAATTGTACCCTTTCTGCTTGCAAACATTTACCTTCAATTAACAGGTGCCTAATATTTTCCATGCCTTCCTTACATAACTTGCAGACTAAATCACCTATATTTTTCTATTTATGTGTATATTTTTTTGTTGCTAAAGATCTTGTTTGTGTCTTAAACAGTAAACTACTTTCCTTGCTATTATCACAAATCAACTCACACCAATATTCTGTTTACTTCTATATATTTTAAACACTTTTTACTCTCCATACTAGTTCTCCATCTCTCCAATTTTCTATTCTTTATTAATGCCTTTATTCTTTTATTCCATTCCTTGCCACTATAACACTCAACAATTCTTCTAACGCAATTATCCCACAATTATCCCACTTTTTGTATAAGTATACTGACATAAAATTATTTATCCAATTCTTCTGCACATTGTACTACCTTTCTCACACATCTTGTTGCCTTCTCTTTACTCCTAACCCAATTAAATACTATTCTGGCTACTCTCTTATTATTTATAAACTGAAATCGACCAAACATTTTCATTTTGCTTTTTGCATCTCTCGTATAAAAAAATTGACCATCTGATTTCTCCTTGAATTGCCTTCTTTTCCATCCACACATCTGCATCTAATGCATGTCTTCCTACTTCTTGTACTTTTTAAAAGTAATTAACACTTTTTTACTAACACACAATGCATCATTACCATATGTTAAGCTACTTCTTTCCATATAATTTTGGCTATATCATATTTATTATATGAAAACACTGTTAATTTCTTTATCATTATATTTTCTTTTCTTTGTTTCATTTATCAATTTTTTCTCCCACTCATCCAAATAATTTCTCTGATTACTTAAGACGATTTCTAAATAGATATACATATTTACTGTACTTAATTTTATATCCCCCAATAAAAATTCTTGATCTTTAATTTCCCCAGCATTTATCATCATTACTTTTGATTTTTCTTTATTAAATTTTAATCCCCATCTTTTTACTAACCCTTGGATATGTCTTCAGCATAACTACCATATTTTTCTACTTTTTGTGCACAAGATATCATCAGCAAATAAAAGGTCTGATAATACATCACTATGCCTCTTCCTAGTCTTTCTATTGCTCTTTCTATTTCTCTCAAATATAGCAAAAACAACATAGGTGACACAGGGCATCCTTGCCTTCGTCTGACACCATTTTTAATTCTAACTGATTCTATATTTCATAATTGATACATATATTAATTATTTTTATATTTATCTCTTACTAAGATCTAAAACCATTTATTCTCAAATTTACTACATATACTCATAATCATTTCTATTTAATATATCACATGCCTTTTCTATATCTATAAAAACCATATATAACTGTTTACCTGTATTTCTACTGATATCCATAAGTTGTGTAACTACAAATAAACTATCTCCTATATGTCTATCCAATTGAAAGCCTCCTCACATTTTCCCCACTATACTATTTTCTTTTATCCAGTTTGTGACCTTTCCATCCACCATTTAACACAAAGCATTTAAGACAAAGCTTGTTGAGGAATTGACAATTCTCATTATTTATAATTTACAAGCTTAAGAGAATAGGGTCATGTGATCTATGACTCTTATTTTGACTATTTATAGTCTCTGCCTTAAGTCTTATGCAATGTTATATTGCTAAAACTACTAATATATGGTATGGCTGAAGATCTATCAGCCCCCCATAACTATTTGAGTTGGATAGCTGGGTTTGAAGACATGTAGGTGTCTGAAAATTTCAGATTTTCCATTCAATAGATAACTTTTAGTTAAATGCTGGCTTTGGGTTGGTATTTTTAGATCTAGTGTCTGAACCTACCCTGACATCTCTCTGAGGAGTGCCAAAGCACAAAACCATGGTCAGGGGTTTGGGGAGGGGTTCCTGATGGAGATATTTTAAATGCTTTCTCTGGCTAAGCATTTAACACAAAGCATGTTGAGGAATTAGCAATCCTTATTGTTTAATTATTGTCTAGTTTCTTCCATTTACTGATTATCGATATTATTATTATTTTATTGAATTTATCTATATTTATAAACATATTTTATTGTTAAGTGTAATTTAAATCTCATATTAAACCAAAACAGATTTTATGAAGAGAATAGTATAAATTCTAAACATTTAAAATAAAACATTATAATTATTTATTAGTTATGAAAATTAATACATCTTTACACAATAATGGAAATATAAGAAAAAATAAATTTAAAACAGGCAAAACTCTTTATACGTACTGCCACGAAGAAATAGTGATCATGTGATGTTTATTGGCTTAAAAAAATAAAATTGTAAATATAGTAATAATAACAGTATAGTAAAGAAATTATATATATATATTTTGATTGTGTTCATTTTCTTGTAATTAAGAAATAAAAATTGAGTCCTAATTAAATTTTTATTTCTTTTTTCTTTTTGGTCCTGCAATTACAGGGAGCTAACACAGTAGTCAAAGAAGCTTTAGGATATTTTTAAATTAAATGATATAAGTGTCAAGACTTTCCCTTTTTTTTTAATGAAAGAACTTCAAAACAGCATGAAGTATAAAAACATATCAAAGTTTTGGGTATTAGATGATGTCATTTGAGCCAATCTTATCGATTTATTTAAACCAACATTATACAAAAGCTTTGCTTATTTCTGTTATTTTATAAGTGTTATTAAATTAATTACTGTATATATGTATTTTATATCAGTTTCTGTTGTCTGCAACTTTAAATTTTGTTAGAGTCCACCTTAATTCTTCAGCAATAGTTAAACATTAAAAAACTATAAAATAACTTATTTTTATAATTTCGTCAAGCGTTGGTGGTCGAGAGATCAGCACAGTTGCCTTACAAGCAGTTGTCCCGGGTTAGTGGGTTCGCCGATGCTGTGACACACGAAAAAAAAAAGGAAAATATTTAATTTAACAGTGATCTTAAATTTTGATGCTGTAACAAACACTCAAGTATATTCATTTATTATATAGTGCCAAATAATAATATTAAATTATAATATTTACTTCATCTTATAAAAAATAGCACTTTTACTATTGCTAATATTGCTACTTTGGTAGTATTCCTGTGATGACGTATTACTAAGTTTGTGATATGTTTAAAATAATGCCTGGAAGAATATGTGGACAAAGTTAATCGATAAAAGTTGTCTGCATTGTCAGTGGAGATATTATTTTAAACATATTGCAAACTTAGAATAATATGTCACCAAAGTAATATGTCATACCACGTGTAATATCAAACTTCAAATCTAAAAAAAAAGTAGTGAGATATATTCATTACAGAAAAATGAAAAAACACATTGTAAGATTTTAATATTTTTATGATTGTTTATTATGTCAGTGCCATCTTCCCCCTCCCAGCATAATATGACACTTTCTGCCATCATAAACACTCAGCATGTGTTATACTAAACTTCAAATCTAAAAAAAAAAAAAAAACCCCATCTTATTCCAATAATAGAGATATTCATTATGGAAACAAGAAAAACATATAAAAGAACTCTGAAATGGTTTTTAAATAGTGAGCTGCAAACAAAGTTTTAGTTTTAAATTTTTTTTTAACTTAAAAATAAAATGGTGAACTATAAGATAAAGTTTTAGCTTTATTTAAAAATGCGAATTGTAAGTTTATATTTTAATTTTTTTTTTAAAAAAAAAACATATATAAAGTTTCAGGAAATAAAAAAAAGGACAAATATATGAAGTTTTAGCTGTAAATATATATATATATATATTTTCATATGTCATAGCATTGGATGGGAGGTGAACCCGCAATAACTGTCTGCTAACAACGCTTGATAGCTGTAAATATATTTTTAATATAAAACTGTATTATTTACAAATGATGGAAGAGGTAAAACTTTTTTTTTTTGATTTGAAATTTGGTATTGCACATGCTGGGTGTTAATGACAGCACAAGGTGCTACATTATGCTGGGAGAGAGAGAGAGGGGTGTTTTTGACTACCCAAAGTGACAAAATAAAAATTCACAAAAAGTACATATTAACAATTTGCACCTACCTGCTTTTATTTAGTATTACAATGTGTTTTTTTCCTTTTCCCATAATGAATATATCTCTTCATTTTGATAGCACAGAATCACTAAAAGTAAAAATCACAAAATCACACAGGTCAGCATATTTTACATCTTGGTGACATATATATAAAAAGTTGGTAACAAGTTTGTATTTGATATGGATTAGTCATACCAGGATGGCATGATATCATAAACAGAAACTTTGAATAATTATTTCTGGATGAAAACATTACTGGAGTAATACCCCATAACATGAATAATTTCAAAATACCTTAATATTTACTAAATAGGCTAACCATCTTGAATTAAATGTAAATAAATTGAAGAAATGTCTGCACCAATCATCTAATGTAATTTATTTTTTAGTTTGGCTGCCATATTGCCTTACCATCTGATAAATGAAAGGGGGTGTGTATTAGTGTTTCTAGGCATCCAGTGATGATGATGATCATCATCCGGGTTGGCACAAAGAGTATATTCTTTAAAGTCTATGCACTACATTTATTTTAGTTTAATCTTATTAGAAATTAAGTTTTCAATGGTCAGTACATTAATGATACTAAGTGGCCAGAGCATTGATGATGATCAGCATGTTTTAATACTTCAGCATTATTTTTTTTATGATTGTATATCCTATGGATTGGGATTTAGGTTGGTGCATCCAAATTATTGGTTAAATAATTGGCCCAAGTTGGCAAAAGCTAAGTAGGTGGCCTGGTCTACAGTAGACCCATTTCAAATCCAGTCACAAGATTGACTGTTGATTTATTACATGATGATGGATAAGTATTACTTATACTAACTTTTACTTATTGATAGTGCTGATGAATTTATGGATAATGATACTGGTAGTCACTCTAAGAAGGTAACTGGGCTTATCTCTCACAGAGATCTCATGATCTCAATATCTCTTACTTTAAACATTACTTTAATATCTTTAGTATTATTATTTTATTATTTTGATATCTTATACTTATATATTTTAAATTCATATTAAATTATTTTAATTAAAATATTTTATTTTAAAATGATGGTATTCCATCACCCCACTTTCACTCCATCTTAAAACTTCCCCATCCTGTTATAATATATATAGAAGAAGAAAAAGAATTTGCATGTCATATGATATATAGCTTATAAAAATATAATCATTACAGTGAGTGCTTGAGAGCAGATGAAAATGTTTCCACTTTATGTAGATAAATGTAAAATTTATATGCTTTAAATCATTCTAAAATATTGTACAATTAACAGAAATGTTAAAACAGGCAAAACTCTCCATACAGTAGTGCCACTCAGTGCGAGCCAGAGTAACCAATGGATGCCAGAAGGCTTGTACATAAAATCCCTATCTAGTGTCTACTCATCCAATACCCCCAGACTAGTTTCTAGCTTGTGGCTTTCTAGCTTGTTCATTAGATCCTAGGTGCAGTGCTCTCAGATCCAAAGCTTCTCGCTGATGAAAGCCACAAGCTAGAAACTAGTCTGGGAATATTGGGTGAGTAGGCACTAGATAGGGATTTTATGCACAAGCCTTCTGGCATCCATTGATTACTCTGGCTTGCACTGAGTGACCCTACTGTATGCAGAGTTTTGCCTGTTTTAATAAGTTATGAACAAGCATAAGAAATGATCATGTGATGTTTAGTGATTTAACAAAAATATTGTTCTGCCAAATTTTGCTCCAAGTACTTCTAGGCAAGTATTTTAGAGCATATAGATGATGATTATTATTTTTTTAAGAGCATTGTATTTTTAGTTAATGATAAATTACAAATTGTATTTTTTGTTGTTAAAAGTTACAGACTATCTAGGAAGCGATATGGTTCTAAGAGTATGAATAATTATTATGGCATTAAAGAATGAAAGTTTTTAATATTTTTTTTTTTCAAATAATTGTTTAAAATTATTTATTCGCCTGTCAAAACAAAGTGCTGTAAGGAAGAGAACTCATTCTCTTGGACAATGAAAACCTTTAATATGCCATGGTATTTTAAAAAATATTATCTCCATTTTTTAAATTGAGATTAAAAGAACAAAAAAATAGAATAAAAAACATGCTAAATATTGTAATTTCTTTCTTTTAATTAAATTAATTAAAATAATTACAAGATATAAAAAAAAAATAACCAAGAAAATGAATGTTTAAAATTAAATTCAACTAGTTATATATTAATTAATTAAAATTCTTGCACTATTCATATTTAAGACGTAGTTTTTTTTATAATTAAAAATAACTGATTTTGAGTTGATTTATTTCTTTTCTAATCTTTTGCTTTTTAAAAAAGTCAGTACACACACACGCAACGTATTTTTATGTTTTATCTCATTTCATTGTATAAAACAATAAAAAAAATGAAAGTAAACAAAATGCTTAGCAAGATACTTTTAACATATCAGATTTACTAAGGCTTTAGCCTCAAGAATATACGTGTAAAAATGCGATATTAGGGACCTCTACAGGTCTTAACCACAAGCTTATGCTTGGAAGATTATAAATTTTATTTTAACCATTACTGACAATCATGAGAACATTAAAAATGCACTCGTGTGTTTTGAATAAATGTAAATACACATATAGTCAAGCAATCATATTTATTTGTTTTATAATTAAAATAATAAGATAGGAATAATCAGATCTAAGTAATTTAAGAATTGGTAAAGTTTTCTGAATTACTGTACATTAATTTTATTAAAATTAATATGTAAATTAATACACTATACAGGCTTAAACCTGCATTTATATATGTAATGTATGCGGGATTCAAACTCAGACTTTTACACGACACTCAACTCTCCATGCCATCTCATATTGCTGACCCACCTGACCACACACGTTGAAAAGATAAATAATCACCAATATTGGTATTTCATGCTAAACCAGCACTCATCATCAGTTAGTCCAGATTACCATCTCCACACATATATACAATCAGTGCTCAGCTTTATATTAAGATAGCCAATCTTCATACTTTAATGGACAGGCTTCAAACTACTCCAAACCACAACTCTTCAGCCTTCCATTTCATTGAAAATCTGATGATGGAACGTTCAAAACCCACGTTAGTGCCGATCCCGCATAAAATTAATATGCAAAATTTAAATGTTTTGTTTTATAATAATAATTTGTTCTGTAAATGACATGCTGAATGGAAAAAAAACTGATTAATACACGCACACACATATATAAAATACTGTAGCCACATTTAAAGAAGGCCAACTTTTATCTTTCTAATCTAATAAAACGAAACATAATTATTAGTTAGCATTTTAAAACTATGTTTTGTTAAAAATTTACAAGAATACTCTTTTATCTTTCATCTGCATTTCAGAAAACTACACGAAAGAAATAAATAATGAGAAATTGTATCTCTCATTGCTCTTTTCTAAGTTAATACAAGGTTTAAATATTTGGAATTTCAAAGCAAATGCAATCTTTGTAATCATTGAAATAATATCAATTGAAGCATCTTTTTAAGAAAAATGAACTTCAGGTTTTAAGAAACTAAGCAAAAAGAGAATTAAAATAAACCCTTTGTAAAAGAAAATACAATTTTATTCTTCATGTTTTTAAATAGTTAGCATAAAATATTGTAAATATAGGAGATTTGAACCCAGACTTTCAAACAACCTTCAACTATCCACACTATCTCATACTACTGATACACATGGCCACACTCATGTAGAAAAGATAAATAATCACCAATATACATATTTCATGCTGAACCAGCACTCATCAGTGCTCAAGTATATCAGTAGTATGAGATAGTGTGGATAGGTGAAGGTTTCTTGAAAGTCTGAATTCAAATCCACTATATTTACAATTAAGTTCCAGGTAATGCCTATATTTCAATCTTACATAAAATATTGCTAAAAGTGTAAAGATTTAAATGTATTATGATTCGGATGATTCTGTTGATAGTTTTGCATACATTAAATATAATTTTTTTTTATTTATTTCAAAAGAGTTCCATTCTAATATTAACATTTTCAAAAATACATTTAAAAATGATATAATTAACCAATACATATACGTATAATAATACAGGTATACTTTAACGTAAATGCTGATTTATAAACGCATATCTTGATATAATAATTTTTTTCCTAAATTTTAAAAAAAATATAGATAAATATAAGTAAGAGTGCATCTATAAATATCAATTGTTATATATATATATATTTAGAGTTTTTTTTTTTTTTCATATGTCATAGCATCGGCCGGGACGCGAACCCACAACCGTCTCAACCAACTACTTGCTTGCAAGGCGGCTGCGATGACCTCTCGGCTAACAACGCTTGACGATAGATTTAGAGTTTTAACAAATTTTACTATTATTAAACTGTTTACTAAAAAAATACATTCATTGCATTAATCCATTTAAATATAGGTCAAAATATATTTCACGAATACAAATGTTATTCTTCTCCTACTAAGCCCTGGTTGTGCGTTTGTATAGAAAAAACATTTTCATAACAATTTATATATATGCATTTTCTTTTAATTTTAAACTTAATACAAAATATGTTAATGGTAATAACAACAATAAATTACGTTTAAATGTATTAATTATATAATAAAAATATTGATTATATACTCATACTATTTTTTTACCTTTCTTTAATATATTTCTTTAATTTGTCAAAATAAGAGTCTTAAATCACGTGACCCTACTATCTCTTAAGCTTGTAAGTTATAAACAATGAGGATTGCCAATTCCTCTACAAGCTTTATGATAAATGCTTAGCCAGAGCCAGCACTTAAAATATCTCTGTCAGGAACCCCTCCCCAAACCCCTGACCATGGTTTCATGCTTTGGCACTCCAGAGAGGTGTCAGGGTAGGTTCTCTGAGAAGTGCCAAAGCACGAAACCATGGTCAGGGATTTGAGGAGGGGTTCCTGACAGAGATATTTTAAGTGCTGGCTGTGGCTAAGCATTTATCATAAAGCTTGTAGAGGAATTGGCAATTCTCATTGTTTATTTCTTTAATTTGTTTTTTTATTTCTTATAATGTTGCGAGCTTCTTAGTTTCACAGTGATTTCTTACTCTAGTTCCATATTCTGTTTTTCTCAGACATATTTCAAATTGCTTATATAAGATTCTTTGAAAAAACTATCAAATTTTTTTCTCTTTAATAATATATTGAACAAGTTGATTGAATAATATTATTTTTATTATGTCTTTGTCAATGGCTCTCAAAGGAGCAAACTACAAATAATTAATAACTAAAACTAAATTTAGTACTAAGATTTATTATAAGTTGTACAACACAAAACTAGAATATATATAGACAAGCTTAAATATTTACAGACAAATAAATGATCATGGAATTCTTAAGTCTTTAAACACTCTTTAAATATTGTTTGACAATTACTGTCTTATATAATGGATTGACTCCTTCCACAACTATGCTAAATAAGTACAGTTATCCAGTTAAAACCCTAAAAGTCCTTTAGGCTTACAAATCCCAAAATAAGATCGGGACAATCTGTGTTAAATACTAGTCAGATTTTTATACCTTCAGATTCTGAGTCATCTGGGTTCATTCCCTTGCAGATGTTGACTTGTGATTGACGATAGTCATTGCATACAAAAAACACTTCACCAACATGAAAGAGAAAAAGAGTGCTTAACTCTACAATCCCAGGTTTTTATAGTATTCAGTTTCTTATTAGCAATTTGCTTTGTGAAAGCACTTAATTTCACTTTCTGGCTTTACTATTTTCATAGGATTTTATCTTTACTCTAATCAGTTCACAATTTGCTCCTCCATTCTTTTCATTCAGTCTATAGAAACCTTTTGATCATGTATCTATTCATTTTCTTATATCTATAGTTCATTCCCAAAACAGTTTTCATTGTCATTAATTAGTACATTTAAATTTAACTTGAACTTCTGGAGTTTTCTTATCAATCTTTTTTATACTAAAGTATTTACTGAATTCCTCTCCTCACTCCAGAAGTTGCAATTGTTTCTTACACATAATCATTTCATCTTTTGGTTTTCTTTTGATGTGCACAGGTCTAGGTGATTTATTTATTTCTGGTTTTGCTTGAAATTCTTCTGTAATTTCATCACTGTTTTCCTCAACTGTTTTTTTTTCTTTCTGTGTTGCTTCTTTAATTACACTCTGCCTCCTGCATATTTGTATCCTACCATTTTTTCAGCAACAATATGGTTCATGTGGCATCTGTATTTTTAAATTCCATTAACTATGTATATTTGATTTGACAATATTTTATCTATTGTTCCCTTGATCCCTTTTTTCTGTATCATATCTCTCACCCATACAGGCTCATCAAGTCTAAACGATTTACTTAGTTTTACATTTGGAACACAAATCTTTTTATTAGGATGCAAAACTGCCAATTTAGTCCTTAGTTTCCATCCACATATTAATTCTGCTGGAAATTTTTCTGTTGCTATAGATGGGGTTGAATGTTGGTATAACATAAATGTCTATAAAGCGTCTTGCATTTCTATGTTAAATCACTAAACACTGACGAATGCCCCAGGCCAGAAACTAGTCTGGGGATATTGGATGAGTAGGCACTAGATAGGGATTTTATGCACAAGCCTTCTGGCATCCATTGATTACTCTGGTTAGCACAAGGTGGCACTACTATACGGAGAGTTTTTGCCTGTTCATTTTTATGTTACTCATTTTTTAAAAACTCTTAACTTGCTTGTACCACATTCTTTGACTACTCATTTGATTGACAATAATATGGAGGTGGGCACACATGATGAATCCCACAGGTACTAAAAACTGTCAAAATTCCACTCCAGTAAAACTGGCTCCATTATCTTATACAATTAATTCTGGAAAATGGTGAATCAAGCATACCATCTTTAAACTCTGTTTCTGAGATCCATCTTGAAAATGCATCTGTAATTATAAGCAGAATTTTTTCATGCACTGGTCCTGCATGATCAATATGCACTCTCCAAAGCTTTTGTTGCCTTCAGCCAGGATGCAAAGCATTTCATCAGTAATGCACTTTCTGATTGACATGCAGCACAACATTTAGTGTAGTTTTTTATATCTGCATTAATTTGCAGCCCCAGACATAGCTACATGCCAAAGCTTTCACATGTACTATGCCAGGGTGCCCTTCATGGAGAAGCTTTAAAACTTTATACCTCCCTGTAGGTGGTAGAACTGCTCTATCACCCATTGCTATAACCCCCTATGAAGAGATAACTGCTCTCTATTAGCCCCAAACCCCATTGCCACATATCTAGGTCTAGTTTTAAGCCAGCTCTTCTTAATCCAATTCATCACAATATCATACTCTTTTTCTTCCTTACTCCACTTTTGAACTGTATTATTATTTAACACTTGTGGTTCATGCTGTCAATATTACTAACCTCAAACTAACTATTGCATGTCTCTTGACTATTGGGAAATCTAGACAAAGCATCTGCTTGTGATATTTCTCCACCATTTATATTTCAATGAATAATCATATGCAGTCAACACATTCCTACATCATAACATATGTGGACTTAAATGTTCAGGTGCTGCATGATCATTACCTAAAATCCCCAACAAAGGCTTAGGATCAATGATAATTTCAAAACTATGCCCAAAAACAAACACATTTTTTACTGTGAAATGATCGTCAGAGCTTCTTTGTCAATTTGACTGTAATTATGCTCTACTTTTGACAATATACTGGAAGCATAAGTTACAGGCTGCTCAATATTATCTATAGGGTGAGCTAATAAGCCTCTACCCTAGTCTGATTCATCAGTAGTAATTCTAACTTCATGCTCATTGCCAAAATGTATCAACAACATATCAGATGATAAAAGCTCTTGTTTTTTCAAAAGCCCTGTCTTTAGTGTCTGACCAAATCCAATTTTGCCCTTTGTACAATAAATTATACAATGGTTTTGCCACCATCACCATATTCTTTAAAAAAATGGTTTGAAAAAATTAACTAGTCCTAAAAATACCTGAAGCTGCTTTACATTCTTAGACTTTCCACATTTTTAACAGTCTTGACTTTGTCCTTTAAGGGGTGTTTTTCTTTATCTGAAATGCTGTGCCCTAAAAACTTTAACTTTTATGGTTTCCATACACACTTTTCACAATCTAACTTAACTCCTGCTTAGCTTCATTTATTGTAAAATTCCAAAATTTCTTTCTCTTAATAATTCACTAAAGTTGCTGTTATCAAAATATTATCGAAATAAGGCATTACCCCTTTTAACTCACGTAACATTGAATTTTACTTGGCCTGAAAAATTTTTGGTGCCATAGCAATTCTGAAATGTAAATGATTACATTTCAACAGCCCAAAAGGTGTGGTTAGCATCAATATTCTTGCTGATTTGTAAGTAACTTTAATCTGGTGATAAGCAGAATTGAGGTCCAATTTGGCAAAAAACTTTGCATTAGACAAACTCGCTAAAACTTCTCTAATATTAGGTGCAGAATAAGAACCTTTATTAAGATATTTATTTATTGTCACATGGTAATCACACATTCTGATTTGCCCAATAGGTTTAGTTATCACCACTATGGGCATGGCCCATTCTGACTCTTCTACAGAGGTTAACATGTCTCTAGCCACTAAGGTTTTTAACTTTTCCTTGACCTTTTCTCTCTGTGCAAATGGAATCTTCCACAGCTTACAAACCACAGGCCATGCATTTTCACTTAATTCTAAATCTGCTAGGTTTGCTTTTATTAATCCTAACTCCTTAAAAAATAATTCAGGGTACTTATTTAACATGTCCTTTTCTATGGAAATGTTTTTAACCATACATATCTTAATATCTAACTCCTTAAATCACTCTCTACCAATTATTGGACTTATTTCTCTTTTAACAATATAAATTGATAAATAGCTTACTTTAGTTCTATATGTAAGTGGAGCCTTGGCCATTCCAACACATGTTAGTGAGTTTCCACTTACATCTTCCACTTTTATATTGGACTTTCTAATTTTAATCTCCTTATAGCCTTTTTCTATTTCATTCCATTGACTTTTAGACAGCAATGAAATATCCTGAGCCACTATCAATCTCCATTTCCAGTTCTGTGCTACATATTCTGTTAGCATATATTGATTTTGCCAGTGCAAAATCATATTCTTTTTTACTATTAACTTTAACTTGCTTACCTCCCCTCTGTTTGGTTACTTTTCTTTTATCATTTGGCTTGGATTTTTTGCAAACTGTTGATTAATGTCCTCTGTTGCTGCAATAAAAACAGCTTTCTTGATGCCATTTACAATTCTTAGCAAAGTGACCTGTTTTTGTGCAACAAAAACATTTCCCCAAAGAGACTGGTTTGTTACTTGATTTATCATTTTTCTGCAGCCTACTTTTATTTATTTTATAAACTGTTGTTATGCCCTCATCTGCTTTATTTCTAAATGCAAGAGCTTGCTCAATAATTAACTCATATGCAATCCCTTTTTTGATTGCTTATTCATAAGACAACTCAGTTTCAGTCAATAACATTTGTCTTAGTCTTTCATCTGTCATTCCCCATAGCAATTAGTCAAATAAGACTTGTTCACCAAATTCCCCATATTGACAGTTTTTTACTAACTGACATAATGCTATGTCAAAATCCTTTATTTTTTTTAATCTTTCACCTGTCTTCTATTAGGAAGTGCTAATCTTGTGATATGCCTAGATGGCCGCAGGCTAAAATACTCTGTTAACTTATTAACTATCACCTCATAACTTACTGCCTCTGTTATAGGTCCATCAAATAACTTATTAATGATTTCATTTACTTACCTCCCTGCCAAGAACAACAAGGCTGCTACCTTTCTGCTATTATCACTTATGCCATTAAATGTGAAAAATGTTTCAAGTTGAGTCACATATGATGGCTATTCTACTGTATTCCCTACATCAACTTCAGAGATACTAGATTGACCTAATGACATTTTATCTATTGATCAAACTATAGATCTCTACTATTGCTTGACAATTCTAATCCTGCTTGTACTATTATTTTCCCTATCTAGATCCGAAATTCGATTGCCCCATTTTGTTGTGTATTTGCCCACGACTCTCAAAGGGGCAAACTACAATTATTAAACTAAAACTAAATTTAGTACTAAGATGTATTATAAGTTATATGACACAAAACTAATATATATATATATAATAATAATTAATAAAACAAGTCATAAATTTCGTAATTTGCTTTTAAGCTTGCATTTAAATGATCACTAGATGGAGCTTACCAATAGCTCTAATCAAGCTTTATTTTATAAGTGCTGAAAGAGAAAGAATTCAAAATCTCTATCAGAAAGTCCCTATCTACAGACCAATTGGTTTCGAGCTTAATGCTCACCTCAGTGGAGCACTGGGACTCTTAGAAATTAGATCTAAAATACAAGCTTAAATATATACAGACAAGTAAATGACCATAGAATTCTTGAAGTCTTTAAACACTCTTTAAATATTGTCTGACAATTACTGTCTTATTTAGTGGATTGAATCATTCCACAACTATGCTAAATTAGTACAATTCCCCAAGTCAAAACCATAAGAGTCCTTCAGGCTTACAAAAAAAAAAAAACTAAAATAAGATTGGGACGATCTGTTTTAAATACTAGTAGAATTTTTATACCTTCAGATTCCAAAACACCTGGGTTTATTCCCTCACAGACATTGACTGGTTACTGATAATACTCATTGCACACAAAACACACTTCATCAACACAAAAGAGAAAAAAAAGCACTTAAATCTACAATCCTGAGTTTTTATAGTCTTCAGTTTAATGGTTCTTTTACCTGCAATTTTCCATTACTTAAAATTTCTTTGCAAAAGCATTTAATTAATTTCACTTTCTGGCTTTACTATTTTCATAGGATTTGATCTTTAATCAATTCACAATTTGCTCCTCCGTTCTCTTCATTCGGTCTGTAGAAACCTTTTAATCATGTAACTATTCATTTTCTTATATCTATAACTCGTTCCCAAAACAATTTCCATTGTCATTAATTAGTACATTTAAGTTTAATTTGAACTTCTGGAATATTTTTATCGATCTTTTTTATATTAAACTATTGATTGAAAATAAAATACTACAAATTTTTGTATCCACTATTTCCTTTTTTTGATATAATTTTCTTCTATTAGATTAAAAAATATTCTTTCTTGAAATAATGCTAAACTATTAATATTAGAAAAGCTTGCAAAACCATATAGCATTATTCTATATCTCAATAAAGATCCACATAAAGATTTATTTATAATAATAAGAATATTTAAAGAAAAAAATCTTTGTTATTGTACAAGTTTGTTATAAAAGTTCTGGATGTTTCTAAGACATTTTTGCGTTTATCATTTTCTACTTTTATACATACTGATTAAGTAGAGGGATTTGAAGTTAGGATTTCTCTGTTTATATTCATCCTCTACTCCATTTCAAGCAACTAGTATGCATGCCCACATAAATGTTAAAAATATAGATGCATCCCAATATATGTATTTAAAATGGTAGTATAATATTATTTCAAGATAAATAATTATGAAAGTGGGTAGTTTTTAAATTAGTATAAGATATAATTAACTGCCATTGCTCTGTAATATTTCATATGTCGAATGTTCATTTCAGTAAGATTAAAAAATAAAAATTGCAACAAATTCTTATATCAAACAAGGCAAAACTCTCTATACAGTAGTGCCACCCTGCACCAAACAGAGTAATCAATGGATGCCAGAAGGCTTGTGCCTAAAATTCCTATCTATTGCCTACTCATCCAATATCCCCAGACTAGTTTCTGGCTTGTGGCCTTCATCAGTGAGGAGCTTTGGATCTGGGAGCGCTGCACCTAGATCTTAGGATCTAATGCAACCCTCTAGCAGCCACCTTTTATCTCAACTACAAAACTATGAGAATGAAATTGAAACCCAATAATATTTTTAATCTAAGCTTAACAGCTTATATAGTCATATGAGTCTGAACTCAATTCAGCAATAGATAGGGATTTTATGCACAAGCCTTCTGGCATCCATTGATTACTCTGTTTGGCACAGGGTGGTACTACTGTATAGAGAGTTTTGCCTTGTTTAATAACAATTATGTGCTAGTATGAGATGGTGATCATGTGATGTTTAGTGGTTTAAATTCTTATATCCAATTATAGTTTTATTCAAAACATTAATACAAAATTGCAAACTAGGTTTATTGAGTTCAATTAACATTTTTAGGCCCCATGATTTGGATGGCCAAATGTAATAGTAAATAGATTTGGAATGAGCTCAGTAGAATATATGTTGTAATGGTATACATATATGCCATTACATCACTGTCAAATAATAAAAAAAATATTGATAAATAAAATCATTCAAATAGAAATTTAAAAAAATAATAAATTTATTTAAATCAATATATAATAATGGCACAGATGGCAAACTATTAAATAATTACTTAAAAAAAGGTTAAAGTTAAAACAATCTAAAGATAAGATTATTTTAAAGATATGTAAAAGAAAACAAAATCTATTTATTTTCTGTTAAAAGTTATTTTAAAATTTTGGTAGAATGGAAATGATTTTTTTTATTTTGAAGTGATATAATAGCAAATAGGGAGGGCCTTTAACCAATCAGTCAGATAAGAGATAAATTAAAAAAAAATCCTAATAATAAAATCTGATGTTTCTGCTCAAAAGTAAACTGCCCAATAAATGTTGCAAATGGACACATGGTCCACAGAGAAAATCATCATTGCCAATAAGATCAGTGTGAGCTCAGGCAATATTGAGCCTGGAATTTGATGATAAGGAATTAAAAATGATATAAAAAGAAGAAAATAATTTTTCTGAGTGGAGTTTTGTTCTTTTATATTGCTCTTGTTGATTATGTAATTATTTTAAAATATTTACATGTATTGTAGACCTCCAAAATGTAGGGGTCACATAATAATATTTCATTTCCTTCTTAGTCGCAACAGTTGAGATGGTTTCCAGAGTGATAGTTCTGGGAGAGCGGAAACAATGGACTTATCTTCCTGTAAACAACATTAATATTAAATGGAATTGTGCAATGCATTAAGGATGCAAAGATGGGATCCAGTAATCTGAAGCGATGGAAAGTATGAACTTTTGTCTTAAATGAGATATGAACTTTACTAATCTAAAATAAGAACTTTTCAAATACTTAAACCTTTACCTAACCCATAAAGTCTCTTATCTGATTAAGCAGAAATTTAAATTATTTGTTATATTTTTCTTTTAATATGTTTGCTATTATTATTATTTCCATTGTTGTAAATTTCTTTTAAATTAATAATTTAAAAGTGGGCCTGTCAAGCATTGTTGGCTGAGACTTCAGCACAATCACCTTGCAGGTGGGCGGTTGGTTGCACACGGTTGTTGCGGGTTTGCCTCCTGGCCGATACTATGACATATGAAAAAAAAGTGGGCCTAAATGGCTGCAGATTCATAAGATTATGTTAGTTTAAGTTGTGTTAATTTTGGGAAATTTGTTTTGTAGTTGATTCAGTGCTAGTGGAGAGATGTACAGGTGTTTTATATCAGTATAATCTGGGGAGGTGCATTGGATTCTCATTCCTTGTGTTGCATTAGCATACAGGGCATAGTACCAACTGAATGCATAGTCTCAAAGTGTAGCCATTGTGTTGCCGAGTTCCTATGCCATTGATCTCCTTACACTCAGGTTGGAACAGTAAGCTGGCAAAGAGTGCTATCCCTATTTATAGAGCACATCTCTTATATAGTTTTAAATGATTGCCTCATAGACAGATGCACATTCCTGTACTGGATGATGGTCATTATTTCTTTAATAATATCATGCTACAGATGCACATTCCTGTCAGCATGGTTTTTTATGCTAACATCTTCATTTTGTATTGATCACATCAGTATATCTGTAAGCTAGCATTGATTTGGATGCGAACTTGTAGCCTGGAGTTAAAAGAATCAAGTTTGTTAAGTGTGTATTTTATGTAGTGTATTAACATTTAGCAAAATATTGAAATTGTATTATAAATCTCTTAAGTGCATCCATCTATGCATATAACATAAATTAAATTTATTCAGTAACTAATTTATTTCCAGAATTTTTCCTTCTAATGTGTATGTGCGTAATAATAAAAATGTTTTGTTTAATTTTGACAGTAACTTATTTTTATTTATTTCTTATAATAATATTTTTTTAAAATCAAGAGTTAGAAAATTTTTTAAATAGACAGCATGATATTATAAGCTCAGCTCTTCTGAGAATTAGAAACTGGGGTTTTTGGTTTGATAAAAGAGTAACCTCGTCTGTATGTATCTGTTGCGTTTATAAATTTTCTAAGTTCAAATAACCTAGTGGTGCTCTGGCTAAGCAGATAGAGTTGAGAAGTTACATCATACCTTTATAGTATATATAAGTGAATGATGACAATGGGTCAGGGTATATGGAGGGTAAGGAATCATGGACAAGCATCAATGCAGTAAAGAAGCAAAAAGTGCATTTTATTGCATCCCAACCACATTTAAATCTAATTTTACTTTAATATATTCTCAATATCTAAGTTTGAGTTTATCCTAATAATTACCTTTTAAAATTATATAATTTTAAAAAATATTTCAAATACTCATGAACATTTTTTTGCATAAAACAGTTTTTAAGTTATAAGTAACTCCAAATTGCATCAAACTAGAAGTTTTCATAGATAGATAGATAGATAGATATTGTTCCAACAATAGGCATGTAAGTTAACCTATAAAGATTATGGAACCTAAGTTTCATTCTCAAGGTATTGTGAGAACAAAATTTAGTCATGTACAAACATGCACACACATATATACATGTGACAACAGGTATCCGTCAAGCATTGGTGGTCAAGAGGTCAGCGACAGCTGCTTTACAAGCAGATATCCCGGGTTAGCGGGTTCATTTCTCGGCTGATGCTATGACACATGAGAAAATTTTTTTTTATTTCTTGAGCATTTGATGAAAATAAAAAGTTTCTGAAATGAATACAATACTTTTCCTCTATTATAAGTACTTCTGCCTCATGTATTGGAAAGTAAAATATTTTTCTTACATGTGACCTGCTAGAAATCTTACAGAAATCCATGTTGCTTGCCATAATTTTTTTTTCCATCCCAGCTTTAACGAATAAAAAGAGAGGTGATTATTTTAAAAATTGAAAGTATAAAACTATACTAGCAATGGTTTGTCCGATCTGGGCCAAGTATTAAAGCAGGTTGGGCAAACACTATTATTTCTACACAACAAACTTTTACTTGAAAATAAATAATTTAACATTCAAATTATTTACAAAAATAGTTACATTACATAAATATAGCTAAGATTTACAATTGTTAAACGAATATACATTTGTCTACTATAGATTTCTCTCCTTATGTATAGTCTTATCTTATTTTCGTAATAGTGTGAAAGGAAAAAAAAGATGAAGCAGAAATTCTCAACTAGATATTCATTTTAAATTGCATATTAATTCGGTAGCAATAAATATCATCAAACTAATAATATAAGTAACATTTTGCAATATGCATATATTTTTTCCACCTATTACCCAAAGTAGTGAGATAAAAGATCAATTATTTTATAATTGCAAGACAAAAACTAGTCTTTTAAATAAGTAAGCGGATTCTTTTCTGTAATATTAATATCATTCTTGTTTTTTATTACTTTTTACAATGCTTTTTACAACCCACTATTGACAGTTTTGATTGCCTGAGCAATCTTCTTCAGACCTATAACAAACGCAATACAAATATATAAATACAAATATGCAAATATTTTCTTGTATATTTGTATTGTGTTTCTTATAGTTCTGAAGAAGATTTCTGGCGCAATCAAAACCATCAATAGTTGATTGTAAAAAGCATTGTAAAAAGTAATAAAGAACATAAATGATATTAATATTATATGAATTTGGCAATGCAATAAGAAAGATAAAGTTATAATAGATTCTTTTCTCTTGACAGTTTTGGTGATTTTTTTAATATACCATTAAGTTTATATCATTTTCATGTGTGCGATTAATATCTTTATCAATTATGCTATTAGATTTATTGTTGTATGCTAAAATAATTTGGATTCCGTTTTGGCATTTGTACTAGTATCCATTTTGCTGATTATTATTTCTACTAGGGCTTCAAAACTCACTATTATTAGAACTTCAGTGTCATGTAATTGATGTATCTCTTAAAAACTATATCTTCTTTTGTTTTAACTATTACAATAATGTTAGAAGGTTGATCATTGCTTCAGATCCAAATTTTGTCACCAATTTTATTTTATTTTTTTGTTCTAAAGTTAGATTTGCATAAAATTATTTGAGAGTGAAAGGGTTAACACTAACAGCACCCAATGTCACATCCAATGTATTGCAAGTGAAGATAAAAATACTATTAATTATAGAAAATTCAAAAGGCACATCAAGAAATAAAATAATTGCTGTCTCTAAGAGCCCCAATAAATTTAAACCAACATTAAATGTAGATAACTGCATTCGGGTTAGCAAATGCTTAAATTTTAAACCACATTATCTCAAATGAAGGAAAAGCACTGATAGTTGGTAAGATTTGAGCAATTAAAACATGCTTCACCCTAAAAATATAAAGGAACTACAAGCATTTTTAGATTAGTAAACTATTCTGAAATTAGAAGTAAAGTGTTAAACGCTAAGCGCTTTCGAGGCCGTTTGCCTCATATTCATAATGATAATGCGAAATGCAGAACAGAGAAATAAAGATGATATGCAAAATATATGCAAATGATTTAGATAACCCAACATTTGGAAATGTCAAAGCCGGCATCACATTACCATTAATGAAGTACGCCTCTCTAATTTTTTGTTTGATGTCATTTTTCTCTATCAATAAACATGATGCCTGCTTTACATCATTTGCATATACTTTGCATATTGCCTTTATTTCTCTGTTCTGCATTTCGCATTATCGCTATGAATATGAGACAAATGACCTTGAAAGTGCTTAGCATTTAATATTTTTTACACTCTTTATAGCTTCTCTTTCAAACGCTTCACACACTTTTAATTTTATATATTATAATATTGAGAGAGAAGTTTAAAATTCCTAATAGTTTACAACATACTTAACAAAAAATCAAAAATGTGAATGGTTCAACTATTCATAAAATAGCTTGTAGTAAAACAAAAGTTTTTCTGACATTGGATAAAATTTTAATACAGTGTGACAATGACTTAGAGATATTTTTATTGAGCAATGCTTCTGATTTTGAATTTGGAACAGTGCAAGCACACTATATTATAAGTGAAGGAAGATCAATTTTATATGCATCATGGACATTATTAAATATAGAAAGAAATTATAGCCAATTTGATAAGGAAGGCCTTGCTACAATGGTTGGCACATATAAGGTTCATCAATAATTTTATGGTTGTCAATTGCTATCATCACAAATCACAAATTTTTGCTAGGAATTGCAGCAAAAAGGTCTATTCTTGATCATTTTAACTCATGAATGCTGAGTTGGGTTGACTCTTTTAACTGTTTATGATTGTGAACATATTTACAAAAAGAGCACATTAATGCAACATGTAGGCACATTGTCAAGAATACCTGATATGGTAGAAAATAATCCTTAACAGATTGATGTGAATTATATTAGTACGTAGAATTACACAACATTAAATATTAAGATTGTATCAGCATGGACAAATAATGACAAAGACTACCAACTATTTAAAAATAGGGTCAGCAAAAGTTGATCTGTAAAACAGTGACACAATTTGCCATTGTTTTTTTTAGAATATCTGAAAAAATTTTTTTTGCTTGTGGATTTTTGATGAAGCACAGCATGGTGATCTAGCTGTGCAAAAAAGCTAATTTTTGTAAGGAAGTCAGGATTTTTTAAGTGTTAGCTGCTGGGCAATTAATTTTGATAAAATTCCTATCATTTGGTAATCACCACAAATTCACAATTTCAAATTTTATTCTTCACTTATTTATTATTATTAGTAGGATGATCTGTTCTGAATTTTCTGCAGGAGTCAAAATATTTTTTTTAATTAGTTCAATCAATGCCTTTTTAAGCTTTGGCTTTGTGCTAAAGCTACTTTTTGTGCATTGCAAATGACTAGGGTGGCATTATCTTTAAGTTCTATATGGACAGCATGGTTTAATTTCATGTAGTTCTGATTTAAATAGTCTTGGAAACATACTGTGAACTTCCTTCTTGATGTTAACCTTTTTAATAATGTGAATGCTGATTCCAAGTAGTTTGAATCAGTTTCATTCTATAGGCAGATTTATTTTCTTGAGGATTATGATAATAGGTAAATTGTGAGCTTTGTTGCTAAGATTTATTCGTACATTTGCAATTCCTTGAATCTTCAGATTACTGGGACCTACATTCTTTTCTCACAGGTTAGTTGTTTTGATAAAAGCTTTTTGAGTGTTTGAGATCACATTTTTTCAGAATTTAAAGAATATGAGAAGAGTATTTGACCTTCTATTGATTTCAAACCTAAACATTTATGTTCAATAAGCAGTGATATGATAAACAATTATGTTTTGCTGCATTGTTTATTTTAGTGTTTTTTGACTTTTGTCTTCAGCTATATATCCTTTTAGTCTGCAATATTTTTCTCTTTTTTTGGGTTTCATTAAGCCTGATGTTCAGGTTTTCCACATCAATAACAGTTAATCTGATTGCCACATTTACTTTGCCGTGAATTTGATTTATTCATTTCCTTCCTTCTCTCTTGAATTATTAAGTATTAGTCATTATTGGGGATAACCTTGATATATTTTGTGGCTTGGTCCAAAACTAGTTCATGGGAAATGCCTTTTTTTAATTAGCTTCCTTGTATGTTAAGTCAGAGCCTAGTAAAAGTTTCTCTGAGCTTAATGACTAACATTCCCCAAAGAAATTATTCCAAGATAGCCTTTTCTATAAATTGTCCAAAGATACAATTATTTGCTAAGTTCACAAAGAGCTGTGCAATACTTTTAAATTTTTACCATTTTGCCTAGTGATGCTATGTAAAATTAAGTCTCACAATGTGTTTAAGAAAGATGGGGATAATTATGAAAATAACCTTTCTACCCCTTCCTTGTAAGGGAAGTTTTCTGTTTTGGTTGATCCTGACAGATGGCTAGTTATTTCTATAACCTCAATCCAGTGAAGCCTAATAAGGTAGCTAACTTTATATTATCATCTCATATTTTATTAATAAGAAGGTACGTTGTGACATGTTTGGTGTATAATAACCAGCTGGTAGCATTATTGATATCAAATTCTTCAATAATTATTTATGTTATCTTAATCAAATAGGCATAACAAAATTTACAATTTGACTGGGCCAATTAGCTCTTAGACTTAAATCTCACAGATTGCTCAAATTGCTTTGTCCAATACAGGTCGAATATTAAAACAGACCACACAATACTATTAATTAAACATGATAAAACAATTACTTGAAAATTAATAATTTAATATCCTAATTATTTGTAAATATTTACATTTACACAAACGTAGTTTGCTTCAGACTGGCTTATTTATATAGAAATTTAAGTAAAAAAGAAGGTGGTTCCACCTTTTTCTTATAAAATCTCTGTCTTGTGTTGTGACTTGAAAGCTACCTATATAGTCATCATCATATGTTATATAAGCATTCTAAATGCACATGCAAGAAAGTTTCAGCCTTGCACTTTAATTACAAATGTAGTTAAAAAATAAAGAAAGAAAAATGTTGATTGTAGATGTAAAGACAAAACAAAGTTTATAGAAAAAACTGTCAATACTCTACAATTAATAAAAAATAAAAATGTCAGATTAACATAAATACTGGAAATCAAATTAATAAAAAAGTCTGGCAATTATATGTAAAATTAATGCCATTTGAACTGATACCTAGAGAGAAAATAAGCTAAGCATAAAAAGGGTTTTGAATCTTATAAACTCGCACATGAGTTTTTATTCTCTTAAACACTAAAATGAATAGTAGTATATAAGATTATAAAAGGCAGTACAGAATCAGTTTTAAATTATGTTCCATGTTTTTGGTAGACTTTTTTTTAAATTCAGGAATAAAGATTATCACATTACCACATAAATTTAACAGCATAAATAATTTTAGCTGAACTTCTTAGAATGCACACCATAACTTCCCTAATGTCCTGGTCACCTTTTGATAATAAGGCCTTTTTTCATTTGAACCTTTTATAGTTTTTAAACTAAAATAAAGAGTGTACTAATAACTCTAACAAGCTCTCAAGAGAAAGCATTTAAAAACTCCATCTAGAAATTATTCCCACCCCCAATCCAATTTCAAGCTATTAGCAATACTAGTGAGGCACTGGGATATTTCAGAACACTAGAAATAAAACACCTACTCAAAACCAGCACTTATCTGTTACTTAACTATTGAGTAGAAAAGGTGAAATTTTCATACACCCATATGTCTTCGAATACAGCTATCTAACTTAAATATCTATATGGGGCTGAGAAATCTTCAGCCATACTATATATTAATCACTGAGGATAGACAATAGCTGGAACCAGTTTGGAGATGAGGATAGTTTCTAGATAGAGATTTTAAATGCTTTCTCTTGTGGCATTTATTGATAAAGCTCATAAGAGCTATTAGCATGCTCTTTATTTTAGTTATAATTACAAGCCTATTAAATTAAGTCACGTGATGTATAACTTGACTTTATTTACTATTATAGTTTTGCTTTTAAATCTTAAGATTCCTCAGCCCAATATAGCTATTTAAGTTAGATAGCTGGATTTGAAGACATACATGTGTCTGAAAATGTCAATTTTCTACTTAATAATTAAATATCAGATAAGTGCAGGCTTTGAGTTGATATTTTAGATCTAGTTTCTGAAATTCTCTCGCACCTCACTGAAGATATCCAATAGCTTGAAACTGGTTTGGGGATGGGCATAGTTTGTAGATTGAGATTTTAAATGCATTTTCTTGCAACATTTATCGATAAAGCTTGTTAGGGCTATTAGCACACACTTTATTTTACTTTATAATTACAAGCCTATCAAGTTAAGTTATGCAATGTATGACTTGATTTTATTTACTATTATAGTTTTGCTTTTAAGTCTTAAGTAATGTTATATTACTAAGGCTATTAATATATGATATGGCTGAAGATTTGTCTGAAAATATCAGAGTTTTTACTTAATAGTTAAGGATCAGATAAGTACTGGCTTTGAATTGGTATTTTAGATCTAGTGTCATCTAAATAACTTATTTAGATTTATTAATATTTACTATACTAACAAACCATAATAAGTTAAAGATTCTTTATTAATTTTATATTTCTTTGATAAAATTAGTAAACACATATTTTTCCTTAGTTATGAAATTAAGTCTGTTGTTTAGCATCATCATAAGTATAAACACATATACAATTAGTACATATTAAGTCTTATTTCTTTATTATTTTATTAAGTTCACATGTTATTTTATTACTTGGTATAAATAAACTGTGGTCATTATTGTACTAAGTTAGAAGTCCTGAATTTTACTTACTTTAATTAATTAAGGGATAATAACTTTTGTATGGGTAACTTACAATCTTATTAAGCCCACTTGTTTATATGCAATATCAAACTATAAACATAAAAATATAATTTTAATTAATAAACACTAAATACATTATCATTTTATGTTAAAACATCCATATGCACACATATATAACTTAAATGTTATATTACAAAACGTTAATAATAAAAGTCAAGTCAAATAAATAGTTATTTTAATGAAATAACTATATTAAAATAATTAGATTTCAATCATTCATATATATATAATCCCAGTGCATAACACTATACTGAAATAAATATACAAATATTAAGCATTAAATCACCCCACATGGTTAAGAAATCCAGTACTGCCCTCCGTGAACTAATATATAAAATACATTAGAGTTCGTATTTCAAAATAGCCAGATCAAAATGATATATATATAATTATTATGTTAAGTAATATTACTAACCAAGACTGAAAACATAGAGATAATCTAAGGTCAAGTCATATCTTAGCAACTAAACATGAAGAAAATAAAATTAAAATTCAATTATGCAAATATTAATTATGATGCATTCAACAATAATCGAATTCAAAATTGTAAAATGAAATAGTAATTTAACACATGCTAATTACTGGAAGTTAAGTTTACTATAAAAGCTAAATCAACTAATTTCCAAATCAGTTCCATCTTTTACAAATGAATTAGTCACTACGCATATTTATTTTGCTGTGTTCAAATACCAAACACATCAGAAAGATGGATCAATAGTTTGGACAAATTTTCCTTGTTTATAAAATCTTCATTAGTAGAGAACTCTAATATTATTCAAGTAAAGAGTAAATAAATTACTTTTTAATACCATCAATAATAATTTCAAAAGTGAAATTATCTTTAATATAATAATATGAGAAATTCTTAATGATATTCTAAACCTGAATTCCAAGGAAGACAAATATCACCAACATATTTATATATCTAAATAAATTTATTTTAAGATTTTAAGTATTAGAAAATGCATTGTGAGTAAACACATTTTGCCATAGGATCAAATGCTATTATTCTAACCTAAAGCAGTGTAATTATTCATTCCTACTGAAATGCCTAAAAAATATATATCATCTATATAATTCAATATCCAACTTCGGTTTACAATGAGATAATTTAAGGAAAGGGATATCAACATGATGCAAGAGGAACATTTATGAAACAATGGAGCATACTGATTGTCCCATTGATGATTGATGACCAGAAATAAAATAACTTTGTTCCTAATAAACATTGCTACTTAAATTTTGGAAAATGAATAGAATAATACCATGAACTTTAAATACATTATATTATTTTTGCGTATCAACAGCTATAAATATTCAATTTTATTTTCTTAGCCTTTAAAACTGGCTTACTTTGGAATAATCCAATTTAAAAAGTCATTAGATGAAAAATGGGAAAACATCATTGCGTTAAATATTTTTTTATTTAATAAAATTTAGATCTTCCTTATGCAGCGACTTGACCAGTTAATAATTAAACTTAATATGAAGGTAAGATTTTATTGTTCTTCATATTAAATTCATTCACTTATGACATGACAGAATTCTTGTTTATTATTATGTTAATTAATTTATTAAGATTTGTTTATTTATTATTTGGTATAAATGACTAATATCCTTGGATGAAAGATCTTTTCTTTCAACAATAGGGATAATGGAAGGTCTTATAAAAATGGAATTCCCTCTAAAGGATTTGATATTAAAAAAGTCTTCTTTTATACTTATATTGTTTAATTTAAATTTAGTTAGTTAGTATTATCATAATCTTTGGAAATATACAATGTTATTTATTTTTGTAATCTATTAAATATTGTCTCTGCTGTGATACATATCTACTATGGAATATGGGAAAGTATAATTTTAAAATGTATATACTAATATAGTAGAAATGTATTTAAACACTTAAAATTAAAAATTTTGTTATATAAAGATAACTTTAAATTGTTTTTCAATTAATAAATATTGTTAAATTTATTTAAGAAGGTTTTGGATTTATTTAAATTATTTATTTTGTTTTCATAATAAAATAAAATTGAATGCATATACTCTCTCTCTCTCTCTCTCTCTCACACACACACACACACATATATATATATATATATATATATATTATCCTGATTTAACATCATGATAACTTGGTTGGAAGGAATTTTAAAAATCTATCAAACTTATATAAAAGTATTATTATTGCTACAGGATATCAATTGACCCCTGAAGAGAGTTAAGTGGTAAATTAACCCTGAGTTTGAATACTGAGTATAACAGCATAATAAAGAGAGGTGAAGATTGGAAGAACTCATCAAAGTTGTATCTATATTGAATGTTTAAATATTAAATTATCATATTTGAAATAGATGCAATCATGGATTAGATTTTTATCACATTATTCATGGCATCCTACATGAAGACCCTAGGTCTGACTGTAGTTAGATGCATTCCCCTCATTCCTTAAGGAAATGTGGACTGTTACACTATAAATTGTATTTAAAGGGATACAGACAATTAAACTTCAATTAATATAGGATTTAAACATTATTATTTATGGCCATCTTAGCTAATTAATATTTAAGTTATTATTCAATCTATTGTAAAATTGTATTGGTATAGATGATTAGGGACTTAGAATCAAAGAATATAAAGCTTTCTCACTCAATTTGCTTTAGCTTTTTTATAAATATGAATTTCATTTAGTTTCACAAGAGTGTCGTTCTCTTAGGCATTACACTCCTGTTCGTACCATCTATACCATTACAATATACAGATAGCACATTACTACAGTTTAATTGATATGTCAAACTTGCTGCCCTGTAACTTTGGGTTGTATAATTGATTTTTTGTTGACAAGTTCATTTAAATCTCTGGGTTTTACTGATAAAGAAACAACAATAAAACCAGGAAGAAGAAAGTCAAAAATAATAATTTAAATATATTATAATCTGCATTGGTATTTTAATAGTGGCAATTATAACACAATGTCCTGTTAACAAGATGCAATAAAAGAAGCAAATTATTTTGGTGGCCACACCTTTTTTTCTGATTACAAATGTGTAGCAATTTAATTAGTTTTAGTGATTTAAATATTTTGTTTAAAACTCAAAAAATACATGAAACATCCTTAACTCAATCGAAAACAATTTCATTTAAAGCATTGATTCAGTTCATATAGATTGTGCTGTGAATTCACAACAACTTTAAATATTTCAATTCACAATGAAAAGATTTTAAAGCTTGAGAAATATTCAAATGTTTAGTTATAGTTAAGTATCATTTAGGAATACTCAAATTAGCACTCCAGGGTCATTAATTAGACGGTCATTTAGGAATACACGAATTAGCATTCCGTTATTAATTAGAGGACCATTCTTTCACCAAATACAACTATGTTGATAGTATGCATTTATTGGTACTGTTGTATTAAAGCTGTGACATAAAGAATTATAATCGTTTAATCATTAAATTAATTAGGTTATTAAATCAAAAACATATTTTAAAATCTACATTAAAAAAAAAACAATTTATCAAAAAAAAAAAAATACGAAAAGCATTAATGTGAAGACTAGTTAAAATGCGTGTTTAAATCGAATTGAGTGCGTGTTTGCATGTGCATATTCTGCATAATCTATTTTAATACATTGTAAGGCTTACACCTGCATTTATGTATGTAATATATGCGGGATTCGAACTCAGACTTTCACTCGACCTACAACTCTCAGTGCCATCTTATATTGCTGACTCACCTGGTCACACACATGTTGAAAAGATAAATAATCACAATATACATATTTCGTGCTAAAACAGCACTCATCAGTTGGTTCAGATTACCATCTCCACACATATATACAATTAGTACTCAGCTTTATATTAAGATAACCAATCTTCATACTTTAATGAGTGCTAGTTTAGCACAAAATACGTATATTGGTGATTATCTTTTCAACATGTGTGTGATCAGGTGAATCAGCAATATAAGATCGCACTGAGAGTTGTAGGTCATGTGAAAGTCTGAGTTCGTATCCTGCATATATTACATATATAAATGCAGGTGTAATCCTGTACAATGTATTAAAATAGATTATGCAGAACATGCACGTGTAAACACACACTAACTATTCTTCACATTAATGCTTTTCGTATTTTTTTTTGCTAAATTGTTTTGTTTTTTTAATGTAGATTTTAAAATATGTTTTTGATTTAATAACCTAATTAATTTAATGATTAAACGATTATAATTCTTCATGTTGCAGCTCTAATACCACAGTACCCATTTATTAAGTAATTATAATAACTTTTGGAATGTATTTAGATTCTGTAAGTTTATTTTCAGGATTTTCTAATCAAAATGATATAATGGATTAAGATATTTACTAGCACAGTTTAAACCATAATTCTAAACAGATGGTAATCAACTCCAACACATGCACTGCATTGTTACATTAAATCAATGTTGTTTTTGCTGAATATGAGGAAACCCCCAATCCAAGCCACATGATAGAGACTTTGAAAAGATAAGAGCTCTTATCTTTTCAAAGTCTCTATCATGGGGGTTGAATTGAGAATTTCCTCATATTCAACAAAAACATTGATTTAATATAACTGTATGATGCATGCGTAGTGATTGATTACCATCTGTTCAGAATTAATGAACTTAAAGTGATTTAATGGCCGCTGTATGAAATATTCTTAATAATGTTCACAATAAAATAAAAAAGACACTTTATTTGTGTGATGTCACTTAATGAACTTACTTTTTGAAGAAACATTTCACAGTTATGGGTAGAGTTTAGATTCATCATAGTCATCAATAGAGTTTAGATAATTTTTAAAGGAAAAAGTTCACAAACAATTTATAGAGTTTATAGATACCAGTTATAATATAATACCATTTAATTTGACTGAAACCATAATTGTAAGAAAAAAGAAATTGCATAAACCTATCATAATACAGATGCACTGCCTGAACGTTTGTTAGAGCCTCAAGCAAAAATAGAGCAATAATATTTAAAAGCTCTTTTTGGTAATTACTGTACAGTAGATTAAACCTTGTTTTTCCCAAGTTCTTGAAAAGTAACACATCAAACAATCTGATTGCTCTTGTTAGCACAAGATGGAACTACTATATAGAGAGTTTTGCTTTGTTTTGAATTGTTTAATCTAAAATCTTCTTAAAATTAGTATTTAGCAATCGTTTTCAGTAGTTCTCCAAGACACACTAACGGATAAGATGAAAAATGTTAAAAAGATGTTTATCAGTAAGTGTAACAAGATGGGCATATAATGAAAGAATTATTGAACATTTCTGAATGTTGGAAAGATTTAATAACAATTAGAAAACCATGACAAATGGGGGCACAAACATAAACATGTCATGTGTATATATCACAAACATCACATAAACATCATTCTTTATACTTATGCAAGCCGTTTACACAGAGGCTAAACTCTTTATACAGTAGTGCCACTCAGTGCAAGACAGAGTAATTAATGGATGCCAGAAGGTTGCATTAGAGCCTAAGATTTGGTGCAGTGCTCTTAGATCCAAGGCTCTTCACTAATGAAAGCCACAAACTAGAAACTAGTCTGGGGGTATTGGATGAGTAGGCATGAGATAGGGATTTCATGCAAAAATCTTCTTTCATCAATCGATTGCTCTGACTTGCACTGATTAGCACTACTGTAGGGAGAGTTTAGCCTGTGTATTTATCCCATTTGAACGTTTTGAATGTCTTCTTTTTCTGATTTCTTTTTTTTACACTGATGTTCAATACAATACTTTACAAGTAAAAACAATAGTACTAATATTATTTATTAAAAATATGTTAATTTTAAAGCAACCCATTACTTGTAAACATGGTCAATTTGAAAATTATTGACATATGTCAAAGAAAATGGGAAAACGTCTTGCATCTAAAAATGCAAGAATTCCAAAAGAGCACAGACTTTTCTTTGAAATTTTAGATAATCTTTTCACATAAATAGATGGCCGTCTTAAAGACTCGTTAAGTTTACTTTTTATAGCATTGATTAATACAAAAATGTACTAACTTATTGCCCCAAATTCCCAGAAGGTGTTTAGAGAAAATTTACAGCTTGTTTATAGTGTTTACGCAAATTTAAAGATTGTTTATGGGAGATATTTTGACGTTTAATGATTTAAAAAAATGAATTAATAGACATTTAGAATTCAGATCATTTCCAAAACCAAAGTCATTATTAATTTTAGTAAAAAGACTCTTATTTAAGTTTCAGACCTCTGAATCATTATTTAATAGCTTTTAAAATGTGGCGAGGGTGAGAGTGGTGTATATAAAAATTATTAGGAATCATTCTATTTTAAAATTCATATAAATTCTTCTTGAATATATAAATTCTATAGATCTAAATTGCAGCTCTCTACAAATAGTATTACGTTGCATTTTAAACTTGTTATATTGGAAAAAACATTATTTTGAGTTCTGAATAAAATTAAAAATCATTCCCAAAAAAACTATTGGACAAGAAATCTATCGAAGTTAAATCTTTATTAATCAGTTTAATTAAAACTGATATATTAATCTTTAAATGGATTTAAAGTTTACATCTAGGTTAGAGATGGTATGATAATATCTAGCTTAATAAATGATTAATAATGATGGAGTGCTTTTGGTAGAAATAACTTGATACTAAAAGGAAATATGCCTATGTGTTTAAAAAGGAAGGTTTTTAATAAATGTGTTTTACCAGTTCTTACTTATGGATCTGAGACTTGGATACTTAATAGAAGAGCAATATAGAGATTTCAGATCACTCAAAGAAGTATGGAGAGATGCATGTTGGGAGTAACAAGAAGAGATCGAAAACACAATATATGGGAAGAGAACAAACAGGTGTTACTGATATCATTGAAAAAATTAAAAGACTAAAATGGAGTTGGGATGGACATATTGCGAGAAGAGATGATAATAGATGGACAATTAAAATTTTAAACTGTATTCCAAGGGATTGTAAAAATCCAGAAAGAAAACACATGTGAGATGGATGAAATAAGAAAGTGTGCAGGGATGATGTGGAGAAGAAAAGATAAAGATTGGAGAAGATGGATTGAATTTGGAGAGACCTTCATCCTGCAGTGGATTGATAATGGTTGATGATGACGATGATGATGAATGTATTCATCTGAAGTATATGATATCAAAGTTGTGAGTACAGAAAGTTTGATACTTGTAAATTAAATTGTAATAAATGAAACAAAAAAACAATAGATTTTATCAAACAAAAACTTGGCTTAATTTTTAAATAAAGTAAGTTATAGTTATTACTTTATAAATGAAGATATATGTAAGATATTGTGAGTTGGACTAACTGATGAGTGCTTTTTCAGCATTAAATGTGTATTTTGGGGCTCATTTTTCTTTTTCACATGTCTTGGATCAAAACTTTCAGAAATGTGTGATGGAATTGTGTGTGTATATATATATGAAAAACAAAAAACACAAGTTAAAAAACTTGCT
Source organism: Epiperipatus broadwayi (assembly GCA_028023455.1). Lineage (NCBI taxonomy): Eukaryota > Metazoa > Onychophora > Udeonychophora > Euonychophora > Peripatidae > Epiperipatus > Epiperipatus broadwayi. The sequence continues at coordinate 1,167,361 of JAQFVV010000147.1, forward strand.
AATGCTTGTATTTATGATAACAGATGGCGTTCTACCAAAAACACCATCAAGCGTAGTTTTCTGTTTACATAAATGTCAGAGCGAGTATTCACTATCTCTAACTTTAATTCCACTTTCAGATCATGATTTCAAGCTATTTGCTATCGTCAGTGAAAGACAGGAATAAGAAACTAGATCTAAACACAAACTCTGAGCATTTATGAAACAGTTTCTATTCAGCTTGCAAGCGTGAATCTTTTAGACACGTTAATGTCTTCAAACTCAGCATAGCAAGACAGATAGCTACATGGGTCTGATCTCAGTTCAGCATCACCACATAGTAGAAGCCTCTGCAATATACATCATTGCAAGAAAGACCTCAAAGATACATTTATGAAAAACAAAAAAACACAAGTTAAAAAACTTGCTAACGCTTGTATTTATGATAACAGATGGTGTTCTATCAAAAACACCATCAAGTGTAGTTTTCTGTTTACATAAACGTCAGAGCGAGTATTCACTATCTCTAACTTTAATTCCACTTTCAGATCATGATTTCAAGCTATTTGCTATCGTCAGTGAAAGACAGGAATAAGAAACTAGATCTAAACACAATCTGTTATCATATATTTATATATATATATATATTGAAGCAGTCAATCTTAGCTTAAGATTGTGCTTCATGTTTCTACCTACTAACCCGTGTATAAATCCTTATTTCCCATCCCGCTCCTTTTGTCGTGTATATATATTTCATGTATATATTTGAAATGCGCACCTAAATTATAAAATTTAATGTTTCAATAACATGTTTTAAAATTATTATTAATTCTTTTTTATAAATTATTAGTTCTTTTTTATTAAAGTATCAGAGGTGCGACTCATATATATATATATAGGAGCAAAACTTACTAACAAAATATTGATTTTTAAATATTTTATCGTGCATCATTTTTATCTTTTTCTTTTTAAATTGCTTGTTTTTTTATTATTAAACTATTGTAAAATCCAATATGGAAGATGCTACAGTACTTGTCTAAAAATAATTAAAGAGGTTGGAAGCACTATTGTTTTAATCTGGGGTAGGTATTTTTTTAATTAAAGTTTTACTTAAAATGGGATTAAGATTAGAGACACTTTTGTTAAAAACATGTTGTCAAATCTATTTCTAATCTGGAAATAGATTTGAATCTCACTGTTGCATCTTCAAAAACAACTGATAAAGAAAAGGTATAAAATGACTGAATTTTGAGTCACAGATAAGATTAGCTACTATGGAGAGAACTGATTACTACTAGACACCACGCTGTTTTGAAATCTAAAAATGATGTAGTAGTGAGTCCACCACCCTTCTCTGCCCCCGGTGGGTCATCATCTTTTGTGGCCATACCATCTAACTGCTGCCCTGAAAGAAAGTAAAAGCCTAAAGAAGGAACTCCGGAGTGCTAAATAGAAGCTTGCTCTCACCAAGAATTCAGTTGGATCCTCAATTTGCCATGCATGAGCCGTACTTTGAAAATAGACTTGTTAAATTTGCTCAAGGTAACTATTATGCTAATAAACTCTTATGCTACTATTTGAAAATGAATCTAGCCTAACTAATCTCAAATCCTGCTATCAAGATTTCTAACATATTGTTCAATTTTCTCTCTTTTAAATAATATGTAATTTGCTTTTAAATAATTTATATAAATTTAATTCTCTTTCATATGCTCTTAACTTTCTTTAACTTTGGTGCGGTCATTTATTTATATGTATTTATTATTTGATTTATATATCTGTTATTGATATGCCAATTTCAAACAATCTGACAAGTTGAATTTCTAAAAATCTTTTCTGTCATTTTTAACTAAACCTTCATGAAAGGTTATTAACGTCCCCTTTAAATATACATATATACTGCATTATAAATTAATACGTTCGCCAGATTGTTTTATGAATCAACATTTTAGGTCCGTTTTTAATATAAAAATTGATTTGTTTAACTCTGGATTTTGTACCGGGAAAAATCCAGAACTCATGCTAATTAACGCTCTGAAACATTTATTTTATAATTATTTATTAAATTCTGAAAGGGTTACTTATAATTTGTTTTCTATATAACTGCTAATTTTACTTCATTTTTCATACTCTTAAAATATCAAATACAGTATTTAAATATTCCAGTTATTATAAAAATCATGAAGGTGGGATTGAATTATTTTAAATATCATAAAAGGGATGGGAGCAAATCTTAAATGTTTTTTTTTTACTAAATAAAAACTTCATTTATATTTTATTAATTTAAATATCTCTCTCTCTATATATATATATAACTGCATAGTGATATTATTTATATAAATTATAGCATTCAAATAAGGGTCATATATTTTAAAGCAGTAAATTATATTTCATGACATTAGTGACATCATTACTGCGTTGCTGACATTTGACCTTATCTTCATGTTTATATATATGTGCTTCTAGTCTTAATCTCAGGGTTGCGACAAGTTCAAACCCATAGATTCCTTTTCATGCCTTCGTATAAAAATGCCTCTGGCAGTAATCCCTAAGTCTGGCACATGCTATGCATATTCTTTCTTCATATAAAAAGGCCACTGGCAGTGATCCCTAAGTCTGGCACACACTATGCCCATCCATTTCTTCATATAAAAAGGCCACTGGTGGTGATCCCTAAGTCTGGCACACGCTATGCCCATCCACTTCATCTTTTGTCCAGAAGCATGACTTTTCCTGTTATTTCTTGGTTATTATGTCAGCACCACAAACTTCTTCGTATTATTATTTCTTTTGCTTTATGACCCAGTTTTAATGCTCTAATATTAAAATTGCGCTCTGCTCAAAATATATATCAATGCCAAATATTAATAGCTAGATTAATTACTAATGTTATTTCAATCTTATCATACAATTCCACCATCGTAACTTATTTCTATATTTAAGAATATATGCCTTGGGAAAAATAAAGCGTTCGTCTTACTATTGTAAAAATAATTTTTCATTAAATATTTTGTCATAGATTCAAATATAATCAAATGTTTTCAAATGTATTTTGTTTATTTTCACGACCTCAATGGCGTGAAAATAGTTTATATCATATGTATAATGAATTTCAGAATGCTCCTAGAAAAATATATGTTAGTCACCATGTTTCTGAACCGTAAATCAAAGCGTTAATGGCAGTATTATGTAATTCTTTCTAATATTCGATTGGCATCTTAATATTGGACCTACCAAAGATGTGTGTTTATTTGTAATATATTATTTAGCTAATAAAGAGCATATGAGAAATAATAGCATGAATGACACTATGTAATTATCTACCGCTTGCTCATTCATGCACATACTAATGTACTTAATTTATAAATATGTAATAATTTGCCAGTATATTAAAATATATTTTATTGTCTAACTTATTTGAGTAGTTCAAATTCCTTCTTTTCTCCACTTCCAAAAGTAAAGCCTACTTATATATATTTTAGTTTAGTCATAGTACCTGCTTATATATATTTTAGTTTAGTCATAGTAATAGATGTCTCATTGTCTTTTCCGCTCTCCTAGTCAGCCGGATTTAAAATTAATTCCCATGTGCCATCATTGTTATGTTATCCATTAGGTGTTTGATTTGGGGATTAGAGAGTGGGTTCAAATTCAGGCTGGTTCTTGATCTAAATCTCGGACTTGACTGGGTTTGAAGTACATTTTGTGAGTTCCAGCTCATGTTAGATGGATAAACATGTTTTGACCGGCACAATATATATGTGTGTGTGTGTGTAAAAAATAAGTTTGGCGTTTCTCTAGAAATAATGTGTATATGAAGTTGAACTGTAACATGTCCTATATGAATTTCTTGACAAAGTGCATGTTTCTAATGTAGCTATGGTATGAGAGATTAGTTTGACTTCTGGATTGATGGATGATTGTGAGAGGATAGCAAATGGGATATAACTCATTGGAAGTTTCAATTATTTCCTGTTCAGTTACATATAATCTGAGTTATTTATTATTTGCATATATTATAATTGAATATTCATTTTATATTTAGTAGTTATTAAAACTAAAGCTCTGCTTTCATCTTCCGAATATAGTGCAGTGATTTTACACCCCTTCACAAGATGTTAAAAGTGGATACAGTCCCCACCTTGTGTGAAAGTTATCAAAATTGTCAATACATGCAAGAAAATCAGGTATTGATACCTTTATACCACTGCAGATACATTATCCAGTAAATAAGATTTTTTAAAAAAAGTACATATTTGGGTTAGAGATAATATTTACCTTGATAAAGGATTTAGCAATAGTTATTAATATATTTCCATAAAGTGATTTGTATCCATGTTGTATTGCAGAAAATTTGAAACCTGTCAATTAAACTATAGTAATTTACTATATATATATATTCTAACCTCCCCCCGCGCATCCTCACCCCAAAATATATTGTTTATTACGAATATTCCGGGTTCTAGCTCAGTTAACAAATAAATAAATGAAATATTCAGCATTGATTAAAATGATTACTAGCTCTAATTTCTAAAATACAAATACGGTTCAATTTTAAAATGAATTAACAAATATTTACTATTTTCATGAGACATGGGGTGACAATACGGGGAACGAGATAGACTACATTGAGACATTATCCACACGATACTACCTCAATGGCATAAGAACACTATTCCCTTTTTACTATACCAAATAACTAACTCATAGTATTCTTACGACTTTCTAAGCTCTATTCACTACGATTAAAATAATAATCATATCTTAATCTTCTTTATAACAAGAATCTAGCTCAATTAAATAAAATGAAGAAAAATAAAATAAAATAAAATCTCAGGTTCATAAATTGTATTCTAACTGATTTAAAATTACAGTAGTAAAATATGAAAAGGGAATTTTATGTCATAATCTACTACACAGCAACTAACAATAATAAAAATAATAATAACAATAATAATATAATATAATCTTATTTCTTCCTAAATGAAATAAATAAATACGTACATGGTAGTATTTTAATAATCTGACAACAGAATACGTGTGGCAACATTAACATATAATTTAATGTAATATTGTGGTAACCGACTTATGACCAATAAATAATATAAAATTATGATCTTTTAATTTTAACATACCAATAAATTCTCAAAATTATTATAACACTTTTTTGTTTACCTTTTGTGCAAAAATCTATATGTCTGTTTCAATTATAAATGTATCGTGATTTCATGCATCCATGTGGAGAAATAACAACGCGGACACAAAACTTTAAAACAAATTTAAAACAAAGTTTATTAACAACATAAATAAATTAACAATATTTTTACACTATATACATTGGATATCCCTTACTCTCATATCTCAACTTAGTTTATTAGTTTATAAAATGAAATCAAAATAATATTTACTTTTCCTAGTTAAATCTTATTTTTTTTTTTAAGCCACTTAAGAAAATACAGTATTATTACTTGATTTATTATTATGGTTAGCTTATTACAAAATGCATTTCTTATATGATTATCACTAACACTTTGCATCCCTAATATTATTAAAATTATATTTTTTACAAAATTTACATTCGTAGTAAAATTCTATAAAATAACAAATTTTAGTTTTATATTGGTTGTATGGAATCTTACAAAGTCAAAACATTGTTCTACATTAGGTATTAGGTTTTTTATTGTTCATTATCCGATGTTTATTATTCCTAATATTCTCATTCAAGCCTTACTTCGGATGATATAATTACAACTATTAATATACCATGCACAAGTATATGTTTATTGTACATTATTGGACTATTTTCTTAATAAATATGCAATACTTATTTTCTAAATATTATTAAAAAAAAAATTCATTCAAATTTTATTATCACTTTTAAAATACTTGGTTTAGATTTCTTTTCAAAAATCTTATATTCATTTCTGAATTAACTTTACAATGTATTATATGATTCTTTCTCTCTTTATGATATTTTGGACTTTCAATTTTAAAGTTACACAATTCTATACATTCCAGCAAATAAACTATTCTTACATAAACGATAACATATCTTCAGTTCTATTTTATTCATTATTTCTTTGAAAATATCTTTCTGACCGATGCAGATTCACAAAATAAGGATAGCGAAGATAGATGCATAGGATCAAAATACAACTAGAATATTACTCGTCATAAACCTTGACAATCATGGCACAGTGAATTAAAAGACACTATAGAGGAGTGACCTTTACCTGTCTACCAACCTCTATTATAGGAACGATGCTAAAGCTATTTCTTCAGCTTTATTATAACATCAAAAAGTTTAAAGATATGCAAAAAACACTGTCCAAACTATATGTGTTCAGTCATAGGGCTTAGTTAACTATCCTGAAATCACACAAAACTAACTATGATCCAAATCCTTTATTTTTCCTATTCCTTAAAAAAAAACATCATCTTGGTTTCCTCTCCACTAGTACTTCCAAGTCACTATCCGATCTTATTTCTCAAGATTTTTCTATACTGTACATCGACAAATACATATCTGCATTTCTAACAATAATAAAATTCATTTATTTCAAAACTATTCCACTGTTCTATAAGACAGCTTGCTTACTACTTTTCTCGTATATTTAATCATATACAAACTATTTTAAAATATCTGAATACTTTATCACATGAAAGTTCAAAAGAATCACACAATTGTTCTGTTAAATTATATTATTAATATACTTTAAATAAATTATTGCATGCATATTCCAAATTACTCCTATCTCATAATATGTTAAAATGTTGTATAAAATGTGTACATATAATTTAAACTTTCACACTTCATTCTTAATCAATAGATGATCTAAAAAAAAATACATTATGCATTATAAATAAATATCAAAATTACCAAACGATCTTTATCTTCTCGATCGCATTCTGTATGCTTCATCATCCCATTGATCCTTGTAGATATAATATTCACATCCATACACTTTATTTTAAACAATATTTCTATAATTTTATCAAGCTATTATATTTAAATTTTAATATTACTAAATTTATGTTTATATGTTTTCCCTAATCTCACATAACATTTTATATTCTAAATAAATTAGTAAAATATTTAAACTATATTTACTGTACTTCTTTATCAAACTTTCTTGAAAACCGTTCATATTAAAGCTAAAAAAAATGTTTATTATTTCTTCTTCAGTCACTTAATGTTCTTCTCCTTGCTTGTTCAATTTTAAGGCAAAACAATTATTGCTCTGTTTAATAAATATTCATAGATGACAATCCTTGGTTTTTCATAATATTTAATACAATTATTAATTATGATATTAGTTAATCCCATAAAGAAAAACATCTACATATTCTCTTCTAATATTTTCTGCTAATATTTTCCCGCGCGACTTTTACGATGCATCTTCTAGGTACTTTTATTTAAATATTTAGTAAATTTTTCTGTCTCCATGGATCCATTTTCATTAAGTAATTTATTTTTATATTTTCTAAATCAAGCATTTCTCCAATGAACACTTTATAATATTTTTTTAATTCTTCTTAGATAAAGTTTTTCTGTTCCTTTTTTCATAAAACACAATAGCTCTTTCATCTTATCATTCTGTAACTTTTTTCCTTCTTTTAAAATTCTGGTACTATATTTTTGTAATGTTTCCTTTAAAAAGATAAACATTCTTTTTCCCTTATAACTTTTACATAATTTTTTCTATATGATATACGCATCTTAATTTTTTCATAGAGAAGAATAAAATAACTTCAGAGTAGCCTTATAAAATTGTGCGTCATAATTTTTCCTGACGGCAAATAACTTCTTTTTTAAGTTTTCCGTATAGCGTCCAAATTATATTTCTCTGAGTTACAATAATAAGTTTCTGGTTGAGCATAAATAAAGCTGTATCGAGGCACTTTACAAATATTTTTCCTTTAGCAATATTTTTAGGTATTTTTTCCTTTAGTACTTCCATTTTTACTGCAAGGTTTTGGCTAAACTTGAATAAAATTACTGGCAAGAAAACTTTTAAAATTAGCCCTTCATGTAAAGGCAGTCAAAATATTATATGTTAAAAAACTTTTAAAATAAATACAAAATTTTAAAATTATATCACTTTTCTAGCTTACGGTCTTATCCAGCTAAAAATATATTACTCCCTCCTTCACTTACACATTACTTTCTCCCACTTCGTCTAATTCTTATATTTTGTCTGCTAAAATACCTCCGTTGATTGGTTAATGACTTTTTTAGCACGAACAAATTTACACATTTTAGTTTTATAATAGATTAAACCCTCTTAAAATAAAGAATTTATGACGTCATGTCTTAAATATTACTTAGAATAGTATTTTTAAATTCAACTATAGTTTTATCAAAATCATTTAAATTTTAAAACAATTATTAAAATATCATTTAATATTTCAACTTTTACTTTAATGATCGATAGCAATTATATTTAGTTTTATAATTCACAAACTTTATTATTATTCTAACAAGCGTGTGTGTGAAGGTATATAATATACAGTCACATGATTACTAACTTTATCAGATGATTTTTAATTTACGTCTCGGTCTAAATTACCAAAACTGATATATTTTATAAAAAATTTGGAAAATAATTTAAACTTGTAGAACCAAATATAATTCTCACCATCCTAAAGTTTATCTTAAAATATATTAGATTAAATTTGAATATTAATTATAATTATAATATTACATATAACATTTATTTAATTTATTAGTTTTAAAATATTATACTCGAATTATTAATATACTTTTAACTATTTATAGCTGTGTTATTTTATATGGCCAGCTTTTACAACCATAAGCAAGAATATAATTAAGCTTTATTTAACTGTTTTCTTTTAAAATAATCCATTACACTTTTATATACCAGGTATTTTCAGCCTTAAATTGTACTATAAAATCTAATCGATCATACAATTATCAATATATTACACAAACGTATTTTAAAATTTAAAATTTTTTAGCAATTGACCATTCTATCTTATTATGACCTATAGATAAGGGCACAATATATATATATACTGAACAAATGATGAAGATATGTGTAAGAGATTGTGATCTGGGCCCACTGATGAGTGCTGGTTCAGCAAAAAATATGCATCTTGGAGATTACACATCTTGGATCATATGTTTCGGTAATGTGTGATTGAATTGTCTTTAATAATATATACATTACAAAGAAATCAAGTCACATGTCACATGCCCTAATTTAACAAACTTGTATTACAAATGTTATATATAGAGCTCGCAAATAAGCTCTTAACAAGGATATTCTGCAAAGCTTGTTAAGACCTTATTTGCAAGCACTATATATATAACACACACACACATATATATATATATATACACATTACAAGATTAAGGAAGGTTGGATAATAGGTTATATTATTTCTCCTTTAGTATGTTCAGTTTATATTAGTTTTATGGAAGAGGAAATTATTATTAAAAAGAATTGTTTATATGTAAAATTATTTGTCAGATATGTTGATGATTGTTTATTTATAGTTGAGAATGATAAATTGGAGGAATTTGTAAATGAGTTTAATTGTTTTGATCCTTCTATAAAATTTGTGTTAGAAGGAGGGGGGTTAGATTTTGGTAAGTTAAAATTTTTAGATCTTTTGGTGATTAGAAATGTAGAAACTAATTGTTTATTGTGCAGTCATTTAGTTAAAATTAAAGAATTAAGATCTATAATTAAACCTGATAGCTATCAGTCTGTATCTCATAAAGTAGCTGCTTTAAGGAATTATTGTCATAGAAATATTAAATTAAATAATTCTAGTGGGGTTGCTTTGTTTCAGAAATATCAATTTTATAAAGATTACTTGAGTGTTGGATACTCTGATAAATTTGTTAAAAGTATTTTATTTAATAGTAATATTTGTAAGGATGTAAAGGTTAAAGAGAAATATGATTTTATTTCTTTGCCATTTAAATTGTCTTCTTATAAAATTGTGTGTAGAAATAGTATATTGTTTGGAAATAAAAAAATTGCTTGGAAAAGGGGTGTTACATTGAATAATTTATTAAATAATACAAAACAAGTTTTTGATAAAAAGACTATTCCTGGTGTAGTATATTTTATTCCTTGTTTATTTTGTAAGAAGGTTTACATAGGTCAGAGTAGTTTGAGTTTAAATGAAAGAATAAAGGTTCGTAAAAGTAGAGTTAAAAATAGATATCTTAGTTCTGCTTTGTATGTCCATGAAAAAGATACAGGCCACACTATTGATTTTGATGAAGCTAAGGTTGTCTTCTTTGAGAGAAATGAAATCAAAAGAAGAATTAAAGAGTCTTTATTATTGAAAATTTATTATTCTGAAGCAATTAACTTATTTAAGAGTTCTTTTAATATTAAGGGTGGATGGGAAGTGAATGGATTTGTGGGTGGTTTTTAATATTATATATATTGTGTAGTTTTTGTAGTTATTTACACTTGAGAAGTCTGCTTGTAGCAGTGAAACCTTAGGTTGTGGTTTTTTTTTTTTATATTATTTTTATGCTGGTCTGGTTTAATTTTGGATTTGGGGTAGTTTTGCTGATATATATATATATATATATATATATATATATATATATATATTGTACCGGTATAAATCCACCACGCTTACTCATACACAGTACCCGAGTTCAAACCCAGTCTACGTTTAAGAATAATTTCCAAAACGCCAACTGAATTCAAACCCAAACCCCGGTATGACTAACCGATGATGACTTTATAACAGCACGGGGTTATCCCTTTTCTAGCTCAGCTTAGAACATGGACTAAATTCTTACAGTTAATGATATATAGGTTTATTAGACTCTAGATACTGGGACGGTCATTCATGTAACGTATATATTTAAGTTGCCAATACAGACAGTAAGTGGCTAAATAGACTTAGAGAGTAATAAAGTGGAGGACACCAAAATTTAATTAAGTAAATTGTTTAATAAGCCAAATATAGAGCATATAAATATAGTGTTAAATAAGACAAATAGAAAGCACATGAATATAATGTTATATAATAGAAATATACAGCATATAAATATAGTGTTATACAGTACGGTAAGACTTCATAAATCCTCTTGTATTTGGCTACTAGTCTTTAGTAAACGTTTTATTTAGTAAACAAACTTATGCCAATAGCTGGGTAGTTAAATGATTGACGGGTGGTTAAGAGAATCAGAGTATTTGAGCACTGGAAAAAATATTTATCTAAAGATTTTTATTAACTTATTTTATTAGAATAGGCTCGAGCCGGAACGTAGACGAACAGTGGAGATGGCTTTATATAAATACGACATAAGAGATCGATGTACTGGTGGTTTTATATAAATACGACATGGAAGATAAATGAACTGGTGGTTTTATATAAATACGACATGGAAGATAGATGAACTGGTGGTTTTATATAAATGCGACATGGAAGATAGATGAACTGGTGGTTGCCTGGATTCAAAAGCCCTACAGTAATCACTTGCGGTGCATTAACGGAATACCGGGCGGCTTGTACTTTGACAAGGCTTAATGCCCCCAAGTAGTTCCGGGACACGACAACCAGCCGGGGTCATTTCGAACCCCGGTGATCCAAGAGATTACCGGGAAAGAAAACTGCTTTCATTCCCCAATGGTAGAATGGCGAGACGCTAACTTCAGCGAAGGGACGGCATTGCCACAGACGTGAAAGACGAATACTTGAAGCGGATTTTTTTAAGAGAAATTATATAAAACCTGGAAACTATTTGTCTGTTCCTACGCCACAGGCTGAGATCCTTACCCCAATAAAACATAGCGAACTTAAACTGACGGTAAAAAAAAAACAATACTTAGTTAATTTTACTCTGGGACTCCTAACCCTTCAGGTTGACAGGCGGTAACGATAGTATCAAATTATTCAGTGAATTATTTCTCATATTATACATAACATTAATGTAACACTTTGACACCATTATATATATATTTTAAGATCGAACCTTAGATTGCAATTATAGGACAAATTAACATAGACTAATAAAATGACTTAACATTTATCAACTCGGAATGTGAAAGGATATTTAATTCAGAAAATGAAATTACTTTTAAGATAACTTGATCATTATTACACACTAATTTACACAGAGTTGGAAATATTACTATTGGCATTGTTTGTTCATGAAATAAGCAACATAAGAAAATATAAATGCATTCATTTAAATGATTATTACTATTAATTACAAATGTTATAAATTATTTCTAAAGACTAGAGCAGAGGATTAAAAAGAAAAGAAAATTTACTGACAGGTTAAATAATAGCATTATAAATGATATAAAAACTTACATATGATTCACTTGATTGATAACATTAAGCTCGGGAGAAAGTTAAAAGTTCGTGTAACACAGTTACTCTTCTTTCTTCATCCGGCTTGCTTTTCCCGATTGATATTTCCGACGAACGTAGGCGCGCATTTTTGAAAGTTATTTGTAAGGCATAGCTAATTTAGAGGTTGGAAGTTGGAAATTGTGAGTTACGTGAAACATGATCAAACAGCGGCACGAGGATCCATATTGGCGGGCAAGGACCAGCTCCTGGCACTTAGCCCATCAACATTGCGATTCACTGGTAAACTTCTTAATAAAAATGTTTGAATTATACTCAACTGCTGTGTTGTCTCGAGACTACCTCTCTCAAACACCACCAAAGTTAGAATGTAAGTTTTTTCTAGAATTTGCCACTGCTGACCTTTCCGACTTGTTTTTGTTTTAGGCTCCGCCTACTTCCTCAAGCTTGACCAACAATCAATTATCTGTTTTTAGCCATCTTTTAATTTAATACGCTATTTTTAAATTGACATAATAATTACATATAAAATTCCTTACTAATTTTGAATACAACTTAATTGTTCTGAACATTTGTGCAATTAGACTTTAATTAAAAACACTGATCAAAGGAATGTGATTTTTGATCAGTATTTTTAAACGACTTTATACAATTTTAAAACTAAAATTTAAAACAAATACGCCCGCACTGAAACTTTAAATTAAATGATATAAATCCACAAACCACGCACACACGAATATTATTTCATGGTTTGCGACATTTATATACGGAAACTTTACATATTTATTTATAAACTATAGAATATATATAACTAATTTATATTATAACTTAAAATAGACAAAATCCCACTGCGGGCGAACAGTAGTTTGAATTACCGTACATAAAAACACCTGAAACGAAGATCGGTTCTCCGATCTGTCTGTTTCATTTCTTGTCACTTTATAAAAAAAAACAACAAAAAAAAATGATTATACATAATTTCTGATTAACAGTTTTTCTTTCTCTTTTTTCACATAATTGATTGACCTTGGAGAACAGTCTGGGTGAGGGTTTGAACTTAATATTTACAAAGGTGGGTGTATTGCCGTAGTTCCTTTTCTCATCATCATGTGCATGTCATAGTGGTCATTTTCCGGGTTATCATTTATTGTATATCTCTACCTTCTCCCTGGGTCGGGAGGTATATAAGGGTTATGGGTATGTCTTTTTAGATCTCTTAGTAAAATAGCAAAAGCGGTCACAATATTGTGCTTTGGTATATTATTATATTGTTCATTATTAAAAGTATCTTGCTTTAAAAGAATTTCTCTAACTTTTTGTGATCTAATGGCATCCATTATAACATATTCACTTTGGGAGTTGAGAAGTTTTTTTCCATTTTTTTTGAAACTATTTTTTTCAACATATGTCCATGCTTTAAAACAAAGTTTATCATTTCTGTTTAAAGAGTTCAGTTCCTCATCAATTTTGTTCAGATCACATTTCATAAATAAATAATCATGGAATTTATTAAAATGGGCAGTATTGCACACAACTAAAGATCTGTCCACTTTCTTCATTTTCATATCAGGAGGCCATTCAGCATCTTTTCTAAACTTTAACTTTGATGACTTCATTAATCTTTCATCATCACTTTTCCACAGAACATCTTTATCATTATTATGAAAAGATAACTCAGAATTATTAATTATGATTTCAGAAGATTTATTCAAAACAGTATCTTTTGTTCTATTGATATCTTTCAACATCGATACAGCCACTCCATTAGAAGGTACTAAACTGGTGTCATCACTTTGAGATGGGCTGGCTTGCATTAGATTTGAAACGACCATTTCCTCAGTAATTACTTCATCTTTAGCTAAATCTGCTAGAGTAAAACTTTGACTATGAGTAATTTCTGTCACATCTAATTCTTTACATTTTTGTTGAGTAGAGTTGGCATTTGTATTCACTAATCTACTCTCATGAGGTTCCAACCTTATTTTAGTTGGTTGAGGTTCTGTGTCCTCTGCTCCACTCCTTGCACTAATACTTTCTTTACCTTCCCTAACTGTTTTAACGTCCGACCCCATATACCATTCTTCAATCTGTACCATACGCGCCAACATGGCCATCATGATCTTTCTGTCCTCTCTCCCCTCTCTGAGGATCGCGTTAAACTTCGCATCGCGATCGTGCTCCCTCTGTTTGTTTCCTTCTATTTCTGCCATTTCTGCTTCGTTTTCCCTTAGAAATGTTTTTAGCATAAGACTTTGATTCGTACAACGCTTTGATTTGTATATATCATAAAAGGTTACTGATCCCTGCTCCTTGTGCCAAATCCTCCTCCGCTGCTGATACTGTTTGTGTGGCTTACTTCCTTTCTCTCTTTCTTCCTTCGCCTACGTTCAGTCTGGTTTTTGTTATCTACGCTTTTTTCTTTATTTAGGAATATAATATGACATGTCTAAAATCATTACTAAAATATATACAGGGGAAAAAAAAAACTTTCTTTCACCCAGTTCGCACTGTTCTCCTCAGTCCTATAATACATACATATTCATAATGGGTACATAACATAGTATTTTTTTTTTTTATTTCTGTCAGTAATTCTCTCTTTTTATATATGCCACCCTACTCTCTTTTAAAACAACACTCGCCACTGCTGTATGGACAAACATGTTTGCTGACAAATTTATTTGATAGGCGCCAGCCAGCAACATGTGACCAATAGATAATTTAATCTACTGATCCCCAAATATATACTTTTATATGACCTAATAATTTTTGATTTAAGATTTATATAAGCAAAAAAAATTTAATACTGACTCCGGTAAGGTTTTTTTTTTTTTTATATATTACAACATATATATGCACACACGTTTTTATTTTTAAAACACAAGAATAATCCTACTTCTTCTTCTTTTTTTCAAAAAAATATTTTTCACAACAAACGAAAATATATATATATGCGTACACATTTTTATTTTTCAGAACTGGACTTAATTCTACTTCTTTATTTTTTTCATTTGATTTAAACGACAAGAATGAACTCGCAAAACATTATGGAATAACTCATTTATTTTAATTAATAACACGCACGAATTGCTTCCGCTCTCTTTTCAAAAAAAATCTTCACTCTGTTTCCCTACAATATTTGGAAGTACTATATACTGAATCTTTGTGTGAGGGAAAAAAAAATTTTATACATTTGTTTTATTACTATAGTTTTCACTTGCGCATTTTAATACGCCAGATACATTTCAATATTATGACACGACACAAAAAAAATTGAATATTTTTATCATTTAACTGTTTCCTTCCGTTCACTCTGCAGGGTGTGGGAGATTTCTTCATCGAGCACCACGGAGGGCGTCCAAAAATTTAATAACTGTACCGGTATAAATCCACCACGCTTACTCATACACAGTACCCGAGTTCAAACCCAGTCTACGTTTAAGAATAATTTCCAAAACGCCAACTGAATTCAAACCCAAACCCCGGTATGACTAACCGATGATGACTTTATAACAGCACGGGGTTATCCCTTTTCTAGCTCAGCTTAGAACATGGACTAAATTCTTACAGTTAATGATATATAGGTTTATTAGACTCTAGATACTGGGACGGTCATTCATGTAACGTATATATTTAAGTTGCCAATACAGACAGTAAGTGGCTAAATAGACTTAGAGAGTAATAAAGTGGAGGACACCAAAATTTAATTAAGTAAATTGTTTAATAAGCCAAATATAAAGCATATAAATATAGTGTTAAATAAGACAAATAGAAAGCACATGAATATAATGTTATATAATAGAAATATACAGCATATAAATATAGTGTTATACAGTACGGTAAGACTTCATAAATCCTCTTGTATTTGGCTACTAGTCTTTAGTAAACGTTTTATTTAGTAAACAAACTTATGCCAATAGCTGGGTAGTTAAATGATTGACGGGTGGTTAAGAGAATCAGAGTATTTGAGCACTGGAAAAAATATTTATCTAAAGATTTTTATTAACTTATTTTATTAGAATAGGCTCGAGCCGGAACGTAGACGAACAGTGGAGATGGCTTTATATAAATACGACATAAGAGATCAATGTACTGGTGGTTTTATATAAATACGACATGGAAGATAAATGAACTGGTGGTTTTATATAAATACGACATGGAAGATAGATGAACTGGTGGTTTTATATAAATGCGACATGGAAGATAGATGAACTGGTGGTTGCCTGGATTCAAAAGCCCTACAGTAATCACTTGCGGTGCATTAACGGAATACCGGGCGGCTTGTACTTTGACAAGGCTTAATGCCCCCAAGTAGTTCCGGGACACGACAACCAGCCGGGGTCATTTCGAACCCCGGTGATCCAAGAGATTACCGGGAAAGAAAACTGCTTTCATTCCCCAATGGTAGAATGGCGAGACGCTAACTTCAGCGAAGGGACGGCATTGCCACAGACGTGAAAGACGAATACTTGAAGCGGATTTTTTTAAGAGAAATTATATAAAACCTGGAAACTATTTGTCTGTTTCTACGCCACAGGCTGAGATCCTTACCCCAATAAAACATAGCGAACTTAAACTGACGGTAAAAAAACAATACTTAGTTAATTTTACTCTGGGACTCCTAACCCTTCAGGTTGACAGGCGGTAACGATAGTATCAAATTATTCAGTGAATTATTTCTCATATTATACATAACATTAATGTAACACTTTGACACCATTATATATATATTTTAAGATCGAACCTTAGATTGCAATTATAGGACAAATTAACATAGACTAATAAAATGACTTAACATTTATCAACTCGGAATGTGAAAGAATATTTAATTCAGAAAATGAAATTACTTTTAAGATAACTTGATCATTATTACACACTAATTTACACAGAGTTGGAAATATTACTATTGGCATTGTTTGTTCATGAAATAAGCAACATAAGAAAATATAAATGCATTCATTTAAATGATTATTACTATTAATTACAAATGTTATAAATTATTTCTAAAGACTAGAGCAGAGGATTAAAAAGAAAAGAAAATTTACTGACAGGTTAAATAATAGCATTATAAATGATATAAAGACTTACATATGATTCACTTGATTGATAACATTAAGCACGGAAGAAAATTAAAGTTCGTGTAACAAAGTTACTCTTCTTTCTTCATCCGGCTTGCTTTTCCCGATTGACATTTCCGACGAACGTAGGCGCGCATTTTTGAAAGTTATTTGTAAGGCATAGCTAATTTAGAGGTTGGAAGTTGGAAATTGTGAGTTACGTGAAACATGATCAAACAGCGGCACGAGGATCCATATTGGCGGGCAAGGACCAGCTCCTGGCACTTAGCCCATCAACATTGCGATTCACTGGTAAACTTCTTAATAAAAATGTTTGAATTATACTCAACTGCTGTGTTGTCTCGAGACTACCTCTCTCAAACACGACCAAAGTTAGAATGTAAGTTTTTTCTAGAATTTGCCACTGCTGACCTTTCCGACTTGTTTTTGTTTTAGGCTCCGCCTACTTCCTCAAGCTTGACCAACAATCAATTATCTGTTTTTAGCCATCTTTTAATTTAATACGCTATTTTTAAATTGACATAATAATTACATATAAAATTCCTTACTAATTTTGAATACAACTTAATTGTTCTGAACATTTGTGCAATTAGACTTTAATTAAAAACACTGATCAAAGGAATGTGATTTTTGATCAGTATTTTTAAACGACTTTATACAATTTTAAAACTAAAATTTAAAACAAATACGCCCGCACTGAAACTTTAAATTAAATGATATAAATCCACAAACCACGCACACACGAATATTATTTCATGGTTTGCGACATTTATATACGGAAACTTTACATATTTATTTATAAACTATAGAATATATATAACTAATTTATATTATAACTTAAAATAGACAAAATCCCACTGTGGGCGAACAGTAGTTTGAATTACCGTACATAAAAACACCTGAAACGAAGATCGGTTCTCCGATCTGTCTGTTTCAATATATATATATATTAAGTTTGAAGTTTTTCTAGAAATAATGTCTATATGATGTTGAATTGTAACATGTCTTATATGAATTGCATGGCAAAGTGTATGTATGTTTCAAATATATCTATGATGTGAGAATCTGGGCCGATGGATAGTTGTGATAAAATGGTAAACAGGATATAAGTCAGTTACTTTCTGTTCAGTTAATATATATATATCAGTGTATTTCAAAACATATTAAATATATCTTATTTTATATTCAACATTATTATTAAAAGAGTAGAAAAATATATATCTTATACAGGCTTCATTTTTGTATCTATTTAAGAAACAAAAAGTTTATTGATTGTTATTTCTCTAGAGATTTTACTGCTTGGTACAATCTTTATTTTAAATTGACAATTTCCTGGGTTAATTTTTTCTATAAAGACTAAGGAAGCTTGATTTGTGATCACACGTTGATTAAAGTTGATTTCTAACATGATATATGTTAATTATAGTTTATTGTTGTTAGGACAGATAAACTATTTGTATTTTGAAATTATTACTTGTCACACATTTTTCATCATGTGTGAAATGACTATTTTTAGCACTTTTTAAAGAATAGTCGTTTAAACTTAAAGTAAGTTTTCTTATGGATTATCTTAGTTAGAGTGCTTGCTAAAAGAGTTTGTCTGATGATATGAAATGTTTACCCCATCCTATTTACTGAGAAATCTTGTTCATTAAACCGAAAGCCTGTGAATTGCAATCAGTAAATTGAAACAATTTGTAATAAAATGTTATTTTTTATAACAATTAACTTATTAAAAAGCATTCTCTAGGTTTTCCCAAAGAACTATTTTTTTTAGCCTAAAGTGAATTTAATTTCTGGGATGTACCTTCATAAAATATAAATGTTGAAATGTACACTAGATATTATTATCATCTTCAAACTAGTCCCCTTAAGTATATATAAACTGTTATTAAACAGGCAAAACTCTCCACACAGTATTGCCACCCTGTGCCAACCAGAGTAATAAATGGATGCCAGAAGGCTTCTGCATAAAATCCCCATCCAGTGCCTATTCATCCAATATCCCCAGACTTGTTTCTGGCATCCATTGATTAGTTTTGTTGCCACAGGGTGGCACTACTTTATGGAGAGTTTTGCCTGTTTAATAACAGTTATGTGCTAGCTTAAGAGATGGTGATCATGTGATGTTATATATAAACTGATTACAATGGTGTTCTATTTTTGAAAACACATTTGGAACTCATTTTCAGGAATATTGTTGAGTATCTGTTAGACATTTTTTTAAGATATCAGTTATAATAGAAAATCTTTGTTCTTTCTGTATAGTTATATGTTTTGACAATGATGCATATTTCTTATTTCTTAATTATTTAAGGCTAATATAATTTATTCTAGTCACATTTGATGATTATCGTATTATCCATTTTATACATCAATGTCATATTAAATTTAATGGGAGTTCAAACCAGGTTCACACTAGGGTAAGTGATATTTGTGTATAACCATTGCATGTTCAAGGTATGCAAAATAGTTGCTACCTTGAGGGTTGAGATCGAGCATTGCTCTCTCATGATTATTAGTAGTAGATAGTTTAACCACTTTATTAGGAGTCTGAAGATTACTCTCCATCCCCATAGTTGATATAATCCACGAGAGATATGTTTCATATTATAGTTGTAGTAGTGATCGGATCATTCCTATGTTTTGTATATGTAGTGACTTAGTCTTAACATATTTTATTGTCCTCAGAATAGAAGGAGCCTCCTTTGGGTTCATTTCATCCAAAATTTATTGCTTTATAGTCTTACTCATTGTTTGAGTTTCACATTTAAAGTGCATCACCTACTTCAGGGGTACTTTTTAATCCCTACGTGTGTGTTTAAGGTTGATGTATAATGTGTTTTGCTGAGGTTTGCTCACAATCATTTATAAAACTGATAAATATTTATTCTAAATTTGAAATTAATGTCAGTAACGTAAATAAGCAATGCACATCATGACCAGCTGATCATGGAAGCAAGTCATCACCGGAGTGGTAAGACTAATAGTGTTCATTACTCATTGTTGGGACATAGGAAGCATCGAGTGTGTGCGAATGTATATGTGTGACCTTTGAAAGAATTGAAGATTTGGCTTATATCTGAAAAGTTAAAAGTGTGAAGTGAACATCTGAGGGATAGTTAATAAAATAGTATAAATAAAAGCTATAACTTTAAATCAACAGCCGTTAGTTAATTTGGTTTGATTACTAAGGGTTTATAAAATAATGACTAATATTATGATAGACAAAAATAAATCATGGCCCTTATTCCCAGGTGGCTGTAAAGTCACCACCCAAGGCAGCAGTTGGTGGCCAAAGGTGGAGGGTACTATGAATCCCCTGATTTTGAACCGAGGCTGCCATTTGATGATGACTTTTTATTTAGGTACTTACAACTGCAGATCACTTTCAAGTGAAGGAAGATTGCAAGAATTAGAAGAACTGTCTTATATTAAATGGGACATTATTGAACTTTGTGAAGTTAGAAGAAAAGGGGAAGAGATAATTGATTTAAAAAGTCAACCTGTACTCTATTATAAAAGCACAGATATTGGAAATACAAGTGGAGTAGGATTCATTATAAATAAAAAGTGGAAGAACAACATTGTGAAGATTGATCGTGTTGGACAGAGTGGCAAGAGTAATTATACAACTTAATAGCAGATATCAAATGCAGATAATTTAGGTTTATGCCCCAACAAGTTCTCATAGTGATGAAGTAGTAGAAGATTTTTATATGGATGTACAAAAGGCTTTTTATCAGAGTAAACAACATTTTAAAATTGGTATGGGAGACTTTAATGCTAGAATTGGTAAACAAATGAGAGATGAAAGTACTGTAGGTAATCTTGGTTATGGTAATAGAAATGAGAGAGGACATAGACTTGTGGAGTTTGCAGAAAAAGAAAAAATTATATTATGGATTCTTTTTTTGAGAAAAATGTTAAAAGGAAATGGACATGGAAGCATCCAAATGAAGGTACAGCAGAATTGGATTATATTTTGACTAACAGAAAATACATATTTCAAGATTGTAATGTTCTTAATAAATTTAACACAGGAAGTGATCACCGTTTAATAAGATATAAGATACATGTTAATGCAAAACTAGAGAGACAAAAATTATTAAGAAAAACAATATTTACAGTTGATATTTCTAATCTTCAGAAACATTCTAATGAATTTAAATTAGAGCTTACAAATAGGTTTTAAGTGTTAGGAGATTTTGAACATGATTCAGATTTGAATGAAATTAATATGAAAATAACTGATACACTTTTAAAAACTGCAACAAAGATAGCTGGTAGAAAAAAGCAGCAATTGACCAATAAAATTACTACTGAGACTAGAGAATTTATGCAGAAAAGAAGGAATATGAAGATATACAAAAATGATGCATGAAAAAGGATTAAATATCTCAAATTTTGTAAAATGGTGTGGAAAAGAGTTGAAAATGATATAAGAAAGTATAAATGTGAACTAGCAAGGAAAGATGTAGAAGACAATAAAAGTATCAAGAGTAGAAAACAACATTTTGGTATTGGAAGGAAATTTATATCTGCAATAAGAAAAAAAAATGAAATTATTACTAAAAGAGAGATGACATCATGAAATGGATAGAAGATTTTTATCAAGAATTATAAAATAATAAAGAACAAGTACCACTTATATCTATTATATCTTCCAAATTGTCCAAAATTTTAATTAAATGAAGAAGTGAGACATGCAATTAAATATATGAAGAAAGAAAAGGATCCAGGTAATGGTGGAATTATAATTGATATATTAAAAGAAGCAGGTGAAGAAATAGAATTTTTTTTAGCAAAGTTATATACCAATTGTCTAAATGATAAAGATGTACAAGATGATTGAAAGAATGTAATATTAATATTTAAAAAAAGGTGATAAAGAAGATATTAGAAATTACAGACCTATCAGCCTTTTATCAGTTTTATACAAAATTTTTATCAAGATAATCACAACTCGTCTACAAAGAGAACATTGGATTTCCACCAACCACGAGAAAAAGCTGAATTTAAAACTAATTTTAGTACAGTAGATCATATCCAGGTATTGAAAGAAGTTATAGAAAGGGCAAATGAATATGAGTTGCCATTATACTTTGGATTTGTAGATTATGAAAAGGCATTTGATTCTATAAACATTTCTTCAGTGATTAAAGCATTGGATCATCAAGGTATAGATCCAGGATATTGTCATATTTTAAAGAATATTTATAAAAATGCAACAGCAACAATTAGATTACATAATGATACTGGGAAAATCAACATTGAGAAGGGTGTAAGACAGGGTGACTCCATATCTCCAAAACTTTTTACTGCAGTGCTACAAGAAGTATTTTGTGGATTAAAATGGGAAGCAAAGGAGTGAAAGTAAATGGAGATTATTTAAGTCATTTAGATTTTGCAGATGATGTAGTTGTTTTTGCAAATAATGCTTTAGAGCTGCAGGAAATGTTGCAGGAGTTATCAGATAAAAGTAGGAAAGTAGGACTAAAGATAAATGTTAAAAAGACTAAAGTAATGTTTAATGGATTTTCTTAAAATATGAAAATAAAGATCGATTATGATGATACCTTGGTCAGATTATTAATACAGATGAAAACATAATGGATGAAATTATTCATAGAATTAAACTTGGTTGGAGTGCTTTTGGTAGAAATAATTTGATACTAAAAGAAAATATGCCTATGTGTTAGAAAATGAAGGTTTTTAATAAATGTGTTTTATAAGTTTTTCCTTATGGATCTAAGACATGGACACATAATAGAAGAGCAATACAGAGACTTCAGATCACTTGAAGTATGGAGAGATGTATGTTGAGAGTAACAGGAAGAGATCGAAAATGCAATCTATGGGTAAGAGAACAAACAGGTGTTAGTGACCTCATTGAAAAAATTAAAAGACTGAAGTGGAGTTGGGCTGGAGATATTGCTAGAAGAGATGATAATAGATGGAAAATTGAAATCTTGATTTCAAGAGATTGTAAAAGATCCAGAAAGAGACCATGTGTGAGATGGATGAATGAAATAAGAAAGTATGCAGAGGTGATATAGAGAAGAGAAGCTAAAGATTGGAGAAGATGGTTTGAACTTGGAGAGACCTTAATCCTGCAGTGGATTGATAATGGTTAATGATGATGATATGGCTTATAAAGCTAGAGTTAAGAGTCAGTAGCATCAAAAGGCATATATTTCTGTCAAAAGATGGAATAAGTTTAAAATTTACTTAATAATTTGTTAAATTATTTTACATACCATTGTATAAAATAATTATTCATGCTTGCAGTAAAACAAAAATAAGTTTAAAACTGGGTAAATTTAGAAAGTTGAGATATTTTAATATTAAGTACATGCAAAGTTATAGCATGATAAATGCATTAAATGCAAAGGAAGTGAGATGGTATTCTCTATAGCAATTGTAAAATCAACTGTAAATATAATTTTCATTGACTTTGTTATTATGTTATATTAAAGTTTATAATTTTTAAAGTAGATAATTTTGTTAATAAATGTTATTTTATTAATTAAATTTGGTGTAGTGTCTTAATATTCTTGGTACTCATTGAATCCAGAAATTTTAACAATGTGAAACCTTATAAATAAGTATTTGAGACTTATCCAGGTACAGACATGTAACCAATGTTTAATTATTGAATTGATAGTTATCAGACAATAGGTAAATCACTTTTGAAGAAACATTAATCATTTGCTTTATGGATTTGTGTGGAGATAGTAATCTGGACCAACTGATGATTGCTGCTTTAGCATGAAATACATATATTGGTTATTATTTATCTTTTCAACATATGTATGATCAGGTGGGTCAGCAACATGAAATAGCATGGATAGTTGAGGGTAGTGTGAAAGTCTGAGTTTGAATCCCTTATATATTACATTATATATGTACAGGTGTGTGTAACCCTGTGCAGTGTATTAATTTACGGATTAGTATAATTTAAATTGCAAATATATAGGAGGAAAATTACATTCCAATTAATTATTGTTAGTTCCATTTTAATAAGTTTATTATGTTGTTGGTGAATATCTTGTGTGGACATAAAATTCCTTTCCTACTTATGGTATTCAAATATGCTCCTAGCTGATAGTAATATAATTCAAAATTTAGAGTTTGATATGATATTTTATATTAATTAACTATTTGTTAATTTGTAAAATTTTATTATTATTTGTTAATGAAAAGTAGATATTGGCTAGTGAATTAAATGTATGTCTACTTATGCCAATCGCTAGGATAACATTAATTGATCAACAACGTATTTGTAAAATTATTAGTAGAAATTATGCCTTCCTTATAAGAACCCTGGCATCATGATTTTCCAATTTTAAATTAATAATTCATAAATTTATTGCTAGAGAATTAATGTGGGATTATGGATTAATAAAATTCATAAAACTTTGTTGATTCCATGTAGATCTGATCATGACAATGTAATAGTGTCAAGAATTTAAAGAGAGGAAAGTGTTGAAAAGAATGTGAAAAAAATATTTCTTATCAGAAGAAAATTAATTGTAACCATGTTGCTTGGTGATTTATATGGGGGATACCAAGATTGTTAAAGTGTTGCAAGAGTGAGTTGAAGTTTCTCTTCCTCTTCTAGTAATGTTTTATAATGTGTATAATTTTCGGTGTTCTTGGCATGAATTGCCCAAGCAATTGCAGAACCCTGAGCTTTAGCTGAAGTGTGATTGTTGTTGCTTAATATCTTTTGAGATATTAACGCTGTGTCATTCCTGAATAATAATATGTTGATATTTTGTCTAGCCAATTGAACTGGCTTTCTCATGCTGCATTTTTTTTTATTAAATAATGTCTTTGTAAGATTTAAGAGAGTTGACTGTAAAAATTGCTGTCTGGCATGTATTCGATTAATGTGACTGTTAAATTCATAAAAGCATGATGATTGAGTCAGTTGGTTCATTCCCTTTTAGGTTACTAGTTGGATGGCTTAATGTTTGCAATCTTGGTCTATCGAACTACGTACATTCATTCATCATCTTTCTTGTGGTGAGGTTACAATATATATATATATATAATTAAGAGCATGCTAATGAGCTCTAAACAAGATTTTTCTTGTAGTAGCATTTATCATAAAAAAAAAGCTTGTTTAGATCTCATTAGCATGCTCTTAATTTTACATATTGGTAAATGCAAGCTATATATAAGTCATGTGACATCTGACTTTATATATATATATATATATATATATATATATATATATATATATATATATATTGTTAAAGGAAGCTGCCTTGACTACAGGTTGAGATTGTTGATAGCTTAAGAATTGATGGTTACCTTCTAAATTTATAAAACTTATTAAAGACTTGAGTGATTAGCTTTATTGCCCTAGTAAATATGTAATAAAATATGTTATATATTTATACATTTACACACCTGAGCAACACTGTCGAACAATTAAAAATCAGGTATAATTTTGAAATAAATAAAAAAATGCATAGTATTAAGTGCATATATGAAGTGATTATTGTTAATATTAAATGTAAGAATTCACCAACTGTAATGAAAGTTTCATATTTGAATGTGAAACTCGAGCTATAAAAATTTTGTGAGAACAAAATAAGGCTAATTTATATCTACATGTCACTAGTATAATTGAAAATTATACCTACCTTGATGATGCAGTGGAAGTAAAAAAAATACATTAATTTAAATGATAAATGTTAAGCATTCTTCAATATAGATTGGATTAATCAATTCCCATAACTAATAAAAAATAAGCTATGTTTTTTCCAATTGGTACCATCCATTATTCTGTTATTTGCACCATGAGATTATATTTTCATTGATAGTACAAAATAAAGTATTTATAATAAACAATATGTCAATCAATAGTACTCTGTCCAGAGAGTGATCACATCACAAAGTCATCCATTTTCCATTCCACAAATAAGCAATCACTGATGATGAGACAATATTCATTACCTGGAAGTGGTGAAGGGGTCATTGGAAGTGTTTATATATTCTATAAAATGACACGATTCCTTATGACAGTAAATGAGTAATGGCAAATGTTGACCACTATTAAATATAAAAACATTGACCTAGATGCTGAAACCACCAATAGCATTCTTCCATGTTGGAGAAAGATTACTATAAATTATGACAGTGAGCAAAAAAGAAGTAGGTGGATTCTTATTTTAGGAAATATAGATAGCATTTTAACCATTTTATGAAGATTATTGCCGGACAGGGAAGGCAATGGGAACCCATTTTTGCCATACAATCCCCTGTTTTTTTTATTATGAGTATAGCCACAGGATTCATTCATTTTGATATTGAGATATTAACTAAGAATAGCTTTGGTATCTGGCCCAGCAGGAGTAGACAGGAAGCTACTCAGTTCATAAACCTGCAAGATCCTCATGAAGATCATTTATTAAGAAAAACACATTGGGAATTGGTAAGTGGAATACAAGATCATTAAGAAGTGGAAAATTTAAAAATTTGAAAAGTGAAATGAAAAAAAATAATATTGATGTTATAGAGAATATATACCATTAGAAATGATATATATATATGTACCATTAGAAATGTTATATATATAGCTTGCAAATAAGCACTTAACAAGCTTTGCAGAATATCCCCAACCCAGACCAGTTTCTGCTACTGGCATCCTCAGTGAGGTGCTAGGATATGCTAACACCTCACTGAGGATGCCAGTAGCAGAAACTGGTCTGGGTTGGGGATATTCTGCAAAGCTTGTTAAGAGCTTATTTGCAAGCTATATATATATATATATATATATATATATAACATTTGTAATACATGCTTATTAAACTAGGTCATGTGACATCTGACTTGACTTTTTTGTAATACCATTAGAAATATAAATATGTCAGTATTGGCTAAATTAATTAGGTTATAATATTGCTTGATCTCTCTATGGTTATTTTGCACGCATTAGCACATTTCTTTATGTTGCAGTGTAGTCTTTCTTACCGTTTTGCTTACTTTATGAAGTCAGTGTGTTTATTCATCAATAAAGTATTCATTTATAATGATATGATACAAATTGCTCACATTTAAACATTAAAACCTGGAAGTTTTTGTAGATGTTATATAATACTGATCTTTTTATCTTTCAGTTATGATTATTTAACTTTATCTTTAGACATCCATTAATTTTTATTACTACTTTATATTTGGGGTTTATTAATTTCAGTAAATAACTATTGAGTCTTTGATATCTTCAGCAACATATTGGTAAAATATAAAATGGCAAAACAATGGCTTCATTGACAAAAGTTGTTCATTATTATATTTTATTTCGTCATCAAAGAAATCATTAACAGTAATTAATAATCAAACTGTTTATTGCTTGAAAGTTCATAAGTAATTTGAGTTCCAGAAATGAATGATAGGGTTGGGTTGTGATCCATGAATCTTGAGCTTCAGTCTGCAACTCTATTATTGTGGCAAAGCATGCTGGGAATTCAGAAAGAAGATAGTACCATAATTGAATGGTTTATTATTCAGTTCATTAAAAGACCAAGCATCAGAAATGACAGCTGGACTGCGATCCATGGATCTTGAGTTCCATAATCTACTGCTCTACCACTGCAGAAAAGCATGCTGGGAACTTAAAAAGATGATAGTAATCGAATGTTCTATTGTTCAGGAGTTCATAAGAAATTCAACCATCAGAACCTGACAGAGCTGAACTGTGATTCACAGACCTTGAGCTCTAAAGTCTGTTCCATTACTACTTCACCAATGCATGTTGGGAACTCAGAGGAATATAGTAATTGAATGATTAATTATTCAGAAATTTGTGAAAAGGTCAAGCATAAGAAGTGATAGGGGCTGGACTGTGATTTATGAACTTTGAATTCCAAAATCTGCTATACTCTGCAAATGTTATGAAGCCATTAAACCATATGTAGTGGTACAATGCTTAATATTTTTATTTATCATCTCTATATATGCACAAAATTTTGTTTTCAAGTGATTTCAATGATAAAATTGAAATTGGGTAAGTTGTGATATTCTCATTGAATTTTTCACTGGTTTTTGATATCCCATTCAATACAGAGCTGTTGGTTTAGAATTTCTTTACTCCATTAATGTCTTCATGAATTTAGAAGTTCTCTAGTCTTATTTATTTCACTACAATTTGTTTCTTTCAATTAAAAAGAATGGATATGTGATATTATTTTTTCAAATACCATTTCTTACTGTGAACTTTGTTATTTCTTATTTGTCATTAGTTTGAGCTTTTCTATGAGTAAAATTGTTTGTTTTTTTACTCAAAGAATATCCTATGGTGTTAAATTTATGGAAACTATGCATATCAATGGACTATTTGGATTTTTTCCTATTTCATGGATGTTTTATAGCTTTATATAAAAATATCTTGATAACTTTAATTTTATAACATATACTCTAATCACATGATCACCATTTCTGATGCTTAAACAAGCCGTTTGCACAGAGGCTAAACTCTCCATACAGTAATGTCATCAGTTCAAGTCAGAGTAATCAATGACTGCAAGAATGTTTGCGTATAAAATCCCTACCTAATGCCTACTGTCATGCACTGGCAGTGCTATTGTATAGAGAATTTAGCCTCTGTGTAAACAGATTGAGTAAACACAAGAAATGGTGATCATGTGATCTTTAGTGGTTTAAAACCAATCCTGCCCAATAGGATTATGGTGACCCTATTTTATTAAAGAACCAAAAACACCAAAAGTATGAATGATGAACTGAGTTCAAATCTACAAGCTGATGAGCTTGAATTTAAAACATTATTGTGTTTTTTTTATTTTGGATTCAAAGCTTTATAATTAGCTAATAAGGTAAAAGGTGTCTGAAAGATGCATTAGATCCTAAGATTTAGGTGCAGTGCTTTCAGATACAAGGCTACGAATTGATGAATGCCATAAGTTGGATACTAGTCTGGGGCTATTGAATGAGTAGGCAGTAGATAGTGATTTTATGCACAAATTTTCTTGCGTCCATCGATTATTCTGGCTTGCACTGTGTATGGAGAGTTTAGCCTCCATGTATTCTAATCACATGAATAAAAATACCTGAAAAAACGAAACAAATGATTTCTAAGATACATTTTATTCTGAACTGTTGATCAACAGTTACCTAATGTTACAACCATTTCTATATTATTATTCTAATTGATTAGCATTTTTCAATATCAAATTATTACAATTTATTGTGAGGGTACCAAACCTACAACACACAAATATAACCTCATCTTGTCCATATAAAATATGATAATTTCCAGCCTAAAATTTATTAGTAATCATTATCAAGATTTCTATCTGTAAAGGTTACTGCCATAACTGTGTATAAATACATTTGACAATTTTCCATTAAATTGTAAAAAGTTATAAAAAAATATGATTTTTTTTTTAATACTGCAAATAAAAAAACTTGTCTTAATTACTTAAATTTATCATGAATATATGTTTTATATGTGTTATGTACCATGGTGTGAAGTAAAGCATCCATTTGACATTTTCATTATTTGGGTTCAAATCCAAGCCAAGTGAGAGTAGAAGGTTTTTTTACATGTAGCTGGATCATAGCTAACCCAATTAATTATTGAATAGTCCAATAAATGAGTAGTTGGATACTCTTACCTAGAGGGGGAAATAGAATGGAAAACTGTATTAACTAACCTGGTGATGAATGCTTTCTTCTTCACCCATTCTTTTGTGGGCTGTTAGAAGTGTCTTTGTCCTGCAATGGGCTACTTAAAAGCTGCTCTGTTTTTTATATGTCAAAGCATTGACTGGGAAGTGAACCCCAGGGCAACTGCTTGTAAGACAATTGTGCTAACCACTCGCCACTAACACTTGACTACTTATAGTAATCTGCATTTCTTTTCTGCAAGAATATTGTGCTCATATATTTGAAATTGTCCAGAGTAATAAATAATTTCAAGACAACTGCAATAAAAGATATAAACTAATTTTTTATTTAATAGATTTTCCATAAAATTTTTTAATAATGTGAAATAATTTCAGTAATACACCCATGACAGTAATAAACAATATTCAAGTGATAATATAAAAATACAAGAAAAGATGTACTAAAAAATAGAATACTACATTCAACATTTACCAAAACAGTATTTGCTTTTGATCACATATTATTACATCACAATAAGAAAATAAACAGTTATGACTATTTTTTAGAAAATGCAAAACTTTACATATACAGTGAAGCTGTGATTCACATTGTATTGATATACACTACTTTAATTATACGCTATCCAAAAAAATTGTCAGAAAACAAAAAGTACTATAAATAAACAAATAAGAAAAATATTAAATTTTATCTATTTAATGTATTTTATAATATTCCAGCTGCTATTTTTCCATCTTGAAGTTCTTTACACGATCACATTTTAAAATAAAAAACTCATTAAAATGCATAAATTTAATAAATTTTACAATAAGATAGCAGCTCTTTTTGTGTCTTGAAATACCTTATACCAGGGATCCCCAACCCTATGCCCATGGGCACCATGGCACCCGCAGACCATTTTATGTGTGCTCGCCACTATCCGAACATAATAAAAATTATTTATCTGATCAAATAACATGTTTATTAATGACATTTCTTCAGTTTAAGTTGAAGGAATATAACTTTATTCTTTCTTTATTACCCTTTCCACAATTGATGTATTATATTTAATAAAATAAAATATTTTCTAAGTGTAATGCTAAAAGTAAGAACATCCATAAAGTCAATAGAGAGCGTATTCTGCTGAAAACTAGAATGTTATTATGTTTCAAACAAAAAAAAAGTTATCGAAAAAAAAATATGGCTAGAGAATATTTAATTGAGATGAAAGTCAAACATTTCACTATTCATTTCATTTAAAAAAAAATATATATATAGTGTAATGTTTTTTTTATAAATTATAATAATAACATATCTTACTCCACTGCATATGCGCTTTACAGATGGAACTCTAATTATAATGAATACTCTCCTTTAGTACAGTATTTTTTTTTTTTGAGTAAATTTGACTGAGTGAGCACATATTCAGTAAAATATTTAAAAATTTGCTTATCAATTTATTACCATATTACTTCAAATATAAGCTGCACTTTTTATTCAAATTTTGGAGCTGTAAATGTGGGGTGCATCTTAAACTCGAAGTGAACATTTTAATATCTTATTTCTACTTTCTCACATTTTCCAATGATTGTGTCTTTGCTTTACATGTTATGCATGCACATAATATTATGATTACTGATAGTAGTTTATTTGTGATTCCCTGTAAGCACTTTTTTGAGTTAATCCTGTGTAGAATTACATCGTATCTGGCTGGATTTTAGTCTTGAGTTTTTTATCACCTATAGGAAGTGAATATTTAAACACCTTATTTCTGACAATCTCACATTCCCCAATGATCATGTCTTTACTTTGCATGTACATAGTTTTACAATTACAGACAGCATTTATTTGTGATTCCCTGTAAGAACTTTTTTGAGTTAATCCAATTACTGTTTGATAATAGCTATGTAGAATTGCATCAGATCTAGACAGATTTTAATTTTGAATTTTTTTGATATCATCCATATTAATTTGAAGTGAATATTTAACACCTTATTTCTGCCAATTTTGCACTTCCCAACACCCATGTTTGCTTTATGCTTCACATATGCACATAGTGTTATGATCGTTGATAGAAACTGTGTAGAATATTCTGGACATTTTAATTTTTGAGTTTTTTTATTATCCATAATAGTGAAATGATGTTTAAAAAAGATTTGAAATAAATTAGGTGAGCTTATTGTATTTATATTTGTTTTCATTTAAGTAAATAAAAATGTTTCTTATTTTGCAATACCATATCTACTATAAAATCATTTTTAAAATTTTTTTCATGTTTGCAAGCTTAAAATCTTACTGCAGCTTAAATTCAGGGGCAGCTTATATTCAAAGTAATATCATATTAACAACTATGGTTTTTTTTTACTTTTGTTTATGCTACAGTCTTAATTTATATATGCATACTATACATATAAAAACATTGCATTATTTATATGTATGTGTTGAAAAGAACTGCATAATTGCACTTCAATAAATAATGTGTACTCTATTGTAATCAAAGATTATTAACAAAATTTATTAACAAAACATGGGCTATTTTACAAGATGTGAGAGGTGTTTGAAACAAACTATAGTAAATATCCCAGCTCCACTGTGTACATAATCTAACTAAAGCTAATAATAAAAGCCAACTGTAAAAATCACTCTACAATAAAATGGCGATTTTTTTAAAAAACAAATGATGACCACAAAAATAATTTATTTACATTTTTAAAATAATGATTATTAATTTTAAAATTACAAGAGATTTAAAAAGAAAATTCATTTTATCCATCGGATTCTCTTGAAACCGGAAGACCAAATATTACGTTTGATAAAGTATTATTCTTCAAATAATATCTTATGAAAATTCAGAATAAAGTACATGTTAAATTTGATAAAATATTTATCTACAGGAATAAGATCAAGTTTACAAAGATAAATTAAGCGTGAAAGTAGGAATATATATATATAGAAAATATTACCAAAAACATTCACTATATGTATATATATATTCCTAAAAAAAAATTATAACGTTGAATACAATTGGAAATATGAGATGAAAATTGATTTTTTTTTTTCTGAATTACAAAACTATTTTCATTTCAAACTTTCAGTACTAAAAATATTTGAGTAATCTGTATTTAGATCACATAGAATAATAAATAAAATCAAAGTTAGTATTCTAAACTGATATATTAATATCTATATTAAGGATACATACAAAAATTGTGAGTATTTATGATTCCTCAGTTTTATTAGTTGTAAATAAATTTAAAGAATATCAATTGACATTTCGTCAAATTTATTCACATCTAATTCAAGATGCGATAACTTATTTATTACGTAATTCTATTGGCTAAAAACAAATATCAATATTTTATTTTAAATTGCGTATATGATCTCGTACATACAAAAAGTTAAAAGAAAATATAAGTGCATAAATCTATAAAAATATTTGAGTTTAAAAAAAAAAGAGATTTAACTTTGGTTTCTATAACTCAAATGAAATAATTTATAAAATAATCATTACTAGTTTAAAAAGATGCAATTTTACAATAAATAATTAATCTCGCATTTAATAAATTTACATTCAACTTTTTTTACTAAATCATAGCGAGGTAATTATTAAAACAGGCAAAACTCACTATATATATTGCTATACACAACAAGCTAGAGTAATCAATGGATGCCAGAAGGCTTGTGCATAAAATCGCCATCTAGTGCCTACTCATCCAATATCCCCAGACTAGTTTCTGGCTTATGGCCTTCGTCAGTGAGGAGCCTTGGATCTGAGAGCACTGCACCTAGATCTTAGGATAATACAACCCTCCAGCAACCACCTTTTATCTCCATTTAACTAAAAAACTATAAGTCTTAAACTGAAAGCACCTTAATGTTTTCAATCCAAGCCCATTAGCCTATATAGTCATATGGGTCTGAACCCAGTTCAGTACCCATACATTTTGGTGTCTTTGGTTTTTTAACAACCATAGTTTTGTAGTTAAATGGAGATAAAAGGTAATTGCTGGAGGGTTGCATTAGATCCTAAGATCTAGGTGCAGTGCTCTCAGATCCAAGGCTCCTCACTGACGAAGGCCACAAGCCAGAAGCTAGTCTGGGGATATTGGATGAGTAGGCACTATATGGGGATTTTATGCACAAGCCTTCTGGCATCCATTGATTACTCTAGCTTGTTGTGTGTGGCAATATATAGTGAGTTTTGTCTGTTTTAACAACAGTTATACACAAGCATAAGAGGTGATAGTCATGCGAGGTAATTATGTTGGTGAGTGAAATTTATTTATTAATTTGTAAAATAATAATCACGGAGAAGTTAAAATATCGATTAAAATTGAACTATTTTTTAAAATATTTGTGTGGCTTGAGTTGAAACATATAAATTAGAATTTGCTATTATGTTTTTTGATGTTCTTAAGATCATATAATCTAGTCTACCTACTTACATAAGCAAGTTTTTCCTTTTTTTTAATTTTCAAGTTTTTAATTTTTATTTCTATTTTTTGTTATTATTTTATGTAATTTTTAGAATAGATTTTATGATAGTCTATAATCACATAGTTTTTATTGTTTTCTAGCTTAAATTATTTGCAAAGTATGTATAAATATACATCTTATCGATTTTATTTTTTTAAAAATTACATGCTAATCTTCGATCTTGATTAACAAAGTCAAAGACTGTTGCAAACATGCAATTAAAACTGACATTGTATTTATTATATACATATCCAAATATCAAATCACCTCCATGTAATGTGAGGTGATACACTGTGCTTTTTCCTTTTTTGGAGTCAGAAATTTCTCAGCCACAGTGCTTAGATAAAGCTATTAGCCACCTTCTCTTCCCTTTCCATTACCCACTGTAAGTTTTTCCCATATTCTTCACTATCCTGCTTCACCCCATTTCCACAACATAATCTTTATCAACTTTATGGTCTTTACATCTAAATCCCACTTATCTTTTCTTAAACCTAGCATAAAAACCAAGAAACCACTTTCTACATAATCACTTTGTTTATATTTATTCTTTCACACCTTCATTATTTGTACCTTTTCTGCTTGCAGACATTTACACTCAATTAACAGATGCCTAATATTTTCATTGTTAAGAAATTCAGCTATGCCCTCTATGAATAATATATGAAAGTCTGTATTTCAAAATAGGCAATCCAAAAAAGTACATCTTTGAAACTGTCCTTTAAATATTGAAACATGAACTAATTCAAACTAAGAGGATGCAATTTAAATAAGTAATAATCTTAAATTGCTCCTAAATAAAAATGTTTACAATGCTTATACAAAGACAGAATAAACAGTAGTCATTTGTATCTTTGAAACACCTAACACAGACATATATGAAAATAATTCCAGTACATAATGCTATACTGAAATAAATATCCAAATATCAAATTACCTCTTGATTTTCTTCATGATGGAGATGATTTGACATTTGGATATTGCTCTGTAATTATTTTTGAATATATATAAATAAAATATCCATTATGTAATAAAAAATTATAATGAATATAACAGTAGTAATATGGGTCTGCCTATGGTTGCACAAATTTGTAATTTTGTTTTGTTTACTTACGAAGATAAGATATAAAATAATTGCAATTTTCAAGATATTAAAATTTATAAAAAGTATGTTGATATTATTTTTGTTTGCAGCCATGCTAATAGTATATATTGTCTTGTTGATG
Organism: Epiperipatus broadwayi; assembly: GCA_028023455.1. Taxonomy (NCBI): domain Eukaryota; kingdom Metazoa; phylum Onychophora; class Udeonychophora; order Euonychophora; family Peripatidae; genus Epiperipatus; species Epiperipatus broadwayi. Next base: position 1,203,071 of record JAQFVV010000147.1, read on the forward strand.
AGTTAAGCAAGTTAAATAGTTTTTTCCCATATGTCATAGCATTGGCTGGAAGGTGAATCCACAACAACTATCTGCAACCAACTGCTTTCTTGCAAGGCAGCTGCACTGACCTCTCGGCTAACAACTGTCTATTGAAAAAAAGCAAAATAAAGCTATTAAATATCTGGATTTATATGTTATAAGAGATGATGGTGTATCAAATTATACATTGAATAATTAAATGCTTGCAAAAAAAGGCTATATAGATTTTAAATCAAAAGTACCAATTATGCATAAGAGTTTCAGATCTTTTTTATTTTATAATGAAAAATTATGTTATTATGAAAGTCATAAAATATTGAAGTATTTACAAAAGAATGGCTTGGAGTTGGTTATAATGTTTAACCCAATTTCTTATATTTTATGTCAGTTTAAGAAGAAATATAGTACTATAAAAGAACTAAGAGTTAATAATAAAAATAAATTTCTATTACATACATTTCAAATGCTCAAGTTAAATGTTTTAAAAAAATATATACAAGGATTTATTTAATGTTTTATTTTCCACATAATGGTAATAGATTTGGTGAATAATTCTAAAAATGTCACATCTTTCAAACAAAAAAGTAATGGGATTTATCAAATTTTATGTGAAAGCAGATGCATGGCTTCATACATAGGTGAAACAAGATGTAGTCTGGAGAAAAGATTATCAATTATTATATAAGTATATAAAAATAAGAGTAATAATGATTTAGTAACAGCTTTTGTTTTTTTTTTTATCATAAAAAATATGTGAGTTTACCTTTAATTTTGATATTAAAAATGTTAGGATTCTTCATGAGGAGAGAAACCATAATATAAAAACAATTAAGAAGACAATTTTCATAAATAGAAAGTCTACAATTTAGGAATCATGAGATATAAATTGATGATATTTACTTCCACTACATTTAAATTGAAATGACAATTGAAGAAGGTTAAGAGATGAACTGAAAGAACTTCTGTGGATTATAATACTTTTTACAATATAATTTTACCATTATATTCATTATCATTTATTATATATATATATATATAAACATGGGAGGCAATAAATTGAGCACTGATTAAAAGAATGCAATATGCCTAATATCAAAGTTAATAAGTTGCAAATAAAAAATGAATCCACTTTTATTTGTTTATCCTAAATCTTATATAAATTTTAGATTAGAACAATGGAAACTATAAGAGTTAATATAAAATCAGCTGAGATGTTGACATAACATTATTCAAATTGGTTTATATTTAATTTAATTCACAAGTCAATTCAAATGATACAAATATCTTGATTGATTTGAGATTCACTCTTATAGTTATCATTACTCTAATCCAAGGAAGGATATCTTCCATTGCATAGACCAACTTCAACACTCAAAATTTGGCCTACTTATATTTTTGAAATATATCTTAAATTAAATGCTTCCATGGAGCATTATTATAATAAAGAATAAAAATGAGATTATATCCATGTAAACAGAGATAACATTTTCAACCTTTGCTGTTATCAAGAAATTATTTATTACTATTAATTGACAATCCTTGAGACTAAACAAAGAAGATCCCTTTTACTTCACCAAAAATTCCAACAAAAGAGTATTATAGATTAATGAGAAATCTTGTTTAGTACCATGGATTGTCGATTAGTAGTAATTGATAATTTCTTGGCAACATATCAAAGGTTAAAAGTTTTCTGTTGATAGGGATATAATCTCATTGCTATTCTTTATTTTATATATATATGTCTTTGATAGTAGAATTTATTTATTTTTATTTTTAAAAAGTTACAGCACATATAAAAGTGAACAATTTTTTTCCTCAAATTGTTTTTATTAAATCAAAAAAGCCGATTTCAAATAACTGATGGAAATTTTGAGCACACTTTGCAAGCTACCACAACAAAAATTGTATCAGATATGAAGTCATTCTTAAAAAGTAAGCCATGACAAATATCTCACCAAGATTTGGAATAAATTTTTGTATTAATATTGTTTTATTATTTTAGTTTGCAGTTATATGGTTACATGTGACAAGATATGGTTGAGTGATCAATGAATATTAAAATAAATAACTTTATAACAATTTTATTTGTTTTTATTTTGAACCCCTAAATATTATGGCCCTCATCTACATCAAATGAATTTGAGTTGATCTACTATTAAAAATAGTTGCTCATATCTATTTTAATCTACAATTTACATTAAGAGTTTATACAAATAACCAAAAGTATATATTTTTTGTGTAATTTGATTAACTTCAGTGATAAAAAGCTTTACTTTTATATTGACTGAAGTACAGAGGGTTATTGCTCCAAATGGTATTTATATATTAATGATGTAAAAAAATAACTTATATATATATATGATAAACAAAACAAGTTATAAATTTCATAACTTGCTTTTAGCTTGCATTTTATGATCACTAGATGGAGCTTTACCAATAGCTGGCATTTAAGTAAATAAAAGCTTGTTAGGAGATATTGGTAAAGCTCCATCTAGTGATCATATATATATATAATTTTAATATAGTTTAATTATTGCTATTTGTATTTTATTCTCTGTTTCAAATCAATTTTTAGCTCAATGGTACTATGTTACTTTGAAAATCTGTTGCTTGATAGTATCACATTTTTTAATGGTTTTTAAAAATCTTATTATTATTCATTTCATGAGATATGTTTTGTTAGGAATTCTAATAGTAGTTATATTATTAATATCATATAATATTAAATTCTCTATTCACTTTACTACTGTTACACAATGCTTTATTTACCACCCCTTTTTACATTTTACAGTTTTGATTGCCGCAGCAATCTTCTTCAGAACTTTATATCTCCTAGCCTCAACTCTAAATTCAAATCTAGAAGATTGCTGGGGCAATCAAAACTGTAAACTGTAAAAAAGGGTGGCAAATAGAGCATTGTGTAACAGTAGTAAAGTGAATGGACAATTTAGTATATATTAGAGTTGAGACTAGGAGATATGAAGTTCTGAAGAAGATTGCTGGGGCAATCGAAACTGTCAACTGTAAAAAAGGGTGGTAAACAAAGCATTGTGTAACAGTACTAAAGTGAATGGACCATTTAGTATTATATGGTATACCTTTGGCAATGCAATAAGAAAGAATAGTTATTATATTATTAATATTAGACATAGCAAAAAGTTAGCACTTTTAACATGTCATAAGACATATTTTATCGAAAGATGATGTATAAATTAGTTGATGAAAATGAGATCAGTCAGTAATTAAGCAAGTTATGATTATTTATCTCAGAGCAAATTAAATACAAGACAAAATATTATTACTGAGAAACACAAAACTATTCTAACACCTGCAGGAATATTTATAAAAAAAATTGAATTCAATAGATTTAAAATTCTACCTTGTATATTTAATACAAAATTTTATTTTGACATTACTCATTAAATGTTTGTTTATATTGTTTAACCCTCAGAAATGACAGTCGATGTGAGATACAATAAAGTTTCTTTTAAAGTATTAGTACATACAACATGTGCATATATTCAAGACGATGACTACCTATGCTCTTATATGTCATTGCTATTGAACGTAATATTTAAGACAATATGCATTTGTAAAAATGTGCAATATTCGATAGTAAATTGCACCCCAGACATATCAGAATTTTTGAAATCACTATTGGTGTAATTGTAAAAATAATTTATAACTAAAAATAAATAAAAAATAATTTATTATATAAATATAATACAGGCAAAATTGTAGTGTTTATAATTTTTTGTTCACATTTCAGCTCACGCAATGAAAATCTTAGTCATACATAACCGCTCTCACAGATATTTTGTTTGACTATAATCTTTATATTTGTTTAATAATTTCTGGATTATAATTGAAGATAATTTAAAAAATATATTTTATTATATAAATATAAGAAAGGCAAATCTGTGAGTTTTTACTTTTTTTCCATATTTTGGTAAGTACTATTAAGGATATATCTCAGATACATGCGATTTTCAGGGCAAATTTTTGACCATGACTTCCATAGAGTTAATTCAATTTAATTACTTCATATTTAAAATAAAAAAGAATTTTAGAAATATATATTTTATTAAGGATTTAAAAAAAAAAATTGCAGGTAGATTATTAAAAATCTAGAGTTTTTGTTAGTCAAGTTTTTAAAGATTTGCCTTTGTTACTAATTAGATTTTTATTTTATTTTAATATGCAAATAATATATATTATATTTAATGTTTTCACAGTTATATTATGTAAACAATGTATTTTTTGGGTTAAACCATGTATTATTTTGTCTTATTATCTAATGTTTTAATGAAAAACATCCATCATTTTCAAAGTCAAGTTTTTAAAACAAAACCATTAGATTTCAAGTAGTAATGAGATTGAGTGTGAAAGTGAAGGAAATAAACATTTTCTTAATCTACATATTCTGAATACTTAACTATATCATGCTCAATGCCATTCTCTATCTCGTACTCAATCTCGTTATTATTTGAGATCAAACGCATTTTCTTTAAAAACTTGACCTTGAAAATGGAGATGTTATTTCATAAAATATTCGGAAGTAAAATAAAATAATATACCGTTTAATCCCCAAAATAATATATATATAAGAAGCTAGTGAGGAATGCATTGTAGATCGAAAATTTGATTACTTACATGCAGTGCATATGGACTTTTTCTTTTTAATGAATGTTGCTTAAAAAAATCAAAATTTCTGAAAATTTAAAATTAAATTTATTAAAGCTTATTTATTTATTGATTGATTTTGCTTAAATAAAACTTTAAGAGTGTATAAAATAGAAAACTATGAAAATATCCATGTACATTGTTTATTGTATATATTCATCCGTCTGTCTACTCATCTATATATATATATATTATCTATTAGAAACCAGTCAACACTTAGACAATCCCAATATAGATAACAATCAACAATTTCAAATTGTTGACTGTTATCTAAATTGAGATTGTTTATGATTGGTTTCTAATGGTTACTTATAAACCCACTTAGCCTTGAGCATTATTACATGTATATATTAATGAATGTGTTCAATGTGGAATTAACTAGCAATAAAAATAGGAGCAAAATTACAATTTATAAAAATTTCTCCTTATGACCATTGTTTACATACTGGATAAATGTAAAAAATGCCAAAAAAATAAATTTATATCATATCTAATTATTCACAATCCAAAGACAAATGCTAATTACCTTTAACAATGAATGAATTATTAAAAAAGCCTCTTTTAATGAAATTAAAAGAAAAATCAAAGATACTTTTAATTAATCATTTTGAGTCTGAAGTCATCAATCTTATGTGACTTCCTTTAATGTCAAGGTTTTGGAGTGTGAGTAATTAGGTGTGTGCGTATATATTTTCGTTTGCAATTTTCACCTTAATAGACTGTGTAAGGAGGAAAAATAAGGGCACGAGTTGGAGAAAATTTTGTAAATTTTGATTTTGTTAGTTTTTTTTGTAACTATTTAATTGTACTTTGATGTATTATATAATGAACAGTTTACATTTGGGCAATTTTTTACTTCTTTACTTAGGTGGGGGAACTAAATAAACATGTTCTATTGTGTTTTACTGTTTTACATTAGTCCTTTTTTAGTTTTTTTTATTTATTATGATTTTATTTTCAGAAAGATATTTACTGTTTGGTTCGTGAAATAATGTATATATGGACATCATAAAATAGTTTTTTTTATCTCACTTATTTTAAATAATTATATTTAATTAGGAATTACATTTTAAATTATAATTTTTTTACAAGTTTTATTTTTGTTATATGCAAATTGTTTTTACACAGTTTTGTGTACATATTTTTTTTAAAGCCCAAAATCTTCATAAAATAATATTTTATTTTATTTTAAAAATTCTTTATTCTAATTCAATTATTATCGTTCACAACATTTAATTTTACTGTTTAAGACGAATAATTCAAAATATGGCCTGATAAATTATCTTAAGTATAATATTTATAAAACGAAGATTAAAGTATTTTCATAAGGTCATCTAAGCGATGAAAGTATGGTGTAGTTAAAAAACAAACTAATGTATACATATCCTACATTTGCAATGCTTCTCTGATTATTAGTTAGAAAACGAGTGATAAATTGTTAGCTATACATGTTTAATGCTGTGTATATCTGTACATAGTTATTTTTTACTTCCTCTAATTTATCATTTTCTCTTTTTATATATTCTCCTTTCATCTTTGTGTGTTTTCTGTTGGAAGCTAGATTTTGATGCCGCGCTCATCAATGATGGTAGTTCCCATTTTTCTCTTACTTTCGTATCTTTATATATATATATATATATGTGTGTGTGTGTGTTGTGTATGAGTTTATACGAAGTTAGATTTAGATAGCTATACAAGTTATCATTGGAGAAGTTTGTAATTTTTTTGCATCCCTTTAATTATTTGACATCTCATATTTATATCTCTATTATCAACTTCACTCAGAACTAAAGTTGGAGTTATATCATAAAATAATAAAGCTCCTTACATCAGTACGATTGATAAATATATAAAACAATCGTCATAACCCAAAAAAGCACTGGCGGTATTCTATTACATATATATTGTACTATCTGCAGATAGCAGATATATGAGAATTAACTGTAAATAATCCCTTAGCAATATTTAGCAAGTGAATCTTCTATTGCTTTGTAGGATAAGACATTCCTTCTCTCCTTTTTTCATTTTTTCTTTTAAAATACACCACACACATGCACAGACACATAGTGCAAATATATAATAAGTATCCTATAAACTTATAGACTTTAATAGGTGTAGGCAGTTGTACGTCAAAGTAAACAAAAAGGAGTATAGAGAAACGAACATATCAATCTTAGAAATAAAAGGTTTTAAATTGTCAAAGTCTTAGTTTACTTAAATGCAATACAAAGTGCATACCAATAGCTCAAATAAGCTCTTAATTAATAAGTGTGGTATGAGAAAATATTTAAAATCTCTATCCAGAACACTTTCATCTCCAGACCAACTGGTTTCGAGCTTATGGCTCACATAAGTGGAGAGCTAGAATAATTTTTCCGAATATTCTAGCTCTCCACTGATGTGAGCCATAAGCTTGAAACCAGTTAGTCTGGCGATGAGAGTCTTCTGGATATAGATTTTAAATATTTTCCCATACCGCACTTATTAATTAAGAGCTTGTTTGAGATATTAGTACGCTCTCTGTATTGCATTTTTGTAACTACAAGCTTATAAAAGTAATGTCACGTTATATATGACTTGCTTTTTTAATTATCTTAGTTTACATCTACATTCAAAATTTTATAGATATGTTTAAAGTCAATGAAAGAAGTCTGATAATGATAGAGGGAAATAATATAAAATGTAAATGAAATGAACATATATCTAGAGGAATCTACCGAAACAATAATAGATTTATATAGAATTCTGCAAATATCACCTTAAAATAAAATATATATATACACACATCTAAATTCAGACATTTCAAACGCTTCGAAGAAAATAAAATGTTAAAATGAAAAATTATTTTGGAATATTTATTTTTATAAATTTATGGTTTAGAAGTGACTTAATTTTAAAAAACAAACGCACTTATAAAACGATTTTTATTGGTTACGCAACTGGTTTTCGCTTCGTTGTATTTGAATAATTTATATGTAATAATTCTTCACAACTATTACCTCTTTTTGGAAATATAATATTTTGTGTATATATAATTTAAACAGTAATAGATAAATTTAAAGAAAACAGGTTTATATTTCGAAATATTAATTATAGACAATTTAATATGATATATACGAATTTTTAGTTTAAAAGGAAATATATTCAAGTACGTAAAAACGTTTGTGTAATATATATATATATATGATACAGTTGGAGTGAATAGTCGGTTTATATTGATAATTACCGGTTATTATTAATAATAACCAAATAAAATGGTCAAAGTGATTAATTTTTAAAAAAATATATCGTATGAACCGATAGTTAATAATTTCCTACTGTCAATGGTAAATTTAATAAATTTCACTATCGTTAGAAATTATATGCCAGAAATGAATTTAAAGTCTGCAAAGAAATTGTTCTTTCAGTTAATGATGGTCCAGATATAGAAACTAAACTTGAGAGAGTGCGCTCATAGGAATTCCAATTTAGGTGATAAAGAATTCCAACATTGCAATTGCACGGTCGAATATATAATTCATATCGCTGCAAATGTAAAAAAATCAAGTAAATGTGCAATTCAAAATGCCACAAAAACCAAACCTGCAAAAAAAAAAATAGTTTTGCAATGTTATTTTATATATAAATAGTTTGTAATTTTGTAAAAAATATACAAGTTTTATCTAATTAAAGTTTCCTATTTATGTGTATTGCTTATTTATATAATTTTATCATTACTTGATAAATAATACAATAATAAAATTAAAAAATCACTAAATATTAAAATAATAAATAAATAATATTATATATTTTTATTACATTTACCAGACTTTTCTGGTAACTATTAATAATTAATAATTACCTGGTCACTGTGATTTATATGTATTATTAATCACTTTGGCCAAAAGATCTGCTAATTATTAATAATAACCGGTAATTATTAATAATAAATCCAGTGGTAAGTATTAACAATTACCGGTTATTATTAATACTTACCACTGGATTTATTACTATAACCATAACATATATATGTATATAATCTCAATACTTACAGCATGCGATATCCAATACCATTTGTATTTCATTTTTTAATTAAAACAAACAAACAAAAAAATTTAAATACCTATATTATACATATGATTATTGTTTTTTTTTTTTTACTATCCAAATTATTTTAGCATTCAGTTTTAAATTTCATTATATAATAATAAAATCTAGTATATAATTTCAAAATGCTAATTTAAAAGAAAACTGAAATTATTATTATTACACTTTAAAAACAAACAAAACCCATATTTTTTTCTAAAGTAAAAATATTATGAAAAAATATATATTAAAATGAACTTTCAATTTGAAACAGTTTAAAGAAAAACGGATTAAGGGTTTTAGAGATTTGTTTAAGAGATCCTTTTCTATTCCTGCTTTACTCTTCTAAAGATCCAAATTTATTAAATAATAATAATAAAAACACCTATTCAACTATTACAAAATAGTTAAAAAGTGAAGAAATATGGCTTTCAATACGTAAATTAAAGGGTGATATATCATATTTTTTAAACAAATATGAAAGAGTAAATATAAAATTAATTTTTTGTAAAAAATTAAATTATTATAATTATCAAAAATTTGACAAATTTACCAAAAATCAAGGTTGTTTTCAAGCTAGAGCTAGATAAAAGTCATATTTACATTTTTTTTTTTTTTAAAATATGACAAAACAAAAAATACATATGTAAAATTGGATTTTTTTTTTTGTTGAAAAAACAATAACAAAACAACTGTTATAAAATGAATAATGAAATAAAATACTTTGGAATTTGAAAAGCCAGATTAATAATTGGGAAGAGATTGTTGGAGGTTATAAAGGAGTTTATTGGTTTGAGCACGCGTAAAAAATGTATATTTGTTTTAAGCTTAAAAAGAATATATATAAAATCATAATTTTGGAAAAACTAGTACGAAAGCTGATAAAGTTAAGAGAAGAGAAGTAAAGGGTCTTATATCTGAAGCAAGAGCTTTATTGCAACCACTCTCTGGGCAACAGTAGACGCAATTCCAGGATTGGCTTGACCGGTCACAGTTTTCAAGAGCAATCACTGTCATTACACAAGGAGCCAGGACACACTTCTTCGTGATTAGGATTCCACCATATTCAGCTGAAAAAAAAAAGGTTTAAAATGTAATCATATATATATATATATATGTAAATAAACAATTGTAACAGTAAAAATATTATATTTTAAATTCTTTAGTAGCGCTTTCAATTACATGGTAATCCTCATCAGCTTTAAATGATTTTCAAATTTTAATGTTACCTAAATTTCCATAAGCTGTGTATGGCGGTATTTGCAACATGCCTATTAATAACATTATCTTTATAAAGATAATCTTTATGAAAGATTATTTTTTACTGTTACAATTGTTTATTTATATATTACATATAATATTTTTTATAATGGATATTATACTTTTACATTATATATACATAGATTATGTCATATCTACATCCTGAATTTAAATTTAGGCTGGATAAAACTTGAAACTTTTTCAGATTCCAATCAGGCTTAATATATATATATATTCACATATTCACATAGCAATATTCTAGTCAACTTAGATAACCATCCAATACTGGTCAGTGAATGGGTATCTAATTATACTTAGCTAGAGAGTAAATAAAAATGCATTTCAAAATCTTATACTCAGCAATTAATATGCCTCATAAGTTATAGTGCTTTTTCTTATTACTCTTAGTCTCTTTTACTTTTTACTTATATGTAGATATTTATTTAAACCTGGAATGGTTAGCATTTCAAATATTATTATTTCAGTGTGCCATTCTCTTTATCAGATTGCCTAGCAAATATAAAATAATATTTTATGTTTGCTTCCTCAACGCTTTTAGAGAGAGATTCTTGCAAATAATATTATTCAAGTTAAATTAATCTCCTCCAATATGGCTATACATTAAATTTCATAAAGATATAGCTCATTTGTATTTATTTAAAAAAATCCTTTGGGAATTAATAATTTATTGTCAAATATATAATGATTAATAAATGCAATATTTCATATCAACAGTAGAATAATAAACTTTTCAAATACTATTAACATCAAAGCACTAATCTCTTTATTTACAAATATATTGAAGCATTATTTTTATTATATATATATATATAACAATAAAAATAATAAATATAACTATAATTAACTATGGACAGCTATCCCTGACATCTGATTGGCTGTCAGTTAAGTATTTAACGAGTGCTAGAGATTTGGCAGTATCTCGATTTATTTCAATTTTTAACTATTATATACAGTCGTTTAATCGGCAGAAGGACTTTCGTTTAGTATTTCTGCATATAATAGTTAATTACTGTTATATTTATTATTTTTATTGTTATTACAATACTTTTAATTAATAGACATTTTATTTGTGATATATATTTATATATCATTATCATTTTCAACCATTATAAATAATCCACTACAGGATGAAGATTTTTTTCAAGTTCAATGAATCTTCTTCAATCTTTAACCTTTCCTCTCCACATCACTCCAGTAAAATTTTTTATTTTGTCCATGGAATATAATTTAAGATTTTAACCGTCCATCTATTATCATTTATTATAGCAATAATTCTTTCAATGATGTCAGCAACACCTGTTTGTTATCTCACCAATGTATTTTGTTTTCAATCTCTTCTTGTTATATCATCATCATCATTATCAACCATTATCAATCCACTGCAGGATGAAGGTCTCTCCAAGTTTAATCCATCTTCTCTGATCTTCAGCTTCTCTTCTCCACATCACCCCTGCACACTTTCTTATTTCATCCATCCATCTCACATGTGGTCTCTTTCTGGGTCTTTTACAATCTCTTGGAATCCAGTTTAAAATTTCAATTGTCCATCTATTATCATCTCTTCTAGCAATATGTCCAGCCCAACTCCACTTCAATCTTTTAATTTTTTCAATGAGGTCAGTAACACCCGTTTGTTCTCTTACCCATACATTGCGTTTTCGATCTCTTCTTGTTACTCCCAACATACATTTTCGATCTCTTCTTGTTACTCCCAACATACATCTCTCCATACTTCTTTGAGTGGTCTGAAGTCTCTGTATTGCTCTTCTATTAAGTGTCCAAGTCTCAGATCCATAAGTAAGAACTGGTAAAACACATTTATTAAAAACCTTCCTTTTCCTTTTAGTATCAAGTTATTTCTACCAAAAGCACTCCAACCAAGTTTAATTCTATGATTAATTTCTTCCATTATGTTTCCATCTGTATTAATAATATGACCAAGGTATATATATATATAATAATTTTAACGGTAACAAACTATTATAAACAATCCTTAAATCCGCAGAAGTACTTTCGGTTAATTTCTTAAACCTCCCTCAACTGCCATTAAATTAAAAAAAGAAACAAAGTGGAAGCAAATGTCATCAATTCAAATTCCACGAATCTCGTATTTTAATGTTAGCTGCTTGTCTATTTATCAAATGCATTTTATTCCTATTTATAAAAATTGCCTCTTTAATTTTTTTTTTATTATGGTTTCTCTCTTCATGAAGAATTTTCACATTTTCAAAATCAAATTTAAATTTATATTTACATGTTTTTTCATGATCAAAGAAAACTGAAGGAGACATTAAATCACCATTATTCTTACATGCTTATATAACAATTCATGCTACCTCAATCTCTTCTCAATACTGCACCTAGATTCATCTATATAATAGCATACAATCACAAAAAATTTGATATATGACATTACTTTTCTGCTTGACGGGTATGACATCTTTAGAATTATTGACTAATTTATTAATATTGTTTGGAACATAGAATGAAACATTAAACACATTCTTATATATATCCTTAAAAAACTTCACTTATGAATTTGAAATAAATGGAATAGATATCCATTGTTTATTATTAATCTTCATTTCTTTTAAATCATTATAACTTTTTTTAAATTGATATAAAGTATTGCTTATTTGTTCCATTTTATAACCAACATCAAGCAATTCCTTGGCAAATATCTTAATATTTTTCAGTTTATCACTTTGGTAATGACATAATTTTTCATTACAAAACAAAAAGATCTAAAACTTGCCATCTTATGCATCATTGGTACTTTTGATTTACAGTTTATATATCCCCTTTTTTGTAGTGGCTTAATTATTAATTTATAATTTAATATACTGTTATCTCTTGTAATAATTAAATCTAAATATTTAATATTTTTGTCCTGTTCCTTTTCAATAGTCCATTTCAAGCCATTTAACTTATTTAATTCCTCTACAAGCAAATTTATAGTATTCGTATTTCCACAAACAAAAACATTATCCACATATCTTTTGTAAATTTTAATATCTCCAAAATACATATATTTAACATACTACTCTCATATGTAGATAAAACAAAATTGCAAACTTGTGCAACTACAGGCAGACCCATAGGCCAACCTTTAGACATTTTATAATATTGACTTTCAAAAGATGCAACAATATTATCATTAAAAAATGTTAAAGAATCAACAATAAACTTTATCATATATTTACAAATACTTTTACTTTTTAATGTATGTTCAATTATTTTTATGGAATTCATTCTGTCAATAGATTCATACATTTCTGTTACATCCAATGAAACAATATCATCATTCTCACCAATCACCAAATTTTTAATACCATTTACAAAATCAAACGATGAAGCAATAGTATTTTCCCCAAATCCTAAAAAATCTTGTAGAAGCTTACCAATATATTTAGAAGTCTGATACATGAATAAACCACCAAAATCTATCATAACTCGCAAAAGATTACCTTCTTTGTGTAATTTTATGTTTGCAAAAATATGAGGACATACAGCACAAGAAGGATATATCATATAGTATGCATTATTACTTAAAGCTTTATTTTTAGCACTTTTTAAAATATTGTTAATAAATTTTATTCTTTGACCATCCATATTATATTCTTCAATCAAAAAAAAAACACCAAGTTTTTCCATTTGCATTTTAACTTTATCAATATATTGACATTTCGTCATCAAACATATATGCAGCCCTTTGTCATATTATTGTAATAAATTTAATATAATGCCTTATGATACATTGTGGGAATTGGCTATTTTGGAATTTAAATGGAGATCGAAGAATGATAATATGATTTGTTTGAAAGAGGACAAAGGGCTGCTTATGTGTTTGATGACAAAATGTCAATATATTGATAAAGTTAAAATGCAAATGGAAAAACTTGGTTTCTTTTGATTGAAGAATATAATATGGATGGTCAAAGAATAAAATTTATTAACAATATTTTAAAAAGTGCTAAAAATAAAGCTTTAAGTAATAATGCATACTATATGATATATCCTTCTTGTGCTGTATATCCTCATATTTTTGCAAACATAAAATTACACAAAGAAGGTAATCCTTTGCGAGTTATGATAGATTTTGGTGGTTCATTCATGTATCAGACTTCTAAATATATTGGTAAGCTTCTACAAGATTTTTTAGGATTTGGGGAAAATACTATTGCTTCATCGTTTGACTTTGTAAATAGTATTAAAAATTTAATGATTGATAAGAATGATATTATTGCTTCATCGGATGTAACAGAAATGTATGGATCTATTGACAGAATGAATTCCATAAAAATAATTGAACATACATTAAAAAGTAAAAGTATTTGTAAATATATGATAAAGTTTATTGTTGATTCTTTAACATTTTTTAATGATAATATTGTTGCATCTTTTGAAGGTCAATATTATAAAATGTCTAAAGGTTGGCCTATGGGTCTGCTTGTAGTTGCACAAGTTTGAAATTTTGTTTTATCTACATATGAGAGTAGTATTTTAAATATGTGTACTTTTGGAGATATTAAAATTTACAAAAGATATGTGGATGATGTTTTTGTTTGTGAAAATACTAATATTATAAATTTTCTCGTAGAGGAATTAAATAAATTAAATGGCTTGAAATGGACTATTGAAAAGGAACAGGACAAAAAAAATATTAAATATTTAGATTTAATTATTACAAGAGATAACAGTATATTAAATTATAAATTAATAATTAAGCACTACAAATAAAGGGAATATATAAACTGTAAATCAAAAGTACCAATGATGCATAAGATGGCAAGTTTTAGATCTTTTTTGTTTTGGAATGAAAAATTATGTTGTTATCAAAGTGATAAACTGAAAAATATTGAGATAATTGCTTGATGTTGGTTATAAAATGGAACAAATAAGCAATACTTTATGTCAATTTAAAAAAAGTTATAATGATTTAAAGGAAATGAAGATTAATAGTAAACAATAAGAATATGTTTAATGTTTCATTCTATGTTCCAAACAATATTAATAAATTAGTCAATAATTCTAAGGATGTCATACTTGTCAAGCAGAAAAGTAATGTCATATATCAAATTTTTTGTGATTGTATGCTATCATATATAGGTGAATCTAGGTGCAGTATTGAGAAGAGATTAAGGGAGCATGAATTGTTATGTAAGCGTGTAAAAAGTAAAAATAATGGTGATTCAATGTCTCCTTCAGTTTTCTTGATCATGAAAAAACATGTAAATATAAATTTAAATTTGATTTTGAAAATGTGAAAATTCTTCATGAAGAGAGAAACCATAATAAAAGAAAAATTAAAGAGGCAATTTTTATAAATAGGAATAAATGCATTTAATAAACAGACAAACTGCTAACATTAAAATATGAGATTTGTGGGATTTGAATTGATGACGTTTGCTTCTGCTTTGTTTTTTTTTTAATTTAATAGAAGTTGAGGCAGGTTTAAGAAATTAACCGAAAGTACTTCTGCGGATTTAAGGATTGTTTATAATAGTTTGTTACTGTTAAAATTATTATTTTTATTATAATTACAATTTTGTTTTAATTAACGGACATTTTTATATATATATAGTGAAATATTTAATATATATATACATATTCACACAATGAAAACATACTTACATTGATATATAATTGAAAAAAAGATTATATGTATGTCTCTGTTTAGCTATCTAACTTTTTATACAGACCCTCAACCTTGCATACATTGTTCATCTGCATAATGAAGTGATGAAAAGAAAAAAAGATATATATATTTGATAAATCGACAAGCTTCTAACATTAAAATACGAGATTCGTGGAATTTGAATTGATGACGTTTGCTTCCGCTTTTAGTTTTTGAATTTAATAGCAGTTGAGGCAGGTTTGAAAGTAACTGAAAGTACTTCTGCGGATTTAAAGATTGTTTGAATTGTTTATAAACCGTTTAAAAATATTATTTCAATTATAATTACAATATTATTTTTAATTAACGGATATTTTTATTTATTTTACATATATATATATTCGCAGAGTCTTTGAATTTTTTGGATAGATTTAGATACATGATCTGTGAACAAATTCACTATTTTAAAAGGTGTATATTGTATACATTCTTTATTAGATTTCAATATGTTTATTATTTTTTACTTTGTCAAAATAATGCATAAGTTTAAATTAGATTTGATGATGCTCTTTGAAGGGATTTTTATATATCTATTACATGTGGATTTTTTTTTCAGGTTATATCACTTTTTTAAATATGTGAAGTAAAATTTATTTCCAAATATTTACAGTCAACATGCAGCAGGTGTCATTGGTGCAATTTTCCAATCCAAACAGTTAGGAAATCTGATTTATATTCAGGGCACTATATAGAGCAGAATAAAACAAAATTATGGCCCATGAATACTTCATACATTGAATAAATGTGGAATCAATAACATAACAAAAATATATAAGTATGATTTGCACTAAAGACACATAAACACACAAAGCTGACTTTTTAGAAAATTCTTTATATTTGCAAGTGTGGCTGAGCACTGTCAGGGTACAAAGCCCTCATAGTCATAGCCATATTGTAACTAATGAAAATAGTAATGTAAATTTATGCAAATGAGTTTATGTATTCCATTTCTTGGATATATTGTAAGATGTGTCTTTTCTGTTGATGGCGTGATTGTGCCTAGCAATAAAGTAAGCCTCTTTGACTTTTCTTTTTAAGTCGTGGCATTCCCTGTAAACAACCACAAGGTCAATTGGTTCACAATCATGCCCTGCTAAAATGTGATGCTGGGTGAAAACTGAATTACAAGTTGGGTCTGTGAGTGCTTTGTTGTATGAATATATATGTTGAGACATCTGTGTAGATAGAGAGGCTCTGGTTTCACCAATGTATGAGGCCTGGCAATTTGCCAAAGGGCAGGCAATATTGTACACCACTTGAGATGTCTGTGACGGTCATAATCTGATGATTGATTAACTTGTTGTAGTTGAGGGGGATATGAAAGCACAAATGGTATTTTTTGTTGAAAATAGTACCAAGTTTTTTATGTATAACTTTTGTAATGTCTGTACATATTATAAAAAAACATCCTGCTGTAAATTCTAGAAACATTTTACAATTGTATCAGATGATCACAATTTAAAATAGTGAGGTGATATGATATACTAGGGCTTCTTTTTCAGAGTCAGGAATCTCTCAGTCACTATCTCCAGAGAAACCTGTTAGCCACTTTCCCTTCCCTTTCTATTCCCCACCCTAAATTTTTTTCATCCTGCTCATCCCATTTCTACAACATTATCTTTGTCCATTCTATAGCCTTTATATCTAAATCTCTGATGTTTTTTTCCAAATCCAGCATAAAAAACAAATCTGCAATGCAATGTGATGCATTTCTCAGAGTAAGGAATCTCTCAGCCACAATATCCAAAGAAACCTGTTAGCCACCTTACCTTCCATTTCCGTTCCCCACCCTAAGTTTTCCCCATATTCTTCCCTATCCTGATCCATCTCATTTCCACAACATTATCTTTGTCCACTCTATGGTCTTTATATCTAAATCCCCCTTTTCATTTTCCAAACCCAGCATAAAGACCCAAGAACTCACTTTCTGTATAATCACTTTGTTTTTATTTATTCTCCCACAATTTCATTATTTGCACCATTTCTGCCTATGAGCATTTACCTTCGATGTGACTAACTCTCCATACTATAGTATCACTCAGAGCAAGCCATAGTAATCAATGGTTGCCAGATTTGTACATAAAATCTCTATCTAGTGCTTACTTATCCAATATTTCCAGACTAGTTTGTAGCTTGTGGCTTTCATCAGTGATTACTACAGCTTGCACTAGATGACACTACTGTATGGAGATTTGTCAGAGTAATAAGAAAAATTGCTTGGATGAATGGGAGAAAAAATTGATAAATGAAGCAAAGAAAAGAAAAAGATTGATAAAGAAATTAACAGTGTTTTCATATAATAAATATGATGTAGCTAGAATTGTATGGAAGGGAGTGGCAGTAGCAGGGTTAGCATATGGCAATGGTGCATTATGTGTTAGTAAAGGGGTATTAGATTACTTAGAAAAAGTACAAAGGGAAGTAGGAAGACATTCATTAGATGCCAAGGTGTGGACAGCAAAGGAGGCAATTCAAGGAGAAATGGGATGGTCAAGTTTTTATATGAGGAATGCAAAAAGCAAATTAAAAATGTTTGGTAGATTGCAGTTTATGGATAATAAAAGAATAGCCAAAATAGTATTTAATTGGGTTACAAGTAAAGGGCAGGTAACAAGATGGGTGAGAAAGGTAATGCGGTATGCAGAAGATTTGGATAAAGAATTTATGTCAGTATACTTGTACAAAAGGTGGGATGATTGTGTTAGGAGGATTGTTGAGTGTTTTAGGGGTAAGGAACAGGATAGAAGAATAGATGCATTAATAAAGAATAGGGAGTTGGAGAGATGGAGAACTAGCATGGAGAGTAAAACGAGTTTAAATATATATAAAAGTAAACGGAACATTGGGTCTGAGTTAATTTATGATAATAGTAAGAAAAGTAGTTTATTGTTTAAGGCTCGAATGGGATCTTTAGTAACAAGGGAATATACACGTAAATGGAAAAATATGGATGATTTAATCTGCAAATTGTGTGAGGAAGGCATAGAAAATATTAGGCATCTGTTGATTGAATGTAAATACTTGATAGCAGAAAGGGTAGAAATAATGAAGTTATTGACGAATAAATATAAACAAAGTGATTATACAGAAAGTGGGTTATTGTTTTTTAGGCTGGGTTTGGGAAAAGATAAGAGGGATTTAGACATAAAGGCCATAGAGTTGACAAAGATTATGTTGTGGAAATGGGATGGAGCAGATTATGGAAAAACATAGGGTGGGCAATGGAACGGTAAGGTAAAGTGGATAACAGGTTTTTTTGGGCATAGTTGCTGAGAGATTCCTGACTCCATTTAAGGAGGTCACAGTACATCACATCACATCACCGATTTAACAGTTTGTGTAAGCATAGGATATGGTGATCATGTGATGCTTACTGGTTTAATGATCATAATTTACGAATTGCTTTCAAATGATTCGTTAGGTTTATGGTTTGTATGTTGATAAAAATATAGATATTCATGGTTTTTTGGAAAATCAGTAGAAATATTTAATTTTAAAGCAGCACACTTTATTGCAATCACACGCACATAGATGTATGTAAAAAAAATTGGATACAGAGTGTGCATATGTATTAACTCAAGTTATTCAATTTGACTAGTTGATTATAGACATTGTATTAATTATGTGGTAATACTGTAAATATGTGTGAATGTGGCTAAGATACACTTTAACATATAATTTAAATATTTTTATTTTAGTTTAAATAAATGATTGGTTTAAACAAAAATTTTTTTTCACATAAGTCAATTAACATTTGACTTCAAATAATTTAGCATTCTTAAGTACATTAAATTAATCATATATATATTTCTGTTTTTGAGGTAATATTTTGTTATAAAAATAGAAAACATTTATAATAGATCATATTGGAGAAAAACAATTTTGTGTAATCAAAAAAAAAATCTCAAAGTAGAAAGAGTTAAATGAAAAATTAAAACCAGAAATATTTTGTTTAGTGTTTCCAGATGGTTGTGCTTTGCTTAGTGCATTTTCTTTCTTCATATGTTATAATTATGCAATAGATATAGGCTTATATTTTTGTTACTGAAATTTGATAGGATGATATTCCTGTGAAACTCTATAAAAAAAAAAACCACCTTTGCTTAAGACGTCCTGCGCGGTTTGGTGCGGGAATAGAGTGTGTGTGAGTTGGATTGAGAGCTCTCAGATTCATTTTGGTCTGTGGAGTTTGGCATGGAAGTAGACTATCTGGATTAGGATAATGAGGTAGGATCAACTCACAGTTTTGAAGCTTGAACTTCTACGAATATCTGAACAATAAAGTCATACCTGCCCACCCGCCCGCCTGCCTGCCTCCTGCCTGCCTGCTTGCCTGCCTGTCTGTCTGTCTATCTATCTATCTATCTATCTATCTATCTATCTATCTATCTATCTATCTATCTATCTATCTATCTATCTATCTATCTATCTATCTATCTATCTATCTATCTATCTATCTATCTATCTATCTATCTATCTATCTATCTATCTATCTATCTATCTATCTATCTATCTATCTATCTATCTATCTATCTATCTATCTATCTATCTATCTATCTATCTGTCTGCCTGCCTGCCTTCCTCCCTACCTACTTACCTACCTACCTACCTATCTACCTATCTACCTTCCTACCTACCTACCTATCTATCTATTGCTTAAGATCAAGAAAAAAAGAGCAGAAAGAATCAGAAAGTAAAAGTCTAAGCATCTCACGTCAAACATTTAGCCTACTTATTTTTTCTATTTTTATTTTTTTTCTGTAGCCTCCTACCTTTTTCCACATTAATCTTTGTGTTTTTTACTTTTATTTCTAGTTATTACTGACTTTTCACTATAATATTTCTCCTTCCTTGATGTTATTGAGTAATGTATTTTTGTTTTTACTCAGTTTCTTTCATTTATAATTGTTCGTTGCTTACTTTATCATAATGTATTTTTGTTTTTACTCAGTTTCTTTCATTTATAATTGTTCGTTGCTTACTTTATCATATCTTTTGCTCATTTGTTTATTTATTCTTTTATTTCTTATTAATATTTATTCATTTTTCCAACCATTTTTTTTTTCTAACATCGATTTACAGATTACTTTCATCAGTCCATCACTCTGTTTTATTTTTCCATTTTTTACTATGGATTTTTCATATTTTCTGTGTTTCTTTGAATGTTACTTTCATGCTATCTTTTTTTTTTACATATGTCTCTGCCTGAACTTTCTCTCTTTGTCTAACATATCTAAATCTTGAAAATATACAGCTTGCATTTCTTCTTTGTTATATAATCCCTCTTAATATTGTGTTTCATTGTAATTCCTATTTATTGTTTATTTTAAATCAAAACTCTCCTTATTTTGACTGTTTTCCTTCTCTCTTACAACCAACCTCATATTGGTCTCTTCCCTTGACTTGAACTTCTTTTTGGTTTGCATTTTTTTAATATGCATAGTTTGTTTAAAGCTCTCAGAATGTTTTTGTGGTAAGGCATGTAATTTTTTAATTTTTTATGCTAGATATCTGAGATTTGGCTTGCTTATAAACCATGTTGGACTGCAATTTTAAATATTAATCTTGTATGCATTAGTTCACTCTTGCTTTGCAATCAAGTCACTATCTAATTTATGGATAATATTACACAACAAAGAGAGACATGACCTGGAGTATAATCAAAGTAACTTAGGTTTAAAAAGTTGAGGTTTGAAAAATATTCCTGTTATGGTGAAGATTAACATATTATCTATATAGGGAAATAATTGTATTCTTGATATAACAGTTTGTTAAAACAAGCATAAGAGGTGGTGGTCATGTGATGTTTATTGGCTTAATATAACAGTTTGGTTACATTATTCTTTTTTTATTTGACAGCCGCTAAGTTTATTCAGAACTTAATAGATAATATTACTCGAGTTTAATAAATTTATTTTTTAATATATTTATCTTGATTAATTATATAAAAATCATAGTAAACTAATAAAACATTGAACTACATATTTCTAGTAAAAATAGAAATATTTTTAGTCCTCATGGTTTTTCCATCATTGACCAGAAAGTTATACTCTTGTAATACAACAAGAAACTTCCCTCTAGAATCATTAATATACCATTATATATATATAATCCCATGCTATACTGAAATAAATATACAAATATTAAACATTAAACCAATTTTTTTGTTTGAGTTTGTTCGTATTTCAATATATAACATTTTATAGCAGACAGTTCAAAGTGGTATCATTTTGAGATGGCTATTTTGAAATACGAACTCTAATATTAGTTCACAGAGGGCGGTACTGAATTTCTTAACAATGTGGGGTGATTTAATGTTTAATATTTGTATATTTATTTCAGTATAGCGTTATGCACTGGGATTATTTTCTATACATTTGTGTTAGGTGGTTTAAAGATTAAAATTACTAAAGTTTAGTTTGTCTTTATATAATAATCAATATAATGTTTGTTTGTAGCAAAAAGTTAAGATCGTTGCTTGCTAAAATTTCAAGTTCTTTATTTGAGTTGGTTCGTATTTCAATATATAACAGCTTATAGCAGACAGTTCAAAGTGGTATCATTTTGAGCCGGCTATTTTGAAATACGACCTCTAATGTATTTATATATTAGTTCACAGAGGGCGGTATTGGATTTCTTAACCATGAGAGGTGATTTAATGTTCAATATATATATCATAACCAAATTAACAGGATCCAAAACTTTTCTTAAGATTTCTAAACATGCCTTCTACTTAAAAAAAAAATGCTTGGGTAATATGCTGATAATGAAAGTTTATTGCACTTTCTAATTGACCGATCCATTCCTCATGCACATTGAATTAATACATCCTATAATATTGATTATATAAAGACTTATTGTTTATTTCTGAAAAGATCATAGAATAGATACAAAGTTCAAATTGTATTATATAATTTACTATTAATTTGAAATAAAAAACCTTAATTTGTATTATCATTAATCTTATTTTATAGACTACAATTCTTTAACTTATATGAAATTGCATTGGCTTTGACTATTTTAATTTAAATCAAATTTAAATTTTCAAGTATAGGATGCAATATATATGTGTAGTATCATATAGAAAGTATATTATTTATGATACATCAAGAAGGTTGTAAACACATAGCTTACACAATAGAAAATACTCATTAATAATGCAACTTACAAGAGAATAAGCATAATAGATAAATATAGGAATAATATGGAAATAAAAATAGCTAACATAAAAATATTAAAATAATTATCCATCAAGCATACAATAAAACAATAAAAATCTTTAGTATATACAATGTGCTAGCATTAATTAATTTATTTATTTCATATCTTGATTAAAAGACCAGCATAGCATCTAAAATATAAGCAAATTCACCACTTTCTTTATTTTGCTATAATATATAAATACAATTTATCCACTCTACTCTGAATACTTTTTAGCAAAAACTTTTTATTGTACATATATGCACACACAATCTTATGTTTCAACTGTCCTGCAGTCTTCTTCAGAGCCACTTTAAATTTTTTTTGAACACTTTTTAGCAAAAATCTTTTATTGTACCTATATGCATACACAATCATATGTTTCAACTGTCCTGTAGTCTTTTTCAGAGCCACTTTTACTTTAATTTTTTAAAAGCAAAAAAAGTTTTAAAAATTAAAGTAAAAGTGGCTCTGAAGAAGACTTCAGGACAGTTGAAACATATGATTGTGTATGCATATAGGTACAATAAAAGATTTTTGCTAAAAAGTGTTCAAAAAAATTAAAAGTGGCTCTGAAGAAGACTGCAGAATAGTTGAAACATAAGATTGTGTATGTATATATGTACAAAAAAAAGTTTTTTTGCTAAGTATAATGGACAAATTGCATTTGTATCTAAAAGTATACTTTTGAAAATGGCTTTGTAGCAAATAGAAGCATTAAAAAATAATAACTCAAAATTATCAAACACATAACATTTAGATCAGTTGAAATATAGTTGCCATTTTTGTTTTGTAATAATAAGATATTACCTTGACATTACTTATTTTTCATAGACTTATTATGTAGAGATTTATTAATTACAAACAGCAAAACTCTTAAATGTGCTCCATAAAATTATCATTACATGGAAAGGGCAATATTATTCATGTCATGGAGAGAATTTATGCATCATACCAACTTGGATATTATACTATTTAATTTCTATCTTAAATAGTTATCACACACTTCACTTATTTGCAGAATGACTTCGAGGGAAATACTGTATCATTATAAGACAATGCAGATGTAAGAAAATGTTTCTCCTCATCACTAAAACATCAAATGATCACTGTTTCCTATGTTTAAACAAGCTGCTGAAACAATACCAAACTCTCCCGGTAGTAGTGCCACCCAGCACAAGCCATAGTAATCAATAGAAGCTAGAAGATTTGCACATGAACTTTCTATCTAGTAGCTATTTATTCAATATCCCCAGACTAATTTCTAGCTTATCACTTTTATCAATGAGGAGATTTGAATCTGAAAGCACTGACTAGATCATAGGATCCAATACAACTCTTCAGCAGCCATCTTTTACCTATTTATTTAACCATAGTGCTATGAGCTCAAGATGAGAAACACAATAACGTTTTCAATTCAACCTAATTTGCTTGTATAGATACTGAAGTAGGTTAAGATCTGTGTGACTATAAAAGCAAATTAGGTTGGATTGAAAACAACTATTAAGGGGTTTAATAAAATTAATAATTTTAGAATTATACTTTTTGTAGTTTTGAGCTGGAAAATATGTATGATTTTGTTAGTATAGTATTGTTTACTTATTTGTGTTTTAAATATTTTTTGCTCTCCAATTGCAATTATTCATAATCTGCCTTTCTTATTTGATGTTTCAATCTACTTTAATTATAATAATGTTTTATAAGAATATAAAATACTTCTAAAAGAAAAATTATCTTTCTGACATTTACGATTAGAGTAAATATATATTGTACAATCAATAGAGTGACAACGCAAATAAATTGTCATATCAAAATATTTATTTTCTCCATTCTTTTTATAATTTAATTTAATTTAGATTTTACTTCTTATTTTTTTTTTTTTTCCATGTGTCATAGCATCGGCCGGGACGCGAACCCACAACCGTCTGCAACCAACTATTTGCTTGCATGGCGGCTGCGATACCTCTCGGCTAACAACGCAAGACTACTTCTTATTTTAAAACCTTATATTTATTATTATCTAGTTTTTTTTCTTCCAATGTCAAATTTTATTCACACTTAAAGCACAATACAAAGGAAAACAACAAATTACAAAACTAAGTTGAATACAGAACATGCCAAAAATTACAATGATTAATCAATTAATACAACAAAAAACAGTCAATTTAGTCTGATTACAATTGTTTCAATGAAACTGAATTAAAGTGTTACAAAACCTACAAGGTAAACAATAAATAATAAACTTCCCCACAGCCAAGGCAGATGAACCTCAAACAGAGCGTAACTGGCAAATAAACAAATGGAGTTTGATACATACTTAAAATGGTTTAGAAAATATAACACTAAGATATTCGTTCATGGAATATACAATATTACATTAGAAGAACTTGAGTATAAAGATATAAAAGGATTACAGGAATCAGTCAATAATTGATAATAGTGATACATTAGTTTACAATAAGTATATATAACAGAAGTAAATACAATCAAGTCGGTGCCAAAATTTTAAGGTGAATATTAAATGGAAAATCACTGAAGGCCAAGCAACAAATGGGGACGGACGGACGACAGATAAATGATCACCACTCAGACGGTAACCTGATCTGGCTCAAAGAAAAGGTTAAATACATATGCAAAGTTATTTAAAAGTTATAACACTAAGCTATTCACACATTGAATGTATAATGTAATATTAGAATTAATTAAATATAAAGGGATAGGGAATTTACAGCACTTAGTCAATAACTGATAATAGTAGGAAATAAAATTAACATCAGTATATACAACATAAGTAAAAAACAACATAAGTAAAAAAACAAACCAATCGGTCACAACATTTTTTTATGGGCTAGTTAAAAGGGCATAGGTGACAAATGTCAACCTATTGCCTCAACTGGTCCCAAGTCTGGTCTGCCAACCAAGGTAGGCAAGTTTTTTATCCACGTCTCTTGTTTTGATGAGCAGGTTAAAAAACAGTTCTTCAACAGGAAGGTCCAGTCCTCTTTCGAACAGGCTCTTACATCTTGCTGACCAAATTACATAGTTTATAAATGTGGCAAGTCTAATTATCCCAAATACTCCTTTCTTAAATGCCGACATAATAAGGATGCAGAACGGGTTGAGTTAGAAATTTTTCTCAGGATAACATTCTGAAGAAAAGTCCACAAATCACATCAGGAAAGTATATAATCCATGGATTCCTCCAGTTTTTTTTACATAGGGGGCAGATGAGGTCAATTTTGTAACCCCTCTGATGACAAAGAAAAACCCCCGTGGGAAGTGTTCCGAGGTTGACCTTTAATAAATTTTTTAAAATCTGTTTTTCTCAAAATATCCAGTAGAACAACACAAGTGACTTTTACTTTGCTTTACATAAACACATATTTGCTCCTCAATCTTTTTGACAATATCTATACAACTTTGAAATAAAATGCATTTCTCTTGCATTTTATTTTTTCAGGTGATCTACCGACATATTTTTTTTAGAAGTTATATGGATCTTTTATTAAAAATTGTTAAAACATTAAAGCTCATGTTAAATTTGATAAATTAAGCACAAAATTCTTGTTAAACATTATATTGCAATTATTTTCGAATAAATTATTATTATAATATCAACTCTCTCAAAGTTATTTAATAACCAATTCATCTTGTTAGAACAATTACATAATTCAAACCAGTTCGAAATTAAATCTAAAATTGCATAATTAATAGATTTTTTTAAATCCAAATTTATTAATTTTAGTATATTCATTTAAGATAAAAACTTTGAATTTTAAAGCAAAATCATATCTATTAAATACTTGATACAATATTAAACTACTAAACATCACATGATCACCATTCCACATCACATGATCACAATTTCCTATGCTTAACAAGCTGTTAAGACAGTGACAAATTTCTTCATACAGTAGTGCCATCCAGGTTGCATTAGATTGTAAGACCTAGATGCAGTGCTCTCAGATCCAAAGCTTCTCACTGATGAAAGACCCAAGCTAGAAACTAGTCTGGGGATATTGAATAAGTGGGCACTCGTTGCACAAACATTTTTGCATCCATTGATTACTATGGCTTAGATGGCATTACTATATAAAGAGTTTGTTTTGCAGAAAAAAGAGAAGATATGGAAATTATGCTGAGGACATGTGCAAGGGTGGGTAAAGAGATGGGGATTAAATTTAGTGAAGAAAAATCAAATATAATGATGGTTAATACTGAGGAAAGAGAAGATGTAGAATTTTTTTGGGGGATATAAAGTTAAGTGTGGTGGATAGATATAGGTATTTGGGAATCATCTTATGTAATCAGGAAAATTGCTTGGATAAATGGGAGAAAAAATTGGTAAATGAAACAAAGAAAAGAAAGAGTTTGGTAAAGAAACTAACAGTATTTTTATATAATAAATATGATGTAGCTAGAATTGTATGGAAGAAAGTTGCAGTAGCAGGATTAACATATGGTAATGACACATTATGTGTTAGTAAAGGGGTTTTAGATTATTTAGAGAAAGTACAAAGGGAAGTAGGAAGACATGCATTAGATATAGAGATGTGGACAGCAAAGGAGGCACTTCAAGGAGAAATGGGATGGTCAAGTTTTTATATGAGAGATGCTAAAAGTAAAATAAAAATGTTTGGTAGGTTGCAGTTTATGGATAGTAAAAGAATAGCCAAAATAGTGTTTAATTGGGTTATGAGTAAAGGTCAGGTAACAAGATGGGTGAGAAAGGTAATGCAGTATGCAAAAGATTTGGATAAAAAATTTATATCAGTATACTTGTATAAAAGATGGGATGATTGTGTTAGGAGGATTGTTGAGTGTTATAGTGGTAAGGAATGGGATAAAAGAATAGATGCATTAATAAAGAATAGGGAGTTGGAGAGATAGAGAACTACTATGGAGGGTAAGAAAAGTTTAAATATATATAGAAGTAAATGGAACATTGGGTGTGAGTTAATTTATGATAATAGTAAGAAAAGTGGTTTATTGTTTAAGGCTCGAATGGGATCTTTAGCAACAAGAGAATATACATGTAAATGGAAAACTATGGGTGATTTAGTGATCAAATTGTGTAAGGAAGGTATAGAAAATATTAGGCACCTGTTGATTGAATGTAAATGCTTGAAAGCAGAAAGGGTACAAATAATGAAGTTATGGGAGAATAAATATGAACAAAGTGATTATACAAAAAGTAAGTTATTGTTTTTTATGCTGGATTTGTGAAAAAAATAAGGAGGATTTAGATATAAAAGGCCATAGCGTTGTCAAAGATTATGTTGTGGAAATGGGATGGAGCAGAATATGGGAAAACTTAGAGTGGGGAATGGAAATTAAAGTGGCTAACAGGTTTATCTGGGCATAATTGCTGAGATATTCTTGACTTTGTTTAAGAAGCCACAGTACATCACATCACATACTAAGCAAAGAAAAGAAAGGGACTGATAAAGAAATTAACAGTGTTTTCATATAATAAATATGATATAGCTAGAATTGTATGGAAACGAGGGGCAGTAGAAGGGTTAACATGTGCAATGGTGCATTATGTGTAAGTAAAGGGGTGTTAGATTACTTAGAAAAAGTTCAAAGAGAAGTAGGAAGACAGACCTTAGATGCTGATGTGTGGATGGCAAAAGAGGCAATTCAAGGAGAAATCAGATGGGCAAGTTTTTATAAGAGATATGCAAAAAGCAAAACGAAAATGTTTGGTAGATTGCAATTTATGGATAATAAGAGAATAGCCAAAATAGTATTTAATTGGGTTATGAGTAGAAGTCAGCCAACAAGTTGAGTGAGAGGTATGGTATGCAGAAGAATTTATGTCAGTATGCTTATACAAAAGGTGGGATGATTGTGTTAAAAGAATTGAGTGTAATAGTTGCAAGGAATGGGATAGAAGAATAGATGCATTAATAAACAACAGGAAGTTGGAGAACTAGTATGGAGAGTAAAAAGTGTTTAAATATATATAGAAATAAACAGAATATTGGCTGCAAGTTAATTTATGATAATAGCAAGGAAAGTAGTTTACTTTTTAAAATTTTGAACAGGATCTTCAGCAACAAGGGAATATATACCTAAATGGAAACATGTGGGTGATTTAGTCTGCAAGTTGGGTAAGGAAAACATAGAAAATATTAGTCATCTGTTAATTGAATGTAAATGCTTGCAAGTAGAAAGAGCACAAATAATGAAGTTGTGGGAAAATAAATATAAACAAAGTGATTATATAGAAGGTGGGTTCTTGGTTTTATGCTGGGTATGGGAAAAGATAAGGGTAATTTAGATATAAAGGCCATGGAGTTGACCAAGATTATGTCATGGAAATGGGATGGAGCAGGATAGAGAATAATGTGAGAAAAACTTAGGGCAAGGAATGGAAAGGGAAGGTAAAATGGCTAACAGGTTTTTTTGGGCATAGTACTGAGAGATTTCTGACTCTCAAAAAAGAAGCCACAGTGCATCTCATCTTATTATCATCATCATCATACTGTTTTAACAGCTTGTGTAAGCAAAAGAAATGGTGACCATGTGATGTTTAGTGGTTTAATACCAATCCAACCCATTATTAATAAACCAAAGATACCACAATGTATAGGTACTGAACTGCGTTGAGATCTATATGAATATACAAGAGAATGAGTTTGGATTAAAACAAATTATCTGTTTTCATTTTGGAGTCATAGCTTTATTGTTAACTAAAAAAAGTAAAAGGTGACTGCAAGGGAGTTCCATTAGTTCCTAAGATCTACTTGCAATGCTCCCAGACCCAAGGCTCCTCACCAATGAAGAACACAAGCTAGGAATTAGTCAGGATATCAGATGAGTAGGCCCTAGATAGGATTTTATGCACAACCTTTCTTGCACTGATTGATTGCTATGCCTTACACTGGGTGGCACCACTATATGGAGAGAGTACCACCAGACATACAAAACATTAGGCATCTGTTGATTGAATATAAATGCTTGAAAGCAGAAAGGGTACAAATAGTGAAGTTGTAGAAGAATAAATATAAACAAAGTGATTACACAGAAAGTGAGTTATTGGTTTTTATGCTGGGTTTGGGGAAAAGATAAGGGGGATTTAGATATAAAGGCCATGGAGTTAACAAAGATTATGTTGTGGAAATGGGATGGAGCAGATTAGAGAAGAATATGGAAAAAACTTAGAGTGGGGAATGGTAAAGTGCTAACAGGTTTCTCTTGGCATAGTGGCTGAGAGATTCCTGACTTCATGTAAGGAGAAGTCACAGTACATAGCATCATACCATTATTGGAATAATATTATATGATAGTGAAAAAAATATTATAAATCTACAGAACCTAAAAAATAAGCTGAAATTTGATATACTAAATTCTGTCAGAAAATTAATTAACTTTTTAAAGATTTTTAATATTTTTCAAAAGTAAATTATCAATAAAAACCCATGACATATGAAAATAAAACTCATTAAATCAATTTAATTTTTAAAAAATGCATCATTAAATAAATATGACACTACTAAAATGAAAACCAAAATACTATATTGTAAAACAAACAATGCAAATAAAATAAATTCAAAATACTCTAATACAAGAATGTTAAAATAGTGGTCTGTGGGCATGAACTCATAACATATATTTTGTTATCCTCAATTATGTATAGTTTAAAAAAAATTGTTTATACTGAACATATCATTGCAAAAATAATCTGGTTATACAGAAAAGAAATATATTAACTTGATTTCACTGGATATGATGATTCTAACTAATGTTAATATAAGCAGAGTATTCAAATCCCTTTTTGGGCTGTTACAACTCCTAAGTTCACTATTGTATGACCAACACAATGATTTTGATCCATTTTTATTTTTGTGCTTCAATATAAAAATTATTTTGGCAGACATGTTGTCATTAAAATTATATAAATTTATAACCAATATTATTTTTATACCAATAAACATCACATGACCACTACACACAGCAAGCTAGAGTAATCAATGTATGCCAGAAGGCTTATGCATAAAATCCCCATCTAGTGCCTACTCAGCCAATATCCCCAGACTAGTTTCTGGCTTGTGGCCTTCATCAGTGAGGAGCCTTGGAGGGTTGCATTAGATCCTAAGATCTAGGTGCAGTGCTCTCAGATCCAAGGCTCCTCACTGATGAAGGCCACAAGCCAGAAACTAGTCTGGGGATATTGGATGAGTAGGCACTAGATGGGGATTTTATGCACAAGCCTTCTGGCATACATTGATTACTCTAGCTTGCTGTGTGTGGCAATACATATAGTGAGTTTTGCCTGTTTTAATTATTTTATATAGAAAATGTCATTGCAAAGTGAATAAGAAAAAAAATTGATGAGGAAGGGAGAAAATGTACAAAGTCAGGAAGTGAATTATTTGTGTATAGAGATGAAAAGTTAAATTGTGTATATCATATGCAATAAAACACTTACTGTGGCAAAAGAATATACTATTAAACAGCAGTACTATAATACAAATCACAAGGAATGTTATACTTTGAAGTGAAATTTAAAAAACAAATTAAAGCTTTGAGGAATTCACTTTAAAATCAGTAATGCGCGTTTATAAAATTTATAAAAAGCAATGAATTATAGGTAATTTCTACTTACGAAGTTATCTTTTTTAACTACTAATAAACATCACATGATCTTTATTTCATAAGCTTACCCATGCTGTTAATAAGAGTACCAAACTCTCCATACAGTAGTGCCACCAAGTCCAAGCCCTCATAATTAATGGATGTAGGAAGGTTTGTGCATAAAATACCTATCTAATGCCTACTCATCCAACATCCCAGACTAATTTTTAGCTTGTGGCTTTCATCAATGAGAAGCCTTGGAGTTGAAAGCACTGCACCTAGATTGCAGGATCTAATGCCACCTTCCAGCACCCACCCGTTTACCTATTTGGTTAACTATAAAGCTAGGATCCCAAGATGAAAACACTATCATCATTTGGCTCATTTACTTGTAATAAAACAGATCTGAGCTGAATTCAGAAACTATACATTTTGGTGTCTTTGGTTTTTCAAAAATTATAGTCACTATTATCCTATGGTAGGATAGGTATAGAGCCATCAAAATATCACATGATTACCATTTCATATGCTTACACATGCCAGAACCTCCATACAGTAGTTAATCAAATAGGTAAAAGTTGGCTGCTGGAGGGTTACATTAGATACTAAGATCTAGGTTCAGTACTCTCAAATACAAGACTACTTATTGATTAAAGCTAAAAGCTAGAAACTGGTCTGGGGACGTTGGACGAATAGGCACTAGATAGGGATCTTCTGCACAAACCTTCCTGCATCCACTGACTATGAAGGATTGCACTTAGAGACACTGCTGTATGAAAAGGTTAATACTGTTATTGACCTTGAATACATCCCATAATCACAATATTTTGCTTGCCCAGAATGTTAAACTCTTTCCACACTGAACTGGGTACAGATCTGTATGACTATATAAATGAATGAGTTTGCATTGAAAACATTACTGTGTTTTTATCTTGGGCTCCTAGATTTATAGTTAATTAAATAAGCAAAAGGGGGACTCTGGAGACTTGCACTACATTTAAAGATCTAGGTGCAGTGGTCTCAGATCCAAACTCCTCACAGATGAAGACTGCAAGCTAGAAACTAGATTTGTGATATTGAATGAGTAGATAATAAGTAGGAATTTTGATGCATAAAGTTTCTGTCTTGCACTGGGTGGCACTACTGTATGTTGTGGAAATGGGATGAAGCAGAATATGGGAAAACTTAGATTGGGGAATGGAAAATAAAGTGGCTAACATGTTTCTCTGGGCATAATTGTTGAGAGATTCTTGACTCCATTTAAGGAGAAACTATAGTACATCACATCACATCACATCACTATTTAAGGAGAAGCCACAGTACATCACATCACATCAAATCACTATTTCAACAGCATGTGTAAGCATAAAAAATGGTATCCACATGTTTTAATGGTTTAACACCAATCATGGACAAAGGATGATGGTGATGTGGCTACTAAAATACTAAAGAGCTTGGATTGAAAATATTGTGTTTTCATTTTAAACTTGTAGCTTTATAATTGGTTAAAAAATAAAAGGTGGCTTTTTGAAGTGATCTCAGATCCAACTCACTGATGAAGGTTGCAAGCTAGAAACTAGTCTGGTGATATTGCATGAGTAGGTGCTAGATAGGGATTTTGATGCAAAAATCTTCTGGCATCCATATTGTTTGCACTGGATAACATTATTATATGAAGAATTACTATTGTTTTAACAGCATGTGTAAGCATACCAAATTGTATTTATGTGATGTTTTAGTGGTTTAACACCAATTCTGGACAAAGGATGATGATGATATTGTTATTAATAAATCAAAGATAGCATAATGTATAGACTCTGATATGGATTAAAATCTGTATGACTGTACAAGTGAATGAGCTTGGATTAAAAACATTATTTGGACTCTTAGTTTTATAGTTAATTATAAAGGTAAAAGGTGACTACTTTAGGATTGCATAGATCCTTAGATCTAGATGCAGTGATCTCAAATCCAAGGCTCCTCATTGATGAAGGCTACATGCTAGAAACTAGTCTGTGGGTATGGGATGAATAGACATTAGATAGGGACTTTTATACACAAACCTTCTAGCATTCAAATATTACTATGATTTATACTGTATGAAAAGAATTGCTACTGTTTTAAAATAGCTATTTATTAGAAAAAACACCAAATGCTATTTATGAAAGGCACATTCACAGAAACTTCATGATATTTCTAAATTCAATCAAAAATTACAAGTTTTCCACAATACATTTTTTATTAGAGATGTAAAGTGAGATGGTAGGCAACTTGAGTGAACAGCTACAAGACATTTCTACAAGAGTCCAAATTTGAATGTTTTTCAATTGCAATTGCTAGCGGTACAAGTGTACAAGTTGCTGTACTCTTTCATGATTTGTAATGATATCATAATGAAAATAGTTTATAAAAATGATGTCTATCAACAGAAATGCCACCAGTGAAGATATTTTCAACATGTTTATGAAGCATGTTGGAGAAACTTTTTTTGGACAGCCACTGCTATAATACATAAGAATGCCAAAGCAATAATAGGTGAGAATACATAATTCATTACTACAACACAAATTTGAAGGATATTTATCAATCTAAAGCAAAACTGAAGTCATTCCACTGCATTATTTATCCACAAGTTTTGAATTCTCAAGTTTACCAAATGTTCAATGTGCTCAATCCAGGGTACTTAATCACTATCCATTTGCAATGTTACTTAATGATTCAGAGTCAAATTTAAGGTTTTCTTACTGCACAGAAGTTCTATGATTATCTTGCCAAGAAGTTTAAGGGAGCTGCTATTTGCTCATAAAAATAATACTGTTTTTGGAAATCCAAAAACAAGATGTATTAATTTTCAAAGCTTCAGCATAGATGTAAGAGATGGTGATTTTAATTTATATTACTGACCACTTTAGGTCTCCACATTATGTTATAAGGAAAAACAATTAATAACACATATGTACAGATACATTGTTAAGTTTTATATAAGGTATATGAGCACATATTTTGACATGACCCATCACTCTCCACTCTATCTCATAACACATACACTTGGACACATATATGTCGAAAAGATAAAGAATCACCAATATATGTATTTCATGCTAAACCAGCAATCATCAATTGGTCCAGATTATCATATCTACATATCCATGCCACACTACAACTCTTCAACCATCCATCCAATTGAAAATCTGATGATGGAACACTCAAAGGCCACCCACTCATCTCCTAAGTGGTACTCTAGTTTATTTTCCTTTATGAGAAACAATTCATAATCAAAATGGCTCTTTTTCATAATCCTATGAGAAAATTAAAAAGATTAAACTGAGATGAATGCTTCAAAGATTTCAAGGAAGAACAAGTGATATTTCCTCTTTTAATGGGATTTTTTTTCTTTTTAAATCGAACAAGCTCTCGTTTCCTTAAAAACGGAACTCATTAGTTTGTGGAACTTCAATTTTAATAAAAAAATAAAAAGTTGAAATTCCAAAAATATATTCTTATTTAAGACAAAAATAATCCAAAATTAAAAAGATTGGCACACAAATTCTGTGCCACATCGGAAGCACGTGAATACTGTGAATAATCGTTTTCATGCATAAAACTTAATAAAAACAATTCCAGGTCAAGACTAAGTGACGAAAATCTTTTGATCATAAAGAAAGTTTTATATTCACAGTCTTTATTTGAGAAATTAGTTGGAGATAAACATGGCCTATTTTTGGCAAAAAAGTGTAATAGATCGGTTTAAGATTGAGTAATAAATGATATATATCTCTATGATCAATCAAAAAATTATCATTATTCAATAATTATTTTTGTATATTTTCTTATTGCATTGCCAAATTCATATAATATTGATATCATCTATGTTCTTTATTACCGTTTATAATGATTTCCTACAACCCATTATTGATAGTTTCGATTGTCCCAGCGATCTTCTTCAGAACTTCTACCTATATTTTCAAATCGTGTCTTTTGACAGATAATCTGTTTGATAAGTTAAATGTGAATTCTGGTTTGTCATAGACTATGGAGTTTGAATATGATAGAGTTTTAAAATATTTAGATGTGAATATATATATATATAATAAATAAAGTTTGATATCTGTATTCGTTTCACAATATATGTAATATACAAATCAATATATATATCAAAATACAGTACAATTTATATAAATTATATTCTTTTAGAAGTACTTTCGACTATGCACTTTGTAGTCTTTATCAACTATATATAGTTGATAAAGACTACAAAGTGTATAGTCGAAAGTACTTCTAAAAGAATATAATATATATATATATATTCTGTAATGTCATTGAGTATAAAATGATTATTAAACCATTAAATATAAGGGGTTTTATACACCCATCAGCAAATATTCCTTTAAATTATAAAATGGCTGGATTAAAATGTTTTTTTTTGTGTCACAATTTGTATCTTTGTAAATTTAAGGCAGATAGAAAAAGGAATATTGAGAGATATATTGATGATTTAATACATGTGGAATACAAGAAAACTATATCACACAGGCAGTTGAGGTTGTTTTATAATAAAGCAAAGTGTAAACAAAGTGAATGTAAAAAATAAAATAGACAAAAAGTGGATTTTTTTTGGCTTATGTGCCATCTATAAGTATCAAGTTAAAAGGTGTAATTGATTCCAATCACCTCTGTGTTTAAATAGACTAATAAATAAGTCAAAGGATAGTGTAGAAAAAATGAATAAGTATGAAGTGGTTTATTCCATTGCCTGCAGAGAAATTGGTTATAATGCTATTCATTATGGTGAAACGAAGGCTAATGTATTAACGCGATTGCAACAGCATGTTTATTCAGTATAAAAAAATCTAAAAGTGATTTACAAGTTAATTCTATTTTTTTCATATCATGAAAGTAGTTGTGGGCATGAGTTTTAGCCTCAAAATATCAGTACTGTTTGTAATGAATCGAACGATAAAAAGAGGAAGTTGAAAGAGGCTTGGTTTATTGCAAGGTCTAATACAATTCTAAATCAGTGTAATATTAGTGTTCCACTGAGCATGCACAGGAATATTAACTATTCATGTCCAATATTTCACCATGAGTCTGGCTCATGGTACTGAAAGCATTTGGCATAATATTATTATTGTTTAATATTTTTTGAATTTTTTTTACTCTAGTTGTCACATTTTATAAATATACAATAATTTAAAATAATAAGTAAATATAATTAAAAAGTCAAAAAATAAGATAAAAAAATGTTTTAAAATAATGCTTTTATCGAAATAGCCAACGAAAAAGTACAAAATAAGTTGGTGGCCGAGTGGTCAGCACAGCTGCCTTATAAGCAGTTATCCTGGATTCATGGGTTCACTTCCTGGCTGATGCTTTGACACATGAAAAAAGTACAACATAATAAAGCAATCTTCTTTTGGTTAATTTGACATTCTTGAAAAATATCAGAGATCTTAAGAATTTAGATTTATTATAAAACAATTGGAAATTTCAGAAATACTCTCATTTCATAATAGCATTTGAGGCTTAAATAAATCATAAAAATAAAAAAAGACTTCAAATGCTTTTATAAAAACAATATTCCTTCAATTTCCAATTGTTTTATAACAAATCTAAATTCTTAAGATCTTCTTTATATATTATTATTTTATTTTTGTGGATTGCTTTAGTAAGAATGCAGATTTGATTTATTTTATTTGTATTGTTTATTTTATATATTGATATGTTTTTTTTTAATTTCAGTAATGTAGATTTTATTTAATGATAATATTTTTAGTTATGGTAATTATACAAGTTCTATTTCAATATATAGTGGATTGTATTTGATAATTATTCATGAGTACACATTAATACAAAATATTTAAAAACTAATTAATTTACCTCCAGAATTAAGTCTATAAAATCTCAGATTAATTTTCTGAGATAATAATTTAAAGTACACATTAAAAATATATATAAATACAACATACGTTTATATTTTACTTCAGTTTGACAGCGGTCATAAGTTCTATCATCGGAGCATGGTTTTAGGTCTTCAGGACGACTACAGTTCTGATTGCTTGGTTGATTCGTACACGTATAACACTCAAGATTGTTATTTCTTGCATGTGCTGAAAAGATAATAACCAGATTAGATATATATATAATCTATCTGACTTTTACTTAAAATAATAAACCAAATAATCTGTCTGTCTGTCTGTCTGTCTGTCTGTCTGTCTGTCTATCTATCTATCTATCTATCTATCTATCTATCTATCTATCTATCTATCTATCTATCTATCTATCTATCTATCTATCTATCTATCTATCTATCTATCTATCTATCTATCTATCTATCTATCTATCTATCTATCTATCTATCTATCTATCTATCTATCTATCTATCTATCTATCTATCTATCTATCTATCTATCTATCTATCTATCTATCTATCTATCTATCTATCTATCTATCTATCTATCTATCTATCTATCTATCTATCTATCTATCTATCTATCTATCTATCTCTATCTATCTATCTATCTATCTATCTATCTATCTATCTATCTATCTATCTATCCATCCATCTATCCACTCACCCACCCACCCACCCACCCATCTATCTATCTATCTATCTATCTATCTATCTATCTATCTATCTATCTATCTATCTATCTATCTATCTATCTATCTATCTATCTATCTATCCATCTATCTATCTATCTATCTATCTATCTATCTATCTATCTATCTATCTATCTACCTACCTACCTACCTACCTACCTACCTACCTACCTACCTACCTACCTACCTATATATCTATTAAACAATGATAAAGATATATATAAGAGATTGTGATCTGGGCCATCTGATAAGTACTTGTTCAGCACAAAATGTGCATGTTGGGATTATACATCTTTTTCTCATGTCTTTGGTCATATCTTTATAATTACACGTCTTCATAAGAGATTAAAAATGGATAGAAACCAGTCTCTACCTTGGAAAAAAGTTGTGTAGTAAAAATTACACTACAGAAACATTAATGACTAGTAAAAATTATTAATAAAGAGTAATTTTATTTGACTAAATTTAAACTACGAGCCCCTATAGGTTTACATGAACTATATCACTTTCACACAATTGAATTATTAATAGTATTTAACAAACTGATACATGACTTAATAGTAGGAAATATTAAAGTTTTACAAAAATATAAGAATACATCTGCTATTGTTACTGTTAAATGTTGTGAGTGGAAAAAAATACTTATTAAAATATATATGCTAATAGTTTTTATATATTAAGCTGTGAAAATTTGAAATACATTTGAGATATTAAAAGATGTGTGATAATAATTTTTACATTTTAAGCAGAGAAAACTAAAATAAATTTTAATTTATGATGTATTACTCTAAATAAAATGGTTTTTGATTTTACTCAACACTTTCAGAGTTCTGCTTTTAAGACTACTCGACTAGAATATGTTTAAATCTTTTGGATATTTGATAGACAGAACAGTCACTATCCATAAAGTTCAATGCATCATCTGCTTTACTTTCTATAGCTCTTTTCTATAATTTATAGATATAATAATAGTATGTATGGATTGTGTGTTTATCATAGATATATTGACGTATATCAGGTAAGAGATCGCAAGCAACTTCTCACTCTTATTTCATTGACTGCTGGTGTAGTCAAAAATAACAGAGTTTTAAATATGGCCAAAGTTTTGATGACCAGCAAAGTAATAAAAAGTTTTATCCTTTCATGGTGAGACTTTCACAAAAGGTGAGACTTTCAACCATAGTATGATTTATATATTAGCTAGATCAAAAGTTCATCATTCAGCAGTTTCTTAAAAAACCAGGAAATGCCATTTTGACCAGCTCAATTCTTTTGAATGCCATCATGATTTGACAGCTTCTTAAAACAACTGAAAATGTTATTCTGTTCAGCTCAATTCTCTTGAATGCCATCATGATTCAGCAGTTTCTTAAAACACTGGGAAATGTCATTCTAGCCAGCTGAATCCTCTTGAATGCCATCACAATTCAGCAGCATCTTAAAACACTGGTAAATGCCATTATGATCTGCTCAATGCTCTTGAATGCCATCATAATTTGACAGCTTTTTTAAAACACTAGGAAATGCCATTATGACCAGATCAATTCTCTTGAATGCGATCATGTTCAGCAGTTTTTTAAAATATTGGAAAATGCCATTCTGACCAGCTCAATTCTCTTGAACATCATTATGCTTCCGCAGCTTTTTAAAATACTGGGAAATGCCATTCTGACCTGCTAAATGCCCTTGAATGCCATCAAATTTGACAGCTTCTTAAAACACTAGAAAATGCATTATGACAAGCTCGATTCTCTTGTATGCCATCAGAATTTGTCAGCTTCTTAAAACACTGATCAATGTCATTATCACCAGTTCAATTCTCTTGAATGCCATCGTAATTTGGAAGCTTCTTAAAACACTGGAAAATACCATTCTGAACAGCTCGATTCTCTTGAATGCCATTAACAAGGTTTCTTATCTGGGTGAACTAAGCTACACTGCTTCTTCTAATTCAGTTTTTTTTTTAAAATTTCTTTCCTAAGTCATTATATGCATTAAAGTTATAGAATTATATCCTATAGTGTCTTTCCCCCAATTTATAAACGACAATATTCACAAGACATACAATAATTGAGGTGCTTTTGTTAAATTCTTCTTCTTCTAATTAGTTTTAACTAATTTCACATGCTTAATACCCAAAATAATACTTCTTTTGTCTTTACAGGAAAAACGAATCATTCTTATTAAAACTTTTCCAAATTTAACTTTGTTTCTTTATGCATAAAAACACTTGATAAAAAAATAAGTACTTTTAAATTATCATAATTAAAGAGATTATTTTTGCTTAGGAAAGTACATACATTAAATTCATTAATTTTTTCACTTTTTATTTTTTTAAAAAAATATATTTACATTACTGTTGAAAGAAACCAATGAAGGAAATAGAATTGCATCATTACAAAAAAAAAAAATGGATATTTTTGATTAATTATATTTTGAATTGCAGGTGTCAAATTAATTCAACCCACATCTTTAGCACCATCCACTTTAGATAAATATGGTAATGACTATTACTAATCATTTACTAAACTAGAGATTATCTCTAGCACATATATAAACTATAAACTCAATTAAAGATTAATATATGATTTTTTAAAATTAAACACACGGAATTATTCACATTCTTTTTCCCACGTGCAATATTTTTATAAATATATTAAATAACCTCAGTATTACCACATATTCTTTTAAATTCATATAAATAAAGATACAATAAAAGATAAATAATCCCCAAAATGCATTCTCATTTAATTTTTTTTAAAACAATATTGCTTATATGTTGTTGCCCCCCCCCCTCAAGTTTAGTTTTCATAAACCATTTTAAATATATTGGAGTTATGAATTAATATTAGATGAATGTGTTGATCCTATTTAAGCTGGAATGAATTCTTTCTTTCCTTCACATAATTATTTTATAGCTTGGTCACGAAGCATGTATTATCAGACTGCTTTATTTTAAATGGAGAGTGGGCCACTGCAATATATAGATATATGTACAATTGACATTAGCAATCACTTGAAAATCAGATATGACATTCCCCATTCTAGGAAAAAAGAGAGACAAAAAACTTAAAAACGAATTTTACCATGATCATGTTAAACACTTCATTGACAAATATGTTCCCATGTTATAATCAGTTTTTGCTAATTTATTTGCCTATATAATTAGAAAGTAGGTTGAAGATAAGATGGCCACTCTTATCTTTATAAAGTCGTAATCTTGTGTTAAGATTTGTAGAGGTCTCTCTTGTGGTAAAATTGAGCACTCAAGGTGCACAGTAGTAAGGTTAAAGCCTTATATATATATATATGCTGACCATGTACTTAATAAGAATTAATGTTTATAACTTTAGTTTTGTAATATTTTTCTAGTCAGTTTTCAATTGGGGGAAAAATAAATTTGCATAATTGAAAGTTGTTTGTTATTTAATCTATTTAACTAAACAGATTAATGATATAAAAGGCTACAGAACAATAGTAATGTTCTAAATACTAAATATTTAAATAAACAATGACCATAAATAGAAAATTACCATAAAAGATGTTAATGCTGTCAAGTGTTGTTAGCCGAGAGATCAGCACAGCCGCCTTACAAGCAAGCAGTTGGTTGCAGACGGTTGTTGTGGATTCGCCTCTTAGCTAATACTATGACATATAAAGGTCAAGTTTTTCACCAATCTCACTACATTTGCCCACAGATGAAAAAATCAATATAGTATAATATAAACAATTGTTATTTGCAAAGGATATATTATTATATTATTTCATTTTTTTAAATCTAATATTTTTTTTGCACATTTTGATATTTTGAAAATGTATAACTTGCCATTTTTATATTGATTTAATGATGTTATTTACCATAATTTACCATTGTTTTTTCATACGAGGAAAACTGACATTCATTCACGAAATGTATGGGTTTGAATTTTAAATTTTAATTATCGGTCACAATTGTCATTTTTATATTACAACTTTTATGATCATATATCTTTATACAGATTAGTACTAACATTCATAGAGTATAAATGCTTCATTCAACTATTAGATTGAGATTTCAAAATTATGCAAAAACATAACTAACATAATAACTGATATACAGGCTTATTATATACCTGTATCAATATATGTAATATATAGGGTGTATGAGCACAGACTTTCACATGACCCACCACTCTCCACTCTATCTCATAACACTGATACACTTGGACAAATATATGTTGAAAAGATAAATAATCACAAATATACAAAAATCTTGAGCCCAGGATGGCCTTTGAGTGCTCCATCAACAGATTTTCAATTGGATGGATGGTTGAAGAGTTGGAGTGTGGAGTGGATTGAAATCTGTCCATTAA
The DNA here is from genome assembly GCA_028023455.1 of Epiperipatus broadwayi. Taxonomy (NCBI): domain Eukaryota; kingdom Metazoa; phylum Onychophora; class Udeonychophora; order Euonychophora; family Peripatidae; genus Epiperipatus; species Epiperipatus broadwayi. Next base: position 1,245,533 of record JAQFVV010000147.1, read on the forward strand.
AGTATGAAGACTGGCTAACTTAATATATATCTGAGCACTTATTGCATATATGGGTGGAGATGATAATCTGGACCAACTCATGATTGCTGGTTTAGCATGAAATACGTATATTGGTGATTATTTATCCTTTTGAAATATATGTGTTCAAGTGTATCAGTGATACGAGATAGAGTGGTGAGTCATGTGAAAGTCTGTGCTCATATACCTTATATATAACTAACTTAAAAAACAACTTATAATCTTTTATCATTTATTTAGTCATTTTCTATTATTAATGTATAAACTTTAAATTTAATGAAATTGTATAATATAAATTGTTTTTTACTAATATTTTTTGAATTCTTGTCTTATTAATATTAATATTTACCTTTCTCATACCTAGCTTATTAACTGTCACAAATTTGAATTTTAAGTATGTTATTTTATATTATATAGTATTTTTTTTTTATATATAACTTATTTTATATTTCTTGTAATTTTATTGTTTGAAATTATCTCATTCCTATGTCATAGTAAGTCAGTTTTTAAATCAAACACTTTATTTATTGTAAGTTTAAATACTATTTATAAAGATCCCTTTTTTAATTTCTTTTTTTTTCTTGTTATCTGTGTATTGGATCATTTTAATACTATTCCTCTTAAATATATGTCCTGTTTCTATTGAATTCAAGTAAACTGGTGATTTTTTAAAAATCATATTTATGTTATGTTAATCTTCTATAAATTGAATTTTCTTTTCTCTGACATAGCTAGTTTTTAATGTTACTAATTTGGCATTTTTTTGCATTTAATTTTATATACTCCTCTTATACCATTATCTGGATTTTCATTATATTTTTTAATGTATTTGTTCTCTAAAATATTAATTATATTTTTTCTCTTTTCCTTTATTATTTTAAAGTTTATTATATTATTAAATGTTTTTATTGATTTTTATTATATTTTTAATTATATTATTGTTAAGCTTTAATATCTATATAATTAATTTTATTATTATTATTATTACAAGTATTAAAATTTTTATCTTTATTATTGTCATTGCAAATAAGTTTATTTTATATTAATTTTATATTATTTATACATTTAATTGATTAATCATTATATAAATATTCTTCCTTTAAAACTTTATTTTTCTATGATATTATTCTTATTTGAGTAATAATTTATAAATAATAATATGAAGTTGATAGAAAATAAACTTATTTGCAATGACAATAATAAAGATAAAATTTTTAATAATTTTCGACATGTGTGTGATCAAGTGTATCAGCAAAATGACATAGCATGGATAGTTGAGGGTCGTGTGAAAGTCTGAGTTCAAACCCCCTATATATTACATATATAAGTGCAGGTATAAAAAAGCCTGTACTGTAGAAAAAATTCATATTTCAAAACAAAGTGCTTTAAGGTCTGCCCATCCTTTGTATATGTATGTAAATGAATTATGACCTGTATGTACATGAGGGGTCAGAGTGACTTGTGGTCAACATCGGTAGACTGAGAAGGTTGGTGCTAAGGTGCGCTTTGAGCATTCTAGCATCAGATTTTCAATGAAATGGACAGCTGAAGGGTTGTGGAGTGGAGTGGTTTGAAGCCTGTCCATTAAGGTATGAAGATTGGCTATCTTAATATAAGCTGAGCTTTGATTGTAGATATGTGTGGAGATGAAAATTGGAACCAACTGCCGAGTGTTTGTTTAGCATGAAATACATATGTTGATGATTATTTGTCTTTTTGACATGTGTGTGATCAAGTGTATCAGTGGTATGACATAGCATGGATGGTTGAGGATCATGTGAAAGTCTGAGTTCACACCCCCAATACATTACATATATAAGTGCAGGTATAAAAAGCCTGTATTGTAGAAAAAATCCATATTTTAAAATAATGATAATAATAAAGATAAAATTTTTAATAATTTTAATAATAACAATAAAATTAATTATAAAGATATTAAATCTTGTAATAATAATGTAAATTAAAAAATATAAATAGAATCAATAAAAGATTTAACAGCAGAATGAAACTTTAAAATATGAAATAAAAATATTTGAAAAAACATTTTTTTAAAATAATGCTTTTGTAATGATATTAGTGATTAAGCCAATACACATGTGCTTTAAAGATAAATTATAAATGAATACTCTCGATTTTTCCAGACACAAGATATAGTATTGCTAATATCACTATTACATAAAAAACATAGCGCTATATAAAATAATATCTCATTATATAATGCTTTTATAATAATATTAAATCGTACTTTCACACTTCCAATGTAAAGCTATAACAACAAATTGAAAACTAAATTAAATGGCTGAGTGCTTTCAAGAAGATGTACTTCTCATATTCATAGCCAGTTATGATCCTTTCTTTGGAATCATTATATAAATAAATCTGATAATGCTTTTATGTAAATAGCCAACTAAAAAGCAAAATAATAAAATATTCCATCTCTTGGTTAATTTTCCATTCTTGGAAAATATCTGATATTTTAAGAATCTAGAATTGTTATAAAATAATTGGAAATCGCATGAATATTGTCATTTCATAAAAGCATTTGAGACTTTTTGATTTTTATGATTTATTTGAGCCTCAAATGCTTTTATGAAATGACAATATTCCTGCAATTTCCAATCATTTTATAACAAGTCTAGATTCTTAAGATCTCTGATATTTTCCAAGAATGGAAAATTAACCAAGAGGCAGATTACATTGTTGATTACTTTGTTATTTTGTACTTTTTAGTCAGCTATTTACATAAAAACATTATTAAATATTTACTTCATTAGCATATAATCTACAAAATATATGTGCTTGGCACACAGATAATGAAGTTAGTAAAAGCAAATAGTATTCTGCAATTTAATGAGCTGAGTGCTTTCAGGAGGCGGTCTGCTCCCATAATCATAACTACTAAAGTGAGCATTATTTAAAAGATGTTTTTTTAATTTTTTAGTTATATTTGCATATTATTTTTAAAAATGGTTAAAACTATAAACAAAATCTGACAAAAATTATAATTTGATAATATCTAAAAATAAAAAATATGTTCTCTAATAAATGAATTCTAAATTTAAATATCATATGATTATCTACTATATAAAAGTATTTATGTATTGGATTTTTAGGTACTGTTCTATTAGCTTGTGTCAGCCACTTGATGGCATTGATGCTATGCAAAAACACAGAAATATAATGTTACTGGGCTGACAGCATAAAAGTTAATTTTTAATATCTTTATATATTAATGTATGTTAGCATATCTACAAAATTAACAAGTTTGTTTATTTGTTATTTAGTTGATGATATGGAACATATGTATATAAATGAGAAGTTGGATGATAGAAATTAAAATAAGTTCAAGACAATTTTTTCTTCAAATTTTACTCTCAACCTACAATGTAAGGTGGAACTCATTTGTAAATAAATTAGACAAATTATATTTATTATATATGTATATTTAATCAAACTAGATATGTATTAATTAATTATGCATTAAAAGGCCAATAATTATATACACATCTTCTAATTTAATATTTGGAATAGAGAGGTACCATGCAATTTTTTTCATACATTTAGATATTCAATAAGAATCAGATCTATGTGCATAAATAGTTCAGCAACAATAGCTATTAATAATTACTCATGCTAAGAATAAAATACTGGTATAATACCCACATCTAAATTAATTAAATGTCTTTAAGGAAAAAGGATTTTTTTATTCATTTCAAAATGGATTGTTTTTTTTGTAGCATAGTAACATATGGGATGGTATACCTATATATTAATGTTAATAAGGTTGTTTGACTGTATCTGCAATACTGTGTAGTACTTGGTATCATGTGTCTATATTATTTTATTGCTTTCCAAAATACTTCATTGGCCATTTCTTAAATACTGGAGATGCCTGGAATGAACTCCGCCTATTTGGGCCAGCCAAAGAAATGGACATAAGCTACCAAAGCATGCTTCATTCCTGAACCTGATTCACACTAAGGCTTTCAAAGCAAACAGGATTCTGCAGCCACTGAATCAGGTTTCCTTTCAAAGAGAACACTTTCACTGACAGTAACAGGACTTGCATCTGAACTGCAAGATGGTTTTGGACATCTGCAGTCTCATCATTTCACCACACACACATCTCTTGGCATGTAGGAGTATGTTGTTGTTCTGCAAAAATGCCATCATGCCAGTTTCTGTGGATGGCAGTTGGCACAATTTGAGTGGCTGTTTTGCAGCCGGCAATTTTATTTGTCACGGATGTGTTCTTGTGCAAATGTGAGCTGGTTGAAATCTTGCTTCGATGTACCCTTTTCAATTTTTTTGAAGGTTCCATGTTGAGTAGGGAAGCATGGTGATGGGTTTACAATTGTTATCAGGTAATAGTAGGTCAGATGACTTGTAAGCTAATTACTTTGACATGCATATTTGAAGAGTTGTGGCACACCCTCACATGATACTGTAGTGAATTTTAAACTGTGAGCATTAGGATAAAGTCTGTAACATGAAGCAGGAGGCCATCCCCCAGAACAGCATGCAAAATGGCCTCTTTCTGTGTTTTTGCATAGAAATAAGGCCAGTGGCAGCGGCTGCACAAATGGCATATTTATGTGTTTTTGCATATAAATAATGCAATCAATTGCCTGACATGAGCTAATAAAACAGTACCACTATTTAATTAATTCTTTAAACTTTTTTACACATTTATTATTTTTTTCACAAAACATTTATGAAATATTAATTATTTCAGAAGAATAATTCAGAATTTGGTAGAAAATATTTACTTTTAATTCATTAAATATTGAGTTAAATGAATGCTAATAAAATTTTACTTTACAAACATAATATTTATGATGGCTCAGTTGGTAAGGATTTTTCCTTGGAAGTATAAGAATGTGAGTTTGAGTTCTAAATGGGAACTTTTTTTTTCATTATTAAAAATTTAAAAATGTGAACATTCTGACAGAAACACAGATCATCATCATCATGATCAACCATTACCAATCCACTGCAGGATGAAGGTTTCTCCAAGTTTAATCTATCTTCTCTGATCTTTAGCTTTTCTTCTCCACATCACCCCTGCACACTTTCTTATTTCATCCATACATCTCACATGTGGTCACTTTCTGGGTCTTTTAAAATATCTTGGAATCCAGTTTAAGATTTCAATTGTCCATCTATTATCATCTCTTCTAGCAATATGTCCAGCTTATCTCCACTTCAATCTTTTAATTTTTTCAGTGAGGTCAGTAACACCTGTTTGTTCTCTTACCCATACATTGTGTTTTCGATCTCTTCTTGTTACTCCCAACATGCATCTCTCCATACTTTTTTGAGTGGTCTGGAGTCTCTGTATTGCTCTTCTATTGTGTCCAAGTCTCAGATCCATAAGTAAGAACTGGTAAAACACATTTGTTAAAAACCTTCCTTTTCAAACACATAGGCATATTTCCTTTTAGTATCAAGTTATTTTTACCAAAAGCACTCCAACCAAGTTTAATTTTATGATTAATTTCATCCATTATGTTTCCATCTGTATTAATAATCTGACCAAGGTATTTGTAACTGTTAACTTCTTCTAATTCATCATAATCAATCTTTATTTTCATATTTTGAGCAAATCGATTAAACATTACTTTAGGCAGCAAATATTAAAAAAAATACAATAAAAATCCAGATAATGATGAAGTATTAAATGCCAAAAATGCTAAAATAATAATATTAAAACTAATTACATTGAAGAAACAAATACAACAACTTGTATCATAAATATGATAAAAAAATCTCAAGAAAACACACATTTGATAGAAACAGGACATGTGTTGGAGAGACAATAAAAATCAAAGAAGCTATCCTTATAAATAGTATTAAACATATATTAAATAAAGATTTTGATTTAAAACTGTCTGGATATAAATAAGATTGAGATAATTTCAAACAACAATATTATAAGAAATTCAAAATAAGTTTAAAAAAAAAATAAAAAGAGGGAGCTACTGCACAACATAAAATTAGCTATTAAAATTTGAATTTAATAGCAGTTAAAAAGCTATATAGAAGAAGGTTGACTTTAATAATAGTTAGACAAGAATTCAAAAAATATTTATAAAAAATTTATAATAAAAATAATTTATAAGATTAATTAATAATAAATATTAAATGTAAATTTAATGTTTATGTATTAATACTTAGATTAATAATAGGAAATTAATAAATAAATGATAAAAAATTGTTTTGTTTTTTTAAAAATAGCTATATTTTTTTAAATTTTGATAATATTAATTAATGTAAATAATTTTTTTATGAATAAAATAGTAAGGACTTACTGCCCTTGACTGTATTTTGAATGCAAATGTAATTTAGACTTTGAGATTATATATATATAATATTATTAAAACCAGTCAACACTTATACAATACCAATATAAATAGCAATCAATGATAACAAACTGTTGTCAAGGCGACCTCCTTTTAACAATAAAGGTGAAATCCCACATTTATTTATGAGCCAATATATTTATATAGATAGTAAATATTGCAACTCGACCACAGTGATTGAAATTATTGTTATATATATATTACATATATATAAGAATTAAACTTAGAGAGATCTTCATACTGCAGGGGATCGATAATGGTTGAAATGATGATGATGATGATATATATAATTGGATATAAAAATGATTCAATTTATAATGGAATATAATGTTTGGTCTGTATTGTTTATATGATAAACTATTTTAGATATTTATATATACCTATATATATTTTCTTTGTATAAAAAAACCATTCTCTCCTAACAGCCATGATTGAAAACAGTCTAGTAGAAAGAGATCACATGTGATATGGATGGAGGAAATAAGAAAGTGTGGAGGGGTAATGTGAAGAAGAGAAGCCAAAGATTGAAGAAGATGGATTGAACTTGGAGAGACCTTCATCCTGCAGTGGATTGATAGTGGTTGATGATGACGATATATATTTTAGCTCTGTTGAATTGATCAAATATCAAATAAAATAAGCATTATTATAATGATAGAAGCAAGTTGGATTTAGTTAATTAAAATATAGACTGTAAAAATTCTAGTTTTTTCTATCTTGTATTTTATCTAAGGGATTAATTTCAAAATGCCTTTTCCTGATTTTTTAAAAACATTTATAAGATGCCACACTACCATTTTAATAATCTCTTTTTGCAATCATAAAATTAATTTCTAAAATCATTTATCATATATTATTTGAAATTTGAATCTTATCATCATCATCATCATCATCATCAAACATTATCAATCCACTGCAGAATGAAGGTCTCTCCAAGTTTAATCCATCTTCTCTGATCTTTAGTTTCTCTTCTTCACATCACCCCTGCACACTTTCTTATTTCATCCATCCATCTCACATGTGGTCTCTTTCTGGGTCTTTTACAATCTCTTGGAATCCAGCTTAAAATTTTAATTGTCCATCTATTATAATCTCTTCTAGCAATATGTCCAGCCCAACTCCATTTCAATCTTTTAATTTTTTCAACCAGGTTAGTAACACCCGTTTGTTCTCTTACCCAAACATTGCATTTTCGATCTCTTCTTGTTACTCCCAACATACATCTCTCCATACTTCTTTGAGTGGTCTGAAGTCTCTGTATTGCTCTTCTATAAAGTGTCCAAGTCTCAGATCCATAAGTAAGAACTGGTAAAACACATTTGTTGAAAACCTTCCTTTTCAAACACATAGGCATATTTCCTTTTAGTATCAAGTTATTTCTACCAAAAGCACTCCAACCAAGTTTAATTCTATGATTAATTTCCTCCATTATGTTTCCATCTGTATTAATAATCTGACCAAGGCATTTGTAACTGTTAACTTCTTCTAATTCATCACAATCAATCTTTATTTTCATATTTTGAGCAAATCGATTAAACATTACTTTAGTCTTTTTAACATTTATCTTTAGTCCTACTTTCCTACTTTCATCTGATAACTCCTGCAACATTTCCTGCAGCTCTGAAGCATTATTTGAAAAAACAACTACATCATCTGCGAAATCTAAATGACTTAAATAATCTCCATTTACTTTCACTCCTTTAGTTTCCCATTTTAATCCACAAAATACTTCTTGCAGCACTGCTGTAAAAAGTTTTGGAGATATGGAGTCACCTTGTCTTACACCTTTCTCAATGTTGACTTTCCCAGTATCATTATGTAACCTAATTGTTGCTGTTGCATTTTTATAAATATTCTTTAAAATATGACAATATCCTGAATCTATACCTTGATAATCCAATGCTTTAATCACTGAAGAAATGTTTATAGAATCAAATGCCTTTTCATAATCTACAAATCCAAAACATAATGACAACTCATATTCATTTGTCCTTTCTATAACTTCTCTCAATACCTGGATATGATCTACTGTACTAAAACCACTTTTAAATCCAGCTTATTCTCTTGGTTGGTAGAAATCCAATGTTCTCTGTAGACGAATTGTAATTATCTTGGTAAAATTTTTATATAAAACTGATAAAAGGCTGATAGGTCTGTAATTTCTAATATCTTTTTTATCACCTTTTTTAAATATTAATATTATTACTGGATTCTTCCAATCATCTGGCACATCTTTATCATTTAGACATTTGGTATATAGCTTTGCTAAAATTTTCTCTATTTCTTTACCTGCTTCTTTTAATATATCAATTATAATTCCATCATTACCTGGAGCCTTTCCTTTCTTCATACATTTAATTGCATGTCTCACTTCTTCATTTAAAATTCCGGGCAATTCAAAAGATGTAATAGATATAGGAGGTACTTGTTCTTTATTACTATATAATTCTTGATAAAAATCTTCTACCAATTTCATGATGTCATCTCTCTTTTTAGTAATAATTCCATCTTTTTTTCTTATTGCAGATATAAATTTCCTACCAATACTAAAATGTTGTTTTACATTCTTGAGACTTTTATTTTCTTCTACAGCTTTCCTTGCTAGTTCACAGTTATACTTTCTTATATCATTTTCAACTCTTTTCCGCACCATTTTACAAAATTCGAGATATTCAATCCTTTTTAATGCATCATTTTTGTATATCTTCATATTCCTTCTTTTCTTCATAAATTCTCTAGTCTCAGTAGAAATTTTATTGGTCAATTGCTGCTTTTTTTTTTTTACCAGCTATCTTTGTTGCAGTTTTTAAAAGTGTATCAGTTATTTGCATATTAATTTCATTCAAATCTCAATCATGTTCAAAATCTATTAATACTTGAAACCGATTTGTAAGTTCTAATTTAAATTCATTAGAATGTTTCTGAAGATTAGGAATATCAACTGTAAGTATTGTTTTTCTTAATAATTTTTGTCTCTCTAGTTTTACATTAACACGTATCTTACACCTTGCTAATCGATGATCACTTCCTGTGTTAAATTTATTAAGAACATTACAATCTTGAAATATATATTTCCTGTTAGTCAAAATATAATCCAATTCTGCTGTATCTTCATTTGGATGCTTCCATGTCCATTTCCTTTTAACATTTATCTCAAAAAAAGAATTCATAATATAAAGTTTTTATTTTTCTGCAAACTCCACAAGTCTATGTCCTCTCTCATTTCTATTAACATAACCAAAATTACCTACAGCACTTTCATCTTATAGGTGTTAAAATAGTAAAAATAAGAGTCATAGATCACATGACCCTATTCTCTTAAGCTTGTAAGTTATAAACAATGAGGATTTCCAATTCCTCAACAAGCTTTGTGATAAATGCTTAGCCAGAGAAAGCATTAAACATATCTTTGTCAGGAACCCCCCTCTCCCAAACCCCTGACCATGGTTTTGTGCTTTGGCAGTTCTCAGAAAAGTGCCAGGGTAGGTGGTAAGTTTGTTAAGGTTATCATAAAGTGTTTATTTGGGTCTTTAGGTTTTTTGAAAAATATGTTTTAAAGATAAGATCATTAAAATGTGAATTTGCAGTAATGGTTTTATTGTGAACATGAATAAATATATGAATTTTTGTAATTATTTTATATAAAACTGTAGTTTAGTTATATTAAAGTTTTATTAAAATCATATTTCATCCAATCGGTTTTGTCTAATTGAGATGAAAGTTGGATAAACATTTTTATCCTATACTTTTAAGTTTACGTAAAGTCATAATAAAGACTAGCAACTAAATATTATATTTATTTCTATTAACATAATAAAGATTAGCAACTAAATATTATATTTATTTCTATTAACATCATCTTCTAATTATTTTAAAGTAATTACAGGGGATTTGAACACAGATTTTTAAGCTCCCTTCAGTTATCTACTCCATCTTATAAAACTGATACACCTGACCACATATATGCTAAAAAGATAAATGATCTCCGATATACATATTTCATGCTAACAAGCACTCATCAGTTGTTTCAGATCATCATCCGCCATACACATATACAATCGGTGCTCAGTTTATATTAAGATAACAAATCTTCAAACTTTAATGGACGGAGACATGTCAATCTTCTCAATCCTCCAACTCTTCAACCATCCATATCATCGAAAATCTGATGATGGAATGCTCAAAGCTCTTGTTGATGTCGATATTGTTGTCATACCCATGCTGATTTTAATTAAGTCAATCTGACTTCTCATATAGCTGAAAAAAGCTTGAACAAGTCTGGGTTCAAATTCCTTCTAATTACATTTAAAATTTAGCATATGCCTTATATTTATATTCAAATATTATTTTACATTAATTTGTAGGTACTATCCTGATTTATTTTGCATATTGGAAAAATGTAAACCAAGGAACAAAAAGTTTTTCAATCGGTTTTCAGTTACGCAAAATAAACAAGTTATTTCAGCAGTGTTTTAATATTATATGTCCTCCGGAGAAATTAAACTTATAATTATTTATTGGTGGGCCCATACAAAATATTTTAAAGATATTTCATTGTAGTCGGGAATAGCTTGAAGATTAACCGTAATGATGAAAATTTGTCATGCTCAATCTACTATTATATACTTTTGAAAATGCTCTTGAATAAGATTTAATGCACAAAGTTAGAATGCATAATGTAAAAAAAAAATATTAAAAAAATCCCTTTAATTAACGGTCTTTATTTGAAATCTTCTATGTTCAAAATGTTACAAGTAGAAAAACAATAGGAATACTCTAAATTAGTTCTAACGTAAATAGTAATATTTCGTTGTTTTATCACTCGATGCGACGAAATATTTTTATTATTATATTTCTCAATCCACACATATATCCTTATATATGATAAACATTAGAAAACTGCAGAAAAGTAAATGGTTATAAAACAAAACTAATTTATATCATCTTATATTAGATGTTATTAATTTTCAGTTTACGTTAAATTTGTAATCTTTAAACATAAGTTTAGTATATATACTTAAGCTTTGAACCCATACTATCAAGTTCCCTTCAGACATCTACTCCATTTTATATAATCCATACACACTTGTAAAAAAGTTAAATGATTTCCAATATACATATTTCATGCTGAACTAGCACTCATCAGTTGCTCCAGATTATAATCTCTCTCTCTCACACACACACGCACACACATATAAAATCAATGCTAGGTTTATATTAAGGTAGCAAATCTTCAAACTTTATTTTCTCCACTCTCCAACTCTTCAACCATCCACATAATTGAAAATATTTTTCACATGTATACAGTCATCTGTATCGATTGTATAAAATAGAGTGGACGACTGAAGGAAGCTTAAAAATCTGGGTTCAAATCCCCTCTAGTTTAAATATATATATACTATATTTGTATTTAAATATTACAGATTAGCCTGTATTCTTCCACCCCTCTTCTGTGTATTTAAATGGTCTTAAGGTCCAACACATGAGGGGTCAGAATGACTTGTGGTCAATATGGGTATGATAACAAAATTAGAAAATAAGGGCTTTGAATGTGCCATCATCAGATTTTCAATGATATGGATGGCTAAAGAGTTGGAGTGAAGATTGAAGTCTATCCATCAAAGTTTGAAGATTTGCTATCTTAATATAAACCGAGCACCATTTATATATGTGTGTGGGAGATAATAATCTGGACCAAATGATAAGTGCTGATTCAACACAAAATATTTATATTGGAGATCATTTATTTTTTTTACATGTCTCGTCATCGGTTGTACATGATGAAGTGGTGACTGAAGGGAACTTGAAAGTCTGGGTTCAAATTCCCTCAGATTAATGTTAAATTTGGTAAAAAATACCACCCCCTCCCCATAATAATAAAACTCTAAAACGTCTTACCGTGTGCAATAAATATTTTATGATTATATAAGTAAGGCGTTGTTTATCTCATAAAAAAAAATAAAATAAGGTAAGCTAGTTTATGTTGCGAATGGAGAAGATAATGAACAGATCAAGATATTTTAGGATAAAATTGATTTTATAAATAGAAAGGTGCGATTTAAAAGAAAGATTGCAAATCCCTGGAAAAAAGATAACATATAGCGCACACGAACGCTATTTTCACAATGGATTTAATACCAATAATGGACTTAACATAGTTATAAAATATGGCGATTATTTTGAAATGCAAAAAAAAAAAAAAAAAAATGGTGTAAAAACATTTTATTAAGTTTATAATGCAAAACTTTTAGTTTTGATATTTAATAATATTTGCACTTTTAACTTATAAATAAATCATTTGGCTTAGTAATTTCTTTTAGATATTTAATTACTGTATATCAAATTCATTTTCTTCGTCATGTCAACTTCAGTAATATACATTTTAATGAAGTAATTATATGCAAATGACACTTTTTAATTAAAACATAAGAAAGTATGTTGATTAATTCCTGAGTCGTAAAGTTTTTTATTTTATTTTTAATTTGTTAAATGAGTTTATTAAGAAAATGATTTATGACAATTATAAATTATTACAAATACAAGATTTATTATTCAGATTATAAGTATTTCAAAACATTTCCATAAATTCCTCATATAATTATAAAATACTTTTACAACTGCATTGCAACGAATGCAATGTTTTTTTCTTTTCGTACACATACGTATTTAACACATAATTAGCTAAACATTTTGATTTTTTATATAATTGATAAGCAAATATTTATTTGGTTACTAAATAATAAAAGTCTATGAAATTTATCAAGTTTTTGTATAAGAAAAAATTTAAAATTATCAATTGGAATTTAATTAACAGACAGAGCATAGATTGCTAGAGATTTAACGGATTTAAACGGATTTAAAAAATCCCAACTCGGTCTACATGTAAACTGGTAAAAAATTGATTATAGATGTGGTTGTCATTATGTTAACTTTGTGTTATAAGCCATTAATTTTATCATATTGAAACAATATATGAATACTGCTGATTACTTATCTTTTCAACATGTGTGTGATCGATCAAGTGTGTCAGCAGTATGAGATAGAGTGGATAATTGAGGGTCGCGTGAAAGTCTTAGCTCAAATCCCGTATATATATATTACATAATGGAGTATAGATATGAAAAAATCTGTACTGTGGAAAAAATTCTTATATTAAAAATATAGTTCTGTAAGGTCTGCCAATCCTCGAATATGCATGTAAATGAATTATGTCCTCTACATGAGGGGTCAGAGTGACTTATGGTCAACATAGGTAGGATGAGAAGGTTGGCACCAATGTAGGCTTTGAGTGTTCCATCATCAGATTTTCAATGAAATGGATGGCTGAAGAGTTGTGGGGTGGAGTGGATTGAAACCTGCCCATTAAAGTTTGAAGATTGGCTATCTTAATATAAGCTGAGCATTGATTGTATATATGTGTGGAGATGATAATCTGGACCAACCCTGATGAATGCTGGTTTAGAATGAAATACGAATTGGTGATTATCTTTCCAACATGTGTGTGATCAAGTGTGTCAGCAGTACGAGATAGCAAGGATAGTTGAGAGTCATGTGAAAGTCTGAGTTCAAACCCCCTATATATTACATATTGAGACAAGTAAATGAAGCTTTAAGTAGTTCATTGTGTTATATTTTGTAAAAATATTTATATTTACATTAGTACAAGTATGTGCTCTCTAGAAAAAGTAGAAAATATATTAGAGAAGTATATTTAGATCGCTAAGTGATAAGCAGTTAATTTAATTAAATAATTTACGTTAATTGTAATAAGAACATTGTTATGATAAATTCTGAGAAATATTTGCTGATTACAAATATTTCTTGATAAGAGACTAATTAATTAATGGAATAGACTATAAATTATCATATATGAAAATGAATTCCTAAGACACCAATTAATTAGTTATAGACCTAAAAACATTACCATATATAGAAGAAAGTAATTAATTGTGTAATTAAAAAACTATAAATAGAATAAGTAACAAAGTTTGTGGTTTATTTTCCAGTTCATATTAGAGGGAGATGTAAGTGGCAGTAGCTTCAGTGAGAGTACAGCGCTCAGTGAAAATGTGTTCATGGGCAGCAGCAGAACTGGCCCAAAGAGTTTGGGAAACTGTGCCAGAGGAAACTGTCTAGATAGCAGCTAAATGTGAAAAGTGGATTTTCCAGTGGATTTCCAGAGAGTTTACCAGTTGGACAGTTGCAGAGAGATGGAAGTGATTGTAACTAAAAGAAACTCATAGTGATGGCTGCAGTGCTCTACAATGAAACCAGATGTGTTCACATACAGCTGAACTGGACTGGGGGGGCCAAAGCGTTTGAGAAACTGAGGCCAGTGATAACTGTCTTGAAAGCAGCCAGTCTTAAGTGCATCGGAGGAAGTGAACTAAATAGAACTATATATATATATATATAATTGTGTTACGAGTGTAGCAGACTGTTCCCTATTCTTATTATTTATTATTTTGTTTGTTGGTATTCGGAATACTTGCATTTTGAATACACAGCATTGCAAGGCATAAAGCTTCTCAGAAGCTCTAGGCAAAGAGCAATCAAGAAGAAAATACCACACTGATCCAATGCAGAGTGGTATGAGGATTTAAAGTTTTTTTTATTGCATTGGCTATGAACTGGATACTAAAATCACAGTTTTGAACTGATACCTTTGGTTTATAAGAATGACTAGTTTAGTTTTTGGAAGAATAATACATAATAAAAAAAAAAAAAACATCTTCAAAGATCTGAAATTTTTAGCTTTTTATATTCAAGGATAACAACATAAAATGATCATTGTGCCTATTAAAATTTGGGTACAATTGATTCTCTGTCCCTCACATCGATAAAGCAGTCAGAAGGATCTATGCAAAATCGGTTACAACAGCACTACGTTAATCAACATAGTTAAGAAATTTTATAAAATAAAATAGCCACACACACATCACAAATAGATAATAAACCATGGATAAGTTTGCATTACATACTGAAGTTATGACAAAAAATGAAGGAAATAAGCTCTAATACATACAATGTAAGTCTGAGAAATCCCCTCCCCTATATAAACAGACTTAAATAACACAAAGGATAAAATCTTCCAGGATTATCCCTCCCCCAGATTGTTTATAAAATTGAGTGCAGTAATGATTCTTGTCGACCTGTATACTGCAGGGAGTCTAATGCCAGCAGAATCTCACAACACAATTACTTATACCCACAAGTGAAAAACGATTCTGAATATAAATCCATCTTACAGCATAAACAACAATCTGGCCACATTTTCGACCCAGAAAATGCTAAGATCGTCTGCATTGAACGTGATGACAGGAAATAATAAGATAAAAAGAGGCATAGTTTAGTTCTAACAATTCCCACACAATCAATAAAAAAGAAAATACTGTTAACTATTTACAGAATGGAATATTTAAATAATTTATTTGTATAAATTAGCATTCCATATAAATTATACAATGCGTCCTGCAAACTTATGAGGGCTATGAATATTTTTAAATCAATCATATTACTTTTAAAGCTATATTTTATATTAATTTACATTATTTTTAATTGACATTTGTGAAAATTTTCAATTTAACCATTATCCATACTAACTCAAATAATGAAATATGCAAATGTAAACATCCCCAGTCATTAATGTTATGCAATACATCAAGATTAATATTTGAATTTCTGGTTTGAGAGTATTTCATTTACGTAATAAACTAGTAGTTTGAGTGTTTACTTTGATGTATTAAATAATAATAATCATTGGAGTGAAAACGTATTTCTTATTTGAGTTGATATTGTCAATGTGTAAATTGACTTATTGGACAAATATCATTTAAAATAATATAAATCAATTTAAAATATGGCTTTAAAAGTAATATGAAATATTCATGCTTTCTTTCCAAAGTACTTTGAATAAGCCTCTATAAAATAAATTGAGAAGATAAGAATAAGATTAATAAAATTTAACTGAGACTGCAACACACAATACCTACTTTAAATTCTGAATCATAATATATACATTTTTCTTATTCTAGCACGTGTGCGTGTGCGGCGCAACTGTTCCCAAAAGCTATTAATATAAAATAGATAATTAAAAACAAACGAGCTGAGCGACGTTTAATGATATGCAAATATGCTAAGTTGCGCCGCACACGCACACGTGCTAGAATATATATATATTTCCCAAAAGTAAAAAAATTATTTGACTTGATACATTTTTCTTAAAATATTTATTTATAAATTTAAAAACAGCGTTAATATAATTGTACATTGATAAAGCAATATAGTTCTATAAAAAACCAACAAACCTAAGCATTAAAAAATTACTGAAAACACTTGTTTCTAGAGTTGCTTATTAAATTAGGTTTCACTTAAATGTCTTTTTTAAAAAAAACTATTTAGTTAAAGTTTAAAAAACAAATTTATTTCTAATTATAACAATAACATTTGTAATTTTTTAAAAAAAAAAACACATTTTGTTTTAACAAGAGCTCCCACTTCACTCCTTTTCTCATAATTGAGATGGACCCCATTTTAAATATCAAATACTATATTAATCATACAACAATTTGGAAACATTCTATTTGAATAAAAATTTTAAAATATATATATATTTTTGATTTTTTTTTTAAAAAAAATAATATCAGTGATTTTATGTTTATTAGTTAAAATTTCAAGAATATAGCAATAATATTCTCTTTTTTTTTCCTAAAAATGTTTAACCTTGTTCTTTAGATTGAGAATAATTCATTTACATAATAATATAATATTAATATAATTTATGTTCATTATTATTTTTTACAATGCTTTTTTACAACTCATTATTGACAGTTTCGATTATCCCAGCAATCTTCTTCAAAACTTCTACTTATATTTCCAAATCTTGAAAATATAAGTAAAAGTTCTGAAGAAGATTGCTGGGGCAATCGAAACTGGCAGTAGTAGGTTGTAAAAAGCATTGTAAAAAGTAATAAATATAATAAATGATATTAGTATTATATTAGAACTTGTTTTATTCAAGCACAAGTGCGTGTGCGGCGCAACTGCTCCCAAAAGCTATTAATACAAATACAAATAGCTAACTAAAAATATTAAAACAGCTGAGCGCTTTCAAAGGATCTTGCCTTCATAATCATAGCTTGCTTACATTTAAATTTATGCAAATATGCTAATTCCATCTTTTTGATAGAGAAAAACACGTGTCCTTCCTGTTTATGGCATCACTGTCACGAGAGATAAATAAAGCCTCTTTGATCTTTCTTTTGAGGTCATGTCTCTCTCTACATACGATGGTAGGATTGTCTGGAATGCACTCATGGTGACTTGTGCACTGGTGCTGATAAAAAACTGAATAAGTAGAAGGATCGTTGCGAGCTCTATTGTACCAGTGCACAAGTCACCATGAGTGCATTCCGGACAATCCCACCATCGTATGTAGAGAGAGACATGACCTCAAAAGAAAGATCAAAGAGGCTTTATTTATCTCTCGCGACAGCGATGCCATAAACAGGAAGGACACGTGTTTTTCTCTATCAAAAAGATGGAATTAGCATATTTGCATAAATTTAAACGTAAGCAAGCTATGATTATGAAGGCAAGATCCTTTGAAAGCGCTCAGCTGTTTTAATATTTTTAGTTAGCTATTTGTATTTGTATTAATAGCTTTTGGGAGCAGTTGCGCTGCACACGCACTTGTGCTTGAATACATACATTTCCCAAAAGTAAAATCATTTAACTTAATCGGATTAACTTGTTTTATGTTAAATTTTTTTTTTTTTGATGCTGCTGTCTTCTGAGAAAACTTCTTTTATGGTGATCCATAGTCATAATATATCATCTCATTTTGTACTCCTGTTATGATTAGATGTATGTCTATGTGTGTGCAGGTTTTGGTAAACAGAGAGGAAAATAATGCCATTCAAAAAGTACTTCATATTAAGTTGTATTATTACTAACACTGCAATGTATTTAGTAAGGAATAAATAAAGTTTGAAGTTTATTAAAAATATGGACTAAGTGATGGATATAATCCATACATATAACTAAAAATAAAATACTCCATCACAAATCTTCATTAAAACATTATGAAATGCATGTTTTTAATGCACAGTGCTAAAATATAATAAATGAGAAAAAATATATAGTTTTGTTCATCATCCCATTTGATCATAAAAATACAAGATGTATTAATATCACATGGATATTGGGGTTTACAGTTCCAAAGACCAAGTTAATCACTCTAAGCAGTCTCAGTGAGTACTCGATGTTGTTTAAACATCTGTGCACTTCTAATGATGTCTAATGTATTTGTTAGTTCTACAAACATGATAAAGATTACCTTTTAAAAAATATTCCCATATGTTTTGGAGTTGTTTTCATTGCTATTATTTAGAAGGATCTTATCCATCTAGTTCTCCCCACACTAAAAATGGATAGAAAAGTAGGAAAAATGCTTATTTCTTCACCATAATCTTTAGCAATGTTTTGAATGCAATAATTTCTTTTGAGAACATGTTTAAACAGTTTGACATTAATTAAACAATATAGCTATAAATAATGTTTAACCTATCATTAGAATTATTCATTTCTATCAACAGAAACTCCACCACAGGTAGAATTTAGGAAAATCAATTTAGTGATATGTAGCAACTATTTTTATATTTTTACATACTGATATAAACCTCCATCTTACAAGATGTCTGAATTGCAGAGCACATGTTGCCCACTAGTCACTCGTGTATTTTCTAAATTCTCTTCTTCATATTGATTTCAGATTTTTGCAAATAATTTTGCTTGTAATTCAATTACAATTAGGTTAAGTGTCAGTACTCTTAATATTAGACATATATAGATATTATAAGAGATGGACAGTTTAAAGACTTAAACTGAATCACAAAAGATTGACAAAATAACTTCAGAAAAAGTATACATGTGACAAAGATGAGTGGTGTAAAAAAAGTTTGCTAGTGTGAAATGGAAAAGAGAAGTTATGGGTCGAAGAATCTGAATTAGGTTAAGAGAACACTTCATCCGGCAGTGAATGGATATTGGTAAAATGATGATGAGCTATCTATGTGCGTGCATATCCATTTGAAAATAAGACTAAATAATATAAAATGCAATAACATTAGTACTCTTTTTTATATAAAGATATTTGCTGAACGAGTGATAAAAATTAAGGATGTATCATGTTTACAAACTCCCATTAGTCAAAATATCTATTCTTTTTCATTCGCTCAAAAACTCAAATTAATTTGGATGTTTTTTTGCGGAAAGATTTCATCTTTTTAATGTCAGAAAAATGAAATTTTGATTACTTGAGTTGATTAGGTTACATTCTTTTGTTTCTTTCTTTTTTTTTTTTTTTAAAAATCAATATTCGGTATTTTTGAAAGTTTTGTTTTCAGCAGTAAATGGTATTTAAATTTAAAGTTATAATCATCTCAAAATGCTAAAATTAAGATAATTACTTTAAATTAACTTTAATATTCATTACTTTTTACTCCTCTATATAATTTTTTTTTTTATAAAAAGCCTTCATAGTTTTTAATTAGGTGACAATTGTGTGGAGTGAATTTAGGATGTTTTAATAATGATTATTTTAACAATTAGAGGTTATTAAAATTACTTTCTCTGCAAAAAAATACCTAATAACAAAAAAGGGCAATTAAAAAAAAGTTTAGTGAAAGTCATCACTCTTTTTTTATATTTCAACGTTGTTTATAATATCTGCTCGTTAATGTTTAAGATATAAGTCTAAAATTAACATTAGCAAACCTGCCTGATGAAGCATTCGGAGTTTAGTGTAATTGTGAGTTGATAGATCAGAACTTATTTCTGCTGCTTCCCGCGATCGGATGTCCGATGATTTCCCGAGTCATCGTTGGGCCATGATGAAAAAGTACTTGATCATAGTATTTTTTTTTTGTCATTTTGCCTCCTTATGGCAGTAAGGTTAACAAAGATTTAATCTTTTTTTTTTATGTGTCAAAGCGTCGGTCGGGAAGCTAACCCCGGGACAATGCTTGTAAGGCAGCTGTGCTAACCACTCGGTCACTAACGCTTGAATAAAAATATATACATATTTATTTGCATTCTGTAATAATCTAAATGTGAAATGAAAATTTAAAATTAATCTCTTGTTAAATTAATTTTGTAGAAAAGTATTAAAGAATTAATTTTAATTAATTCTTCTTTTTCTTTTTTTAAAGCGATTTCATACATATATTTGTTTTTAAGCAAAATTTCATTATTATCTTTTCATTTTAATGTAAACATATTTTCATAAATTTTTACATCAAACGCATATATATATATTGTTTTTTTAAAGGTAATAGAGACAATATATAAAAGACGTTTGTTAAAATTTTGATATAGTAAAAGTTAACATATTGCTAAAAAGAATTTCGTTTGAAAGGAGACAATGTATGCAAATAAAAAGGAATATAAAAATATTTAAAATGACCCATATAAAAGAAGTGAATATACGACTTACTTAAGATGCTAGAGAGAAAATTAATGGGAACATAATATGATTTAATTATTATAGTTTGTGTTATTACAGATTATCATATCACATAATTTATCTTAATTCAATTTTTATTTTTCATATGATATCACGTGGTCATGTTTACTACAAAACATACATGAATTTCTAATTGAGTTTAAAGCTTATATCCAGACTAAGTACAATATGATAAATACTAGCCTAATAAATGATTAATAATACTCGTTAATATATTTATCTATATTAGATGGTATCAAAGTTGTAATAGCAAGAAGTTCGATACTTGTACGTTGAACTGTAATCATTTAATATAAAACTAAAACGATAACGATTACAAAAAGTCATGAGCTAAAACAAGTGACAAATCATTTTCCAACGTAGTAATTTATTGTCCGTTGTTTACCATTTTCACATGTCTCTATCTATATGTTTCAGTGGTAGACTAGAAGTTTGAAATATACTTAAAACGGCACTTTAACAATATAAAGTAGTCAAGCGTTATTAGCCGAGAGGTCATCGCACCCCGCCTTGCAAGCAGGAAGTTGGTTGCAGACGGGTGTGGGTTCGCGTCCCGGCCGATGCTATGACATATGAGAGAGAAAAAACAACAATATAAAGTAATAAACAATGCTATATAAAAAAAAGTAGTCTCAAACTTAAAAAAAATTAACTTTTTGATATAGGGAGAAATATTAGGGAAGGTATAATAAGTACAGTTGAAAAATCTAGTAAAAAAATAATATAATAATAAAGAACAAGAAAATAAATTTGTCATGCAACTGATATCAGAAACATAACATTATTGTAAATAAAAGACGAGACATGCACTTAATTCTATGTAGAATGAAAAAGTCACAAGAAATGATAAGTATACTATAGACACTTAAAAGGAAGCAGAGAAAATGTTGACCAAGCTATTCACTAATTTATAAAACGGATAAGAATATTGATGATAAGAAGAATATTATAATCATATGGAATTAAGAAAGATAAAAAAGTCTATTAATGTTATTCATTATTTTCTTCACTATTCCTTTGTGAATTGTTTTTTTTTTTTTCATATGTCATAGCATCGGCCGGGACGCGAACCCGGCGGCTGCGATACCTCTCGGCTAACAACGCAAGACTTGTGAATTGTTTTTTTATTAAAAAACCTTTATTTACATTTTAATTCAGTAACAGTTGATTGGTTCAAATCCAGACCATTTTAAAGATAATTATTTTTACAATTTAAAAATTATTAATAATAATTTTCTCTGAAAAAAAAAGCTTATCAAAAAAAAGTTTGATCTAAATTAATTTCTTGAATTAAAACTGAGTTTGACGAAAGTCACTCATTTGGAACAAATCAATTTTAACCTTTGCATTCACACAGCTATACTATTACTATTTTGTCGATAGATGGCAGTGGTGAACTTTTGACTTTCCTTCGCATTCTTGTGGCTATCTAAAGCACTATCCAGCCATTTTTGCATTTATTTGATAGTAATAACTGGAACTAAAATACATATTAATTTTTTAAAAATTAAAAAAAATCTGAAGATTTCAATTTTGTAGAGAAAAACTAATAAACACAAATACCACTGATTCATGCATTCTTTGTTCTTGGGTTTCAAAAACACTTATAAGAATATTTACAAATTCCCTTCTATTGTATTTATTAATTCAATAATAATGACCCAGTTTAATGTGATACAATACACTATGGCTTCTCCAACATTGTAGTCAGGAATTTCCCAGCCACTATGCCCAGAAAACTTGTTAGCCACTTCTCTTTCCTTTCCATTCCCCATTCTAAGTTTTTCCCATATTCTTCTCTATCCTGTTCCATTTTATTTCCCCAATATTATATTTGTCCATTCTATGACCTTTCTATCTAAATCCCCTTTATCTTTTCCAAAACCAGCACAAAAACCAAGAATCCACTTTCAGCATAATCACTTTGTTTATATTCATTCTCCCACAACTTCATTATTTGTACCTTTCTGCTTGTAAGCATTTTACATTCAATTAGCAGATGCCTAATATTTTTTATAATGCATTACAGAATACATTAAAACAGGCAAAAACTCACTACATGTATTGCTGCACATAGCAAGCTAGAGTAATCAATGGATGCCAGAAGGCTTATGCATAAAATCCCCAGCTAGTGCCTACTCATCAATATTCCCAGACTAGTTTCTGGTTTGTGGCCTTCGTCAGTTAGGAGCCTTGGATCTGAGAGCATGGTGATCATGTGACATTATATGATACTATGGTAGGGCCACTATGCATCAGCTTTAAATCTGTTTTCACTTTGCCACTTTTATATTCATTATTAGAACTAAAACAAATATTGATTTATTAGTTAAAGTAAAGTCTTTAGACATCAGTGGGACATACAGAAAAACTACGGATGAGCCAGTAAGAAGATTGCTGGTTGGCATTTTGACCATATTAACAAACTTGGAAAGTCTTCTTTAATTATTTTTAGCAATAAACAAAAAATTGCATTATTTCATAGTTATTTAAATATTTACGACTATTTTTACAAAGTACTGTATAATAATTATTAAATAAGGAATACATTAATATTTTTATGCAGATTTTTTTAAAAATACAAGTTAAATTTAAAGCAGTAATAAAAAGGAAATAAGATTCTTACAATCATTATGCTCTGTTAAACACCATAGTAGTGAGTGCTTGCAACAATTTAATAATTTCAAATGCATTTTTAATTTTACAGTAGAGTTTAATAGTTTTGTTAATTTTTCTTATTTAATAGTGTTATGATAATTAGTCAAGATGAAAAAAGTAATTAGTTATTTATTTTACCTTATTATTATTTTTTACTATATTTGCAAATTTAAAATATAATTTTTTGAAATGTTTTTTATTTGTAAATTTATATTTCTAACAAATAAAGCCAAATTTATAGATTCATAGTATTGAGTAATGATTTTAATACTAAAATTAAAATGTAGAATTATTCACTCAAACTGTCATGAATGGATTATGGGAAAATTTTGAAATACAGAAAGGCTAATAGAAGAAAAAAATGTGTATTTTATGTCGTTTATTGAAATATTTATGATTATTTTTTAAAAAGTGTTATACAATTAATTTTTTAAATCAAAAATATGCAAGATAATACTTTACCTGAGCAAGTTTTATTTTTATGCAAATAGTTTCAGAGCTTGAGAAAATATTACAAAAGATATCAGATAAAGTAGAACTGAATTAAATGGGACAAAAGGTAAACAAAAAAAAAATGTCTATAAAGTAACCTTTAATGGCTTTTGACAAAAAAAAAAAAAAACGAAGGTAAGAATCGATAGTAAAAAATTATAAAACTATTATATCTGGATCAAAACAAACTGCTATAATCAGAAATTCGAAATAACTTGACACTAAATGAAACTACGTTTATATGTTTTAAAAGAAAGATTTTTAAATAAATGAGTTTTACTAGTGCTTACTTATGGATCTCAAACATGGACACTTAAAAATACATCTATACAGAGATTATAGATCTTAAAGAGGAGTATAAATATATCACATATAGCAAAGAATAGAAAAAAATATATAGGCGAATAAATAAATAGATCAGCAGTCTTATTGAATCAATCAAAAAGTTAAAATAAAGGTAGGACGAATGTGTTACTAAAAGTGATGACAGGTGATGGATAATTGGATTTTTAAATTAGATAAAGATTATAATAGATAAAGAAGTTAACATGATATGATGAACAAACAACAGATTAAAGAAATTAGATTAATCCTAGAAAGTTGATCCTGTAATGGATTAATAATGGTTTAAATACTCTATCACAGAACATTTTTTTTTGTATCAACAAATTCATAAAAGAAACAAGGCATAGAGGATAAAAGTTTAATTAGATTGTAGTGTTAACATGGTATTATTATTCTCCTAGCTTGCACAGTGCTTGTGATTGGTTACGGCCTTTAAATATTGCAGCCATGAATTTTAACTAGATTTAAAAATGGAGTTCTCATTTATAAAATATTTCAACACAGAGACACATATGTAAAATAAAGGGTAATGCTAAGATAGAGTATTTCACATATGAGATGCAAGGTTTTAATTTCTGGAAGGTTCTTTCTATACAGTAGTTTAAACTCTTAAGTAATTTCTTATTTACTACATTTTTCTATTGCATTCATAGCACATTATTTTAAATTATATGTACTAATTTTAAATATAATTAATATTTGTTTCATAAATTAAAAATACAGGGGATTTGAACACAGACTTTGAAGCACCCTTCATCTATCCACACTATCTCATGCCACTAATACACATGAACACACATATGTAGAAAAGATAAATAATCATCAATATTCATATTTCATGCTGAACCAGCGCTTATCAGTTGGTCCAAATCATCATCTCCCACACATATATATAATCAGTGCTCAATTTTGGAGATGATGATCAGGACCAACTGATAAGTGCTGGTTCAGTATGAAATACATATATTGGTGATTATTAACTTTTCTACATCTGGTCATGTGTATCAATAGTATGAGATAGTGTGAATAGTTGAAGGGTGCTTGAAAGTCTGTGTTTAAATCCCCTATATTTACAATTAAGCTCCAGGTATATGAAGAATGTCTGTATTTCAAATATGTTTCATAAATTAGTAAAAGTTGAAATTTTACTAATTTTAATTTTGTTTATAGTATAAACAAAATTTAACAAAATTTTAAAAGATAATAATGTAATTATTAAAATTAAATTGACAAGATACATTTGCATATAGTATATATTTATTGCGAGTGTATCCACTCATTTCATATTGATTGAAAACTAATTTGTATAGATTTATTAGGAAATTTATTTTAAAGTATTAAAAATGTTTTAATACATAATACATACATATTAATAATTAATATTCAAATCATCCTCCCAAACATTGTGATATCCCAGCAGTGCCCTTTGTAAATAAATATGGTCTGAACTTCAAATAGCTGATTCAAAAGGGTATTATTTTGTGTAGACTGTTCGAAGTTCAGATTGTATATTTATTCATTAAAGACATTGCTGGAATATTCTTTTGAGTCGACTGTTTGAAGTTCAGATATTTATATTTAAATTACCCTACCAAACATTATATTTCAGTAACATCCTCTGTGAATAAATATAAAATCTGAATTTTAAACATCGAACCCAAAAGAATTTCCTTTTGAATAACCTGTTTGAAGTTCAGACTTTGTATTTATTCACAGTGGGCACTGCTGGAAATCCAAAAAAACAAAAACAAAAAAAAAAAATGAAAATGTTCGGTAGATTGCAATTTATGAGTAATAAAAGAATAGCCAAAATAGTATTTAATTGAGTTATGAGTACAGAGCAGGCAACAAGATGGGTGAGAAAATTGGTGCAGTATACAGAAGATTTGGATAAAGAATTTATGTCAGTATACTTATACAAAAAGCAGGATGATTGTATTAGGAGAATTATTGAGTATAATAGTTGCAAGAAATGGGATAGAAGAATAGATGCATTTATAAAGAATAGGGAATTGGAGTGAAGAAGAACTAGTATGGAGAATAAAAAGAGTTTAAATATGTATAGAAGTAAACAGAATATTGGGTGTGAGTTAAATGTATGATAATAGCAAGGAAAGTAGTTTACTGCTTAAGGCTCGAACAGAATCATTAGCAACAAGAGAATATACACATAAATGGAAAAATGTGGGAGGTTTAGTCTAAAGTTATGTAAGGAAAGCGTAGAAAATATTAGGCACCTGTTAATTGAATATAAATGACTGAAAGCAGAAAGGGTACAAATAATAAAGTTGTGAAAGAATAAATATAAACAAAGTGATTATTAAGAAAGTGGGTTCTTCGTTTTTATGCTGGGTTTGGGAAAGATAAGGGGGATTTACATATAAAGGCAATGGAGTTGATAAAGATTATGTAGTGGAAATGGGATAGAGCATGATAGAAAAGAATATGGGAAAACTTAGGATGGGGAATGGAAAGAGAAGGTAAAGTGGCAAACAGGTTTCTCTGGACATAGTGGCTGAGAGATTTTTGACTCCGAAAAGGAAGCAGTCACACTGCATTGCATCGCATTAAGAGAGTGATTTGAATATTTTCTATTTAATTTTCAGCTAACAATATGCATTGGAATATATATATATTTAATTAATCTTAGTAAAAGTTAATTAATAAAGAAATATGATTAGATTTTTATAAAAAAGCATCGTATAATAAAATACTACAGACTATTATCATTCATAGCTTTATATAAGCATTGAATAACTAAGGACATTGCGACTCTCTTATATCTAACTAAATGCATCCTAGTAAATGATAATACAGTAAAATGTTTTGTAATTAGAGTGATATTAAAGTAATGTGCCAACGGAAATTTGATTAATGTAGAAACAATTATTTTTGCCGATTAATGCATGATTTTTACTAGTTTTAATATTAATATCAGAAAATAAAAATACTGTTTTTAAAAACCAATTTCGGAAAAAAAAAAAGTTATTTAATATTATTTACTGATAGAATTTTTATTTACTACAATAGATTGCCCTAGGATAATTACATATTTAACTAGGAAAAAATAAAGATTAATTTCCCAGAAATCAGACAAAAAAATTAATATCTCTTGATGTAATCAGATTAAAATTGTAAAAAAACTAGACATATCTAAAATGTATTTTAATGGATAATTAAAATATATATTATTCTTAGTAGTTAATATTACTCTTTATAGATATGTTTAAGTCTTACATATTATATCTGTCTGTCTGCCTGCCTGCATTGTATTTAAAAGACAACAATCACATGGTCACCATTTCTTGTGCTTGCTTATAACTGTTATTAAAACAGGCAAAACTCTCTATATGCATTGTCACTCAGTGCAAGCCATATGTATAGAAAGTTTTGCCTGTTTTAATAACAGTTATAAGCAAGCATAAAAAATGGTGATCATGTGATGGTTATTGGCTTAAAACCAATCCTGCCTAATAGGATAGTGGTGGCTATGGTTATTAAAAATCCCAAGACACCAAAATGTATAGGTACTGAAATGAGTTCAGACCTATATGATTATATAAGCTAATGAGCTTGGATTGAAAATATTATAGTGTTTTCCAATTTAATTAGTAGAGATAAAAGGTGGCTTTTGGAGGGTTGCATTAGATCCTAAGATCTAAGTGCAGTGCTCTCAGATACATGGCTCTTCATTGATGAAATCCACAAGCCAGAAACTAGTCAGGGGATATTGGATGAGTAGGTACTAGATGGGGATTTTATGCACAAGCCTTCTGGAATCCACTGATTACTCGGTTTGCACTGAGTGGTGATATATATATATATTGTGCCCTTTTGTATGGGTCTCCATAAATTGTTGTATCAATCTATTTAAAAAATTTTAAATTTAAGATATATTTAGCTATATGATGTTAATTTTGTTTATAACAATCTTTTTAAAAGTGTAATTAAAGTAATTCATGAGTATTTGATATGTGAAAATTGTGCTGATGTTTGAGAGAGACGTTTCAATGGGAATGATAATAGTATATGGTTGGGAAAACTGGCCATAAGCAATACTGCATTAATAAATTCAATAAATGAATGTTTAAAGTTAAAGTTTTAAAAAGACAAGTTAAAATTAAATGCATATATTTATTGTTGATAAAAATTAATATTTAATAAATGAATATAAATATTTTAATTATTAGTAGTACATGATAGAAGATTAATATTTGATTTTAATAATATCGAATTATTATTTTAAAAATTGTTGGAAGATATTATTTATTTTAAAAATATTTATTTTTAAAAAATGAATTGTTAGTTTATTTTTAGATAATAACAAGCGTCTGTAGCTCTGTTGTAAAACAGATGTTAGTTAGACACATACACACATGCTTGGGAGTTTTTTTAGTAAAGTTGCAAAGCTATTTTAAAAATTCTGTTATAAAATTTATAAATATTATATTGGCTATCATGAAATAAAAATAAAGATAATTAATGTGAAATATTACATCTGATTTTTAAAATACTGCTTAAAAAGATAACGAATAAAAATAGACTTAATTTGTTTATAAAAATAATCTTATAAAAGTTAAAAGTGAAATAAGTAAGAAAGTATATTTTTAAAAAATGTTTAATGGATTTAAATAAACGATAAAGATTGATTTAAGAATTTAATAATGTGATAAATAATAAATATTAAATAAGTCATTATTTATTTTTAATTCTGTATTGTTGGTAAAATATATAAATAAGCTAGCAAGTTGATTGTTTAACTCACCAATCAAGTGGGAGTTTTCTTCCGGTATAAAACCAAGGTTCAATTGTTCAGAGGGAATTGTGATTGAAATTCTTAAAGTAAAGGGTGCTATTAGAAATAGCTAAGTAATTATAGACGCTCTCAAAATCGTTTAAAATTATAAGAGAGTAATTTTTAAAAATAATTTATAAAAGTTTATCGATAAATATGCAGTGTTAATTTTAATTATAATTTCCTATTGATTGTTTCTTGAAGCTCAATTTATTATCAAATAGTCATGAGAACATCGTGTAAGGATAAAATGTATTGGAGACTTTATACTAAAAATTTAACAAACGCTGGATTAACTAGGAGAGTTACTAGATGCACAAAAGTAATACGTTGGACTTTGTATAAATTTAAAAGCTAATGGTAATTAATTTTATAAAATAGATATTTAAAAGAATGAGAAATACTTCTTTATGAAGAAAGTATTTGTGAATTGTAAATCTTAGTAAAGATGGTAAATAATAATGATTACCTAAATACTTGCCTTGTTAAGTCTTTATGGTTTAAAAGACTACATTTTTGATAGTTTTAAAAGGCAAATAAATTGAAAATTTAATTGGCAGAAAAGTACTTATAAGTAAAAATTATAATATTAGAAAGTCTGAACGCTGGTCGTACAGAAGAATTGAAAAAAGATTAATCTTACCTAAATTATTTGTTAAGGAATGTGCAAATCAAATATACGTGGATATCCAAATCAATTAAAAAATAATTAAATAAGAACTTTATAAACTATAGATTAATTTTAAAAATAATAACTTTTAAAAATTTTTCCTTAAAGAAATGAATATGGATCCTATAAACTATTTTAATTTTATTTTGTTTATGGTGGAACTGACTTTGACTTTTATTTTTATTTTTTTTTTAAAAAGAATGTTTTCATTTATTTCATAAAAACTTTTAAAAAACACGTGATGTACCGGAAAAGGAAGTAATGTTTGGTGAAAATTTGTGCCTAGGAAAAAGAACAATATAGTGAAAGAAGACACCGTTGGATGTTATGTAATATGTTTTATTTATTAACTAACATAAATATTTAATTAATTATTAATTTATTGAAAGATAGGAAAGGTACATTTACATTTTTTTTTTAAAGTAATAACTAAGTATTAATATAATTTTTTTTATTGCATAAAGTTTATTTTATAATTATACAACACATAATATTTTAAAGAATAATTGTTGAGTGTAAATGTGAAATTATTTTGTAAAACTGAAATCTTGGAGGACATCGTGTGACGGACTGTACATTAAAGTATCATTTATGGTAAAAACTTATGTGATAATAATAATTTGATGTATTTACTATGTTTTCTTTAGATCAACCAAATGTTATATGATTATTGAATGAATGTATTAATATTTAAATAATATACACGCATAAGATTAATAATAGCAGTTTTATTTTAATATGCATACTTTAAATTGATGATGTAAATTTAGTACAACGTAATATGAGAACCTAGAAATAATTATATGATTCTTTCGTGAATAAATTTTAATGTTTCTGTTACAATTATATTAGTATAAGTTATTTATTTATTTTTCTTTTTAAGTTAGTAAGAGGTATATAAAATCTATATTTTATTTTTTTATTTTTATTAGATAAGTTAAGTTAATTTTATGTAGAAATTTATATTTTGATTGAAGGTTTATCGTATATAGATGATGAGGTATAAGAGTTTGGATAGTTATTATTTTTTTTTTAAAAAAATTGGTCATCTGTTTTCCTGAAGTTAAATAAGGTTAAAATAATATTTGTAGATAGAATTTATTAGGAAGAAATAGGAATAACAAGTAAAAAAGAGTAATAATTTAAATATAAAAGAATCATAGAATTTTATTTAATATAATGTTTTATAAAATTTGAAATTGTTGAATAATTTTTAAAGTATTGTTTTAAAAGAACATATACGTATTGCATATTTTGATAAGACATGTAGGATGACATTATATCAGAATGAAATAAATAGTTATAATATAATAATTGTTATTATATTACAAAGTTATATCAGTTTATGCATTAATTAATATTTGAGTAATACTGATAGTAAATGTAATACATTCTAATACATTATAATATAAATAACAGTAAGACTTAAGTGAAATAATATTTGAGTATTAAAGTCTGTTTATTTACATATATGCTACATGAATGATATTTCACATAAAACCTTTTCTTGTATTAACTGAGGACAAATGATGTTTATTAAAATTTAAAGTCATAAACTTAGTTAAATGTTATTGATAGAACATTTTAAGAAATGTATAAATTATCTATTTATGATTATGGAAATAGTAACAGTGTAAAAATCTTGTATTATTATTTTTCTTATTTTTGTTTTATTTTCTTTAGTTCCATGTGTAATGTAAATAGTGTAAATAAGTTACTTGTTAAAGTTAATGTAAATAAATTTGTTAAGTTGTTTAAAAGATGTGTTGAATTCATTATTTTACACCACAGCATTTGACAACAGATAATTTGAATAAACATAATATTTGCACAATATGAATTTATTATTTTATTATTTGAGAAAGAAACACAATATTTTATTTAATATGATTTATAGAAATTGATTGACATTAACATATAATATTACAATGGTCACAAAGTAATTATAATGCACAATATAAGAGTATAATATTATTTATTGCCACAAATTGTTAAATTATAAGATTTTGGTCTATTTTAAAATTAAGATACTATGTGGAAATGAAAGACATGTATATGATTTACTTATTTTCTTAATGACTAATAGTATAATAGAATAGATAGGATTAAGCTATACACTAAAGATTATTATTGTTAGTTATTGTTATTAGAATAAGTTAGGTGTATTTAGGTTTGATATTAAATCCCTTATCATTCCTATCTACACGAATTATTATTACTTTAAGATAATTAGAAGAACCTGAGATCGTTTAATTATATTTCCTTAACAAAAGATTGAGATTTATTTATCTATTATTATTAAAGATAATTCATTTATAAAAGTCATAAGAATGCTGTAGAGTTAGTAATGAGATAATAAAGAGGTAATAGTATTCTTATGCCATTGAGACAATGTCTTGGAAAGACATTGATTCAATGTAAATCTAATTACCAATTGTAACTTCACTTCACAGTCTCATGATTTTAGTAAATATTTATTTAATTAGTACATAATATTGAACTATATTAATTTTTGATAAGTTTGTAATAAATCTGATAAGTTATAATATTATAAAAATATATTAAAGATAGTTGTACATATTTAGCTGAGCATAATGATTTAATTGAGCTAGTCATATTTAAAATTATATCATATATCGAGAAGTGAGGGTACAATATATATATATATATTACTTGTTTTAATACGAGACAATTATGTCCAGAGCATTTGTATACAAAGATACAGTAATGACTCAGATGTTAAGTGTTTTTAGATTGTAATTTAGTCTGTTGTACATGGTATTTTAACATCATTTGATTTATTTTTATATTTATTATTCATTATTTTGAAGTGCAGATAAGATGTACTTAAACATATATGTATATCAATTTGAGACATATTTAGCAACAGTACATGGTTGATTTAAATATTTATTCTTTTAACCAAAGTGTGGCAGGCAAGTCTCTCTATTAAGAAATCAGGCATGAGAACAAATGGCTGCTTTATTCTTGTTAATTATTATGTTATGCTGGGTTAGAGAGTATTTTAAAATATTTATTGTACAATGGTGCGAGTCTTGAATGTTATATATCTATATATGTATATGGCTGCAGAAAGGAGTTTACTATTAACTGAAAGGAGACCCTTTGATTCCTCTTGGAGAACTTAAAGGAACCGAGCAGGGCAACTTCCTCATGTCCACTCCATATGCTCTTGTTGTTGCAGCTGTTATTACTATGTGATTATTCATATAGTATACAAACATGGATAGGCTGCTCACCAACATGCATTAGCCAGCATGGTGAGGTTATTGACTTTTTACCTCCGAGTTTAAGAATATTTTTTCCAATATATACAATCATGACAGACAAAATAAATCATGGCCCTTATTCCCAGGAAGCTGTAAAGTCACCAACCAAGGCAGTGGTTGGTGACCGAAGGTGGAGGGTGCTAAGAATCCCCTGATTGCAGACTCAGGCTGCCATTTGATGATGAGTTTTTATTTAGGTACTTACAACTGCAGATCACTTTCAAGTGAAGGAAGATTGCAAGAGTTAGAAGAAGAACTGTCTTATATTAAATGGGACATTATTGGACTTTGTGAAGTTAGAAGAAAAGATGAAGAAACAATTGATTTAAAAAGTGGACATATACTCTATTATAAAGCTACAAATATTGGAAATACAAGTGGAGTAGGATTTCATTTATAAATAAAAAATGGAAGAATAACATTGTGGAGATTGATGATGTATCAGACAGAGTGGCAAGATTAGTTTTACAATTTAATAGCAGATACCAGTTTTATGCCCAACAAGTTCTCATAGTGATGAAGTTTTAGAAGATTTTTATATTGATGTACAAAAGGCTTTTGATCAGAATAAACAACATTTTAAAATCGTTATGGGAGATTTTAATGCTAGAATTGAAAAACAAATGAAAGACGAAAATGCTGTAGGTAATTTTGGTTATGGTAATAGAAATGAGAGAGGACATAGACTTGTGGAGTTTGCAGAAAAAGAAAAACTTTATATTATGAATTCTTTTTTTTTTTTTTGAGAAAAATGTTAAAACGAAATGGACATGGAAGCATCCAAATGAAGGTACAGCAGAATTGGATTATATTTTGACTAAGAGAAAATATATATTTCAAGATTGTAATGTTCTTAATAAATTTATCACAGGAAGTGATCATCGATTAGTAAGATTTAAGATATATGTTAATGCAAAACTAGAGAGACAAAAATTATTAAGAAAAACAATATTTATAGTTGATATTCCTAATCTTCAGAAACATTCTAATGAATTTAAATTAGAACTTAGAAATCAGTTTCAAGTATTAGTAGATTTTGAACATGATTCAGATTTAAATGACATTAATAGGAAAATAACTGATACACTTTTAAAAACTGCAACAAAGAAAGCTGGTAGAAAGAAGCAGCAATTGACCAATAAAATTTCTACTGAGACTAGAGAATTTATGAAGAAAAGAAGGAATATGAGGATATACAACAATGATGCATTAAAAAAGATTCAATATCTCGAGCTTTGTAAAATGGTACAGAAAAGAGTCGAAAATGGTATAAGAAAGTATAATTGTGAACTAGCAAGGAAAGCTGTAGAAGAGAATAAAAGTCTAAAGAGTGTAAAACAACATTTTGGTATTGGTAGGAAATTTATATCTGCAATAAGAAAAAAAGACGGCATTATTACTAAAAAGAGAGATGACATCATGAAATGTGTAGAAGATTTTTATCAAGAATTATATAGTAATAAAGAACAAGTGCCTCCTATATCTATTATATCTTCTGAATTGCCCAGAATTTTTAATGAGGAAGTGGGACATGCAATTAAATTTATGAAGGAAGGGAAGGCTTCAGGTAATGATGGAATTATAATTGATATATTAAAAGAAGCAGGTGAAGAAATATAATTTTTTTTAGCAAAGTTATATACGAAATGTCTAAATGATAAAGATGTACCAGATGATTGGAAGAATGTAGTATTAATATTAACATTTAAAAAAGGTGATAAAGAAGATATTAGAAATTACAGACCTATCAGTCTTTTATCAGTTTTATACAAAATTTTTACTAAGATAATTACAACTCATCTACAGAAAACCCTGGATTTCCACCAACCAAGAGAACAAGCTGGATTTAAAAGTGGTTTTAGTACAGTAGATCATATCCAGGTATTGAGAGAAGTTATAGAAAGGACAAATAAATATGGTTGCCATTATGCTTAGGATTTGTGGATTATGAAAAGGCATTTGATTCTATAAACATTTCTTTAGTGATTAATGCATTGGATCGTCAAGGTGTAGATCCAGGATATTGTTATATTTTAAAGAATATTTATAAAAATGCAACAGCAACAATTAGATTAAATAATTATAGTAGAAAAATCAACATTGAAAAAGGTATAAGACAGGGTGACTTCATATCTCCAAACCTTTTTCAGCAGTGCTGCAAAAAGTATTTTATGGATTAAAATGGGAAGCTAAAGGAGTGAAAGTAAATGGAGATTATTTAAGTCATTTAGATTTTGCAGATGATGTAGTTGTTTTTGCAAATAATACTTTAGAGCTACAGGAAATGTTGCAGGAGTTATCAGATGAAAGTAGGACTAAAGATAAATGTTAATAAGACTAAAGTAATGTTTAATAGATTTTCACAAAATATGAAAATAAAGATTGATTATGATGAGTTAGAAGAAGTTAACAGTTATAAATTCCTTGGTCATATTATTAGTACAGATGGAAACATAATGGATGAAATTAATCATAGAATTAAACGTGGTTGGAGTGCTTTTGGTAGAAATAACTTGATACTAAAAGGAAATATGCCTATATGTTTGAAAAGAAAGGTTTTTAATAAATGTGTTTTGCCAGTTCTTACCTATGGATCTGAGACTTGGACACATAATAGAAGAGCAATACAGAGACTTCAGACCACTCAAAGAAGTATGGAGAGGTGCATGTTGGGAGTAAAAAGAAGAGATCGAAAACACAATGTATGGGTAAGAGAACAAACAGGTGTTACTGACCTCATTGAAAAAATTAAAAGACTGAAGTGGAGTTGGGCTGGACATATTTCTAGAAAAGATGATAATAGATGGACAATTGAAATTTTAAACGGGATTTCAAGAGATTGTAAAAGACCCAGAAAGAGACCTCATGTGAGATGGATAGATGAAATAAGAAAGTGTGCAGGGGTGATGTGGAAAAAAGAAGCTAAAGATAGGAAAAGATGGATTGAACTTGGAGAGACCTTCATCCTGTAGTGGATTGATAATGGTTGATGATATATATATATATATATATATATATAATTATTCAAAACAATACAATGTATATGTATGTTTAAGTGATATCAATCCTTCATGCATCATATAAAGAACTTCTATTAATAAAAATCATCAATCTTTATATAATATGTGTTTCAAAATCCATCTTTATTATATATTCAAGAAAGTGCCAATTGTAATGAAGTCAGTAATTTTATTCTTATTTAAAGGTCATTGAAAAGTCAGTATAATGTTAAAGCTTGAATGTTCAAATTAGGGGCATATTTAATTCAGCTTTATGTCTAGGGAGTTAATATTAATACATATAGCAGGATTCTATAATACTTTACCATAAAAATCTTGTATACAAGCATAAAATTATTTGAAGGGTTACAAACCTTTTATGTGCCATCATCAGAATTTTCCACAGTTCCACAAGATATCAAATTAGTTAAAAAATCAACCAATAATGTACCAACGTAAATACTTGATTCAATTCTTGTCAGGTATCCTAAAACTGTCAACTTTATTAACCATAGCAAAAAAGAATAATGTTGCTAGATTGATTACTGTTGACAGTTTCTATATCACCTAACAAAAAATGAAGCCTAAAATACATGTGCTTAAATTCTTTGATTTTTTTTTGTTTATGGGGGGTAATGTGAGAAAGTTTGAAAAATTTTCTGGATGGTCCATGAAAAATTGATTTGCTCCAGAAATTGGCATACTATATAAATGTTATCTTTCTGACAGCCTCTTATTGAGAAACAGTGAAGTACAAAGGGAGTTCTCAGCATGTTTATCAATTGACAGTGACAAACAATTTGATTGATTTATCATGGTTGTTTTATTCTCTAGCTAAAAATAGCAAGATGCAGAACAATAAAGAATAATCATTTGGGCTGGAAATAGGCCAATCATGTTAAAGAAAAATCTTAAGCCCGAGTACAATGTAAAAATTGTTCAAGTTTTATCTAATATATATTAGAAATCAAGTCATAAGACAGAGGTGGTACCCATGCACAACAAAGATTCAAACAAGGTTATTTTTTTTACTGTAATCAATCGCTAATGAATTTGATGCTCGTTTAATTATTGATGAGTACATAAATCTCTTAGCAATCATAAGATAAAACAATCATAGAGATAAAACAATAATTTTTTTATATTAAATGCTTTTATTCACTGTGCACTAAAAAAATTTCTGGACTTCCCCGTGCGTTTATTTTAACCCCAATTGTGGATGAAGAATTTTTTTTTCTTTTTGGCTTCTTGCTGATGAAAACCACAAGTTACAAAACAGTCTGGGGATATTGGATGAGTAGGCACTAGATAAAGATTTTGATGCACTAACCTCCCAGCATCCACTGATTATTCTGGCTTGCACTGGGTGGCACTACTGCATATAAAGTTTCACCTGTGTGTAAACAGCTTATGTAAGCATAAAGAGTGGTGATCATGTGATGCTTGATGGTTTAATAAAACTATATCTATAGTGCTTTTAAAAATTTTAAATTCACCATGAATCTCATCTATAGCTGCAAGCAACCTATTTTGCAGCAGGGAATAAAAATATTTCACGATACCAAACAAACATCAGCCAAATTTCTTAAGGTTACATTTTAATATTTTCATTAGCAGAAAACATTCAGTACTATTTCTTAATTCTCAGACTTCTCTCTTATTGCATATGATTATTATCAGTCTTCAGTGAACAATAACACTTTTAAGTACACATCTTTCAAACTACCTTTATTACTTTTTTACTATCCAATCTATACATCTAAGATTCAAAAATACCTTAAGTTTTTGCATCCAAATCAACTTGCTTATATAGTGATATAAGTGTAATATTATATTATTGGTTTTATATTTTAATAAACTTAGTTTTATGTTATCTGTAGAAAACTTTAAACTTTTGGAAAATATATATTAAATAAAACCTCACGTGATTTTCTCTTTTGATTTTTTAAATTTCTATCTTAGAAGCAATAATTTATTTCTTGCAATTGTTAAAAAAAGAGATTGTCAAACAGATTTGAGTGTATTAAAAATTTATTTACGGTATAATTTTACAAATCAGTTAAAACAAGCAGTTGGGAATACCGAATGAAAATAAATGATTTTATTTATTCCTCACGGCTATACATACACATGTATTCTAGTAAAGAATAAAGGTATGTGTGTGTATGCATTTAATGTATATTTAGAATACACCAGAAATAAAATAAATAATTAATTAGGCAGAAAAAGAAAACTTACTAAAAATAGCAACAGGCTGATTTACAGGTTAAGAAAAGTTACTTTAAGCAAATTAGCAAATGCTAAAATATGCAAATTAGCAAAGTTATTAAAAAGTTAGCAATTAAATGAGAGGAGAATAAAAGTTGGATGTAAACACTAATAAAAAGATAAACTAATGATAGCGAAGTTGTTCTGGAAATTAATAAAGAGGAGCTCTAGTCACAAATCTAATTGGATTATCTTTGAATTATGCGTGTGAGCATATTGTGCTTATAAAGTTATAAGAATCACAAGTTACAGAGTAAAGAGATTTTATAAAAATTAAATCTTTAAGATTAGTCAAGCGTTGTTAGCCGAGAGGTCATCGCAACCGCCTTGCAAGCTAGTAGTTGGTTGCAGACGGTTGTGGGTTCGCGTCCCGGCCGATGCTATGACATATGAAAAAAAAAAATCTTTAAGATTATATGAACTTTAAAGAGATCTGAGTGATCGTATTCTCAACTAGCAATTAGCAAGATGAAATTACTAATATCCTACAATTGCGTTATTATTATTCGTCTGAGTAAATAAACTGTCCAAGTTTTACTTGTTTTTTCTTATTTAAATAATATAATTGTCCAGCTGCCAATATTCACTACATATACATTTCTGTTAATCACCCTGCTTCAACAGATAAAACAATCAAATGACCTGTTACCAAATGATGCAGGGTTGAATCTCAAAATGGCAGCTGAATTCAAGAATTAACCAAGTTGACTTTTTTTTTTTTTAATATTCTCATTGGGGATTCGATTCTATGTGATAATTTTTGTTTTTTTTACCTACGAAAATGGCCATTTTGAGCGATGTCATTTATCGGTTGGATGTTTCAGCATAGTTTGGGTGGTTCTTGTAATTCAAAAT
The DNA here is from genome assembly GCA_028023455.1 of Epiperipatus broadwayi. Classification (NCBI taxonomy): domain Eukaryota; kingdom Metazoa; phylum Onychophora; class Udeonychophora; order Euonychophora; family Peripatidae; genus Epiperipatus; species Epiperipatus broadwayi. The sequence continues at coordinate 1,284,809 of JAQFVV010000147.1, forward strand.
GGCGGCCGTGAGCGCATACTAAATCAGCACCAACAAAGGTGTAACAAATTTTGTTTATATTATTAATCGATCGCAATATCCTACTGTATACCTTTCAGCAAAAAAATAATATTTTATTAATTCTAAATTCAACCTATTTTGTTTACGATCGGAGAATTATAATAGAAATTTGTTTATCAAAATTGTGATTAAACAATTGATTTAATACAAAAAAAAAAAAAACGATAATTGTTTTTTTCCAGTTTTTAAATTATGAAAGGGAAAATGCTCCTGGGTTGAATTTGTACTTGCTATCAATGAAAGAAGTCATCAGAGATTTATAAAACCTCTCAACAGTTAAAATTTTTATCAGTAGTAAATAAACAGAAAGGCGATGTTTGGAATTAAGCAAATTCATAAGCGCACACAAAAAATTGAATATTTAACACTCTTAAGTTTTAATACAAATATTGTTTTAGATTCGATATAAACATCTAAAAGAATGTTTTTAAAGAAGGAACTAATTTGATCTAGTATAAGTAACCTACAATGGTTAATACTTATTAGTTTCTTATAATTTTCAATATATTTAAGAAATTTGGATTGTATATGGACACTAGTAGTTAAAAATTTATTGTAAGAATCATACTACAATAATCATATAAATATTTGCCTGAAGGTTTGTGATGGTGGTATATTGGATGTGATAATATATATGCTGGATTATTTCTATCATCTATCAGTAAATGTTGAATGTATAAAAAAATTTTAAACTTTATTTAAACTTTTCAAACAACTTGTTAGTAATAACACACAAATAGACAACACAGGTTAATAATTTGTTGCTGGCCTGACCAGTGACAGTATGGCATAGGAGTCGAAATTACACCTTTAGATTCTCAAATTTCAAGGCAAGTGCTGTAAACAACTGAGCTATTCTGACAAAGGCAACAGGTAGTAAAAATTTTGGTGCCAATTTAGTTTGTGCCCATGGCCATTTTGAAATCTAAAGACCAGTCAAAACCACCGCTGACACTTACACATCCAACCAATAAATGAAATAAATATTGAATAAAAGTACTTTAAATTCATATTTTAGAGATTATAAGCTAGTAAAACTAATATGCTTTATTCCAGATGGGCATATAATACAATCTTTTAGTATTTGGGAATTATAAGCTGGTTTGATCAGACTTCTGCAACTTTTGACTGATACGTCATATCAACCAAACCATCCTTCCCCCTAAAACTGCGCTTTGCTTGGTCAGATTTCAAATGTAAATTTTTTTAAAAAAAAAACCCTAATAAAATATAACATGTTATTTTTACTAGCTTATAATTTCTAAAACACGAATTTAAAGTACTTTTATTCAATATTTATGTCATTTCAGCGGTGGTTTTTAGATTTCAAAATGGTCATGAATGCAAACTAAATCAGGACGGAATATTCTTATATTTATATGTGAGGGCTGGGTCAAATCCTTCTGATTCTTTCAATTTTATTATTATTCCTATGAAATACTGTCACTAGTCAGGTCAACAACACCTGAAGAAGTTGGAGAATACTATTCAAAACGTCGTGTAATTACTAATCTGTGTTGACTATTTGTGAGTTATTACTAATAAGTTGTTTGTATTTGAAAAGTTTACAATTTTCAATATCTTTAACATTTATTGATAGATAATGGAAATAGTTCAACATATTACCACATCATATATATCTACATATGTATGCACACATGCATGTACAACAGTTACAAATATTTTACTGATGTAATGAAATTAAGATCTTTCTTTGAAAAAAAAAACTGAGAAAGAAAATGAGAAATGTTTACTTTCACGTTCGGTGCCATTATCTCTTAGATAAAAAAAAGATTTAGTTAATCATCAATACATGACTACTACATGTTACTGAGTACAATCTAATGTTTTAAAGACGAATAAAATCAACTTTCATTTATTAAGGCAATGTTTCGGTAGTGATGTTTTTTTGCTCATCTATTACAAGTTAAATAAAGTTCACTTCATGTTTATTTTTTTTTAAAAAAAGAAAGGGCAACAATAAAGAACTGCAGACTGTTTGATTTTGCCCCCTCCCCCTTTTTTTTTTTTTTACGATCTTGATTTTAAAGTAAATTCAATTTATTTTAATAATACGTCTATCAAAAAAATTAAAATAGCCTTAGTAAATTAATTAATACGAATTATAATAATTGAATGAATTTATTGTTTAGGGTTCACAAAAAGTTCAATTACCGGAAGTGTCAATGCTCTAAACTGCGAAAGACATTAATATGGATTAGTAATTAGCTATATATAATTGCATGATAAAATATTCCAGATATTATATATAAATACAAGTGAATTATTTTATAAATGACAAAAACGACTGTATTACATTTACTTACAAAATACAATATATGTGGAAAAAGTGTACTTCCTCTTTTTTTATTATTCTGTAAAATATGTAGTAAAATATGGCGTTTTATTTTATGATCACTATACGTATTATGTCATGTCTTGCTGTGCATGCATGAGGTCTCCAAATTCTGTCCATTACGCAATTGTTCTCTAAATAGTTTGTTATTAATAAGTATTTTTAATGCCCTATAGTGTTTAATACAATGATAATATGGGGCTTAAGGTCTATGAATTGCACAAGATTCATTATTTCTGCCATCTGAACTTTTTACGAATTCCCAAATTACAAAGCTATTAGATTATTATTATTTTTAATACACTATAGTATTAGTAAACTTTAATATTTACTTTCAAAACTGATTAAAAAAGTATGAATACGATCAAAATATCTATCTGTATTTAGCAATAATAATAATAAATAAAGCATAGAAAAATATATCGAGTAATCTTCTAAAAAATTAATAATTAATGTTACAGTTACTCAAAAAAAAAAAAAAAAAGGGCAAAAGAATATCAATAATTAAAAAACTAAAGCAATTACAAAAATACCGAAAAGGGAGAGAAAAAATTACACCATCAAATTTAAAATTATGGCAAATATATCATAAACTGAATATAGCTTAATATTTATATAGTTAAATATTTTATAAAGATTAAATGCAATTCTGTTTTACTGCATATGATATTGTAATTGAAAATTATATATAAAAATACACACAAACTGGAAAAAAATCAAGTCATTCTAGCTATTAAAATTAAAATATCTATTTATAGTGAGGAAATGATAATGAGATATTAGATAGAAGATGAAACAATTGAGATTTTCAACTTTAAAATACTTTATTTGCATATAGAATAACAATAGGATTTAAATTTTTTTTTAAAAATAAGAGAACTAGAGAAATCTGACATATGATTGGATATAAAATGACCTCTCTTAAAATGAATTCAGAAGTTTCTATGTGTAACTTATAATTGCAGAAAGTCTATTATCCAAGTTGAACATTGTTTCCCTTCAAACTCCCTATATATTTTAATAAGTTTATTTATTTCTTATTTATTATCCAATTATTTTTCTAGTTTTTATTAACTCCCCCCCATTTTAATAAAAGCTGATTCGATGGTTTCTTATTATTCTGTTTTCATATTCCTTAATTTTATTATAAATATCTAAACAAAAAATTAAAAAAATTGTGTTTCTCTCTTTACCTTTAAATGTCCTCTACTCCCCATACAATTTATCTTGATCTTCTTATAGTAGTCTCTTTCCAAATTTTCCATAAATTACATCTATAATCCCAATTTGTATAGCATTTTTGCATTCTTTCTCTAATATCTATGATTCATACCATCATACTAAATCTTAGTAAACTTTATTTAGTATTATCATATAACTTCTCATATTATATAGCTTTTATGTTTACATAACTCCAAACGATTTTTTTAAAATTTATATTTGTTTTCCTTATCTCTAATGCCTTTTCTCTAACCCAACTTATCTATCCCCTTTCTCTACATCTTATAATTAAATACCTATAATACATTCTTTACATCTTTATTCCTTCTTATATAAATACAGGGAAACAAACTGACTATCTATTAACTTTGCATAATGTAAAATCTTTCTTGTCTAAGGTGTTATTTTCTTCACACAATCCAATTAAACACTATTTTTACTTATCTATTTTCATTCGTATAATATAATCTTCAAAATATTTTAAATTTACTCTTTGACTATTACCATCATTGTCATAAAGATTTTCAAGTCAGCAGCGATAAAATTCACATGATATGCCTTGATTTAAATCTAATATTTTTTTGAAAAAAAAAAGTTTTTTTGAATAGAATTATGTTATTAAAAGATTGTATATATTTTCAAATTTTATTCTTATCTCAGTGCATTTTTTACTTTACCTCAACTATATTACAATCATCCATCAGTCCAGAAGTGTGTATATATATATATATGTTTCAAACTTTTATTTCATCACAATCTTCTGAAACATATGATGAAAGACATATGAAAAAAATAAAATGATCCCGATGATGTGATTTCATGCTGGATCAGCATTCATCAAAATGAATTGGATTATAACTCCTTGTTGTCAATTAACATTAAGCTGATTAAATTATTTCCAAATAAAAACTGAATTGCTATGTTTGATATGATCTCAGTTGTTGTTCTGAGCAGCTGATGATGTCACTTTTGATTGACAGAAATATGCATCCTGAAGAAATTAGTTAATTTTTTTATTAAACATCAATGTATATAAGATAATAGGGAAACAGTAAAACTGTTTGTAAATACATTATAAAATTTGTTATTGATTCTTTAAAATTTTTGGATGATAACATTGTTGCTTCTTTTGAAGGTGGATATTATAAAATGTCTAAATGATGACCTATGGGTCTGCCCATTGTTGCACAAGTTTGCATTTTGGTATTGTCTACATATGAGAGTAGTATTTTAGATACATGTACTTTTAAAGATATTAACATTTTACAAAAGGTATGTGGTTGATGTTTTTGTTTGCGAAAATACCAATACTATCAATTTGCTAGTAAAGGAGTTAAATAATTTGAATGGCTTGAAATGGACTATTGAGAAGAAACAGGACAAAAGTATTAAGTATTTCGATTTAATTATTACAAGAGATAATAATATGTTGTTATAAATTAATAATCAAATCATTTCAAAAAAGGGGTTATATAAATTGTAAATGAAAAATACCACTTTTGCATAAGATGGCAAGTTTTAGATATTTTTTTGTTTTGTAATGAAAAATTATGTCACTACCAGTGTGATAAATTAAAAAATATTGAGATATTTGCCAAAGAATTGCTTGAAGTTGGTTATAAGATTGAACAAATTAATAATACTTTATGTCAATTTAAAAAGAGTTAAAATGATTTAAAGAAGTTGAAAATTGATAATAAAAAATGGATATCTATTCCATATACAAATGCTCAAGTGAAATTTTTAAGTGTACATTGTAACAGTAGCCGGGTTCGAACCCTGTTACAAGGGAGTTACACAATTTTCCCTAACTGCCTAGATCAGCGTGAGTCCAATAAATTGGATTCAGCATGCGAGTATAAAAGATAAAGAATTAGATATATATGTCGAAGAGAGAAAGTTTGAAAGTTTTTTTTTTTTAGTTGAGTGAGTGTGAGAGAGAGAGGGAGAGAAAGAGAGAGAGAGAGAGAGAGAGAGAGAGAGAGTGAGAGAGAGAGAGAGAGAGAGAGAGAGATATGTTTATAGTTATTTATTTTAAAATAAATTCATAAAAATATGTTAATAAATCATGGGAATGCAGTTATACACAAATATATAAATTTTCTTCTTGTATTATTAATTTATTTCGAATGTATACTTTTCTGTTGTTTTATTGTATATCGCATTTTAATGAGAGTAATGAAAGAACTTGGATATGTATACCTTGAGGCAATTTTGTGTCTTTTGTTACCTTTCTTAGCCACTCAAAATTCCAAGGAATCTAAAGAAAATGTACAGCAGAAAAAGAAAAATGTTAAAAGGATGCCTAAGAAATAGAAATCTAGATACTGATAAACTATTTTAGGAAACAAAAGGAATGGGAGAAATTAATTAGTTAAAGAGAAAAATCAGAACAAGCAATAGTGGTTTTTCGAACTGAAAGGAAATATTAATATTTTCTGGTTGCTAAATTGACTGATACGGCTATGCTCATATTATAAAATGAAACATTAAAACAAATCCTTCAATCAACCATCAGAAGAAAATGGATCTAAATATAGCAACTCAGATCATCGCTACAATCAGAATGCAGGGATAGAACAATACATGTAAGGCCACTATTCTAAGCTTTGAATATGTAGCTTTTAAGTGCTTGCCCCCCCCCCCCAAGAACCATAGGGACCTCATCGATATGCCACTAAAACAATCCAGGAAGGAAGAAAATATCGAATTGTGTACACTCAGAATGCCTCCAGTAAGCCGTCATTATTTCCTAGATCCAAGTAATACCACAAAATGGATGTTTGTACAAAACTTTTGCTATTAGCCGAAAAATTTTGTTTTATTCTTCGACAGGAAAAGAATACGTAAATTTCGGTTGGATTGTCAAAATCAAGCTTACGTGGAAATAAATTTATCCATATTAAAAATCCTGGGTACTTCAAGGTAACTATAACTAGTTTTATTATCTTAAAAGAACTGAAAATTGCCTATTGTTACTCTCCAAAGGTGCAGCCATTATGTAAAATTATATATTTTAATTTAAAACTTATAAATGCATTCCTACACACGTGTTTAATTATATGTTCATTTATATTTAATTAATTCCGTTTTTTTGTCTTTTAGGTTATCATTGATATATAAATTATATATATGTTTTTCTTTCTCCATATTTAATTAGCCATATTAATAAAATTGTATACTTACGTTAAAACAAATTGTCTCTCATTAATGAACATATTTATCACTTATCTTGGCCTAGTTCCCTTCCTGGCAGAATATCAGAATGAATGAAGTATGCTTTTCAGAATAAGCAATTCTATTACATGTAATTTTAAAATTCTAAACCATAGATTTGATAAAGAAATAGATCACGTATAGAGGGAATAAATGTGTAGAAAGAGGGAGTTCAACAGTAGCTAATTTTAAATGACACACGACCTAATTTAAGGGGTATAGAAAAGAAACCATTACTAATACGTAGCATGTCTTAAGTGGAGAAGTATATAAAGCAGGGAAAGCTTGTTTCAACTATGTAAATTTAGCTATTACCTCCGTTCAGCCTGATGGGTATTATTACATCCCAGCCCTAGGATTTGAGCTAGCTGAAAGGGCCGGGCACCTAATTAGCGATAGTTTTAAGATTTCTTAAAAGGGAAAAGTATAATTCTTACAGTTTTAGTAAGATTTGGCACTTGAGGTCATTTATTAATTGACGCTCATAAATATACTTTGTCCAAAGAAATGGTTGTTTATATTTTTACATGAAATAATGGCCACTAGGTAGATTTTTTTAAATATTTGTTTTGACGTGCATCCTGATATAGGATACATAGATTTTTATTTCTTAAGATATATTTAAGAAAGGGATTCATATTCGAACCCAATACGGTGGATAGTAGTCAAATTCTATCCGCAGGTGTTATGGCGACTATATAGCCATAGTTTTTGCGTTTCCTACCCTAGTGGTCAACAGGTTCAATTTTTGATAGACATTTATATAAACAACAAAATTAATACCGGGGGTTGCCTGATAATATATATATATATATAAGGATGTGTTTAATGTTTCATTTAGTGTTACAAATAATGTTAATAAGTTAGTGAATAATTTTAAAAGTGTCATACCTTTCAAACAAAAAGTAATGTTGTGTATCAAATTTTTTGTGAATGTATGTTATCATATATAAGTGAATAGAGGTACAATATTGAAAAAGATTAAAGGAGTATGAATTGTTATATAATTGTGTGAAAAGTAAAAATAATAATGATTTAATGATTGCTTCAGTTATCTGGATCATGAAAGAACATGTAAATATAAATTGAAGTTTGATATTAAAAGTATTAAGATTCTTTATAAAAAGAGAAACCATAATAAAAGAAAAATTAAGGAGGCAATTTTAATAAATAGAAATAAAATGAATATAATTAATAGACAACTGCTAATATTAAAATTCTGGATTCATGGAATTTGAGTTGATGATGTTTGCTTCTGTTATGTTTTTTGAATTAAACGGCAGTTGAGAAGGATTAAGGAATTAACATAAAAGTACTTCTGCAGATTGAAAGACTGTATATAATAGTTAATTACCATTATATTTATTATTTTTATTGTTATTACAATAGTTTTTAATTAAAAGACATTTTATTTGTATTAAGATAATACGTTTTTATAAATTTCTATAGAGGGTGTAAATAAATAATGTTAATATATTACATATTTACATGGTATTTATTTAATATTTATATATACATGCACACACACAATGTTCATTCAAACTTTACTCCAAAATTGGATATTATAATTGATAATTAATAGAAATTGTATTTCTATGTTTAATAGAAATTGCATTGCCATGTTTTATGGTGTCTCAATTAGTTTCTGGAATGTTGATGTCATTGGTAATGGGCAAAAACCTATGTTCAGCAAAGATTGATTGATTTTTAAAATCAAATACAGAATGTTCATAAAAAGTTGTTTATAGGTAGTATAAGATGATATTATTAAAAATTCAATCAACTTTTTACAGTAAGAAAATTGTCATGGCATGTCCATGATTATATATGGAAAGCTAACGTCAGACATATTAATTAGATGAGCGAATGTTAAATCAGCCATGATAGTTAACTTTTACTCCTCGGATTAATGTGATTCAAATGAACTTTCCATGTATAATCTTGGATATGCAATTTCTTAACTGTAAAAGTTGTTTAAGGCAATTGTTTTCTTACTGCTAAAAGTTGATGGAATTACACTATCTAGAAGATATCTCAATTGTTTATACTGATACTTTACCAGTTGTTACACAATATTTGGCACTGTAATTATCTATTGGACCATACAGCAGTATATCGTAGGGTTTGTACACTTTATATGTTTCATATTCTATGATTAAATTATGTTCAATTTGCTAATTCCCTAATTAGAATGTGTCGGGTAATTTTATCGAACACAATTATTTTTCCTGGTCACACAACCCCACTAAACATAATAAAACTTGAATAATAGTGAGGAGAGAACCAGCTTTTAATTTATTTAAAAGGCATCAGATTTCTATCCAAGAAATCACTGACACCCCCTCCCCACCATTATTAGTTACTATTATCAAATTAATTATTATACCCTGGAGAACTATACTTTTTAATATGATGTTGGCAATTTATTTGATAAAAATGATAGAATTTAAATATTGCTTTGTAATAATAAACTTTTAATAGACAACACAAATTATATTCATAAGGTTTATTAATTTATAATTAAATATTTTAACATTAATAAGAGAATAAAAGTATACAAATCCAATTTAACTGGTTATTAAAAGTCATTGCTTTTAAGATTCAAATTTTTCGCAGTCTGACCCAACACATAAGTCAAGAAAGTTATCACTTCTAATTTATGGAATAAAGTTTCTTACCAGTAAGTTTAATTGTTCACGTATAGTACTGAGCAGTTTACCATACATGGGTTTGTCATAAGAGGGATTCACTGTACACTTTTTTTATGGCTTGTAGGTAGTTTAGGGTTCAAAGATTCAGGTAGGCTATGGCTTCACTCATGGCATTATTATGACTTCAAGAAGGAAGAAAACATCGGCAAACAAACTCTTCTTTATTCACACACATTATGATTCAGTCCATTGATAAGAGTAGATTGATGCACTTTATATGATCTTGCAGAGAAAATTAATTTATATCAAATGGCTATTTCAGGTCACATATAACACCAGGCAAAAGAAGACGAAGATTCTAAGATGACCAATGCACAAAAAGTGTTTGCTTTTTATAGACCTCCTGATTTTTAGTCTGTCACGCACATATTATTGACACCTATTAACTTTGACAAAATTTATTTTTGTTTCAAAATCATGTTTTTTTCCCTTTTGGTTGCCATCTTTAATTACGATGAAAGAATGCTGTGATTTTAAGTTTTCTAATTTATTTTGTGATAAGAATTTATTTTCTTATCTTAGCAAAATCAAAGTAACTTTTTGTTATTCTCTTTTTAATTTCTCTTAACTGAAAAAAAAAAAAAAACCTACATTATCTAAAATAAATCAGATTGTACAAAAAAAAATACTATTCTCTTTATTTAGAAAATACTTTTACTTCTAAATTACGAATGCCAATTGTACAAATATTGTACACTATATATATATTGATAAAATCAAGTCATATGTCACATGACTTATATAGCTTGAATTTACAAATATGTAATATAAAGAGCATTCTAATAGCTCTAAACAAGCTTATTTTTATTTCTATGATAAATGATACAAGAGAAAGCATTCAAATCATCTTTATCTAGAATTTTCCTTGTCCTCAGACCAGTTTCGAGCTATATCTCTCTTCAGTGAGGAGCTATGACACCAGATTCTTGTAGCATTTATCATAAAAATAAAATAAAATAATGCTTGTTTAGAGCTATTAGTATGCTCTTTATATTATATATTGATGTACTGATCTAAAACTTTATAGATAATCTCCCAATGTTTTTTCTCTATTAAAAGTTATTCTATAAAGAATGTCACAATACTGATATGTATATCTGTCACAGTTATATTTATCATTATCATACTTTGAAAATTTTTTAAAACTAGCAGGCAAATCATATTCCTAAATTTTACACATACTATACCTTCAAGTAGATAACATTAACAAAATATATGCATTATCAAATATCCAATAAATAGCTTTTAATCTGATGCATTTTCAGTGCAAAGCACCATAACCATGGGTATTATAGACTAAACCCAAAGACTTTCTAAAAGAAAAATGTTAAAGTTAATGGTCTTCTTTAAAAGAAGCCTTAACTATTCAACATCACATGATCACCATTTCTTATGCTTATACAAGCGGTTTAAACAGAGGCTAAATTCTCTATATAGTAGTGCCACCAGTGCAAGCCAGAGTAATCAATGGATGCAAGAAGGTTTATACACTAGATAGGGATTTTATGCACAAACCTTCTTGCATCCATTGATTACTTTGGCTTGCAGCTGGTGGTGCTACTGTATGGAGAATTTAGCCTTAACTATTCATTGAAATAGCAAAAATTACATAATTGGATCTATTCAACCTTTTATTAATAATTATTCTTGTAGTTAGCAATGTATCACACTTTTTTTATTTTTCTTTTCTAGTCCCAAGAGATACAGTCATATAAATATTCCTTAGTTCTGTTGCATAAATATTTATGCTACATAATTCTAGTTGCTATATTAGATGGGGCTTTACTGTAATATCAGCCATTCATCCCATGCCATTGCATGGAAGAGAATAAACAATTCATGAAAAGTCTGCTTTATCAAATTTATCTTTTATAGTATTAATCATTTTTTTCATGCTTTATCAAATTTATCTTTTATAGTATTAATCATTCTGTTTAAATTATTTGGTATCCTAAAGCATACATTAATATTTTGATCCCAAATTTTTCTTAACTTTGTTGTGACAGAAGAAACATATGGCATAGCAAACAAAATCTTATTGTTTCTAAACTTCTAATGTTCCATCTTATTTTATAATTAAGACTTTTAATTACTTCATAAAGTACTTTTTCTTTATATCCTATTTTAACTAGATCCTCCATATAATCTCAATATTATGCTTTTTGTCCAACTTACACAAGCAGTAGTTCTGATTTAGAAAGCCTTAAAACAAACAACTTTCAAAATAAGGATGGATTTTGTTAGCAGAATTAAGTCATATAATCTACAACTAGATTTATTAATTTTGCTAGCTCGTGTCTTGTTGTCTTGTATTGATCAGTATTTGATATTTTCTCTTTTGTATTGCCGATTCAATGCCATTCTGGGCACTTCACATACACCTCTCAGAACTGTTAGACTATGCCATGCCACATATTGGAATTAATTGATCGTATGAGGCTATAAGTTGAAAAAGGGAGTAATTGATGTAGGGATTTAAAATATGGACTGAATCACTGCATTGGTTTGTATTAATTTAAGACTTAGAATTAAATAGTTTTTTTAAAAACTAATACTTACATTATTATTTAAAGTTAATTATTCCTTCCAACTATTAAACTTCTTCAACATAGCATTATCCGTCTATTATTAGTAGTTCATTTCATTGCATGTGATGTGATGTACTGTGATTTCTCCTTAAATAAAATCAGGAATCTCTCAGCAACTATGCCCAAAGAAACCTGTTAGACACTTTACCTTCCCCTTCCATTCCCCACCCTAAGTTTTCCCATAATCTGCTCCATCCCATTTTCACAACATAATCTTTGTCAACTCTATGGTCTTTATATTTAAATCCCCCTTATCTTTTCCCAAACCCAGCATAAAAACCAATAACCCACTATCTGTATAATCACTTTGTTTATATTTATTCTTCCATAACTTCATTATTTGTACCATTTCTGCTTTCAAGTATTTACATTCAATCAACAAATGCCTAATATTTTCTATGCCATCCTTACACAATTTGCAGACTAAACCACCCATATTTTTTCATTTACATGTATATTCTCTTGTTGCTAAAGATCCCATTTGAGCCTTAAACAATAAACTACTTTTCTTGCTATTATCATAAATTAACTGACACTCAATGGTCCATTTACTTCTATACATATTTAAACTCTTTTTACTCTCCATACTAGTTTTCCATCTCTCCAACTCCCTATTCTTTATTAGTGCATCTATTCTTTTATACCATTCCTTACTATTATAACACTCAACAATTCTCCTAATGCAATCATCCCACCTTTTATACACGTATGCTAATATAAATTCTTTATTCATATCTTTTGCATACCACATTATCTTTCTAAGCCATCTTGTTGCCTGCAGTTTACTCGTAACCCAATTAAATACTATTTTGGCTATTCTTTTATTATCCACAAACTGCAACCTACCAAACATTTTCATTTTACTTTTTGCATCTCTCATATAAAAAACTTGACCACCCCATTTGTCCTTGAATTGCCTCCTTTGCTGTCCACACCTCTGCATCTAATTCATGTCTTCCTACTTCCCTTTGTACTTTTTCTAAATAATGTAATATCCCTTTACTAACACATAATGCATCATTACCATATGTTAATACTGCTACTGCAACTCCCTTCCATACAATTCTAGCTATATCATATTTATTATATGAAAACACCACTAATTTCTTTATCAAACCCTTTCTTTTCTTTGCTTCATTTATCAATTTTTTCTCTCATTCATCCAAGCAATTTTTCTGATTAATTACGATGATTCCCAAATAACTATATCTATTCACCACACTTAACTTTGTATTCTCCAATAAAAAATTCTACATCTTATCTTTCCCCAGTATTAACCATCATTATATTTGATTTTTCTTCACTAAATTTAATCCCCTTCTCTTTACCTACTCTTGCACATGTTGTCAGCATAGCTTCCATATCTTCTCTTCTTTCTGCACACAAAAAGATATCCACAAAAAAAAAGACCTGACAAAGTATATACTCCCTTACCTATTAATGGTATCTCTATCCCTCTTCTTAGTCTTTCTATTGCTTTCTCCATTTCACTCAAATACATCAAAAACAAAATCGGTGACATAGGGCATGCTTGTCTTAGTCTCAACCCATTTTTAACTGAATTTATATCCCCTAATTGATAAGTATAGTAATTATTTTCATATAATTTCTTAATAATATTTACTAAAGCTTCATTTATTTCCAAATTCACTAAACTTACCCATAATCTATTTCTATTTACTCTATCATATGCATTCTCTATATCTATAAAACTCATATATAATGATCTACCTGAACTCCTTCTCATACCCATAAGTTGTGTAACTACAAATAAACTATCTCCTATACACCTGTCTAACCTAAAATCTCCTTGCATTTCCCCCACTACTTTATTCTCTTCCATCCATTTTGCAACTCTTCCAGCCACCATATATGAGAAATTTTTATATAAAACTCACGTTACCGCTATTGGTCTATAATTATTTAACTTTCTATGATCCTTACCCTTTCCTTTAAATAATAATCTTACTCTTGTATTACTCTAACTATCTGAAAAAACCCTCTTCTGTGCCATTTTATTAAAACATGATAATAACTTTACTTTTGCTCTATGCCCTAAATTCATTACCATCTCTGCTGCCTATCCATTTAAACTCTTGCCTTTCCACTTTTCAATTTCTTCCCTGCCACATTCAGTTCATTTTTTGTAAACCTAATATTCCCGTTACTAAATGCTTTCATGTTTTCTATCACTAAGTCCTACACATCTAACATGTTTTCTATATCCATTTCATATCTATTTAAGATTCTCTCTAATTATTCTCTAAAGCTATACTCTATTTCCTCAGCAACTAGTAATACTATCTCTCTCTCCCCTACATTTCTTCTTTTAATATAATTCCAAAATTTTTTACTCCCATCTCTTTCACTTTTATTAATATCCTCCAACAATTTACTATTCAACTTCACTCTCTCTATATAATTATCTATTTTAGCCATTCTTCTTTTCTAAGTACTTTTCCCATTTAGCATTAATATCTTTTTCACTTTCTTTGTTCTTAATAGCACACTTATATTCTCTGCATGCTTCTTTCCTCTCTTTTACACTTTTACTAACTCTCATTTTTTATTACTTTTATTTTTCTGCATATTCTCAACTAAATCCCTGTTTGCCACTTTTTCTATTTCATCACACCAATCCTTATACTCATCCCCAACCAACTGTTCCATGGTTTCTTCAACTTGTATTTTATACTCTTCCAATTTATTCTTATCATTCACTCTCCATCCATATCTTTCACTATTGTTTCTATTTTTATTTCTATTCTCCATCACATTACTAACCATTTCTATTACAATGAAGCTATTATCATTATTACATACTATCTCTTCATTATCAAACACCTTAATTTTCCATATTTTATTCATTTCTTCTTTCTCTACCAATACATAATCTATTGTGTGAAATATATTATTCCTAAACCATGTGTATTATCCTTCATAAATATTTGATAAATTCCCAATGCTCAAATGCACTCTCTGACAAAATTCCTTGAAAAACGGACCATTTTTATTATCTACATCATCAATTTCTTCAATATGTCCATTCATATTCCCTATAACCATTATTCTCTTCCCCTTTTCTTTAAAAGTCTGTATATTCTTAACTAGGCATTCATATATGTTACTGTTCCACTCCATTATAGTTTGACTATGTCCAGGGACTATATACACTATAGCTACCATCCATTCTTATCTACCCAACCTTATTTCTTATGGAGTCTGATGTATAAAGAATATAATTTGGGAAACTTCTAAAGGGGGTGGGGTTTTAAATTGTATTATTATCAAAAAGAAGAAGAATGGATGAAATGTAAGAAATAAGCAAAAGGTAATTGATTTAGATATAAGTGCAGATGTGGAGAGGGGGTGGATCTGTAAAATTAATGAGAAAAAAGTTTTTTATAAATGTAATGGAGAAGAAAGAATCAAAAGAATTTATAAAAGAGTAGTTGGTTAAGAAGAAATTGTTAAAATTGGATATTTGAATATGCAATGGGATAGGAGACCAGAAAAGTGGCTGGAATTAAATAAAGCAATTGAAAATGAAGAACTTGAGGTATTAGCACTAGTGGAAACACATCTAAGAGAAGAACCTATTCTGGAAGATTTGGTATGGCAGGGTATAAATAGAAAAGAAAAAGAAGAAATGGGTGGTGATATAGGTGTTATATCGAAAAAATATTTAAATATTGTTAAATGTCAAGAACATTTGTGATTTGCATAATAATAAATAACTCATAGCATCACTAGCGTGAATTACACAATTATTTTTTCAGTTCTTTTTCTAAGTATAATTTATTTACTCGATTAGACTGTTCTGGTGTTTGTCGTTAGCATAGCATGTAA
Source organism: Epiperipatus broadwayi (assembly GCA_028023455.1). Taxonomy (NCBI): domain Eukaryota; kingdom Metazoa; phylum Onychophora; class Udeonychophora; order Euonychophora; family Peripatidae; genus Epiperipatus; species Epiperipatus broadwayi. The sequence continues at coordinate 1,300,810 of JAQFVV010000147.1, forward strand.
AATCAACGCTAGTTAGAACATTAGAATAATTATCTAAACATATTCTTACTATTGTGTTGAAAATAAGCAATATTTTTTATTTCTTGTATAACGTTCGCAAATATTAAATTACTCCAAAAGTTAAAAAAAAAAAGATTGCTAGTAAACTTCAGATTTCAATAACCATCTAGAATTTTAATAAATGTAATTTGCGAATATATTTATTTTTGTAATTAAAAAAGTATATTTTTATAATATACACATACTACCGTAATGAAATATATATTTGAATATAACTTTTTTTTATCAACATATATGTAAATTAACAGTCGTATATATATATAATTTATTTGTACTTGCTGAAGGCTGCAAATTGAATAAATAGTTTATCACCAAGTAATAATATAAAAGTAAGGAAATGATTGGTCACGTTTACGTAATAACATTAATCAACATCATAATTTAAACTTTACATGTTTTATACGATAAATCATCTATTAGTTCTTTATAATTAATTTTTTTCCTAATTTGATTTCCTTTCAGTCATATATATTTTAACATAAAAGTTTTTAGTAATATAAAATATTTTTGATATAATAATAAAAAACGTAACGTCATTAAAACTTCTTTGAATAAAATTACTACAATTAAAATGTTGTCTACTGAAATATGTTTAATTTTAATGAGAGAGGTTTTACTATCACTACTAATAATTCAGCTGTAATGTTGATTAATTAAGCTTCCTAAATCTATAAAGTTTTTTCAATTTCTGCTTATTCTAATTAATATCTTTTTGCATAATAGAATAGTGAACACAGAAGATATTTTTAAAGATTTCTTCAATTTTTTTTAGTTGTTTTGCTGTTCTCCAGTAATTCCATAAACATCCGAATTTCATAATCTCATCTCAAATTAGCTTTTCTGAAATGTTTGTCTTCTAATATTCAATCGAAAATTATCCAAATCCATTATTTTCTTTTTTTATTATGTAGTGAGCCATATACATTTAAATTTTATTATTCTTTTTTTATACATTAATTCAAATTATACCAGTTTACATTTGAACTGATATTATTTAAGTTATTCTAACATGTTTTTTTTTAAAATTGAAACTTGTCTGGGGATATTGGATGAGTAGGCACTAGATAGGGATTTTATGCACAAGCCTTCTGGCATCCATTGATTACTCTGGTTGGCACTGAGTGGCACTACTATATGGAGAGTTTGCCTGTATGTTAGCTGGAAGAGTTGTAAAATGGATGGAAGAGAATAATGTAGAGGGGGAAATGCAAGGAGGTTTTAGGTCAGATAGGCGTATAGGAGATAGTTTGTTTGTAGTTACACAACTTATGGAGATGAGTAGGAATTCAGGTAGATCATTATATATGAGTTTTATAGATACAGAGAGAGCATATGATAGAGTAAATATAAATAGATTATGGTTAAGGTTAGCCAATTTGGGAATGGATGAAGCTTTAGTAAATATTATTAAGAAATTATATGAAAATAATTATTATATTTACCAATTAGGGGATATAGAATCAGTTAAAGTTAAAAATGGAGTGGGATTAATGCAAGGATGCCCTATGTCACCTATTTTGTTTTTGTTGTTTTTGAGTCAAATGGAGAAAGCAATAAAAAGATTAGGAAGAGAGAGGGGTAGAGATACTGTTAATAGGTGGCAAGGGAGTATATATTTTGTCGGGACTTTTTTTTTGTGGATATCTTTTTGTGTGCAGAAAGAAGAGAAGATATGGAAATTATGTTGAGGACATGTGCAAGGGTGGGTAAAGAGATGGGGATTAAATTTAGTGAAGAAAAATCAAATATAATGATAGTTAATACTGAGAAAAGAGAAGATGTAGAATTTTTAGTGGGGGATATAAAGTTAAGTGTAGTGGATAGATATAGGTATTTGGGAATTATCTTATGTAATCAGGAAAATTGCTTGGATGAATGGGAGAAAAAATTGGTAAATGAAGCAAAGAAAAGAAAGGGTTTGATAAAGAAACTAACAGTATTTTCATATAATAAATATGATGTAGCTAGAATTGTATGGAAGGGAGTTGAAGTAGCAGGTTAACATATAGTAATGATGGATTATGTGTTAATAAAAAGGTTTTAGATTATTTAGAGAAAGTACAAAGGGAAGTAGGAAGACATGCATTATATGCAGAGATGTGGACAGCAAAGGAGGCAATTCAAGGAGAAATGGGATGGTCAAGTTTTTATATGAGAGATGCAAAAAAAATGAAAATGTTTGGTAGGTTGCAGTTTATGGATAGTAAAAGAATAGCCAAAATAGTGTTTAATTGGGTTATGAGTAAAGGGCAGGTAACAAGATGGGTGAGAAAGGTAATGTGGTATGCAAAAGATTTGGATAAAGAATTTATATCAGTATACTTGTATAAAAGATGGGATGATTGTGTTAGGAGGATTGTTGAGTGTTATAGTAGTAAGGAATGGGATAAAAGAATAGAAGCATTAATAAAAAACAGGGAGTTGGAGAGATGGAGAACTAGTATGGAGGGTAAGAAGAGTTTAAATATATATAGAAGTAAATGGAATATTGGATGCGAGTTAATTTATGATAATAGTAAGATAAGTAGTTTATTGCTTAAGGCTCGAACGGAATCTTTAGCAACAAGAGAATATACATGTAAATGGAAAACTATGGGTGATTTAGTGTGCAAATTGTGTAAGGAAGGTATAGAAAATACTAGGCAACTGTTGATTGAATGTAAATGCTTGAAAGCAGAAAGGGTACAGATAATGAAGTTATGGGAGAATAGGTATGAACAAAGTGACTATACAGAAAGTGAGTTATTAGTTTTTATGCTGGGTTTGTGAAAAGATAAGGGGGATTTAGATATAAAGGCCATAGAGTTGACAACGATTATGTTGTGAAAATGGGATGGGGCAGAATATGGGAAGACTGTGAGTGGGGAATGAAAAATAAAGTGGTTAACAGGTTTATCTGGGAATAATTGCTGAGATATTCTTGACTTCGTTTAAGGAGAAGCCAAATACATCACATCAAACCTGTTTTAATATGTCTTTTTCATTATGTACAATTTTTGTTTCAATTCTACAATTCACGATCATAAATTTAATAATAATATGCACATATAAATATAATTTGTCCAAACTTCAAACACTTTTTAGCAAAACTCATTATTTGTACATACACAGACACCTACATTTCGACTGACCTGCAGTCTTCTTCAGAGCAATAGACTTGCTCTGAAGAAGACTGCAGGTCAGTCAAAACGTAGTTGTCTGGGTATGTACAAATAATGAGTTTTGCTAAAAAGTGTTTGAAGTTTGGACAAATTATATTTGTAGGATATTACAGCAAACATAAAGAAAAGTGTGATTTTGGTAATAATATGCACATGTATTGATAAGGGTGTACAATGGAGTGATTCCATATATCCAAAACATTCACAACAGTTTTAGAAGTGTTTTGTGGATTAAAATGGTAAGCTAAGGGAATTAAAGTATATGAAAATTATTTAAGCCATTTAGATTTTGCAGATAATGTAGTTGCTTTTTGAAAATAATACATTATAGTTTCAGGAAATATTACAATAGTTATCAGATGAAAATAAGAAAGTAGAGTTAAAGACAAATATCAAAAAGATTAAATGGAATTTCTTAGAAGAACATAATAGCAATTGATAATCATAAATTGGAAAAGTTAACAACTTCAAATGTTTTGGTTCACATTATTAATACATATGTAACATAATGAATGAAATTAAATCATAAAATAATTAAATTTGGATGAATGACTTTTGATAGATAAAATAATATTAAAAGAAAATATGCCTATGTGTTTTAAATGCAATATTTTTAATAGATATTTTTTACCAAGTATTACTTATGGTTCGGAAACTTGAACACTTAACAAAAGAGCAATTCAGAAACTAACCTATTCAATGAAATATAGACAGATTATGTTCAGAATAACAAAAAAGAATGGAAAAAATACTTGGGTGAAAAGACTAAAACAATATCATAGAAATAAGTAAGAATCTGAAATGAAGCTGGATTGAAGATATTGCTAGAAAGGATGATAATAGATGGATAGTTGAAATCTTAAACCAGATCCCAAGAGATTATAAAAAATCTAGAAAGAGATCATATGTGAGATAGATATTTAAATAAGGAGGTTTGCTGGTGTGATGGGGAGAGAAGAGGCTCTGGATTGAAGAAGTGAAAATCAAACTTGGAAAAGTCTTTGTTCCACTAAAAATTGGTGATTGAAAATGATAATGATATATATATATATGATTAAAAGCATAAGAGTATATTTCTTTTAAATATAAAATTAAGATGATAAAATCAAATATATTTTCTAAGTAAATCAAATTGATTATTTTTATTGGCAAATGAATACGATTCATTGATTAATGACATACACTGGTTTTTGAATAGGACTAACTATTTACATTTTATAGTAAATATTCTAGTTCTCTATTTATCTATCTCTCTATCTATTCACCCATCTATCTATCTATCTATCTATCTATCTATCTATCTATCTATCTATCTATCTATCTATCTATCTATCTATCTATCTATCTATCTATCTATCTATCTATCTATCTATCTATCTATCTATCTATCTATCTATCTATCTATCTATCTATCTATCTATCTATCTATCTACCTGTCTATCTATCTGTCTATCTATCTGTCTATCTATCCATTTATCCATCCATCCATCTGTCCGTCCATACCTATCTATCTATCTATCTATCTATCTATCTATCTATCTATCTATCTATCTATCTATCTATCTATCTATCTATCTATCTATCCGTCTGTCTATCCGTCCGTCTATCCATCTGTCTATCTATCTATCTATCTATCTATCTATCTGTCTGTCAATCCGTCCATCTATCCGTCCGTCTATCTGTCCGTCCATCCGTCCGTCCGTCTGTCTATCTATCTATCTATCTATCTATCTATCTATCTATCCGTCCATCTATCCGTCCGTCTATCTATCTATCTATCTATCTATTTATCTATCTATCTGTCTATCTATCTGTCTATCTATCCATTTATCCATCCATCCATCCATCCATCCGTCCATCCCTATCTATCTATCTATCTATCCGTCCGTCTATCCATCCGTCTATCTATCTATCTATCTATCTATCTATCTATCTATCTATCTATCTATCTATCCGTCCGTCTATCCGTCCGTCTATCTGTCCGTCCATTCGTCCGTCTATCATCTATCTATCTATCTATCTATCTATCTATCTATCTATCTATCTATCTATCTATCTATCTATCTATCTATCTATTCACTTACCTACTCACATACCTACCTATTTACCTACCTATCTACCTATTTATCTATCTATTTCGTTAGATGTCTGTCTATATATATATCTGTCTATTTACCTACTTCTATCTACATACCTGTCTATCAATTGACATTTATTTGTCTATTTGTCAATCCATTAAGCTTTCCATTCATGCTTCTTCCTTTTCTTCTACATATCTATTTATAGTTTTTTTTATGTCTTAACAATAATTCATTGGAGTTTTAAAAATTAAAGTCAATTAACAAATATTTGATGGCATTACGGTAATCACTCAATAAGAAAAACATTATTGTTGTAAAATTCAAATGTTATTTTTAAGGATGTTTTCATTTGTACACTTTAATGTTAAATTAATGTGTTGAATAGCCAATAGCAGATGATAACTCAAATAGCCAATAGCAGATGATAACTCAAATAGCCAATAGCAGATGATGCAAAAACATATTGAAACATGAAAATGTTAAAATAAAAAAATAAAATCTGTTCTGATATGGAGTTACGATATTTAAGAGCTTGGCAAGCTGATGATTTGAATCTTATATTGTTATTATATGCAATTCATAATTTGGGTGTTTGATAATATCTAATGTGTTATTTTTATAATGGGAATTAAATACTCTGATTCATAATATTAACACAATTAATAATTAATAATTTAATGTTCTCTGAAATTCCGGCCATATGCAATTTTTTTTAAACTTTTTTTGCATATTGTAATTTTAGTGATCATAAATGTCAGAATTTTTTGCTTTGAATACAATTTTAAACTTTTTTTTTGTTTACAAATTTAACTTAAGTTTTTTATTTCACATAGAAAGACAAATTTTCTTACCATTATAACATATGAAACTAGAGAAAATATATATATATATTTTTACAAAAATAGCTTCATCTCAAACATTTTAATGCAGCATTTCATTAATAATAATATCTGTTCTACTCTATATATCCTACGAAATAACAGCCAGTAATTACAAATTTTATTGCATTGAAAAACAAATTCACATTTTTTTCTGGCAATCAACGTCAAGCGTTGATGGTCGAGTGGTCAGCACACACGCCTTACAAGCAGTTGTCCCGGGTTCGCTTCCTGGCTGATGCTTTGATACATAAAAAAAAATTTACATTAATGTAATAAAAAAATTAGCATTAGTTATAGGTTTATTTAAAAATAATTCTTTGAAAATACAGCTTGTAAATTATCTAAGCATTTATCATAAAGCTTGTAGAGGAATTGACAATCCTCATTGTTTATAACTTACAAGCTTAAGAGATAGAGTCATGTGATATATGACTCTTATTTTGACTATTTATAGTCTTTGCCATAAGTCTTATGCAATTTTATATTGCTAAGATTACTAATATATGGTATGGCTGAAGATATATCAGACCCATATAGCTATTTGAGTTGGATAGCAGGGTTTGAAGACATGTAGATGTCTGAACATTTCAGATTTTCCACTCAATAGACAACTTTTAGATAAGTACTTGGCTTTGGGTTGGTATTTTTAGATCTAGTGTCTGAACCTATCCTGACACCTCTCTGAAGCGTGCTAAAGCACGAAATCATGGTCAGGGGTTTGGGGAGGGGTTCCTGACAGAGATATTTTAAGTACTGGCTCTGGCTAAGCATTTATCATAAAGCTTGTAGAGGAATTGGCAATCCTCATTGTTTATAACTTACAGGCTTAAGAGATAGGGTCATGTGATATATGACTCTTATTTTGACTATCTTACTAACATATTTGGACTTGTTTGTTTGATTATATAGATTTTTATTCTTAATATTACAACCCTGATCAACCATAAAATTTGGTTCATACTCATTAAATTCAGTAAATTTTAATTAAATTGAAATTATAATTTCTAAGAGCTCTGATGATTTGCAATTGGTCTATGATTGTAGCCCAAATCATCACTTCTGGCAATCAGATATTTTATGATGACCTGAGTAATATAGCCATTTGATTATTATTAAGGTTATTTTTTAGTGCTGTTTCTTTAAATTTACATTAAATTGACTTGGTATATGTTGACATAGATTTTTATAGTAATGAAACTACTGAGACATCACATGATCACCACTTCTTATGTTACACATGCTGTTAAAACAATAGCAACACTCTCCATACCATAGCGCCATCTGTTGCAAGCCATGGTAATCAATGGATGCTAAAAGATTTGTGCATCAAAATCCTATCTAAGTAGTACCTATTCATCCAATATTCCCAGACTAGGTTAGAGCTTGTAGTCTTCATCATTGAGGAGCCTTGGATCTGAGAACACTGCACCTAGATCTTTGGAGCTAATGCAACCCTCCAGCAGTCATCTTTTACATTTTTAGTTAACTATAAATCTATGAGTCCAAAATGAAAACACAATAATATTTTCAATCCAAGATCATTTGCTTGTATAGTCATACAGATCTGAACCCAATTCAGTGTTTATATATTGGTATCTTTGGTTTTTTAATAACCATATCGTCACTATGCTTTGAGCAGAATTGGTGTTAAGCCACTAAAACATCATATGAACACCATTTACTATGCTTGCACAAACTGTTAAAACAGTAGCAACACTTTATACAGTAGTGCCACCCAGTGCAAGCCGTAGTAATGAATAGATGTTAGAAGGTTTAGTGTTTTCAGATCCAAGGCTCCTCACTGATGAAGGACACAAGCTAGAAACTAGACTGGTAACATTTGATGAGTAGGTACTAAATAGGGATTTTGATGTACAAACCTTCTAGCATCTACTGATTACTATGGCTTGTACTGGATGGCACCATTGAATAGAGAATTTCTACTGTTTAATAACAAAACAACAAAACAGTAATGGAGATTTAACATTAATAGTCTCAGATATGTAAAAATAAAGTTTATTCTTCAATACAACTGCTTTTCATTATATATTGTTATTTATATATTATAAATGTTTATATGTATGTTAAGTTTTCTGTTTTAAGGTAGGTTAGGGTAACTAGTCAGTAGTGTATTATTGCTGAGTGGTAATACTTGTTCAACATTAATGTAATTTTTTATTATTTGTCATTATGTAACAAAATTTATTCTATGACCATAAATTTACGGCTACATCACAAAATGTGCTATTTGCATTGCTTGAAACTTTTTTTAAAAAGCTGAAAATTAACAAATAAACATAAGCCTTTGCAGCCAGTAGTCATTCAAAAACTATACAATTATTAGTCTATAAATAATAATTTAACTATTCTAGTTAGTAAATAAAACATTAATAAAATCCTAAAAAACTTTAACAAATTGGCAGATGTCTTGTGTATTGAATATTGCTTATTTCTTTACAGTTTTCTTTTGTAGTGTGTGAAGGAGATCTTTGTCTTGAAAAAGTTATTTAATATTGTTTTAGTTTTACTTAAATATAAATTTAACTGTGAAAATTTTGGTATGCAATATCTCAAGAAAAAGTAATATCGAAAATAATTATATGCAAAAATGTATATGAGATACACTTAAAATCTGAATAATGTTTGCAATTTTTGCCAAGTGTACTTTTGATTAAATTATATTAATCATAGTCATGGCATCTGAGAGAAGAGAGAAGGTTGCCAGCATTCTTAGAAAAAATGTAAATGGGGGATTAGCATAATCGAATAGCTAATTATTTGCTTAAACAGACATTTTTTTTAGAGAGAGAAATGCAGGAGACTTTCATGTTAATAGCGTTTTTTCTCTCATGATGTGCTAGGTCTTTTTTTAATTTACACTTGGTGTCATTGTGCTTTATGCATGAGATGGTGGTAGAAGTAGGCTTGAAGACATGACCAGAAGTGGATTGACGTTCATAAAAAATTGATTTAGTATCCATTTAGGGTTGAACATGACTATATATGTATTGATGTGCTAATCAGGTAGATAAGATGACCTTTGATTCTCCACAATAAACAGTATGGCAATTGATATGAGGACATGTAACCTTGTAAACAATTTGTGAATTCTGGTTTGGGAGTAGAATGTTTTTTGTGTTATTAATAAGTCAGTTTACAGGGGGACGGATGCATAGAGCGATTTGGTGAGAGAACAAATTTTAGTAAGGCGATGAGTAATACTAGAAATATATGGTAGTGAAGACTAGGGTTTATTATCAGCTTCCAGAAGTGGGTGTCTAAGCTTGATATAAAACTTTTTGACAGTTTGAGTTACTATTTGGTTTTTATAACCGATGTTGTACAAGACCCAGAGGTAGATATAACATTCACTTGGAAAGTTCAATTTCAATTTATTGTTAATATGTAATCATATTAACAAAAGAGCAATACAGAAACTTCAAACCATTGAAAGAAGTACAGATATGTGTTAGGTGTAATAAGAGATCAAAAATGAAATACATGGGTGAGAGAAGAAACAGATGTTACTGACATCATTGAAAGAATTAAGATACTGATGTGGTGTTGAACTGGACATATTACTAAAAGAGATGACACTAACTTGACAATATAAAATCTTATACAGGATTCCAAGAGATTGTAAAAGACCTAGAAACAGACCACATGTTATATGGATGGATAAAATAAGGAAGTATGCTGGGGTCATGTGAGAGACTAGAGATCAGAAATGGATGGAACTTAGAAAGACTTCATATTGCAGTGGATTCATAATGGCTGAAAATAATGACGTCATGTAATCTCATAAGACATTCTGATCACATATTTTTGATATTTAGTTTTACACTTTATGAATATTTCAAAACATTGTGCTAGAAAAGTAAAAAATATTTTTTAAAACAATTTCAATTTATTGCTATATTATTATAGTCCATACTTTAACATTTGCATTTATTATAATAATAAATATGGATAGCATTAATTTTGAAATAAAGAAATTATAAATAAAAAAAAAGATTATGTATTTAATTATTTAATGTAAACATTTATTATTATCATTTAGTATTGTTATTACTAATGAAAAATATGTTGTTTTTTACCCCCCCCCCCCCAAAAAAAAGAACGGAAAAAAATGTAAATAAATTAATAAACTTTTGGAAAGTTATATTAATAATAATAAAAAAACACGTCAATCATCAAAAAACATTAAAGAATAATCGTTATTAAAAAATGTATAAAATTTTATCTAAAATTTGTATTTTGTTCAATATCTAGCACACTTTTAATAATAAAAATAATATGTAATTCTTTGGTTAATGAAAGTTTATAAAACAGTAAAGTCCAGAGAATTTTATAATGTTTTATCATAATTATAAATCTGTGAAGCTTATCTAATGAAGACTCAGCGACGCTGCTTTACAAGCAGTTGTCCCGGGTTAGCGGGTTCGCTTCCCGGCTGATGCTATGACACATGAGGAAAAAAACTGATATTTTCAGTGTATACACACATTAGTAGAGATGTCTAATTTTATAAAGAAATATTCTTTACAGAGTTGTGGGTTGGAGTACTTTGAAACCTGTCCATTAAAGTATGAAGATTGGCTATCTTAATATAAAACTGAGCAATGATCATAATATATATGTGTGGAGATGATAATCTGGGCCAACTGATGAGTGCTGGTTTAGCACGAAATACGTATATTGGTGATTATTTATCGTTTCAACATGTTTGTGTTTAGGGTGGTCAGCAATATGAGATGGCATGGAGAGTTGAGGGTCGTATGAAGGCCTGGGTTCGAATACCTTATATAAAAACTGAGATAATAAAACAATGTTATCATTTTGTACCTGATACATGCAAGAGAAACAGGCTGAAAGTAAGTATGCATAATTTGTTTAATGTATTTTTATTGTTCGACTTTAAATTCTATTTTATATATCTACAAAACGTTGATACCCAAAATAATTCATAGAAGAAATACTTTACTTTTTTAATCCTATACAAAGTTCGAGTCCAAAGCGATTAATGTACGCCAGCGAAATTTTGGTTTGCGATTGAGATTTAGAATTGAAATAATATTTTTATGATTACAATTTTTTTTTATCCATTTTAATTACTACTTTAAAACTTTTATAATTTTATCACAGATAATTAGACATATATTTTGTAACATCCATGTTATAAAAAGCAACAATTATTTGCACATCCTATCTTTGATGGATATTTTATCAAAAAACTAACATATTGCCAGGCTGTTTACTGTTCTATTATCAACTGCACGCACACACATACATGCAAAATAATGATTACAAACTATCTTAAGAACAGATGCCACCGTAACATTTTTATTATACAATCGTTAATTCGTTAATAACATTTTTATGATCAAATATTTTCACAGATTCGTTTTTAAAAAGTTGTTTTAATACGTATGCGTTGCATCAAACATAAACACTAATAACCCATTAGTAGTAAAAGTAATCCGAATTTTTACAATGTGAAAATATCATTTACTTATACAGGAGCCATCTGGAAATGAAATTTTCTATTTCACAATATTGTTAGGACATGATTAAGCAATAAAACATTTGATAGTCCTCGAATGATTCCGTTACAAGATAATTTTATTTTTGCTTTTCATTAATATTTAAAAAAAAAAATTTGCAACACTGAGATGGAGCAGATTAGAGAAACAAGACACTAGGGGGTTTATGACTCCATGAATAATACTTGATCATCATCAGAATATTATTTTCCACCTCATAGCTGTACTCCAGATTTTAATAAGCTTTAAATCGTTTAGCATTTAATTATTAAATAAGCGTAGTAAATAAGTGATTAAAATATGCTGATATATATAATAAACTATTTATAGGAAATCTTTGAAATACAGGCACTCTTCATATACCTGGAGCTTAATTGTAAATATAGGGGATTTGAACTCAGACTTTCAAGCACCCTTCAACTATCCAAACTATCTCATACAACTGATACACATGACCACAGGGGATTTGAACTCAGACTTTCAAGCACCCTTCAACTATCCAAACTATCTCATACAACTGGTACACATGACCAGTTGTATGAGATAGTTTGGATAGTTGAAGGATGCTTGAAAATCTGAGTTCAAATCCCCTATATTTATAGGAAATCATAGATTTAAGTACTAAAGCAACCTTGAAGTGGCATACTTTTGTATAATGCATGAATTATGATTTTACAGTATATATAAAATTAAGAGCATATATATATATATATATGACTGTTATTCCTTCCCCTGATACCATTAGTTGGGTATAGTGTTTAGTCACCATGCAACTATTAATGTAAGAAATTTCAAGTAGCCTTCTAAGTTTATCTATCACTTCCAGTTGTACTAGAACCATGTCTTATCTAGGTTCTAGAAGCTTCCAGAGCTAACATGAACTTGCCCCATTGCTTTAACCATATAGAAGATAGCACGTGTATGGTTGTTCAGGTCTGACATTAAACTGTTATTGTCCCCTTTACCTCAATTGTACTGATTATTTATAGCCAAATCCCTTTCCATAATAAAAACAATCAGATTCACTGAACATCATCACTTATTAGCCTGTTTTTCCTATTGGATATATGTTATCTATTCAATTATTTATTGGTCTGTGATGATTATAGATAAGATGAGATCTAGCTAATTGAACAATAAAAAATGGTGATCACAGACTGCACGATTCTATTAATAAAATCATTATAAAGTACCACTTATAAAATAGAGTTGTTTTCATTTATATTACTTGTCTACTTATATCTTTTTTATTTATCAACTCCCATAATTGTATTTTCCTTTTGTAGCATTCACAAATATCAACTCAATTGCCCTCATAACATTTGCTTGAGTATATCTGCTTCATTCTACATGTAAAAATCATCCATTTACACAATTACTTATCTTGAATCACATATTTAATTATCTAGCTAATCTTTTAAAGTCTTTATGTGACTACTAATCTATTTACCCATATTTATTCATTAGCTATCTATCTAATTACATAGTTCTTCTTTTTGCTCTGGTTTTCCCTCTTTACTATCTACATTTATATATTTTTTTCTACTTGGTTATATAATCATCCACATCCATTTTTACCTGTCCATCTGTTCACCTACCTAACCATTCGACTGTTTCTGCATACTTTCTTACCCATCAACATGATGTACTTACTGATCTATAACCAATTAAAAGACCCAGAAAGAGATCATGTGTGAGATGGATGGATGAAATAAGAAAGTTTGCAGGGGTGATGTGGAGAAGAGAAGCTAAAGATCGGCAAGGATGGATTGAACTTGGAGAGACCTTCAGTGGATTGATAATGGTTGATGATGATGATGATGATGATGAACCAATTACTGATCTTCATTTTCAAATCACTGATTATATATACCTATCTAATTCTCTACTTACTTATCCAGTTATCAATCTATCTACACATGTAATAATCAGAATGTAAATTCCGATTCTTAAAAATGAATAGAGAAAAAAAGAATTTCATAATAACCTTATACTTATATACACACACATTATAGATATACCTAAAACTTTTACTCCGCCATACATTTTGAAACATATAAATAAAGATATCTTAAAAAGTCATATAATCCTCCAAGTTACACCTTATGCTAAACCAGCATTCTTCAAGTGATTCAAGTCAAATTTTTTTTATTATTTCTTTATTGTTTATCAATGCCAAATTATCACAATTTGATTCATGAGTGTCAAATTTGCCACACTCACAACTCTGACATCAAACAAGTCAGATAAAACAATCTTTAAATGTAGTATCCCCCTCCCCTACAATGGTTAATTTTTAATTAAATTAATCAATTATTAGATAGAGAATATTTAATAATTTTTCCTCTTGTTTTATTTTTTGCTTAAAAAGCCAAATATTCCTTTACTGATCAAAAATTGGATTTTATTAAGATTAATGAAAGCTGACTTTCTGGAAAAAAAACTAACCCTTCTCGTAGTCCAAAAACATTTTCAAGTTTACCTAAACCAGATTCAAACCTGAATCGTAATCATACCAGATAGTTATCTCAACCTTATACTTTATAGGTTATTAGCTGAAAGAGTATATATAAAGATGTTAAAAAGAATTGCAAGATGCATAAATACATTAATTCAGGATTTGAATCATAGTCTTTACTGATAAAAGTAAAAAACAAAATATGGTCTAGAAATGTGGACATCATAGCATTAAACGACTAAACATCACATGATCACCATCTCTATACTAGCACATAATTGTTGTAAACAAAGGCAAAACTCTCCGTACAGTAGTGCCACCCTGTGCCAAACAGAGTAATCAATGGATGCCAGAAAGCTTATTAGCATCCATTGATTACTCTGTTTGGCACAAGGTGGCACTACTGTATGGAGAGTTTTGCTTTTGTTTACAACAATTATGTGCTAGTATAGAGATGGTGATCATGTGATGTTTAGTGGATTAACACCAATCCTGCCTAATAGGATAGTGGTGGCTATGGTTGTTTAAGAGCCAAAGACACCAAAATGTATGGGTGCTGAATTGAGTTCAGACCCATATGACTATATAAGCTATTGAGCTTAGATTGAAGATATTAACAATGTTTTCAATTTCATTCTCATAGTTTTGTAGTAAAGTAGAGTTAAAAGGTGGCTGCTGGAGGGTTGCATTAGATCCTAAGATCTAGGTGCAGTGCTCTCAGATCCAAGGCTCATCACTGATGATGGCCACAAGCCAGAAACTAGTCTGGGGATATTGGATGAGTAGGCACTGGTTAGGGATTTTATGCACAAGCCTTCTGGCATCCATTGATTACTCTGTTTGGCACAGGGTGGCACTACTGTATGGAGAGTTTTGCCTTTGTTTACATCATAACATTGGTATCTAATATTTTGGAAATATCTGTTTAACAGTAAGTTGACAAAGTTATGTGATGTTTTGTGTGTATATACAAAATGAATATTACTGTCTTTATTTACAAGTATAAAGATTTAATTACAAATTTATTGAACGTATTATTTTCAGGATGCAAATTTAAAAAAAAAAGACTTAGTTTCTTATACCTTTCTATTGAATTTAAAATTCTGACATTAATGACCAAAATAATTAATTTACTTATGTTTTGGATAACATTTACTTGTACCATCTCTTAGATAAACATATTTTTTTTTGTTTAAGATTATTAAAAGTCCAGAATCAAGTTTACAAAAGAATACAGCATTCATTTAATGAATAATGTTTCTGTCATGTTATTTTCTCAACACCATCCTCACGTAAGGTAGGCACTGGCTTCTATCCACTTTTAACATCTTGTGGAAGGATGCGTCCATACCTTGCATGAGACTGGTGTAGTGAAAACAACACTACAAAAATATTCATTAAATAGATAATTTATATTCTTATGAATGACTAATTAGAGTACAGTATCTGATCTATCTTCTGCTATATCAAAATAAATAGAAGTACATTCAAAGATAAGTGGAGGATCTATCAAATAACTTTACAAAACTTTCTAAAATATTTTCTTTGCTCATTTTTTTAATAATCCACTCTCAATATACTCTTCAATAACTCGATTAGATCTTTGAATATTTAGTCTGATATATAGCTGAGTCTTATTCAGCAGAACATTGTTTGACATAATCATATATTCCAATAAAAATATTGTTATTAATAACACTAGAAAATGAAATATATTAAAGGTCATTAAATTGTTCTTTTTGAGAAGGATGAAGTAGGAGTGATGCCGACCCAACTTTTCTTTACAAATGAAATAAAATACTTAAAAAATATTGTTATTAATAACACTAGAAAATGAAATATATTAAAGGTCATTAAATTGTTCTTTTTGAGAAGGATGAAGTAGGAGTGATGCCGACCCAACTTTTCTTTACAAATGAAATAAAATACTTATGATTGACACTCAGAATAAAGACAATTTAGTATCTATATATTCATTTAATGGAGTAACCCAGACTATTTCATAAGGTTATCAAAGAGTCAAGAATAGAATGAATTTCATTTCATTTTTGATTTTTTTTGTCATAGTTTTGTCATTAAATACATATATTAAACCATCACACATCACATGATCACAATTTTTTACATTTAAACAAGCTGTTTTCACAGAGGCAAAACTCTCCATACAGTAGTGTCACTCAGTGCAAGCCATAGTAATCAATGGATACAGGAATATTTTTACACTAGATAGGGAATTTATACACAAACCTTCCATTATCCATTGATTACTCTGACTTGCACTGAGTGGTGCTACTGTGTGAAGAGTTGTTGCCTCTGTAAATACATATATGTTAAGCAATGATAATTTAATGTTTATAATTATTTAATTATTAAAGCAAGATCATTAAAAATGAAATTCAGTCTCTATCTTTGTATAATTAAAAATCTGTTTAATAATTACTAATGCCATGTTTTCAACTGGCTGATATATTGAGTTCATTCTGCAACTTCATAAATGTTGGCAAGGATAAGTTTCTAAAGTTCAAAAGTTTAAAGAATACACAGATTTACTTGAATTCATTCTATCCTTGACCTTTTTTCAATGAAGTGTTATTTGTTTATTGCACGGAGGATAGATGTTTTGAGCTATGATAATTTAATGTTTACCTATATATAAAATACCTATATATTCTTTTATCTTTGACAGTTCATCACACTTTATATAGTAAAAGAGATGCATATCACTTGTAGAAATGTACTATAGTCCTGGTGATAAAAGTTAGCTTTATATTGAAAGATTTCAAATCTAAAAAACTGTCCTGATATAAAGAAAATAATAGCAATTTAAAAAATGAATACAAAACACTAATACCATATTTAATATGATTGTGACCCTTAAAACAACTACATTCACAAGTAGTTTATAAATGTCTGTGTAGTTATCATTGTTTTAAACAATGTAAAATGAAGAATCGTGTATATAAGGTTTTAATTGAATTAGCAGATTATTTTATCTTAAAAAAAGTTTATTATGACAATTAAAAGAAAGGTTCTTAATTGACTAAAATATCACTAATTTAATTTAACTTAATGCATAGTTTTCACATATATAGACTATAAAGGATAATTAGAATTGGATTGAATTAGATCAATAACGAAACAGAGAACGAAATACATTAAATTAATTATATATTTATTTACAACTCATAGCTATATCACTTATTTACAATAGCATTCAGCATAGAATGTACAAACATTTGGTAATTCAAAATCACTTTCCACAAGTAATCATTAAATTTCATAGATGAGTTTAACATGTGCCCATCTTAGGAATTGTTTACAATTGATACATAATTAATCACTATGTTATGTCTATAAATCTCGATTGTGGCTGGTATATAAATAATTATATTAAACTTTGATCATGGATTTATTTACTAAAATACTCAATATACTTTAATAACGAGCGCATAAACCAGCTCAAGTAATGATCGATCGAACATGATTTTCGAGAGAAAATTTCAGAATGCTGAAAGCGTTATATAAAGGTGGGAGAGTTGGCTGAAATAAGATTTTACCAATGCGCTATGGCACAGGTAAACAATAATAGGAAAAGTCGCTCTGCGGATGGATGAAATAACTTCAGGGTTCTTGCGACAAACGCCGGTACCCTGTAACCGATCGCAATGCTGCATGAAAAGGGAACATTGTGTTCAGGAATGGCGGGGGTCTTACGTGCTAACCTGGCCTTGGCTCAGGCTTCACTACTGCTCTACCCTATAAGAGAAGATGTCATAATAAACTTGAGATGTTTGCCCATCCTTGATATATTTATGACTTGAATAGAAATTACTTTTGTTCTCTGTTAAGTGTAACTCTCAAACTATAATACCTGAAATATGTGGCCACTTTTTTCCTCTGGGAAGAGAAATGGGTCATTCCTGGAAGTACTGCAATAACAGGTCAACTCATGGTGGAGATTCAGCAAGCCCCTAACTCTCCGCCTAATTCCAAAAATCAGTTTAATATTCTGGCCTCCATTAGGGAGCATATCAGGTATTAAGCTGATAAGAACAGATACTACACTTTGATCTTAGCCAATGACTTAGAAGCAATATGTGGACCACTTTTAAAACACACACAGTTCAATTTTCACATATTTTTGATATCTATTATGTTTGTATATATATATATTTATATATGGTAAATTATTTTATAAATGGAGCTCTGTTTTTAAATGAAATCAAACCTTGGGGCACATATTTTAAAATACAGAAATTATGGCTCTCGAGGTTAAAAGGGTCACCTTTCATTAGTACTTGACCCTGCACAGTTTGGCCCAATGGGTAAAACATCAGATTTGGGATCAGGATATCCCGATATCAATTCTGGTACTCACAGGTCTGTCACTTGAACTTCTTATGAATTCTCAATAAATAAAGCCATAGTCCATTTTTATTAGTAGTTTCACTCTTATGTATGAATTAGTAGCTGGACATTATAGTTATAAGAGTTGAGAAACAAATGTAGCACTTTTCTTGCCTCTCCACTGAAAGTAAGACTCTTCCAACAGTGAGACATTTATTATCACTCAAATATTTTTAGTACATTAAATAGGTGGTGAATTATGTTGTAAATTGGAACTTTGTATTTAAATGAAGTTAAATCATAGTTAAGGTGACCTTACAATTGTTTTACATAAATTACATAAAAGATAAGTAGATAAGATGTGGACATTTAAATAGTTCAATTTTTAAAAATTATAATATTAAAAATTATCCAATTCATCAGGTCTGAGACCCATAAAAGTCACAGATGTACATCAAGAAAAGATTGAAAATGCAATGTATGGGTAAGAGAACAAGCAGGTGTTACTGACCACATTGAAAAAATTAAAAGATTGAAGTGGAGTTGCGCTGAACATATTGCTAGAAGAGATGATAGTAGATGGACAATTGAAATCTTAAACTGGATTCCAAGAGATTGTAAAAGACCCATAAAGAGACCACATGTGAGATGGATGGATGAAATAAGAAAGTGTGCAGAGGTGATGTGGAGAAGAGAAGCTAAAGATCAGAGAAGATGGATTGAACTGGAGAGACCTTCATCCTGCAGTGGATTGATAATGGTTGTTGTTGTTGATGATGATGATGAATATTATGTTCATCATCTTTACAATAAATCATAAGATTGGTATAAAAACAGACCAATATGACAGCTATCATCATTAACAAGATCATATTCAGAGGATTATAACTAAAATAACACGATAATAATGATATGTGATGAGTAAAAACATATTAAGACTGAAAGCATCTCTCTGTAGAGTTTTCATGATTAATTATATTATAAAATTTGAAATATTTTTGAAAAATCATTTATATCTGTTATAGTATATATAAAGTGTTTTTCTAAAGATTTATTATGATGGTATTTTAATTGTAATAATTACTCTTTCTGATTGTATTGCCAAATGTATACTTTATAAACTGTTACACAATTTAATTGTAACAGTTGAGGTTAGGAGATATAATGTTCTGTAGAAGATTGCTGGGACAATTGAAACTGTAAACTGTAAGAAAGAGTGGTAAATAAAGCATTGTGTAACAGTAGTAAAGTGCTCGGACAATTTAGTATTATATGGTATTTTAATTGCATTTATATATTGGATTACTTCCATCATCTAATATTAAGTATTAAATGACTTTAAAAAAAATTAAACCTTATTTAAATTTTGCATACAGGTTAGTATATACACAACATTTCAAGAGATATTATTCTCCTCTCTTCTTCAGGTGGTATTGGCCTGACCAGTAGGGGTACTAGCATGGGAATTGAACTTGGACCATTGATTCTTGAATATTGAATTTTAGAAATTTTTAAATATTTAAATTTTAAGGCAACACTCTAACCAACTGAGTCATCCTGCCAAAGGCAACAGTCAGTAGAAATTTCATATACTTATCTATGAGGTTCCTCCTGATTTCTCCATTTTTCCTAGGAGTGAAATTGATTAGTGGTTTTCATTTATTTTGTATAGTTACACTAGGTTGACTTATTGTCATATGAGCTGCTTCTTTGAATTTTTTTCTTTGTGCCTTTTCTTCTCTGTTTCCCAATTAAACATATGTTTATTAGTGATAATATTCTGTTACCTTAGGAACATCTGTTTTCTCTCTTCCAATAATCAGTTTGTGTTTTTGCAATTGCTTTTCAATGGGTTAACTTATCTCATCAATATGCATTTTTCTGCATTCACTTGGTATTTCATAGATGCAGTTTTTGCTTTTTAGCTATACTGCAACTTCAGAACGGCTTTCCAGAGCCCTACCACATTATGAGGAATTCTAACATTGACAAAGCCTAAACTTTTAATGCTAAAAAGCAAAAACTGCATCTATAAAATACCATGTGAATGTGGAAGAGTGAAACCAGCTGCTCCATTGAAAAGTGATTTTAAGAGCATAAACTGATGATTAGAAGAGAAAAATTAGATGTGTCAAAGGT
This sequence comes from Epiperipatus broadwayi, assembly GCA_028023455.1. Classification (NCBI taxonomy): domain Eukaryota; kingdom Metazoa; phylum Onychophora; class Udeonychophora; order Euonychophora; family Peripatidae; genus Epiperipatus; species Epiperipatus broadwayi. Next base: position 1,321,480 of record JAQFVV010000147.1, read on the forward strand.
AGAAGACCATGTATGTACCAATGAACATATGTTCAATTGGAAAAATACAAAAAATTGTACAGAGAGAAAAAAGTACAAAGAAGCTGCTCACATGACAATGGTGAATAAACCCATAAGTCAGCCTAATGTGACTATACATAATATATGGAAACTACTAATCAACTTTGCTTTTAAGAAAAGTGAAGAAATCAGGATGACTCAGTTGGTTAGAATATTACCTTTAAATTCAATATTCAAGAATCTAAGGGTTCAGGTTCTATTCCCATTGTAATTCTGTCACTGGTAAGGGCAGCAACATCTGAAGCAGAGGGGAGAATAATACCATGACAGAAATAGTCCAATATATAAATACAAATAGTAAATATAAAGTTTCGAAAAGTCAAAAAATATATTGATGTTATAAATAAAATATATAAAACTTTTAACTTACTTTCTGATATTTCAGAAGGAAAAAACGATTATCAATATATATCCTGAATTTTCAGATGATATTAGCTTTGCAACAACAGATCAATTACAATAAATAAAATGTGACTTAAATTTGGTCGGCTTTATTATGTTTGATAAAACAGAATAATGTTTAACAGATTTATTTAAAGACTGAAGTCAGTAGAGATAAAATCGATTAAAAGATAAGTGTGTTTCTATAAAGCTGTTAAGTTAGAATTTGCGAAAGCAATTGATATGAAGAAAATAAATAGAACGTTAAAAATAGCTTAGCAATATATTTAAAGGAAATATTATATAGCAAAAAAAAAAACCAATTTCATTCGTTTCATATTTCAAAACAATAAGTAAAATAATAGAAGGTTTGCTGGGTTTAAACATATATATAAAATGAAATAATTAAATTTAAATTCGAACTGTAATTAGAGTTGAATTTAAACCTAAATGTTTACCGAGGCTGTAACCTCGAGAATCCGCGTGTAAAATGCGATAGTAGAGACCTCTACAGGTGTTTAACCACAAGCTTACACTATGGAAGAAAAGAGGGGAAGCTTGTGATTAAACACCTGTAGAGGTCCCTACTATCGCATTTTATATGCATATTCTCGAGGTTACAGACTCGGTAAACATTACTTACGTAATCTATGTGCGTTTAATAAATTTATAATTAAACCTAAATGGTATTAATGATGTTATAGTAATATTAAACAATTTCAAAATAGAAATAAGAATTAAAACAACAAAAAAATGAATAGTTCGATACATTGACATGTATTCCAGTTCTTGATAAACAGCAATTCTTTATTTAAGTAATATATAATAAACTGTTTGTTGTATCTTCATATACATAAAAAATTCTGATTAAAATGAGGATGTCAAACAGCATTGATAAGCCTACATTAGAATTTATGATATATGCAAATATAAAGCCATGTGATAATTACTAAGCATATTTAAAGGCAGTTTAACTCTTAATTAAATAGTAATTGTCACATGATTTTATATGCATTCATTATGAAAGTATTACTTATCATTGTTTATATATATGATCACTAGATGGAGCTTTACCAATAGCCCCTAACAAGCTTTGTTTACATAAATGCCGAGAGAGATAGAATTCAATATCTCTTTCATTGTCTCCACCTCCAGACCATGGTTTCGAGCTAGTTGGCTCACATCAGTGAAAGGGTTGCAAGTCTTCCAACCTTCGACTTCCAACTCTTCACTGACATGAACCAACTAGCTCAAAACCATGGTCTGGAGGTGGAGATAATGAAAGAGATATTGAATTCTATCTCTCTCGGCATTTATGTAAACAAAGTTTGTTAAGAGCTATTGGTAAAGCTCCATCTAGTGATCATAAAATGCAAGCTAAAAGCAAGTTACGAAATTTATAACTTGTTTTGTTTATCATATATATATATTAATTTAAAGATTTTTATAAACATTAAAACATAATGGAAATTTTTCCATGTAATGATCTAAATAAAATTTCAAGTATACCACAAACAGGTAGCAAAAATTAAAAGAGATAATACAAGCTGAAATAATGCCATCCAGTAATAACAGTAGTATTTGTCTGACCTATATTAAATTCAAAATCTACTTTATTTTAAACAAACTCATACATCTTTATTGCTCATTTTTTCATATTTTTCTGCAGTTTTATTTTTTAATGAAAAATAGTTAATTCTGTATTTAATCTTACATTTTTGACAAATTTCATTAAATGGATGAATTAAAAAAATAGAATGTACTGAAAAATAAAATATTAACTTTACAAAGTTTAATCTTGTGTTAAGATTTGTAGAGGTCCCTACTGTCATATCTAGGTGCATAGTCTTAAGGTTATAGCCTTAATATATATTACTTAAACATAAATAAGTAAATAAAACAAAAAAAAAATCATTTTATCTTTCATGCTAAATAAATTACTTACAAAAGTATTTTTCAACCAAATCTACATGTTTAAGATAAATTTCATTAAAACATTAATTTAAATCAAAATATATTTTTTAAAATAATGAAAACAGACTTTTTATTACAAAAAGAATCATGAATTAGAATAAAGTTATTGACAAATGCCATTATTGTTTGACATCTGTAAATTTTTAATTAACTAATTTTTTTTCTAAAAAGCATATATTTTCAAGTAGAAACTAAATGTAAATATTATGTGATGTGATGTACCACAACTTCTCCTTAAATAGAGTGAGGAATCTCTCAGCAACTATGCCCAAAGAAACCTGTTAGCCACTTTACATTCCCCTTCCATTCCTCACCCTAAGCTTTCCCATAATCTGCTCCATCCAATTTCCACAACATAATCTTTGTCAACTCTATGGCATTTATATATAAATCCCCCTTATCTTTTCTTAAAACCAGCATAAAAACCAATAATCCACTTTCTGCATAATCACATTGTTCATATTATTCTCCCATAACTTTATTTCTTGTACCCTTTCTGCTTTCAAGCATTTACATTCAATCAACAGAGTCCTAATATTTTCTATATCTTCCTTACACAATTTACAGACTAAATCATCCATATATTTCCATTTACATGTATATTCTCTTGTTGCTAAAGATCCCATTTGAGACTTAAACAATAAACTACTTTTCTTACTATTATCATAAATTAACTTGCACCCAATGTTTTATTTACTTCTATATATATTTAAACTCTTTTTACTCTCCATACTAGTTCTCCATCTTGCCAACTCCCTGTTCTTTATTAATGCTGTATTCTTTTATCCCATTCCTTACCACTATAACACTCAACAATCTTCCTAACACAATCATCCCACCTTTTATACAGGTATACTGATATAAATTCTTTATCCAAATTTTTTGCATACCGCATTACCTTTCTCACTCATCTTATTGCCTGCCCTTTACTCATAACCCAATTAAATACTATTTTGGCTATTCTTTTATTATCTTGGATCACTGGCAGCTGCTGACATCTATATTTACAATTAATTTCTAAATCTGTTAAATATTTAATCTTCAAAATTAGTCAAAGTCTCTTTTTTAAAAAAAATGTTTTATGGTGCTTTCAATGGATTTTTGTCACTCACTTATTAATTAGATAGATATTTTATATATTAAGAATTGAAATGTAAAAAATTGTGAAAATTTTAAAAGTCATAATTCAACTTTCAACTAACAATCAGGTCTTATATTAACTAGAATATTAAGCTAAAAGTAGTTTCACTTTTGACTTAATCTGAATCATACAATTGCTATGGTTATTACTCAATAATATTGCTTAAGCTTGTAGTGCCAATTTTAAATAATTGTTGCCTGGACATATTGGACTTAAAATTTGATATATATTATTACATGAAAAGTTTCATTACAGATGTTTGCATCTTTAAATTAATTTTTTTAGAAAAAATAAACATTATTTATGAGTTTTCAAGTAAACCAAAATGGCGGCCATATTTTGGATAAATGTACAGTGTCAAGGACCTATAATCTACTGAAAATGTCTTAGTTATTAAAAAGAACAAAATTAATAAATTGATTGTTAAATTTAAAAAAAAAAATTTGATAAATCTCCATTAAGAAGTTTTATTTCAATTTTTTTTACTAATATCATAACACGGGAAGCAGCAAGATACTCTTAACATTGTCATATTTTGATTTACTTCAGCATGTTTCTTTTTGTCAGCAGTTTTTTTTGGTGAATTGTCATAATAGTAAAAATTTGGGACCTTCCTGTCACAGAATATGATGCAGTGGACTATTTTCGAAGATATTGGATCCTGCCCTCCTGAAAAGAGTGCTTAATGGTCATGATATGATGACATGCAGCCATGAATAAAGTGTAAATATTATGTTTATATATATATATTTTCATTTTCTGTTTATAAGTTAATCCAATAAATAAATAAATAAACTGTAAATATTGTAATTTATTTTTCCACAATGATTACTTTTTTAAAAAAAGTGACAGAAATAATAAATAAAATGTAATTATTAAATATGACTAGCAGGCTTTTTATTTGTAAACATTTTTGTGGGGACCTTGAAACTAGATTTATCAAAAATACAGGCAGCCATCTTGGTTTACTTGAAAACTTATAAGGAGCAAATAAAGTACTTTGATTAGGACTGCAATAAGGCTTAGAACAGTTCATTGACAATTATCTGCAAACATTCATTTGATAGTTCTGCTTTTGATGATAAAAACATGACTTTATACATGTTTTTATTGATATAAATTGTAATTATAATACCTACATGTTAGCATTGTTCAATGAAAAGTAAAAATTAGTAAGTTTCTTTAGATTTGAAATTAGTCATTTTATTTGGAAAGTTTTTGTTGAAACTTGAAAATCATTAGTTTATACATAGTTTATTCACTTGTGTACTTTTATTTCTGTAAATTTAAATATTTAATTTTGATAAGTACATAATATTTAAATTCAAATTTTATTTGAACAAATTAATATTTTCACAGTCAAGTAATCCTGCCTGGTTTGTTACAGTTGATAGAGTATCTGACTTAGGATCAGGAAATCCCAGGATTGATTCTGGAACTCAGGGGTCTGGTGCTCAAAGTTATTATGAACTTCTAAGTACTAAAATATATGCATTTTATTGCCCTGCATGATGTGATACATTAGTCATGCATCCAACCTGGGGGTGAGAAATCCCAAGATCGATTCTGTGCTTACAGGTCTGGCACTCAAACTACTTATGTACTCCCAAGCAATAAAGCTATATATCTTTTTTAAATCAAGTAAAAATATACTAATTTCAAATAGATGAGCATAGTAGTAAAAATGGAATGACTCTTATAAAGACCATAACTGTTACTTTTTTTTTCAAGTGTAAATCGACTTTTTAAATTTCAAACTTTTATTTTGGTTTATTAATCTTTTTTTTAAATTTGAAATTGCATTTATAATTTCAATAAAAATTATTAAAAATATAAAAATTTAAAGAAGAATAAAGTTTATTTATCTCTCTATATAAAATCCATGTGAATGTGTTTGTTCATCTGTCATGTGTTTCCATGTGCATGTACATTTGTCTATAAGGCTGTCATGTGTTAAATTCATAACCAATTAAACAAAACTATTACATTTGTCTGTAATGCTATCAAATTCACAATTAAAAAATTGAAAAAAAAATCTATTAAATTAATTTTTTTAAAAAATAAATAACTATACCTAACTAAATCATAATTTATATTGCAAGGATTTTGTGCAAAGGAATAATTCCACCCTTAATATTTAATAATCTATATTTTTATTACAAAGCATATTTTATGCAAAAGAAATAACTTCATCATTATATAAAATTTATTAAGTGTAAACAGATAATATTGTAACAATGTGAAAGCTAAAGCCTTCAACAGATATGCCTTAAACATGCTAATGTGATATCCAATAAGATGGAATAATGACATCACATGGACCTCTCAATTCTCAAACAGGTCTGAGGGTCCATCTTTTTCTTATAGTTCTGACTTGTGTTTGAGAATTGAGAGATCCATGTGATGTCATTATTCCATCTTATTGGCTGTCACATTAGCATGTTTAAGGCATATCTGTTAAATTCTTTAGCCTTAACATTGTTACAACTTCATCATTAATAAACTGTAATTTTTATAGTTGCCCATAATGCTGTTAAATTAAATATCAAACATAATAGGTATATTTGAATTTTAATTTAGCTTCATTCTTTTGCTTTCTTACAAAAATGCATGCCTTTCAGCCCAGATATATTTCTCACATTTATTTATATAATAATAAAATCTTTAGTTTAATTTACATTAAATCTTTAAAAAAGTTTGTTAAAGCAACCAATTAAAAAAATAATTGCATTTTCATAAGCCAGGTGTAGTCTGAAAATAAAAAGCATAAAAATGATTACCAAACTTCTTCATAAGATTAGTCAAGACCAGAAGAATTATTATTTGTAACTCTTTTCAGGAAAAGCTTAGTTGCTTGTGAAAATCAAACAAATTGTCATATTTCAAATTTCCTAGTAACCTGATTTATAATTCTTTTATTAGCTAGAATAGTAAGCTACAAGTAGTTCATTTTTGTCTTAATCTGAGTCAGATGTTAATAAAGTGGCAAACTCCTGATCAGTAGTGCCACCTGGTTAAGCCTTAATAATTAATGAAAGTAAGCATAGGAAATTGTGATCATGTGATGATTATTACTAATATTAGACAATATGTTTTCAGCTTGCATTGCTAATAGACTGGATTCAACCTCTCTTTTTATAGTGGTGTTAATCCAATGATTTCATTGGTCAATACAGCTTGTAAAAATCTGATAATTTACATAACTATTATCACCTATATAATTAATTTCTAAAATTATGAGTCATCAATATTAAATATTATCAAATTATTCAATACTTTAAATATTAAATAAGACAGTAATTTAGATTTTAAAGTGAAATTTATAACTATTATTTTTTATATCATAACAGTAGTAATTTTTTTTCAATTATTATTATTTTTATTTAAAAGTGATTTAAAAATATAATTTAAATAATTATTTAAATAATGATTCACTAAAACACCAAATTTTTCTATCAGACTATTCTTCTTAAAACTTAGTTTATGACCACAATAATTCTATGGCACATGATAGTAATTACTTAAATATTGGGTCAATGAACACCAAATGTCAAGCAATATACTAAACAAGACTGAAGAAGATTTATGTAAGAACTTTGAAATTTTTATAAATAGTATTCTTAGGTGAGTGAACATTTATTTACAATAACTTTATCATATTACAATGAAGCTAATTTATTAAAGTTGATTAAGATGAATTAGATATTTATTAAAAATCATTATCATAGTATTAAATTTGAAAAAAGAAAAGAAAGTTAAGACTCAACATCTAAGTTTAAAAATTGAATTTAAAATATTTTATTTTATATTATGATAGAATGACTATTTATTATATAATTGATCATAACAATTTACATTTAATTTGTCTTTACAGTAATTTAAATGGACTTACATTTTAAGAATGATATATTTAAAGCTAGATTGAAGAAGATGACTTATGAATGTCTTTTATCCTTATAAAAGAACTTGTCATTGATTAAATCAATAAATAAGCTATATACTCTAAAATGATTTATCTGGAATAAATGACTTATAATATGGTTTTAAAAGATTGAAATTTTATCAGTTAATAAATGCTTTGAATAATATAGCTATCATTTACCTGGAAAAATACGTAATGAAAAAATACACATTTTAAAAGGATAAAAATTGTAAATCTTTTAAAGAAAGAAATATTTATTTTAATTTATAAACTACATGTCTGCTGATATGCATGTTAAATAAATAATTTATATTATGTAATGTTTTCACTAATGTTTTTGACCAATGGAGACACAAATATTATTTGTGCTACATCTATTACATTATATCTGCTATATACAATGGCCATAACTAACAAAGTATGTACTGAGGAAAAACAAATACTTTAACATAAAATTGATCCTTGAATATCTTTTCAGGATGATTAATATTCTTCTTGGATTTTATTAGATTTTATATTATTACTTCTACATTTTTTCAAATGACGCTGAGACAGGAGTATGATTGTGCAAAATATATATTATTTTTGGTAATGTTTTACCGACCTCAACTTCTGGATATATACTCTGAAATATGAACTATATCATGTGATCTGGAATAAGTATTTTAAGGTGTTTTTAAAACTGTAGAAATTCATGAAGTAGAATGCTTTGTGTCTTATGAGTTGTTATCACATTTTAATCAGCCAGTGGTTTGCACAAGATATAGACCACAAAGATAATTTGAAGTGGATTGCATTACGCATTGATTCTAAACTTTATTAAAATAAAAAAATTGGGATAAGATTGCTAATAAAAGATTCTAAATTATTTAATATTACAGATGCCATAGAAATGCTTATTATAATTTTAAATTAAACTTATTTATTTGCAAATCTACTACAACTAAAACAACTGCATAGGTATTGTTAGAAAACAAAATACAGGAAAAGTTACTTTTTTATAGTTTGATGCTAATGTTATTTATCAAAATTTTTTTTTATCAATTCACTTTTTAAAATTAATTCCACATATTTCATTTTTAATAATTTTGAATTAAATTTTAAATATTTTTTGTCCTCTGATAAATATTAATTATTATTTTTTAAACCTAAGTAAAGAAATTTAGCTATTTCTAAACCTACAACATATACTGTACAGGAGACGTAAGTATGTATATATCATCACTATCATTATCTTCAACCATTATAAATCCACAGTAGGATGGAGATCTCTTCAAATTTAATCCATCTTTTCCAATCTCTAGCCTCTCTTCTCCAGATCAGCCCAGCACAATTCATTATTTCTCCACATTATGCCAATTGAATTCCTTATTTTATCCATCCATCTGATCTCTCTCTCTCTCTCTCTCTCTCTCTCTCTCTCTATCTATCTATCTATCTATCTATCTATCTATCTATCTATCTATCTATCTATCTATCTATCTATCTATCTATCTATCTATCTATCTATCTATCTATCTATCTATCTATCTATCTATCTATCTATCTATCTATCTATCTATCTATCTATCTATCTATCTATCTATCTATCTATCTATCTATCTATCTATCTATCTATCTATCTATCTATCTATCTATCTATCTATCTATCTATCTATCTATCTATCTATCTATCTATCTATCTATCTATCTATCTATCTATCTATCTATCTATCTATCTATCTATCTATCTATCTATCTATCTATCTATCTATCTATCTATCTATCTATCTATCTATCTATCTATCTATCTATCTATTATTGATCAATGTCTGTATTCCAATTATAATAAAATATATATAATTATTCAAAACAATACAATAATTAATACAGTAAAAAATATTTTAAAAACAAATGTATACCATAATTTAACAGAAGTACTTTCTACTATCTATGGAGAAAAGATCAAAGGAGCATTGGTTGTTATATAAACGAGAACAAAAATCAAGACAAGAGAATGTTAGAAATGATGATGTATCACCTTCAGTATTTTTTGATCATAACGTTACATGTAATTATGGTTTTGATTTTAATAAAGTTAAGATTTTGTGTATTAAAAGAAATAACAATAAATGTAAAATTAAAGAAGCTATGTCAATAAAAAATGGAAAGCAACATTTGATAAATAGACAGGCTGCTAATATAAAAATCAATGAATTGTGGGAAAATTGATGTATGATGTAATTTTTTTTTGTATACATTTGTAACAGTTTTTTTGTAATACAATTTGAATTTACTTGATAATGACTACATAGATTGTTGAAAGTACTTATATTAAATTATGGTATATATTTGTTTTTAAAATATTTTTTACTGTATTAATTATTGTATTGTTTTGAATAATTTTATATATATATATCTGTAATTTTTGATTATCGCCATTTTACTGTGTATTTTTTTTCTTTCTGATGAAAACCAGTCCTCTGGTTGAAATATTATATTATTTATTGGATTTATAAGTCTTTATTTTTTTGTTTTTTATATATATATATATATATATATTGCTTTAGGTATTTTCTCTATTAACAAGTGGATGCAACACATACATAGTTCCATCCTCCTTCCACTTTATTATTTTATAATAATATTTTTTTTCTGTGAACAACAGATTGATGTTCATCAAGATAATTTAGATTACTCTGAAATCTTTACTCTCCAAATGAAAATATCTAGATATTTGGTTAACTATCATTATTAATAAAGCAAGTCATATATAACATGACATTGCTTTTATAAGCTTGTATTTTAGTTAATGAAAATGATATTCCTAGATGTATTAACTATGGGCTAGCTATATTACAAAAAAAAAACTTTTGAGTTTTCTTATAAATTTTTCAACTATATTTAATAATGTATTTTTATATTGGACTATTTCCACCATCTATTATACATCCTGAATGTCTTTAGAAAAATTTAACTTCATTTAAATATTCCAAATACATTCAACTGTTAGTAATAGCACATTAAAGAGGTTAGTATATGCACAATGTTTCAAGAGGTATTGGTCTCCTGTCTTCTTCAGATGTTTCTGGCCTGACCAGTGACAGTACTAGCATGGTATTTAAACCTGTCTTATTAGATTCTTGATTATTGAATTTTAAGGTAACACTCTAACCAATTGAGCTTGGCAGGATGGCTCAGTTGGTTAGAGCATTACCTTAAAATTCAATAATCAATAATCTATCAACCCAGGTTCAAACCCCATGCTAGTACTGTCACTGGTCAGGCCAGCAACATCTGAAAAAGAGGGAAGAATAATACCTCTCGAAACGTTGTGCATATACTAACCTGTCTGATGTGCTATTACTAACAGTTGAATGTATTTGGAATATTTAAATAAAGTTACATTTTTTTAAAGACATTCAATATGCATATTAATGATGGAAATAGTCCATTATAAAAATACACCTAAAACACCATCATCACAAACCTTCTGGAAAACACTATATTTAATAATTTCTAAAATCCAAGATAGAAGTAGGTAGTTAGATAGATATACCAAGTAGAGATAAATAGGTGGCTAAATAAATAAATGGATCAAAGACATTTTGCAGATAATCAGTATATTGACTTACAAAATGAATTTGGACTGATCAAACAATGATTAAAAATTCTCCTTTAATGCTAGACTAAAGATTTTATTCTTTCTTGAAAAGCAGATTAGGCTTTGACCTGACAGACTGATCACAGTAAAATATATAGACTACACTTTATTATTATTGTTCTTTATTCTGTTCTTCAATTCCAGTAATTATGTATAAACGTTATCAAGTCAAAAGAGATATATCAGACAAGGCTATTATTTATTATAATCAAGCCAATCGCACGCTTGATCTTTATACTTTATGTATATATTTGTAAGGGTTGATAGACTTTAATTGCCTTTTAAAATGAAATTTAAGTTTGTAAAAGGCATTTTAAAAAGTTAACAAGATCAAATTCTCTTCTAAGTTGTAACAGACAAGCAATGTTGACATAAATTGAAGTTGTAATTACAATTCAATTGGTTTTTAAACATTAGAGTTACAGGTTGCTTGGTCATCGAAGTTCAATTAACCTTGAAAGAGCTTAAATGTCATAAGGTAGTAAATAAGCCCTGACTTTAAATAGAATTAAACTGAATTGGAAATATCATGAGAACGCCGTAGAGACAAACTCTGCATTTCTAATATCCTAATAAAATTAAATGTTACTGATCATCAAATTGCATTTAACTTTGTCAAGCTGTGATAAATGATCTTGAAGTACACCTTAAGATATTTACATCATAAATATATAAGTCGAGCTTTTAGCAGTTCGCAACGAGTTAAAAATTCTATTAACACAAGCATTGATCAATATTTTTTTATGCTTGTAAATGAGATCGTTTTGTTAATGGATATTTGCCTATTTATTTTTTTTTGCTTACTGTGTAAAAATCGCTCAATTTATATGCACATTTGGAATTGAATGAAATAAAATATGGCGAAAAATGTTTACAGCTAATATATTTATGAACCGATTTAACCCTGGAGACTAACATACACATACTTGTAAATCTAAACACGTGGGTATATGGAGTCTGAAAGTAAACATATAAACACCCTCATTTATATATGCATAATATTAAACCCTGCAACAGAGAATAAAAATAAATTTATAATTTAATAAACCAATTATACTTTCGACGACGCGATCATGGTTATCAAACAATTAACAAACAACAACAATAAATAAGTAAACAAACAGAAAAACAGTATTTTTACATTAAAAATTAAATCATATATATATTAAGGTTATAACCTTAAGACCATGCGCCTGAAAAACGACAGTAGTGACCTCTACAAATCTTAACACAAGATTTATTTAAAAGACATGAGCGGCCACTCTTATCTTCAACCTACTTTTTAAATATATAGAAGAATCTAAAGCATTTTGATTTGAGATCATAAGGCTATTAAATACATCACTGATTAAATCCACAATTTCTATAACACATGAACATTCGTGAAATCTTTCGATTTACAACAAGTCAGTGTTGAGAACTTATGCTTAGAAATCTTTTAAAATAATATAAAGTTGTCATAATTAAATTTGTAAAGCGCATACTCGTTACATAAAATAATATACATTAAGGCTATAACCTTATGACCATGCACCCGAAAAATGACAGTAGCGACCTCTACAAATCTTAACACAAGATTTATTTAAAAGATAAGAGTGGCCACTCTTAACTTCAACCTACTTTTTAAATATATAGGAGAATCTAAAGCATTTTGATTTGAAAGCATAAAGCTATTAAATACTTCACTGATTAAATCCACCATTTCTATAACACACTAACATTTGCAAAATCTTTTGATTTACAATGAGTCAGTGTTGAGATATTATGCTTAGAAATCTTTTAAGATAATATAAAGTTGTAATAATTAAATTTGTAAAATGCATTCTCGTTTCATAACTTAATATATATTAAGGGTATAACCTTAAGATTATGTGCCTCATGTTAACATTTGTGTTAATCTTGTGTTAAGATTTGCAGAGGTCCCTACTATCATTTTTCAGGTGCATGGTCTTAAGGTTATAGCCTTAATATATATCACTTTATGTAATGAGTATGTGCTCTACAAATTTAATTATTACTTATATTATCTTAAAAGATTTCTAAGCATAAGATCTCAACACTGACTCATTGTAAATTGAAAGATTTCATGAATGTTAATGTGTTATAGAAATTGTGAACTTAATCAGTAAGGTATTTAATAAACTTACGTTCTCAAATCAAAATGTTTTAGATTCTCCTATATATTTAAAAAGTGAAGATAAGAATGGCCACTCTTGTTTTCTAAATAAATCTTGTGTTAAGATTTGTAGAGATCCCTACTGTCATTTTTCAGATGCATGGCCTTAAGGTTGTAGCCTTAGTATATATTACTTTACATAATGAGTATGTGCTTTACAAATTTAATTACTACAATTAAAAATTAAAAAAAAAACATTATTTCCTAACTTGAATGCTATTGGCTATTTGATTCATTACGTGTTCATTTTGCACAATAAACCAAGCCTCTTTAATATTTCACTTTCTATCATTCTTTTTCTCACACAAACCCACAACCATATTCCTTTTCATGATTATAAAACACAGACACATATTAAATCAGTTTTAACATTTTTGTACATTAATGAATATTAAAATTTCCTTCTACTTCTTATTTGCATTGCTGAATTATATATAATATAATATACCATATACTCCACAATTTATACTTCACAATGCATTTTTAATATATGATTTGTTTTATCTCCTCTTGCCTACAGTTTCAACTGTCTAGCAGTCATCATCAGAGCTATAATATTTAAACATATACAATTAATACCTATCCATACATATATACCAATATATATACACGCATACATATACAAACATATACATAAAATATAAAAAACAACATTTCAAACACTCCAACTATTAGCTTAAATATGGATCTTTAATATCTTTACAATCTAATACCTCTTAATTTCACATTTATACTCAATTAATTTGTTTTATATTTTAACGTTTATTTCTTCATATTCTTATCATTTAAATCTTAAATTTGCCCTTTAATATAATTGATTTCTTCTATTTTAATTACATATACATCATACATGCATTAATCAATAACAATGACATTAACATAATATTCTATAATTTTTTTTTTTTTAATTTTCTAACTAAATTTACCTCAGTATCAACAAATTAAAAATCCTTCTCCTTTTTCTTTTCCAAAACTTTATTTTCTTATATCAATACTGAACATATATACATATATTTATATAATACAAAACTCCATTTCAACTGTTTTTTATCTTCATACAGTCATTTTTAAGAATCTGCAACAACAATATAAAATACATATTTATAAATAAACATTAATTACATAAATACCTTCATCTTACATTAACATAAACAGTAACAAACATATTAAACATACATAATTATATTTTACATACATCTCTCTCCCACTGCTATTTTTTATTACTCTTTCTTTTACATTATTTAATTACAAATCTGTCTTAAAATCACTCAAGAAACTTTTTATACAAATTTAAAAACCAGCCCTAATTTCAAATGACCTCCTTTTTAAATCTTATCTAAAACCCATCTCAAAACTACATTCCTAAACTATAGCTTTAAATGAATATAAAACAAATACAAACATCTTTTTTTATACAAAAAAACTTTTAACAATTTACCTAAACCTATTTAAACATTAAAAAAATGAATGTTTAAATAGGTTTAGGTAAATTGTTAAAAGTTTTTTTATATAAAAAAAAGATGTTTATATTTGTTTTATATTCATTTAAAGCTATAGTTTAGGAATAGATAAAATTTAAAAAAGGGGGAGGGTATTTGAAATTAAGGTTGGTTTTTAAATTTGTATAAAAAGTTTCTTGGATGATTTTAAGACAGATTTGTAATTAAATAATGTAAAAGAAAGAGTAATAAAAAATAGTAGTGGGAGAGAGATGTAAGTAAAATATAATTATGGATGTTTAATATGTTTGTTACTGTTTATGTTAATGTAAGATGAAGGTATTTATGTAATTGAGGTTTATTTATAAACATGTATTTCATATTATTGTTGCAGATCCTTGAAAATGACTGTATGAAGATAAAAACAGTTGAAACATTGGAGTTTTGTATTATATATATATATATGTGTGTGTGTTCAGTATTGATATAAGAAAATAAAGTTTTTGAAAAGAAAAAGACAGATTTTTAATTTGTTGATATTATTGTAGAACACATATATATTTTAAAAGAAAAAATGATTGTACATTTGCTGTGTTATAATATATGATAAATTTACCTCTTGTAACTTCACCTCTCCTACTCCTCTAACTGAAATAATTAATTTTTTTTATTTCATCATCTTTACACCCTATATGAAGACCTTCTGAAACTATATCTTATTATAATTCTTTAAAATCTATACATATCTATTTATTAACAAAAATATTCCTACAAAATTAATGTCTTCAAACCCAGATCCTTATTAAGAGATGGCCTAATACCTCTAATCAATATAGCCACTTTAGGCCATCTCTTAATAAGGATCTGGGTTTGAAGATATTAATTTTGTAGGAATGTGCATGTTGTATATTTTATTTGCTACCTGTAAGCTTTCAAGTAAGCCAAGATGGCTGTGCATATCGGGGACTCCCAAAAATGTTTACAAAAAAATGCCTGCTAGGAAATGTCATATTCACGATTTAGATTTTATTTTTTATTATTGTTATTTAAAAAAAAGAAATCATTGTGGAAAAAATAATTACGATATTTATAGTTTACTTTCTTTTTTTTGGATTAGCTTGTTAACAGAAAAATGGAAAAAAGTATAAATACAATATTTACACTTAATTCACGTAATCACATCATGACAATTAATGCTCATTTCCAGTAGTCAGGATCCCATACCTTTGGAAATAGTCCACTACATCATGTTTTGTGACAGAAAGATCCCCAAATTTTTATCATTATGACAATTTACCAAAAAATAACTGCTGACAAAAAGAAACAAGCTTAATTGAGCTAAGGAAGACAATGTTAGGAGCATCTTGTCACTTCCCCACATTATAATATAAGAAAAAAAATTAAAATGACACTTCTTAATGAAATTTATTGAAATTTATTCCTTTTTTAAAATTTAACAATCGATTTATTAATGTTGTTTTAATTAACAACTAACACATCTTTGATAGATTGTAGGCCCTTGAAACTGTATATTTAGAAATGCCATATTGGTTTAATTAAAGTATTTTTTATTTTATATTATCTGAATTATTTTATTTTATTTGATTTAAATTACATTTTATCACATTTAATTTATTTTAGTTTTATTATGGTATTTTATTTATTGATTACATTTTTATTGTATTATTTATATAGTTATTAATTTTATTTTATTTTACTTGTCATTGTATCAATAGCTCTGAGGAAAATTGCAGGATCATCAAAATATCAGATTGTATGTCTACATACACACAATAAATGTTTTCTACTAAAGAGTGCTTGAAATAAGGTGTGCAAATTGTACTTAACCAAATATTATTGAAACTAATGTATAGAGAAAAAATGAACATTATAAAACAAATTTTTTTTATTGCAGAGAATTTGGTTTTATTTTTTTAATAATTAATTTATGTAAAACCTAGTAGCTTTAGAATTTAAGTTCCCGATCTTATAAGATAGCATGTACTGTAGAAAAAATTCACATTTCAAAATAAAGTGATGTAAAGTCTGTCCATCCCTCATATATGTATGTAAATGGATTATGTCCTATACATGAGGGGGTCAGAGTGATTTGTGGTCAACATGGGAAGGATGAGAAAGTTGGCACTGAGGTGGACTTTGAGCATTCCATCATCAGATTTTCAATAAAATGGTTGGCTGAAAAGTTGTGGAGTGGAGTGGTTTGAAGCCTGTCCATTAAAGTATGAAGATTGGCTATCTTAATATAAGCTGAGCTTTGATTGTATATATGTGTATGGAGATGATAATCTGGACCTACTGATGAGTGCTGTTTTAGCATGAAATATGTATACTGGTGATTATTTATCTTTTCAACATGTGTGTGATCAAGTATATCAGTGGTATGAGATAGCATGGATGGTTGAGTGTCATGTGAAAGTCTGAGTTCAAACCCTCTATATAAGGTACAATGTTATAATTTTAAAGTTAGCAAAAAAAATTATAACTCCAAGTGAACTCTTTTAATGTCATCAATTCTTCTAATTGAATTAGCTATTAAGAAATAATGTAGTTGAAAGAGTATCTGACTGGAAAATAAAAGAGAAGACATAATTGGTCAACAAGTCGACATAATTTGACTTCAGTGTGTCACAGATTATTATGTGAGAGAACTGAGGGTATATAAAGAGCTAATACAATAGCAGACAGTTGAAATTAAACTTGTTAATCATTGTGAGGGGATACTCAAGAGTTGCTGGGATTTTGTAATAAAAATTGTTTATTTATTTTTAAGTGTTATAAATGTAATCTTTTTCAAATTACTGTTCATCTGATGTAATACATTGGTCTAAATGTATTTTTCATTCTTAGAAGTGGCTCTTAGTGCCAGAATCATTTTTGTTTACCACTTCTAAATATTTTTTGAGACATTTTTGCATTCAAGAGAATATAAAAAGTTGCACAGAATGAGCTCAGTTAAATGTGACCGACCATTTCACACAGTGCTTTTTGAGCTAATGCGTTATCACGGTGAAGTTTGCACTCCTCACTTTGCCACAAAATGGCACATTTTCATTTTACCACATCATGTAAATGTTTCAGAACTTGCAGATAAAATGCCTGACCATTATGATCTAATTCTGAGGAGAACAGCCATATGCATAAAAAAGTCAGCATTGTCTTGACATGGAACTTCACTCACCATGCTTTTAGGGACATTGTGAATTTACCACCTCCATTAAGCCATTCACAAACTTATGTTTTTCACAATCAGTTTGCTTGAAACCTATTGCAACTATTTTCCCTGCTGCTTTAAAAGAAAGCAGAATTTTACATTGTTTCAACTTTTCAGCCATTATAAAAATTGACAAATACAATACACTTTATGAAAAAATGTGCTACATGGCACTATGATTTCACATGGTGATGTTATTTGGTAGATTAATGCAGAAAGATCCTTACAACAGGTATGTTGCAGAAGAAGCATATATTATAAAAAGTACACATACCAGAGAACTATTCAGATTATTTTTGGGTCCCCACCCATAAATTGAGTGATTTGTAACTTGTTATTAGAGAGTTAAGAAAAAGAGTAAGGGTTAAGTGTGAAATATATCTCCCTAAAAAACCCAAAAGAAATGATCACAATAGAGATAGACAATTGCTAAGTTTACCAGCATAATAAAACTAATTAAGAATTAAAAACCATAATTTATGATTACTGTTTTCAGTTGTCACTATGACAAAGTTATTTTCCTTATAAGTATATCATAATCAGATATATGATAAACATAAATCTTATTTAAGTCATTGTTTAAAACCTTGAGAACATCATCACTGATATGTATAGGATATAAAGATTAAGAATGGCTTGTGGTCTGCTTATAATCTGTCTTATCCAAGTAAGTATGTTCCTGAGTCTATAACCAATCTTCAAATAAAAGAACTGTAGATAACATGAAATTCAGCAAAATTAATAACCTATGATTGATGCTATGAAGAAAACTAAACTTGTAATGGATAAATTTATCTAAACTACCAATGCACCAGGGTCTCGTTTTATGCGGTAGATAGGTTCCATAGAAAACCCACATTAAAAAAAAATCGCACAAAAATAGACTGAATTTACTTTGAAAAATGGGGGATAGGGTCTGTAATTTTCAGAATTTGCATGAAAGCAAAGCAACAAGGAAAAAATACTTTAAAATTCACATTAAAAAAATAAGGAAATAAAGTATGACTAATAAAAAATATCAAATATTTGAAAAAATTTGGTACAAGACAAACTTTTTTTTACTTTTTTTTAATTAACTACAGTATTTAATTTGACATTTTTTCATACGTATTTTAATCATTATGCGGTTCGTTTGTAAACTAGTAAGAAATCAGATTCGTCGATGTGATGTGATGTAGCTTCTCCTTGAACGAAGTCAAGAATCTCTCAGCAATTATGCCCAGAGAAACTTGTTAGCCACTTTATTTTCCATTCCCCACTCTAAGTTTTCCCATATTCTGCTCCATCTCATTTACACAACTAATGCCAATTTCAGTTTTGTGCTGTGTTAATAGTTTTCTGTTGACAACTGATTTTTATTACTGAAATAAATTTTAAATGTTCACATTTTGTTTCTATATTAAAAAAATGTGATCGCAATCAAACAAAAAGATTATCATTAGAAATATTTTCAGTTTATAAAATCAATAAAATCTTCGTTATTTATTTTAAAAATCTACATTATTTATTTCTGTTATACTTAACAAAATACGTTTTAAAAATTTAAAATGTTTGAATATTTATTGCGATATTTTTATATGTAAGTATAAATCTATTATTATTATTTACTCATTAGTATAAGGAGGTTATTTATTCTAAATACAGCTTCAGGCCATATTCACGTTAGCTGCTAATAAACGTTATATTTTTGAAAAAAAAAAAAAAGGATTTCAAGTCAAAATAAGTTATTAATAATTTAAATTTCTTGATATCTAATAAATATAGTCAAATATAAAAAATATTAAGAAGAAACATGAATCGCATAACTTCAAAATCGCATTAAAATAATCCGCATAAAACGAGACCCAGGTGTATATGAATTTTTGTTCTAAAGTACAGGCTTTTTCATACCTGCACTCCAATATATAATATATAGGCTGAGCATTGATTGTATATATGTGTGGAGATGATAATCTGGACCAACTGACAAAAACGATTATTGGTGATTATTTATCTTTTTGACTTGTGTGTGATCAAGAGTGTCAGCAGTATGAGACAGCATGGATAGTTGAGGGTCATGCAAAAGTCTGAGTTCTAGTTCTGCATGGAATACATATATTGGGGGATAATTTATCTCTTTTACATGTGTGTGGTCATATGAATCTGTTGTTAGAGAGATTTGAACTTAGGATTTTGCACCTATATTCATCCTTCACTCTCTCTCAAACAACAGATTCATATGACCACACACATGTAAAAGAGATAAATTATCCCCCAATATATGTATTCCATGCAGAACTAGAACTCATCAGTTGGACCAGATCATAATCTCCCAAACATATGTGCAATCAATATTCAATTTATATTAATATAACAAGGATAGTTGAATTGTTAGAAGGATGAGCAGATTGAAGCCTGTCCATTAAAGTTTAAGGAATTGCTATCTTAATATAAGCTGAGCACTGATTTTATATATGTGTGGGAAATTATGATCTGGCCCAACTGATGATTGCTGGCTCAGCATGAAATATGTATATTGGGGATCATTTATCTTTTTCACATGTGTGTAATCATACATATCAATTGTTTGAGATGGAGTGAAAGATGAATATGGTCTGAAAATCCTAAATTCAAATCCCTCTATTTTTTGTGTTTATTGAACTATGGTGGTCATTAATGATGGCTTTCAGAGATTGTCTACTATTGTTTAATTTACATATATATTTTAAGCTAAATAAATTTAGTATTTAATACATTTAATTTACATGTTGATATTAAAAGATCTTTACAAGTGGGAGTAATCCTTTATTCTGTGATAATGACTATGATTTCAGAGTGATATATATAATAATCCCAGTGCATAATGCTATACTAAAATAAATATACAAATATTCAGCATTAAATAACCCCACATGGTTAAAAAATCCAGTACTGCCCTCTGTGAACTAATATATAAAATACATTAGAGTTCGTATTTCAAAATAGCCAGATCTGGCTATTTTGAAATATGAACTCTAATGTATTTTATATATTAGTTTACAGAGGGCAGTACTTGATTTTTTAACCATGTTGGGTTATTTAATGCTTAATATTTATATATATCTATAGATAATAATATTAAGAATTTTAATATTAAAATTTTAAGATTTTTTAAATGATAATATATATGTTAGGTTTAATGACTGCTTTTATAAAATGAATTATGGTTGGCCGATGGGTCTTCCGGTGGTATCACAGATTTGTAATTTTTTTATTTCTAGTTATGAGGTTAAGATATTGTCTCAGCTAAAATATAAAGGAATTAAAGTATATTGTAGATATGTTGATGATTTATTTATATGTGCACATAATGAAATAATAGTTAATTTGTTTAATGAGTTAAATATGATTAATAATGTAAAATGGGTGTTAAATGAAGAGAGGGAAGATTCTATAAAGTTTTTAGATATATTTATTAAAAGAAATAATAATGTGTTTGATTATAATATGATTTTAAAGCCTGTGGAAATTAGGGGTTATATTCCATATAATTCTAAAGTTCATATGAATCATAAATTAGCTGGTTTGAAGTCATTTTTGTTTAGAAATGATTATTTGTGCAAATTTATTAGTGATAAAATTGAAAATATTAATGTATATATTACTGATATGTTGAATGTTGGTTATGGAAGGAATATTATTTATAATACAATTACAAAATATAATCAAAATAAAAGTAATAATAAGAAAATATTAAGTAAATTAAAAAGTGATAAATGGATTTCTATTCCTTTTATATCTAATCAACAAGCTAAATTAATTAATAAACTTTATAGTGGTTTGTGTAGAATTTCTTTTTTCTCTTCAAATAATATAAATGATATGATAAATAACTCCAAAGCCAAGATTTCTAAGTTTGAATTAAGTTCTGTTATATATATGTTGGAATGTGGTTGTGGAATAAAATATATAGGGGAATCCAAATGTACATTACAAAAACGATATAATGGTCATAAGACATTATATAAACGTGTACAGAAAGAAAATATATCTTTGGTAAATATGAATACTCCATCAATTATATTTGATCATAATAAAACATGTAATTATGGTTTTAAATTTAATAATAGAGATATAAGAATTATTCAAATTGAAAGGTGTAGTGAAAAACGTAAAATTAAAGAGGCAATGATGATATCTAGGAATAGAGGTGGTTTAATGAATAAACAATCGGCTAATATAAAGACAACAGAATTGTGGGAAATTTGAATAGATTGCATGATGGGTAATGCAAGTTTTTACTTTTTTGTACGTTTGTATTAACAGTTGATAAAGATTGTCAGTGAAACAATTGAAAGTACTTCTGGTAAAGAATATATTATTTAATTTTGAATACTTTTTTTAAATATATTTGTTTGAATTATTATTATATTATTTAAAAATACCGACATTTAATGTTTGTAGTTTTATATATGTCATATTATTATTACTATTTGCAGGCTATTCCGTGTAGTGAAAAAGCTAAATGCTGACGTTTCAGTACAATATCAAGTACCTTCCTCAGAGCGTCCTCTTTCTCAAATCATAAGAATGCATGTGAGATTTAAAATCGTTTTTATCGTTTTCTTTCTCCTCATATTTAAATTCTATTGGTTGAGAAGTTTTAAAATGTATTTTCTCTTCCAATAGTTTCTTCTAAATGTTGTTAATCTTCTTTAACTCACACCTTTCATTTAAGGCCCAAGAGCATAAATGAAAGGTGTGAGTTAAAGAAGATTAACAACATTTGGAAGAAACTATTGGAAGAGAAAATAAATTTTAAAACTTCTCAACCAATAGAATTTAAATATGAGGAGAAAGAAAACGATAAAAACGATTTTAAATCTCACATGCATTCTTATGATTTGAGAAAGAGGACGCTCTGAGGAAGGTACTTGATATTGTACTGAAACGTCAGCATTTAGCTTTTTCACTACACGGAATATCCCGTAAATAGTAATAATAATATGACATCTTTTATCCGTGAAAACATTAGAATTAATATATATATATATATACACCATATTTATATTATGGTTACTACATAAATTAAATACTTTATTCCCAGCATCATCAATAATGTTTGCTTGAATAACATCAAAGTTAAAGTTAAGGATGGTCTGTCCTTTTTTGTAAAATATTTATTGATGCAGGGGCACTATCATTCCTATTTATTAAACCATGAAATATCACATGATTACCATTCTTTATGCTTACATGAGTTGTTTACACAGAGGCAAAATTTTTTATGCAGTAGTATGATTCAGTGCAAGCCAGAGTGAATAGTGATCATGTATTTTTAGCAGTTTAATATTAATCCTGCCCAATAAGATTATGGTGACCAAAGTCACAAAAAAGTATGGATGCTGAACTGAATTCAGATCCATATAACAGTACAAGCCAATGAACTTGAATGGAAAACAAGGTGTTTTCATTTGGGACTCAAAGCTTTATAGTTAGCTAATAAGGTAAAAGAGCTGCTGGAGGATTGCTTTAGATCCTAAGATCTAGATGCATTGCTCTCAGATCCAAGGTTCCCCACTGATAAAAGCCATAAGCTAGAAACTAGTCTGGGGATATTGGATGAGTAGATACTAAATAGGGATTTTGTGCACAGACCTTCCTGCATTCATTGTTTACTCTAGCTTGCACTGAGTGGCGCTACTGTATGGTGAGTTTTGCATTCTTATTTATCACAGGTTGTTTTCTTCCATTTAATTTATATAGGCATGTGTATATACACTTTGGTGAACTTAATATTCTTTCAAAGATAGTTTATTATGCTGTTTATAATTGTAAATGGAACAATCTTGTTTTCATGATTTTTTAAATTAATTTATTACTAAAAGCATATTTCAAAAATATCAAAAGGTAGATTAAAATGCCAGAGCAGATGTTGAATGGTATAATTGAGTAAATCAGAAAATTGAAATAATTTTGAAATTATTATCAAAAATAGAATATGGTATAAGTAACCTGCAAAGGATTTAAGGTTTTTGAATGAATAATCTCTGACTGATGAAAAAATATAAATAAGAAAGCTTAAAATATTAAATGCTTGATTAAGCAAAATGAATTAGTTTTAAAAGAGTTGCAAAGGAACATTCATGTATGAGATAATATTAATGCTTATATTTTTCTTTTCACTTTATATCACCTTTATGCATTAATAAAATAATTAAATAAATCCATCTTTTATAACAATGTTTATTTTATTCATGATCAATCTAGCAGTTTCCACTGATCAGCAGCCTTCTTCAGAGATAATATATATAAATACATGATTATTTTATTCTTGATCAATCTATCAGTTTTGATTGACCAGCAGTCTTCTTCCGGGATAATATATATAAAAAATACATGATTATTTTATTCGTGATCAATCTATCAGTTTCGACTGACCAGCAGTCTTTTTCAGAAATAATATATATATAAGAATACATGAATACATAAAATAGTTTATTATATAAACCATACGGACCAAACATTGGTCAGTCATCATATTGATCAAGTAAAAAATAATATTGTTATAGTGATAAAAGAAAGGTGAATTTATTTAATATATATTAAAAAATATTAAGCTTGAATAACCATGGGGGGGGGGGGGTATTTCTGCAGATGATTTATTTCATCCGTCTGTTTTTCCTTAATTTTTTTAATTTGCAATATCGAGTCACATTTTAAAAAATAAATATCAGTGTGAAAGGACTCAAATCATTGAATATGTCTGTACTTTTTATGGCGATATTAAGAACTAAAAGTCATTAATTTTTTTTTTTTTTTTGCTATACGTCTTTATATTTTTTAAATATTTTTTTCATCAGACAGTAGTTTTGTAAATAGCGGATTTTAAGTCTTTCGTATCATTAATGAAAGTATGTGCTAGGATTTATCAACTTTAATATTTTATTCTTATCATTTTTTTTTTTACTTTTTTTTATTTATTTAATAATACGTTAAGAAATCTACCAATTTATATATTTAAATTAAATAATTGAAATAGTTTTTTTTATATTTGTTCAACAACTAGATTTTTTAGAATGACAATTTAAAATTAGATATGCATTATCATTATGCTATAATATGTAGCTGCTATTGATTTAAATACCGACAATCCAAAAATGGATGTTACTGTAGCGTAATTTTCACTATACTAGTCTTACGCAAGGTAGGGACTGATTTTTATCTGCATTTAACACCTTGTGGATGGGTGTAATCATAGGGCCAAAGACGTGAAAAAAATATATGATTTCCAAAAAATGGGCGATTGTGATTTGGATCACCTGATGAGTGCTGGTTCAGTACGAAATATGCATCTTGGGGTTAATGCATCATTTTCACATGTTTTTAGTCATATGATTATTATTACGTCCTTCCACAAGGTGTTAAAAGTGATAGAAACCAGTCTCTTCCTTGCATGAGACTGGTGTAGTGAAGACTGCACTACAGAAATATTATTCATTATTGGATAATCTCTAATCTAATAAATGATTAATACAAATTAATATTTCCATCAAGTAATTTGTGTAAAAGTTGTGAGGGTAGTAAGTTTGACTCATCAACTAAACTATAGTCCTAGCGGTTAGTGTAACTGCCTACCAAACAGCCGACCTGGGTTCACTTCCCGGTTAATGCTTTGACATATAAAAAAAACAAAAACAAAACTGAACTATAGTAATTCTCCATTTATATATAGTGAACAATGATAAAGATATGTGTAAGAAAAGTGTGATCGGAGTCAACTTATCTTGGGAATCATACACCTGTTTCATATATCTTCAGTCATATGTTTATGATTACATCTCTCCATATAATGTTAAAAGTGGATAGAAACCAATACCTACCTTGCATGAGAGTGATGTAGTGAAAATTATACTACAGAAATGTTATTCATTAAATGGATAATCTCTAGTTTAATGAATGACTGATAATTATTAATATGCAAACAATCCAAAATTTTATTTTTCATACCACTTCATACTATTGATTATTTAACAATGGTAAATACAAACCATAAGAAATTAAAAAGATATTATGTTCAAGGTTGTGGAAATTAAATAAAAATTAAATGACAGTTTTATTAATATTACTGCTTTAACATATTAATTAAAGAAAAATGAAATGTAAATTTATTTATTTTGTTTATGAAACATATCGCTTTCTCATCAACTTTCTAATATTTTGATTAAATAAGTAAACTAAATTCATTGTGACTTGGTGGTTTAGTATAGGTAAAATGATGGCTGTAAGAATTAAATATCACTAAATCAATGTTCAACACGTCATCTTTAGTCCTTGAATGTCACATGACCTCTTAGCGATTAATCGATGGATTATTATTGTAAATAGTTTTATTTTCCATTAAAGTCGAAATGAAATAAAAAATATAATAATCAATAAATTTTACTAGTGGCAGTGTTAGATTGTAACTATATAAAAGGCAGTGACCCCTCATCACTAGTGCCATGCTGTAATATTTATCAGTGATGTCGCCTACAAGGATTCTCTCACTGCAGCCACAAGATAAAGTTTTTGAGAAAATATGGACCATCTTATTTTCCAAACTCAAATTCACTTATATGAGTCAATCTTATATGAGCTCTCATTTCTAGACATATAAGATTGGTTCATATAAGTGGATTTGAGTTTGAGATTAAGATGATTCATTTTTATTTTCTCAAAGTCTCTATCTTGTCACTGGAGTGAGAGTGCAGTTAACATCACTGTTTAATATTATATCATGGCGCTTATGACGGAGGGTGATTGCCATCTATATAATTAGAATACAAAATATAATATATATTTACTGTGTCCTAATAACATTGATTGATTGATATCTAAATAAGCTGTATTTCTATATAAAAATACATATTTTCTTAAATTTTTAATTAAATTATTAATTTAAAAACTTCCCCCTTTCCACAATTTTTTAGTTAATATATATAAAAAAATTAAGTACTTATAGGTAAGGATATTTAAATATAGGGGATTTGAACTTAGACTTTCAAGCATTCTTCAACTATCCATACTATTTCATACCACTGATACACATGGCCATATACATGTAGAAAAGATAAATAATCACCAATATCCATATTTCATGCTAAACCAGCACTTATCAGTTGGTCCAGATTATCATCTCCCACACACATATATATAATCATTGCTCAGTTTATGTTAAGATAGCAAATCTTCATACTTTAATGGACAGGCTTCAATCCATTCCAACCTCCAATTCTTAAGCCATACATACCATTGAAAATCTGACGATGGAAAGCCCAAATCCCATGCGATTCCAATATTATTGCCATGCCCATGTTGGGTTATTTTGCCACAGTAATATTTAAAAAATCTTTTACTGATAACTTATTAAAATTCAGCTAAAAAAATCGACTTTATAGTTGGAAGTTTCTGAGAAGTTCTAATGCTGAGAGTTGGAAAACTGGAATCGATCCTCAGTCATTAATAACCAGACTGACATTCTACCATTACAATAAATCACACCATTTTCTTATAATGAAAAAATGAGAGATTCGTCTGTATGTCATCATCATCATCATCATCATCATTTTCAACCATTGTTAATCCACAGCAGAATATAGTTATTTCCATGTTTACTCCACCATTTCTCCACATCATCCAGCACACTTAAACTTATTTCATCTATCCATCTCACATGTGGTCTCTTTCTGGGTCTTTTAATGTCTTGGAATCCGGTTTAAGATTTCAACTATTAATCTATTATCATCTCTTTTAGCATTAAGTCCAGCCCAACTCCACATCAGTCTCTTTAATTCTTTCAATGATATCATTAACACTTGTTTGTTCTCCCACACATGAATACTTGTTTTGGATTTCTTTCTTTGACCCCTAATATGCATCTGTCCATGCTTCTTTGAGTAGTCTGAAGTTTCTGTATTGCTCATCTGTTAAGTGTCCAAATCTCAGATCCCATATATAAATGTGTGTATTACATATTCTTTATACAAATGTGTAAAAATATATATGCATTTATTCCTTAATATTTTTATATAAAATATCTTAGAGCCAAAAGTTTTGCAGAATCTAAATATAAATATAGGGGATTTGAACTCAGAGTTTCAAGCACTATTCAATTATCCATACTATTTCATGCCACTGATACACTTGACCAAATACATGTAGAAAAGATAAATAATCACCAATATATGTATTTCATGCTAAATCAGCACTCATCAGTTGGTCCAGATTATCATCTCCCACACATATCTATTAGTAGTGCACATATTTTCAATGGTATGGATGGCTGAAGAATTGGAGTGGACTGAAGCCTGTCCATTGAAGTATGAAGATTTGCTATCTTAATATAAACTGAACACTGATTATAGATATGTGTGGGAGATGATAATCTTGATCAACTGATGAGTGCTGTTTTAGCATAAAATATGGATATTAAGTGATTATTTACCTTTCTATATGTATGTGGCCATGTATATCAGTGGATGAGATAGTATGGATAGTTGAAGGGTGCTTGAAAGTCTGAGTTCAAATCCCCTATATTTACAATTAGGCTCCATGTTTGTGAAGAGTGCCTGTATTTCAAGAATCTAAATATTTACATTTTTTGTTAGGTGAATTCTATTACAATATTAAATAGTTTTGGTAATGAGAAACGTAAGAAAATTGCAACAAAAAATTTAAATTTAAAACTTATTTATCAAAATTTAGAATTTATGATCAAATATAAAATATTTTTTATTTAAAATTTAAATTCTTTATTTACAAATTTTTAAAAACGTTAATGACCTTTTTTTTTCTTTTCGTAGCTTTATTGCTTTTCTACGCATTTTAAGTTTCTAGAACATTAATCTCTTATCTTTATATTAGCAAACTAAAGTTACTGTGAAAATTATATTTTAAATTCAGTTTAAATTTTTGATACGTCTTCTCTGTGCATTATGGGAACTATTATGATTCATAAAATTTTAAAAGATTGTGATTATATTTGTTAATAAATAATATATGAATTATGACTATAATAAACTATTAAGTGAACTCTCTTTGTATTTCCATTTTCGTTAATCGTACTGTCTTCAATTATTTATAGAATAGTATCCAATCACCTTAACCTTTTCCTCTCATTGGTTATCTTTTTACACTAATGATGATATTAATGTGGAAGTACTGAAAACATCCAGCAAGCTGTATGTAAACTAATCAACAGCAAAAATAAGTGTAGAAATAGACCCACCTATACTTTAGTTTTGATCATATTCTAGACCTATATACGTTAAAAGTAAAGTATAGGCGGTTCATTCTATACATATGCTTGCTAACAGTTAGTTTATATATAGCATGCTAGAGTTTTCAGTACTTCCATTAATTTCATTGATATTTGAGCTATTAAAAAGTTATATTTACAAACAGTAATAACCACAAATATACATGAAATTAATACAAAGTACTGAAGACCCTCAGCAAACTATATGCAAACTAAATGTTATTAAACATAAAATGTAGAATGAGCCCACCTACACTTTAGGTTTGATTGTATATAAGCATAACATTTACTGGCATAGTTATACACATAACATGATTTATATACTTACGTCATTTCAAGGTGACTATAAGCTATTCTGAAAACATTATAAGATAAAATCTGAGGGTCATATTTAATAAGCTCTAAATATTAAGTCAATCTTTTTTCCCTCTAATTACTTATAGTGATTCGGAATAGCTTATAGTTGTCTTGAAATTATGTTAGTATATATAGGTCATGCTCTGCGTTTAAGTAAGTCAGTAAATGCTATGCTTATGTATAATCAAAGCTAAAGTGTAGGTGGGTTTATTCTGCATTTTATATTTACTGACTGTTAGTTCACTTATTTCCCGCTAGGGTTTTTATCACTTCCTATTAATTTCATCTATATTCATGATATTAAAAAATTATATTTACATATGTTAATTGAAAATTGATTTATTTAAAGTTACTAATATGATTCTCAGCCTTCTTTCTAATTAGTTATAGTAATTTCAGAATAGCTTATAGTTGTTTTGAAATTACTTTAGTATATATAAATCATGCTCTGCATATAAATACATAAGTAAACATTAGCCTAAAAACGATTTACTCGCTGACGAAGAAGCTTCCAAATAAACAAAACAAATTTCGCTTAAAACTATTAAATGGGCCAAGCGCTTTCGAGGTTTGCCCTCATATTCATGGCTGACGAAAGTAATAAATCTTTACGTACTGTTATTAAATAACAAATATGCAAATGTAAATGCAAATCAGTTTGACCATCACCATTTCTAATGCTAGCACATCTGTTATTAACAAAGGCAAAACTCTCCATACAGTAGTGCCATCCAGTGCCAACCAGAGTAATCAATGGAAGCCAGAGGCTTATGCATAAAATCCCTATCTAGTGCCTACTCATCCAATATCCCCAGACTAGTTTCTGGCTTGTGGCCTTTGTCAGTGAGGAGCTATTGAGCTTAGATTGAAAATATTATTGTGTTTTCAATTTTATTTTCATAGTTTTGTAGTTAAGTAGAGATAAAAGGTAACTGCTGGAGGGTTGCATTAGATCCTAAGATCTAGGTGCAGTGTTCTCAGATCCAAAACTCCTCGCTGACGAAGGCCACAAGCCAGAAACTAGTCTGGGGATATTGGATGAATAGGCACTAGATGGGGATTTTATGCACAAGCCTCTGGATTCCATTGATTACTCTGGTTGGCACTGGGTGGCACTACTGTATGGAGAGTTTTGCCTTTGTTATGTTTATTTATGATCAAAACTAAAGTGTAAGTGGGTTCATTCTACATTTTATATTTACTGGTAGTTAGTTCACATATATAGCTTGTTGGGATTTTCAGTACTTCATATTAATTGTGATAATGAATTGCATGTTTAAGCAACAAAATTTACATTTTTTAATTGCATGCACAGTAATTCTCGCTACAATATATTATTATTTTTGTTTATTGTGGCTTATTATTGTTCTCTTCATTAGTTAAAATAATCATATTCATTTAAAAGTAATTACTTATGATGATGATAATGAATATAATCATAAATCATTGGTGGGCAATCTATATTAGCAATACTTATTATCTTAGTATTTCACCTTAGAGTTATAAAATAATGTAATAATGATTTATTTTGCGTAAATACAAAAAAATTGTATTTGTAGCATTCACAAAACAATTGCACTTCTAAACGAAATAACTACAAAAATATTCAAATACAATGGGAAGACTAAGTATAAGAACTGTTAAAATATGTATTTATTAAAATAGGCAAACTCTCCACATAGGATTGCACTCATTGCAAGCCAGAGTAATCGATGGATGCCAGAAGGCTTGCACATAAAATCCCCATATAGTGGCTACTCATCCAATATCCCTGGACTAGTTTCTGGCTTGTGGCCTTGAGAGCACTGCACCAAGATCTTGGTGCAGTGCTCTCAGATCCAAGCCAACACATCCAATATCCCTGGACTAGTTTCTGGCTTATGGCCATCATCAGTGAGGAGCCACAAGCCAGAAAATAGTCCAGGGATATTAGATGAGTAGGCACTAGATGGGGATTTTATGCACAAGCCTTCTGGCATCCATTGATTACTCTGGCTTGCAATGAATGGCAATACTGTATGGAGAGTTTCGCCTGTTTTAATAACAGTTATAAGCAAGCATAAGAATTGGTGATCATGTGATGTTTATTGGCTTAAAATATGTTTGTGTAAGAATAAAAGCATGAGAAGGAGAAAATAACTTTTTAAAGAAGAACATGCATTTATATATGTTAAAAAGCTTATAATTAATAATCATAGTTCAAAAAAATATTCGGATGTCTGTATTGGTCAAAATTCGAGCACCAGTAGTCCAGCAGTAGAATAAATCCTAGGATCCCACATTCTAGGATGTGACACTCTATCACTGTGTTGTTCACTGCCTTTGGGAAATTATGGGTTTATAAAATATGGGATTAAGAATATCTAACCATCAATCTAAAGTTCAAATCTAAGCAGAGTAAATTTTAATGGTGTTTTTTATAGTTGAAAATAGGTAGCCAGTTCTTAGCTGCTTAGATAGAGGCTTAATAATAATCAGCTAATTGTTACTAATAATTTTTAAGTAGACGACAAGGATTCCAGGGTTTACGCATCAGGTAAATGCTATGGTGGATTATAACAATGAAAGATATGATTATGATAGGCTTTATTTTTATAAACCTCTAATGATTAATGAGTTATCACACTTAGTAAGTTTATAGGTATATTATTATATTTGTACAAACACTCATAAATAAGCATGATCATTATAATGGGTAAAAAATAAAACAAAGAGAGAAAAATGATAAGTATAAAAAATCTTGGAATCAAGCGTGTTGCAATTAAAAGATAAAAAATATGGTTCACAAACACATACTCCTATTATTCTAATTATTGCTGAAAGATGTCTAATCGGAAGAAAGATTCATGAAGCCTAAGTTAGCCTAACCTAAATGATTAATGATTCTAAGAAAAAGAAATTGGAAAATAATGATGATTAATTTAATTGTAAATGTTAATAACAATTCAACAACATCATCATTATCAACCATTATCAATCCACTGCAGGATGGTTTCTCCAAGTTCAATCTATATTTTCCGCTCTTTAGCTTCTCTTCTCCACATCACCCATGCACACTTTATTATTTCATCCATCCATCTCACATGTGGTCTTTCTCTGGGTCTTTTACAATCTCATCCATATTCTCCAATCTTTAGCTTCTTTTCTCCACCTCATCCCTGCATACTTTATTATTTCATCCATCCATCTCACATGTGGTCTTTTTCTGGGTCTTTTACAATCTCTTGGAATCCAGATTAAGATGTCAACTGTTAGTTTCTTATTAGTAATTAAATTGAAAAAATGAAGATTTCATTCAATTATATATTATTTATTATGCGATCAAAAATTGAAAGTTTAATCCATTATGCTTCTTTTATATATATTTAGATAAATCATATGATGTAATATAAAATAAAATATGTTTATATAACAGCATTATAGATAACATTAAATTTAAAAAAAAAAAAAAGAAATTCAGTTAAAGCTGTAATCGAAAGCGCTACAAAAGAATTTAAAGTATAATACTGTATTGCATTTACCATTAATTTTTTTTTTTTTTTTTTATAATATTTTTTATAATGGGTATTGTATTTTACATTTATTATATATATGTAAACATTTCAGAAATATTGATTTTTGCCCTCTCAATGTGTTGGAACTATTTTCAATTATATGCGATGAGATGTGCTGTGGCTTCTTATATGGAGTCAGGAATCTCTCAGCCACTATGCCCAGAAAAACCTGTTAGCTACTTTACCTTCCCTTTCCATTCTGCACCCTAAATTTTTTCCATATTCTTCTCTATCCTGCTCCATCCCATATCCGCAACATAATCTTTGTCAATTCCATGGCCTTTATATCTAAATCACCATCATCTTTTTCCAAACTTAACATAAAAACCAATAACCGATTTTCTGTATAATCACTTTGTTTATATTTATTCTTCCACACCTTCATTATTTGTACCCTTTGTGCTTTCAGGCATTACATTCAATCAACAGACGCCTAATATTTTCTATGCCTTCCTTACACAACTTCCAGACTAAGTCACCCATGTTTTTCCATTTATGTGTATATTTTCTTGTTGCTAAAGATCCTGTTCAAGCCTTAAACAGTAAACTACTTTCCTTGCTATTACTTCTATATATATTTAAACTTTTTTTAGTCTCTATACTAGTTCTCCATCTCTCCAATTCCCTACTCTTTATTCATGCAACTACTCTTCTATCCCATTTGTTGCCACCATAACATTCAATAGTTCTCCTAACACAATCATCCCACCTTTTGTTTCAGTATTCTGACATATATTCTTTATCCAAATTGTCTGCAATACCATACTACCTTTCTCACCTATCTTGATGCCTACCCTTTATTCATAACTCAATTAAATACTATTTTGGATATTCTCTTATTATTCATAAAATGCAATCTACCGAACATTTTCATTTTACTTTTTGCATCTCTCATATAAAAACTTGACTATACCATTTCTCCTTGAATTGTCTCCTTTGCCGTCCACACATCTGCATCTAATGCATGTCTTCCTATTTCTCTTACAACTTACATCCATTTCTTTTAAATAAAATTAATGGATACATGTGATTAAAAATCAAATACTCTCTTATTTTAATAAAATACTAAAGATAATTAAACTAGAATATAAATCAATCGCATATAAAAATATACTTATAGAGACATTTTATAATAAAAGAAAATAATTACTTAATTTTAATAAAGGATATTACCATCTGCAATCGTTTTTAGATATTAATTATACCATGTCTTATACTAAAACATATACTTTCTCTTTTCTTAAGAATGGTCTGTAATTTTTCTTTTTATTATAGTTTTTAATTTCTTTTACTTATTTTTATTTTTTATTTTTAAACATATTTTATTAGTCGAATTTCTGTTAGGCAGAAGTGTCATATGATAAGATTGACGGTAGCTGCGTTTAGCAACAGAACCTTATTTTAAACTATTCTTGGAAGAAATCAATCCAACTACTTCCGTGTATGTTGAAAATTATATAAATAGCTAGAATACACTTGTATAAATATCAGAAGTTAATGTTAATCTTAATGCATTTAATAATAATTATATAGGAATGTATATATATTTATCAGAGATAGGCTTATATAAATGTAACTAAAATCCAGTAACCATATTGCGAATAATTATTTGGTGATCGTTCTTTCATGTTTTTTTTTTTATCTAATTAAGTACATTTTACTCTAATATCAGCGTATGTATATATATTGACTGCCATCCAAACAATGTTAAAATCTTACAAACTCATTTGTCTGTCAAATAAAATGAGCTCACTTTGTCTGGTCTCAAGAACTTACACGGGAGATAAGTTTAAACAATGCCAACTGTGAGAATGAATCTTTATTCATTATAGATGTAAAAACATTAGTGACAGATTTTGAACAGTTTGCAAGGTTTAATGATTGTGTCTTGGCAGTGTTAAACTGAGACACTTTCGATAAGGTTTTATTTATGTAAAAAATGAATTTTTATTTTTACCATTGATTTCTCTAAAGTTATATCACATATCAGTTCTTGGGAATTCAGATAAAGTGAGACTCATTGTGTTTGATTGCGGTTAGACATATAAATTTTGTGAGATTTTAATGCAGTAAGATTTTCACCTTAAAAAATTTGCATACTTCATAACACCTACATGCACAAATACACACGCACATACATAATAAAAATGAAAAATAAATATAATCCTTTATGTTGCCTTTATTAGGTACAGTACACTTATGGTGAGAGAGATCTGTTAGTTTTTATGAGACAACTGTTCAGGATTTTTACAAGGTTTAGAAAAGTGTGAAACATCATGTGATTGTGCACACACACTGATAACAGAGAGGCAAAACTCTGCAGTGCTCTCAGATCCAGCCACAAGCTAGAAACTAGTCCGGAGATATTGGATGAGTAAATACTAGATAGGGATTTTATGCACAAACCTTCTAGTATCTGTTGATTATTCTGGCTTGCACTGGTGGTGCTTCTGTATGGAGAGTTTAGCCTTTGTGTTAACAGCTTGGGTAAGCTTAAAGAATGATGATCAAGAGATGATTAGTGGTGTAACCTTTTAAACAGTATTTCACAAACTTTACACACATGAATAATGTACATAGTTTAACTACAATACTCTTGATTTAGTGTTATTTTGTTGCATTTTTAAAGCACTTTAAACAAAAACATCATATTAAGCTGATTTGTTAGGTAATCATAAACTGGGATCCTTCATGTTGAGTGGCAAGCATGCTGATTGAACTGCAAGTTCAGCAGTTTTATGCTGGCTAACAAATCAAAAATGAAGGTCAATTCAAAATGAAGGACAATTTATATTAATATTAGAATGATGGATTGAATGAAAAATCATAGAGCATATTAATTATTTGTTAATTGGATAGCTGTTAATGGATGTAGCAATAAAGAATAGATTCACAAAAAGTTGGCATTATGGATAAAAGATTACTCAGTGGATCATTGTAATTAAACCTAAAAAATGTTTATTGAATATTTTATTTAGAGTATAATTTTATAGAGACCAGACCCATGAATGTTTAGGAAATAAAATCAAAAAACATGGAAGATTTTGAAACTGGATTTGAAAAAGATTACAAAAGATAAACTGAAAAAAAGAAAGATTAAGAAAGTAGATTTGTTGAAAATAGTAATATATATATATATAATAAAATTATGAAGAAAAAAAAAAGAAATGATTTGGCAATGCTATGAAAAGAAAGAAAAAAATGAAATGGAAAAGCACTTAGAGCAAAGCAAAATATGGAAAATATCAACAGAATACTTAAATTAATTAATGATCTTAAAGAAAAAAATATTTATGAGTTAAGAGTAGCAGACAGAAAAGCTTAGAAATGTGGTATGACTTATAATGATACATTCTTTGATTTTTCCTGCATTTTTAATGTGCATGGAAGCTTTATAATATTAAATCAGTAATCATTTAGTAAAATATAAGACCCCCAAAGCGTATATGATTTGAGATTCTTGTTATATTTTGATACAATGAACTTTTCCCGCAGCTGTGTTTATTACAGGGAATCTCATGCAAATAGATTCATGAGTATTGTCTATTATGCATATTTGTACAATATAGTTAAACAAAAGACTGAATACAGCTTGATCTTTCTGGATCATGAATACGCCATGGGGCCTATATTTTCTCCATCAAGTGTTAGAACAATGTGCATGAAAAGGAATGGTAGGAAAATGAAGGGGCTTAGGCAATTGGAAAGGATCCACATTCCATCAACAAAAAGAGTTCACATGTTCCATTGTCCAAAAAATGGAATATCTAATTGCCTTATTTGCATACTGTGCTTCATTTACATATTATATCATATCAATTATATAGGCTTATCTGTACTGCATAACTTTATTCAGCACTATGTTTCTAGCAATGTTTTACCAAAAGCTGGCTCAGTGCAATTAATTTGTTTATATTTATTAATTTTTCTACCTTCTCATCTGCTTTAGAATTAAATACAAAAATAATAGTTTCAGAAAAATAATAAAAAAGACAAAGCAATAAGTAAAAAGAAAGTAACGAAATTTCATTCTGTATTTACTAATAATAATGCAAATCTTGATTTATTATATTATTTTTGGGCAGGGAAACATCTTAAATGGTGATTAAAAGGATATATGTAGATCGTAAGCCGTTTATAATAATAATAAAGTAATTTTTCTATAATTGATTTTTTTTTATAATTTTACTTGGTAAAAAGTAATTAATAATGACTGACTCTTAACTTTTTTATATTTGATCAGAGATAATCACATTATTTTTAATTATTACTTAAACATACATTATTCAGACTCGGTTAATTTCATTTTGTTAATATGGGAGCAGCTGCTGCGGTATTTACCTACGTCATCATTATTATTTTTTTTATTACCAATCACAGCGATAATGATGCAATCTCTCTTCCATTATTAATAGGAAAAAAAAGATAACAAAAGCTTTTGATAATGATGTTTTAATGCAGTTTTATTTAAATATGTTTTAATTTAAGTAGAAAATATTTTTTAAACAGTTGATATAAGTAAAATTATCATACTTTAAATACCCGTTGCCCAACATCAGAATGGTGTGACTTTTATTTCAAACCCTTTTATTATTGTTTTTTATATATATTTTTTTATATACCCTTTTATTTGGATCTCTGAAAAAGATGGCTTGCACATTTTTTTACCACCTTTTAAATTTTACTCTCTTTTCCAAATATTGTTTATAACAATTTAGTTAATACAGTATTTTTAAAATGAATTTTGCACCTACAGATTTTTTCCCTTTCTTACCTTCAGTTCAAAACTTATTTGCGGTCTTACTATAATTATGCATAAAAAGACAATCTCTGGTGATTTATAAATAACAATTACAATATATAAAATAAATATTTGGTTACTATAAATAAATAATAAAAAAAAAACTACAATGTTTGATTTTACACCAAACATCTTAGGATTAGTAAAAGGTGTTATTTTTAAGAGAAAATCACATACCCTTTTGTAAATATCATACACAATTAAGCTATAAGGCAAATAAAAATCCCCCAAAATAGAAAATTAAGATATAATACTTAGTTTTATCAAGAAAGTGTTAGATTTTCTAAGCATTTTGATCCTTGTGGCATGTCTGTTTGGCATATTTGCTAGCCATTTCTTAAATGGAGTTCAGATTAAACTTAAAAATCTGGATCAAGCCAAGATCTATACAAGTACTACAAATTAATGAGAATAAAATTAAACCACTAAACATCACATGATCACTATCTCTTATACTAGCACATAATTGTTATTGAACAAGGCAAAACTCTCCATACAGGTGCAATGCTCTCAGATCCATGGCTCCTCACTGATGAACACAAGCCAGAAGCTAGTCTGGGGATATTGGATGAGTAGGCACTAGATAGGGATTTTATGCACAAGCCTTCTGACATCCATTGATTACTCTGGTTATGCGTGGTTATAATAACTAGAGACTTGTGAAAATATGATTAAATATTTATTAATTAAAAAAATATTAAAATATATAGTTACAATGTTTTCCTGAAGGTGTTTTGTTTATATGTTGGACTATTTCTATAATCTAATATAAGTATTGAATGTCTTCAAAACAATTTAAATATTGCAAATGCATTCAACTGTTAGTAATAACACACAGGTTACTAAATGCACAATGTTTTAAGAGGTATTATTTCCCCCACTTATTCAGGTGTTGCTGGCCTGACCAGTGACAGTTCTAGCATAGGAATCGAACCTGGACTCTTAGATTTTTGAGTATTGAATTTTAAGGTATCGCTCTAACCAACTGATACATATACCATTGGTGAGGCACAGCATTTATTTGCTGTGCAACTATTAAGGTAAGAGACTTTGGATACCTTTCTAATTTTAACTACTTTCAGCTATACTGTTACAGCTTGCCTCATGTATAGGTACAGTGTCACTTTTGGCTGTTCTGTGATAATTGCCTCATGTCTCAATTAGGAATATTGGAATGTCTTGCTTGTTTGTTAATAACTCACTTGGTCATAATTGTATACATGTATATATATTTATAGATTATGATTTTTTTTTGGCAGCTATCTTCTAAATGGTTGGTAAACTGAGTAGTAGCTGCAATTTGTTACCACTACTGTACTTTTAATGCAGTTGTAATCTAATGACAATAATTCTACTTTAATTGGTCTGCTATTTCAAAATTTTTTATACTTTTGTAATTTAAAATGGTATTTTCTTGTGGTGTTGATATTTTTATCTGCTTATTTGATTTACAGTAATTCCAATATTTTTTTACTATATCTGTTGGTTGTTTTTCTTGTACTGAATTCTTTTGCTGAAATGTATTTTTTGCATACCAGGTTTACATTTTATATTTATTACTATATATATATATATTTCTTTAAAATGTATTTTTTATACTTAGTTATAGCAATAGGAATCCTGATAGAATTAGAATGTAAATAACATATATATATATACGAGATGTACTGATTGAATTCCCAGAAGGCATTTTCATAAAAATGCATGTAGGAGCATACACTAGTCGCTAATGTCACGTTCACACTAACCCCCTTGTGAATCTATACACCAATTAAAATGGTACTACCATTTCTGGAAAAACACCTGAAATTCGTTTTCTGGAATACTGTTGATCAGCGATCTCACATTCTTTTGGATATATGTTACAATAGAAAATCTTCATCCGTCAGTGCAATCACAAAACGCTAAGTCAGATAAATAGACAGAATGAACTAGTTGAGTAAATGGTCAAAAATATTTTGCACAATAAGTGCACTATGACCCCAAAAGCTATGCTCTAATATTTATTACCTTCTCAATAGCTAACTAACAATTTAAATCTCTCAGCTTAAAATTTACACATATATTAGCTTAAACATTACCAAGCATAAATGCCCACGTGATTTTAATACATACCACGTGGCCATTCCGGAAATCAAATTGTCACACCTTGTATATATGCATAAGAATTTTGATAGATGTATATATTTTACTTACATTTTTTTTAGAATGGTGTATAATGAAATGATTTTCTCAAGACTTATATAAAGAATAAAAGAATTTAAATAAAATAAAATACATGATTGATCATATGAAAAGGAATTTGTTGTAACAATTAAGCAAAGTTGAGTAAAGCCTTTGATATGAAAAATGTAATTTATTGCTCATTATTATTTTGTCTTTCTTTTTGTTACTTTGTCTGTATACAGAAAATTACTTACTGAGTTATTTTTGTTGTTTAATATTTTTTATTTGCATTTCATTTTGTATATTTCCTATTTCCTTTTTAATTTGCTCTTGTAATATTTATGAAGATTATTTTGTGTTTTTTTAAAAGTATAAACGTATTTTTTTTTTAATAATAATAAAAATATATACTGTTGATTATCAATAGGTTTTTATTCTACTATTTCAAATACAAAAAATGTAATGTAAAGATTATTACTTTTCAAATTAATAAAAACATTCCAAGAAATATTTCGCACATAAGAAATGTTCCCAGAAGTACATGATAATAAAACAAAAAAATATAAGTCAAACTAGTTTTTATTATTTATTAATACACACATACACATTTATTTATTATTCAGTTTTTATTTATTAATATATAAATATAAAATGTTCTATAATACAAACTATCTTTATACAAGAGTGATAATACATATATATTTATAATTATAATACATTGAGGAGAGCATAAAAATATTTGCAAATAAAAACCTTTTACTATTATTATCATCATCATCATCATCATCATCATTATTATTATGTTTCAAAAGGCCTTTATTGTCTCAAAAGAATTACAAATTTTGCATTTACATAGTTCGTCTACATATAATATCCTGGATTGTCCATTATCATTTGAACGCCATTAGCAAATCAATTATTTATAACAGAAGGGAAAAAATTGTTGCTAAATTGTCCTTGTTGCTAATTTGACATGCATATCCTTCTAAGTTTTTTTATAATGTTTAATTTCCTCAATTCACTATAACATACATCTAATCTTAAGTAATGACCAGGTTGCTGCATAAATGTCAGGTCTGGCCAGTGTCTTATCCCTTTTCTGTATTATTTCAAGTTTATTTGAAAAGTAGCTGGATGTCTCCTGGAATTGTTACCAATTAGGAAAGTGCATCTAGTACACCAGTATGCATATAGCACAAAGGTTGCTGCCCTGACACTTGGTGTTAATCCTTCTCTAAATGCAGAAATTAATTGATGCATTGTTACATTAGACTTCCTGTAACTGCTAGTTATGAGATTTCTTATCTGCCTAAGTCCCTCACAGTGATATAGCAGATGTGATAGGGTTTCCTCAGCTCGATGGCAAGACCCACATAAGGGATCAATTGACGTATACAGTCTTTTATGGCAAAGAAAATATGTGGTAGGTAATGCAGATAGATTAAGTTTTATTAGAAAATTGAAAAACTATTATTATTATTATTATTATTATTATTATTATTATTATTGTTGTTGTTGTTGTTTATATAGGTATACATATGATTGTAATAAACAATAGAAATGAGGAAATAATATCAATGTAAAATGAGATCACCATTAATTTTTGACATTAGTAAGAAATTAACATTTACTATTAATTAATTAATATTTAAGGCTAAAAAGTTTTCTTATTAATTTGTATTATCTTTTTTGGGGGAGCTTTTTATTAAAGTAAAAGGAATCCCTCTTTTACTTCCAATCCAAATTCTTATATGAATTTAAACCTAGAAGGCTATTTTATTTATAAATCTGAGAATATTAAAGAATAGCATCTTTCTTGACATTTGGCAAATATTATTGTATACTTCTCCAAAGAACTGTCTATCTTGAATTAAATATTTTCATGGTTTGCTATTATAATAAAGAATAGAAATGAGACTATATCCATGTAATAAATAAAGAAAACCTTTAACCTTTGATGTTGCCAAGAAACTAGCAATTACTATTAATTGACAATTCCTGAGGCTAAACAAGGTTTCTCATTCACATATGTTTATAATTGTATATAATGATGCTTTATATTATTTACTTAAAAATTATATGAACAATCAGCATAATAGATTATGTTTGTTGCATTTTTAATGAAAATATTCTTTTTATTTTGAGTTCAACAATATTAAAATTAATCACACAATCAATTAAAAACTGAAATGCAATCTTAATATATGTCAACCAGAAAAAGTATTTTATTTTTTGAAGTTGCTGTTTGGTGACTTATGTTTAGGTTGCTGTTTCAGTTTTTAATTGGACCAGTACTCAACTACATCAAAGATGAACTCAAAAATAAAATTGCATAAAGTAACTCATTAAATACTTTTAATGTTTACATTATATAAGTCCATAAAAATTGTTTAATTAATATATATATATATATATATTATTTAATAAGTTACTGGCCAAAAATATATATATATATTATTTTAAGTTATTACAGTAATAACAATAAACAGTAATAATATATAATTTATTTGATATTTTTGATGGTATTTTTGATTATTTGGATCACAATTTTTATCAAAGTAAATTTATACAGGTGAAAAACAGGAATGGTATACCCAAATGTCAATTTCAATTTATTATAAAATTTTAAAATTGATTTATAAGAATTGCTTCTTTAATTTATTTTTTAAAATGACGTCTTTCTTCATATATTATTTTTAGGTGATCTGAAGTGAAGTTAAATGTAAAATTACAAGATTTTCTATGATGGAAAAACTGATTGAGGATTTGTGCAATTATTTATAACAATTTTTATATGATTGCAGAGTAATTGACATTCATCTAATCTTTTTTTTAAACAGTTTCTTGATTCACTTACATATGATATTTTGCATTCATACATAATTTGATAAATAATATATTTTTGTTTTTTAAGTATAGAAGTGTTAGAATTATTAATTAATTTGTTTTAATCTGGAGAAATATAAAATGAACACATTTCTCATTGATGTTTTTGCAAACCCAGTACTTGCATTCTGAACTAAAAAATAATAATTTTAGAAAATTATTTGTTTTATTAATTTTTAATTTTTTTTACATAGATAAGTAAAATCATAGATATGAAAAATATGGATAACCCTATATACAAACGTTATAAGTGACAAGATTTACAATTACATAGCCCAAAACATGCTTCTATAAGCAATTTTTACAAAAGTTATCTATCTATCTATCTATCTATCTATCTATCTATCTATCTATCTATCTATCTATCTATCTATCTATCTATCTATCTATCTATCTATCTATCTATCTATCTATCTATCTATCTATCTATCTATCTATCTATCTATCTATCTATCTATCTATCTATCTATCTATCTATCTATCTATCTATCTATCTATCTATCTATCTATCTATCTATCTATCTATCTATCTATCTATCTACTATCTATCTATCTATCTATCTATCTATCTATCTATCTATCTATCTATCTATCTATCTATCTATCTATCTATCTATCTATCTATCTATCTATCTATATTTAAGCAATTGTAAGTATAACATTAAACTTTAATTTAGAGAATACTCGTTTAAATGTTTTTCTTTATTAGTAGATTTACACACGCATACACACGGGCATCATAGTATAATGTTGTCATTTTATATGCACATCATTGCGGCATAAATCTGATTTAAGTAATACGTAAAAGCAAATTCAAGCTACAGATGGCATTAGGATTTTTCTATAAAATATTAGACTCGTAGGCAATCTAACTAACTATTTAATATATTTACCATTAGCTAAAAGGTAAAATAGGAACTGGTATATGGCATGTTGGGTAACTTTTATTTTACTTCTCTTTTTGGGGGGAACGCAGAAGTTGTCTTTCCTTTTCCGTTGAATACTTAAAGATTTTAAAATTACTTCACGCATGCAGGTGTGCACACACAAACACAATACATGCACACATATATGAATATAACAAATGGTTTTTTTTTTTTTAAAGATTAGGATTCAATAACTATTTTTAACAGATTTGGTGACTCTACAGTAACCAAACAACCATCCAAGTAGAAATGAGCAATTCCTCTTAATACTCAGGAGAAGTCATATAGATTTCAATATATTTTAACTATTAGATTTAAGTTTTTATATATTCACAAGATTTGTTAACAGATCTCCAGAAGAGTTATTAAATATCACCAATTCTTAAATATCTTGAAATATATGTATATGCACAAACATGCACACACACACACACATATATATACATTCAAATATAAATTTATGTGTATATGTATATATATATTACTGTTTGTAATTATGTATATATTTAGACTTAAAAAATGTATTTTGTTCTGTTAATATTTATGTCAAATAGCAGAAGCTGATTAGGTTAAAAATATGAATAGTGATAGCGATATTTCGCTTTTATCTAGAATGTGTTAAACATAGGCTTAAGCCAGTAATTCGCAATCAGTGTGGCCTGGTGTGACATGAGAGAATCGTAGGTGTAACGAAAAAATTTTAAAAGCAGTCCAAAGCGCAAGAAATGCACTTATCCAAATTAAAACTCCTTTAAAATGATTGTATGAGCACCTCAAAATATAATTAATCACATGATCAGAGATTTT
The DNA here is from genome assembly GCA_028023455.1 of Epiperipatus broadwayi. NCBI lineage: Eukaryota > Metazoa > Onychophora > Udeonychophora > Euonychophora > Peripatidae > Epiperipatus > Epiperipatus broadwayi. Next base: position 1,366,202 of record JAQFVV010000147.1, read on the forward strand.
AACACAAATTCAGGCTTGAATTAGATAATTGAACTCGAAGAAAATAATCTAATTCAATATCTGAATTTAAAATTAAAGCGGACACATAATGCATTCCAATGTACAATGGTTATACCCTTCCTCCCCCTCATATTAAAGGATATATAGATGTGAAATCTAAACTATCTACATCTCATAAATTTGCAGGGCTAAAAAACTTTTTATAGCGCAATTATTGTAATATGAATCGGATAGTACTGAGAACATTTAACGTTACGTGGCTGACTTGATAAAACCAGGCTATTACATAACACACACACACACACACACACACATATATATATAAATGTAGAAAGCAATTCAATACCAAAATAATTAAAAGCGGTCGATCATAGAAATAATAAAAGCTGGATTGCTCTACCATATTTAGCACTCACATGGGTAATAAAATTGGCACAAATATGCTCGGACAAATTTAATGTCGTATTCAGAACCCCCATAAATTTAAACTAGCTTATTAACAACACAAAGGATAAAACTTTAACATTGGACTGACCCAATGTGGTCTGTGCTGTAAACTGCAACCAAAAAGATTGCCCATATGTATATTATAATGAGATCAGAGCACATCTTAAAACTCATTAATATATAAAAAAAAACCTAAGATTAAGCTCGAAGCCATTAAGTCCACTCTCTTTTATAATTGTGAAAGAAAGCATGGCCATAATTGGCCATAATTGTTATCCGAGTATTCATGTGCTAACAAAGAAAGAAAGAAAGAAACGATCACAAACATATTCAAAAATAATATTTAATGAATCAAAAATCAAATACCATTCATTTCAGCCAAAAAATAATGCTCTCAGCAGACTAATCATGAATATGATGCAAAAGCATTGAAAGTATACAAAATATTACTGAATTCTATATTTAAACTCTTGCTCTAGTATTTTTTACATTATAATAGTTAGAATGGCAGAGTATCGAAATATAATTATAATAAATAAATGTATACATAAATAGTAAAAAATACATATACATAAGCAATATATATATATATGCATAACAGTGGGTTATTTCTAAAATGAGTGGAATGTAGCCTTAAAAAATGAAATCATATGATACATCTACAGATAGCATTATTTGGCAAGGACTAAACAATGAACACTGATATAAAATGAGGTCAAATATCACATCCATAAACGGAATTATTTGACAAGGACTTGTCCATGAATTTTGACACACGCTGAAATTGAAGTGACTAAATCCATGTTATGTCAGGATTGCATAAAACAAATTCTGACTCAGTAATCACTGTTTTGTGCCTGAAATAGTCAGAGCATATAGCTAGTACTATCTATATTTGAAATAGTGAAGCAGTTAGCACAATTATCTTGCAAATCCTTGTTTTGAAAAATTTCGAGGTGTGTTTAATTACCACCCATATCTCTTTTTAAAAGATGTCATTTTTGTATTACATAGCATTCAATTAAAATGGATGTTTTTATTATTATTAAGAAACAAAAATTAGAAGACAATTGCTAGGGCATTGAATACTACTTCATCCCATAAACAAGCAATGTAATTAAAAACAATTCATCAATATAGTGAAAATTATTTATCATTTGGTTTCATGTATGGTGAAGGAAATCCACCATGTTCCCCAAAAGTACCTTATGTGTAATTTATAGTAGTTGCTAGAAAGTTAAAGAGATATTTTATAATCCCGAAATTTCCATGTGTCTGAAAAGCTAATGGAATATTTCAGATGACTTTTACTCATTAATACTAAACATGCAAAAATATGAACCAAACATGCAATGATGTGACAAGAAATGTAATTGAAAGAATCCAGAAGTGAGTTATACAGTTGAAGAAATGTATAAATCATAGGTAGGAAACTGAAATGCCATACAATTGCAGGAAAACTTTCAACATTAATTTTAATACTTTGGTTTACAAATGAAGGAAATTTCTAAAAAAAATCACATATGATTTGGGTATTAAAAAATTAATTCCTTTACAAAACAGTATACATTTTTGTCATTTACTGACAGGAAGAGAGTTTTATTTCAGAAATGGAATGAAATCTTTTTTATTTGAGATAAATGAATAAAATTTCATTTTAAAAGTTATAATTTTGCAATATATTCTAACAGATAGTCAAGGATGATGTGTTAGCAAATAGCTTATAATTGACTTACCTGCAATTTGAATTAGTCAAAAAAGCAATAGAAACTCAATAACACAGGGTTTAAAAGTGATTTAATTTGCCAATTCTTCAATTATCCTGACATCTAGTGATTTTTTCAAGAATTAAAATGTTAGAATAAAATATAAATAATTTTAAAAATATTTCATAAAAAAACATTAGCAATTTCTCTCAATAGATGAAAAATTGACTCTCACATGAAGTGCCTCATTGAAAAAATTAAGATAGTTTTGATACAACAGGTATATGGCATTACTTGAAATTAGTTAGTTGTCCACTAAAACTTTATTTATATGATACCACTTCTACATGATATAATGAAAGGACCTGAGGCATTTAAAATGGAAACTGATGTTACTTTCCCCAACATTATTTCCAATTTTTATGATAGTAATCTTTGAAATTGTTTGCAGGTGGTTTAATCAACCACGAATCAAAATGTAATACAGATTTGGTGATGGAATTTTTAATTTGGATCAATTAAAAGTAAAAACAATAATGTCTTGGATTCTGATTTACAATATAGTGATGATGAGGCTATTTTTGCAGGTTCAAAAGATGCTTTTACAGATTATACTTACTGTATTGAATTAAACATATAAAGGTTTTGACTTATTAAAAAAAAAAGTAAAGTTTTCTATTAGCCAATGATGGAAAATTTTTCAGCAACTTTTAATTTGCATAGTTATTTAGTTGAAAATGTAGACCAATTTAAATATCTCAGTAGTTTATAAGTAGAAAGGTGGATTTAGACCCTAAGGTACACCACAAACTGCATTGTCCTAATGTTAGGTTTAACAACTGAAAAATCATTACAAAGAAATAAAATACTGCAATTAAGTTAGCAGTTTAAAGAACTGTTACTTTATATAATTTATTGTATGGATATGAAACTTGGACATTTTATTAGTGCAATAATTTTAAGAACATTTTGGCAAGATTACAAAAGCATTAAATATGTTCTTCAATTTGCTAGGAATGATAGAAGCCACTACTGTAAAATCACTCTTCTTTGATTTGAACATGTAAAATGACTAAACAATGAAAGATTTTCCAAAAAAATGTTTCATAGTGAACTAGAGCATGGGTGTAATAGAAGAGGTAGCCCCTTTCTATATTATAAGAATTATCTCAATTGTTTTAAAGAAGTGCAATGTCTGTTGTTTCCATTGGGAAGATAAGGTAGAGAATAGAATACATTGGGGAACTACAATTAGACATGGTATTATGATATTCTAGAAGGGAAAATTTTTCTGCTCAAGAAATTAAAAGACAGCATCTTAAAATATCAAGTAAATTAAAAAAGGGACTAGTATGTGGACATATTTGTGGTTCACAGATTGGTTTTTATAGTCATTGCAAGTCCATTTCTTGAGCAGTTTGTTTTTCTTTCTTTCTTTCTTTCTTTCTTTCTTTCTTTCTTTCTTTCTTTCTTTCTTTCTTTCTTTCTTTCTTTCTTTCTTTCTTTCTTTCTTTCTTTCTTTCTTTCTTTCTTTCTTTCTTTCTTTCTTTCTTTCTTTCTTTCTTTCTTTCTTTCTTTCTTTCTTTCTTTCTTTCTTTCTTTCTTTCTTTCTTTCTTTCTTTCTTTCTTTCTTTCTTTCTTTCTTTCTTTCTTTCTTTCTTTCTTTCTTTCTTTCTTTCTTTCTTTCTTTCTTTCTTTCTTTCTTTCTTTGTTTGTTTGTTTGTTTGTTTGTTTGTTTGTTTGTTTGTTTGTTTGTTTGTTTGAGTGAGAATGGCCATACTTGCATAGGAGTGAGTCGTTGCATTCTTCAACCTGCTTCTACTTTCTGATCATGTTGCTATTTGGCCTAAGGACAGATAACCCAGACACTCCATGATAACGAAGATAACAGTAACTAAACTTTTAGCAAGTTTTCTAGTCATTGGTTGATCTACACACTCTAGTTTTTCAGCAAATGATTTTTTTTACGTTATTAGGGACGCATTTTGGCTCTATTTAGCAGTTACTTGTGTAAAAAATTTTAGAGCAAATAAAATATATAATATTAAAATTAATATATCAAATATTATATAATACACTTATTACATACCTAATGTAAATAAAAAGACTTTATGTGAGATTTTTTAATGATTATTTGTGATGTACAATATTGCTATAAAATATATATTTATTGCTGAGACCTTATTTAATTATCAATGTAATCCATCCACACATATACATGTAATAATTGATATATTTGCTTATAATGATAAACCAATATCCTAGCAACAGATACGTTTTTCATCATGGCAAAAAGTAATCGGGTTAAAAGATAAACCAAGTTGGTATATATATATATTAGTCAGTTTGTGAAGAATAGCTAAAAATCATTAAAAATACAATACCATTATTTTGAATTACATTTATCCAGACGGTGTATTTCTCGCAACCACACAGTAAAACTATCAAAATTATTTATAAGTTCTGTATTCTGAAGTGCTTTTAGCCAAAATTGATTTGAGCTACATTTAAAAGTGACTTAAAACTAAATTTTTAATCATATGCGCATCTCATCGATGCGTGAAATGTAAGCAATACGTAAAAAAATAAGTAGACTTAAATGCACGCACACACACACTTAGCCATTTCCACCAAGAATCTAACTGTACGCTAAAGCAAATTACAGTTTAGAAGTTATCTGGTCTTTTTTATAAATATATATTTACTTAAGTTTAAAATTTGTACCTCTCTGTCAAAAACAATTTTTAAACTAAAAAAAAAAAAAAATCACGCACGCATAATTTAAATATATATTAATTAAGTAAATAAGTTGTAGTGTTAGTAAAGTAAATAATATAAAAACTCTGTCAGTAAAGTAAGTAAAATTAATATTTTATAATTTACTAAAAGACCATTATTGTTGTAATTATAAATTTATTAAACGCTTGATTACGTAAGTAATATTTACTGAGGCTATAACCTCGATAATACGCGTGTAAAAATGCGATAGTAGGGACCTCTACAGGTGTTTTAACCACAAGCTTACGCTATGGAAGAAAAGAGGGGAATCGCATTTTTACACGCATATTGTCGAGATTATAGCCTCAGTAAACATTATTGTTGTAGTAAATCATTTTTTATTTATTCGAGATAATTTTAATAATAACGAAAAACATAATTAAAGTGAGTCTTCAAATACTGAAACGCTAATGTAAATAAAAAAAAAATGCTAAAGACTTTATTGCTCGGGTGTTCATAAGAAGTTCGAACGCCAGAATCATGTTTCCAAGTTGGACACTCTATTAACGGCAGCACATGTAAATAAAAAAATAACCAACAACGGTCTACCAACAATAATGGTTGTTATTGACTAGTTGTAGTGAGTAATTCATTATCTAATTATCTTGGCTTGCCTTTGGGAAGGCAAAGATCCTAGCGTATATAAGATACATTCAAATGTATTATTGACACACATTACGTTTAACATAAATTTTGACAAATATTGTCAATAGTATTAAATTACAAATAAAACAATCACTTTATATTTTCTTAACTTTTTTAAAAATAAGATATAATTTTGGTTTTATTGTAATCTGAAATGTGGTTTCAAAATTTTTATACATTTGTAATTGAGCACCACTGGATTAAATATAAATTATTAACACAGAGGCAAAACTCTCCATAATTAGTGCCACCCAGTGCAAGCCAGAGTAATCAATGGATGCATCCATTGATTATTCTGGCTTGCACTGGGTGCATCCATTGATTACTCTGGCTTGCACTGTGTGGCGCTACTTATGAAAAGTTTTGCCTCTTTGTAAACAGCTTGTGTATACATAGAGAATGGTGATCATGTAACATAAGTTATCAATCTTTATCTCTCTTGAATTTGTCATTTCTAATCTCTAATCATATGTAAATAAGCAGTTATTTTTATAGCGATGTGCTTTATAAATTGTAATACATTAAAGATCAGCCTTTTCAAGCTATTGTGCATGCGCTTTTTACGAGTGTTAATAATAAATGAATACTTTCACTCCCAACACAAGATATAGTATTTAAGAAAGAATATGCCCATATATAAGCATTTGGGTTGGATAGAATAAGTGGATTCATTTTATTCTTTCTTAAATACTATATCTTGTATTGGGAGTGAAAGTAATCATTTATTATTTACACTCATAAAAAGCGCATGCACAATAGCTTGAAAAGGCTGATCTTTAATGTATTACAATCTCTAATCATGTAAATCACAAGGATAATGTGAGTTTTAAAGTGACTTACTAGTAGTTTATTAAGACTTTTGTAATCCTAATAAAGACTGGTAGATGGCTAGTCATATGAAGAGTTGGGTTGAAGGATGCACCAACAAGATCCTTCTATAATGGTTACCTATCTATCTGCCATGCATATGTCATGGGTTTAAATTTGGGATGAACAAGTATAATTTTTTCAAAAATTTATGATTTATTTTAGATAGCTAGTTAGTAAGCCATCCAATTTCAGTCAGTAATATGGAAATGAAAATCTTTTTGAATCATGTAATTTAAGCTACTTTTAAGCTAGAGAGTTAAAGAAGGGTGAAAAACCCTCTTGTACCTACATCACTCTACAATTGGCAAGTCTAGGGAGTATTGCTGCTCCCTTCATTGTCCCTTTATGAGGAAATATTGGAGAAGTTTTTAAGGGAAATGATTTTTTTATAAAAATAAACAAAAAGTCAATAAAATTTAAATTCAGTTGATCTAACCTCACGACTCTACTTGATTTTAGTTATTGTTTATTATTATTTTGATTGGACAAAAATTCAGTTTTTAATGCGTTCTATTCTTTGTTTCCCATCTTCTGTTTTTTTCTTTAATTTTTAATTAATTTTGCTTACAACTTTCTATATACTTGCAAAATCACATGATAACCATACTCGATAGGTAATTATACACTTCAATATTCTACATTGATTTGTGATTTAAATACTGGAGATAATAATGACATCCCTGTTTGTTATAAAATTAATTATAGCATAAAATATTATAGACTTGAGAATATCTATCTTACAACGAATAAGCGGTAATAGTTTTTCATAAAAGAGATTTGTAATCTCAGCATAATTGATAAAGCATTATTTGATTTTTGCCAGTCTTTTAGTAATAAAAGACTTTCCTTATTGTAAAATAATTTTGATTTTACCAAGGGACTATTAAAAATTTGATCCTAATAATTATTAGTAAGCAAAAATAAAAAATTGCATACTGTGTCACTGGTAATCAATCTATGCGAGCCTCCCCCCCCCCTTCAAAATTAAAGATTGTCTGTAATTTATCAAAATAAAATATTTTCAAAAAAAAAAAAAAAAAGAACTTTCCCTGCTAGAAAAACATTTTAATTTTGCATTAATATTATCGTACATTTGTTTTGAAACAAAAATTGCAATGTTGAAACTGAAATTTGCAATATTCTATGAAAACCATCACTCCTTAAAAATAATATGCAAGGAAAAAAATAAACTCTTCCAACATTAAACAAAATGTATAATAGCATTCCCTACCAACAATAGAATATATAAAAAAAATATATATGTATAGAAAGGCCATTGTTATCACGGATCATAACATTCGTAATAAAAAATACTGGACCTTATAGATGATAACACTTTTATTAAAACAAACAGAGCTCACAACAGTTAGTATATAAAAAGAACAAACAAGTTTTTTTTTTCCATATGTCATAGCATCGGCCGGGAGGCGAACCCGCAACAACCGTCTGCAACCAACTGCTTGCTTGCAAGGCGGCTGCGCTGACCTCTCGGCTAACAATGCTATTAATAGTATTAGCAAATTCACCACGTTCTTTATTTTGTTGTAATATCTTATATAAATGCAATTTATCCACTCTACTTTGAACATTTTTTACAAAAAAACTTTTATTGTACATATACGCATACACAATCTTACGTTTTGACTGTCCTGCAGACTTCTTCAGAGCTATGATTTTGTTCGTTATATCATAGCTTTGAAGAGGACAGTCGAAACATAATATTATGCATGTATATATGTATAATAAAAGATTTTTTTAAAACTGAAAAGTGTTCAAAGTAGAGTGCATAAATTGCATTTTTATTAGTAATTATTAAATCGGAAAACGAACTCTGATAATGTGCTATTATTTTTAAATATTATAAGTCTTCGCACACTCACACGTCAGTAAGAGTTTAGAAAATTTTCAGCGCTTTATAATAGTAGACTTATTTTTATTAGTAGCAAATATCCTACTGATGGTTATACAAAAAATAAAATTAATTCAAGAGAAAAGTATTCTATAAACTTAAATTCTATGATATATTAAAAATGCACAAAATAAAACATTCATATTATTATTGAGGTAGAGGATTGACTATCCAAGCTTTATCAATACATCTGGAAAATTCACCCATTAATGTCTTCTATGAAATCCTTTATAGAAACTCAGTTCATTTTATTATTGTTGTTGATAATTTAAAAAATACAACAAATATTTATGTCAGCTTTTCATGTTACTTCATTGTTTACTAATACATTTGTTGACAAGGTGTTATAATTCATTAGGATTCATTAGCTAAACATTGTCCCACTCATATTTATTTTACTTGCAATTGACAATATTATATGTGGTTGAAATTTTATGAGATTTCCCACTTTTATGCATAGTACAAATCATCTGTCTGGTTCAGTTACAAGGACACATACTTTTTGTTGGGTCACATGACAAAAAAAAAGAATGATTTCTTAATATATAGTTATATCCTATACCCCCTCCCATTAAACTTACCAACTGAAGATCGCTGGTTTAGCATGAAATACATATATTGGTGATTATTGATTTTTTTGACATATATGTGTTCAAGTGTATCAGTGTTATGAGATAGAATGGAGAGTAGTGGGTGGTGTGAAAGTCTGTGCTCATATACCCTATATATAACATATATTGACACAGGTATAGAATAAGCCTGTATTTCAGTTATTAAACAAACTTACAATGGAAATAGAGATGGATAGACAATTCACATTCCTTGTTATTCTTGTTTCCAAAAAATAAACAATAATACCATAACATTTTCTACATCAGAAAATGTACCCATACTGATAGATACTTAAGGTATTACCTCATCAGCTTCCAGTTCAGATATTTTAGGTAGTTAGTCCATTCTTTACAAAGGCTTTGTTTTTTAAATAAAGTTATTTTGGAGGGAAAAACAATTATGTAAGATCCTTTATTAATGAGTGGTTACAGTATCATAACTAACAATGCATCAAATTAAAAGCACCCAAAATATCTATATTATGATCTTTATGAAAAGACACTGACATTTAAAAGTAGATGTGTATTGAATCTACAACAGTGGAATATTTCACTAAACAATTAATTGCAAGCTATATATAAGTCATGTGACATCTGACTTTTTATTATTACTATTATTATTTTGCTGTTGAGGCTTTGGCTAAATTAAATGGCTAAGCCTATTAATATATGGAGTATCTGAATTAAGTTCAGGCCCATATAATTTTTTCAGTTGGAGAGCTGACTTTAAAGACATGCAGATGTCTAAAGGTTTAGATATTCTTCTTGAGAATTATATTTTAGATAAATGCTTAGCTTGAGTTGGTTTTTTGAATCTAATGTCCCAACTCCTCACTGAAGAGACCCATAGGTCGAAACCGATCTGGGGATGGGGACAATCTAAGATAAATATGATTTAAATACCTTCTCTTGTAGTAGTATTTATCATAATAATAATAATAATAATAATAAAAAGCTTGTTTAGAGCATTAGCATGCTCTTAAGTTTACATAAACAATTAATAGTATTCTTACACAGAGGCTAAACTCTCCATACAGTAGTGCCACCCAGTGCAAGCCAGGGTAATCAATGGATACAAGAAGGTTTATGCATAAAATCTAAGGCTACTCACTGATGAAAGCCACAAGCTAGAAACTAGCCTGGGGATATTGGATGAGTAGGCACTAGATAGAGATTTTATGCACAAAAATTCTTGCATCCATTGATTACTCTGACTTGCACTGGTGGCACTACTGTATGGGAAGTTAACAGTGTATGTAAGCATAAGGAATGATGATCATGTGATAATAGTATTCTTATTAAATTTGAAAGTGAAATTCTTCTTGAGGTCCAATGAATCTATAGATTCTCTGTAGATTACTCTAGGTCATATATATGAATCAAAGATGTTAACACTGTAAATTGTCACATGCCATCTTCAGCATTTACTCATCATGTCTTAGATATTGACCTTGCAGAGATTTTGCCAAAACAAAATCCCAAACAGTTGGAACAATGATAATCAAAGGATATTTAAAAAAGCCATACAGATTTTAAACAGACTGAATTGTATTAATAAATGCAACCCAAACTACTATCTATATGGAAGACTTTCTTTACACAAATAATATATAGGGTATATGAGCACAGACTTTCAGATGACCCATCATTCTCCACTCTATCTAATAACACTGATACACTCAAGCACATATATGCTGAAAAGATAAATAATCACCAATATACCTATTTCATGCTAAACCAGCAACCATCAGTTAGTCCAGATTATCATCTCCCACACATATATACCATAAGTGTTCAGATATATATTAAGATAGACAATCTTCATACTTTAATGGGCAGGCTCCAATCTACTACACACTCCAACTCTTCAACCGTTCAACCGATTGAAAATCTGATGATGGAATGCTCGAAGGCCACACTGAGGCCGAGATTCTTGTCACACCCATGTTGACCTAAGGTCAATCTGAGCCCCACATGTACAGGACATAATCCATTTAATACATATGCAAGGATGGGCAGACATCTCTACAATGTAATAACTGAAACACAGGCTTATTACATACCTGTGTCTATATATGTAATATATAGGGTATATGAGCACAGACTTTCACATGTCCCACCACTCTCCACTCTATCTAATAACACTGATACACTCAAGCACACATATGCTGAAAAGATAAATAATCACCAATATACATATTTCATGCTAAACCAGCAATCATCAGTTGGTCCAGATTATCATCTCCCACACATATATACCATAAGTGTTCAGATATATATTAAGATAGACAATCTTCATACTTTAATGGACAGGCTCCAATCTACTACACATTTCAACTCTTCAACCATCCATCCAATTGAAAATCTGATGATGGAATGCTCGAAGACTATTGACTAAAAAAATGCAGAACTACAAGTTTGATTTATATTACGTTTTTAAAATTTTGATTGAACAAAAATGCAGTCTTATTTCATTCTGTAATTTCATGTGCTCTACTTCTTTCTACAACTGCCAATTTTTTACAACTCATTATGTCTTTGCAGTGACCACATAATAGCATCTTTATTCAGTTAAAAGCAAATATTATTTTTCTGAAATGTATAGGAATTATATCGTTTAATATTTTCCCGTAATATTCTGAAAGTTTTCTTGAATTGGAATACATTTTGGACTTAAGAAACCTTCATGCTAACGTATATGTATTATTTACTTTATCTTAAACTGGATTCCAAGAGATTGTAAAAGACCGAGAAAGTGACCACAGGTGAGATGAATAGATGAAATAAGGAAATGTATGGGCTGATATGGAAAAGAGAGATTAAAAATCAGAGATGGATTGAACTTGGACAGAATCTCAACCTGCAGTGGATTGATAATGATTGAAAATGTAGATGATGATATTGATATATAAAGTTTAAATTAACAATACTAAATAGTATGTGCATTGCTGGAATAATAAATCTTGTAGTATTAGCTATATAAATCTATTTATTTCTAATATTAATAGAAATTTATATTGCAGGAAATGTAACTTTAATCTGCAGATCATGATTGTATATGAATAGTATACACAAAGAATTAAATTTACAGAATGACTATGCAACGTCATTCAAAATAGACTACAATTTGTTTACTTTGCTGAGTGAATTTCTATTTATTATAGTAATCTTATAAAAATAACCAAATATCATAAAGTTACAATCGCACAACATTAAAATAATATTCAGTAACCAGAATAAAATACCTCATAGCATTAGCTATGTTAATTTAATACTCCCTAATACCAGTAAATGAAAAATGAACCCTATAGGTTACAGCAGATTTGAATAAGACTACACAAATATTAGACATTACTCATTAAAAGTATAAATTGTTTAAATCTATTATAATATAAGTTTATAGTTTGTAAATAAAATGATTTACTTTTTCATCGAATTTGTAGAATGGCATATTGTAATAGTAGGGAGAATTTTATTAATATAGGTAGCATTAAGGGAATTATTGTTTCAATTATTATATACTATTTAGCACTGTATAATTTGATATTTCAGTGACATTTTACATTCTGGGCCGTATATGGACCGCTAATTCATTTTTCATCTACTTTGTAATTAGCAATTGCTAGTTTTATGTAATTAATCACCTTCAATTTTATACATATGACAAATAATTTATGTAAACATTCACTTAATATTTCTCTAAATCCTATTCAATCATTATTTGTCTTCTAAATTAAATACAAGCAACTAGTAATGCATATGTTGGCTCTTAATCCATGATACTTGTTAAAAGGAGGTTGCCTTGACAACAGGTTGAAATTGTTGATTGTTATTGATATTGGGATTGTCGAAGTGTTGACTGATTTTATTGCTTAAAATTGTAGGTAAGAAAGGTCATGTGACATTCAAGCACTCGAGCTGTAAGTTAGATAAAATAGTTCCATTCAGTTGATCAAATTGATTTTTTAAAAAGATAAATGATAAATTTCTGGTCATGTGACGCTCAAAATGTTAGTGCTTGAGGATCACATGACCTCCAGTAAACGATTATAGTATTATTATTTCAATTATTATATTAGAGACAGTTGCACTAATGCTTTTTAAGAGAAATATTTTATAGAATAAAGCATGCTACAATAGTTATATATCTGCCTGTTATGCTTGCAACCTGGGTTCAAATGAGGGGCAAGTAAATTTAATTTTTTATTCTACCGATTTAGGACTTAACGACCTCATAGACAATCTAGCTAATTATCCAATATAATCCAATCTGTTTAAATATTTGACTGCTAATTTAGTGACTCAATGAATTTTTTTGGAAATTAATCTACGTTTTAATAATATAGAAAGCCAATGCTTTCAACTTGCCCTTAAAAGTTAATATTGCATCTAGTATTACAAAGTTTAAAGTTTAGAAAAAATATCTTGATGGTAAATACAATGATTAAGATAAAAAAGCGTTTTATTTGAATCTTAAAATTAATACATTAATATTTATTGCATCATTAAGAAATAGTTCCGATATACATGTATTCTAATAGCTGCAATTACAAATTTAACTAGTTCTATTAAAACCAGAATGGATGTCTCCCACTCGACTTTTTTAGTTATATTCAAGTTGCATTTTAACGCTCTCATTTTTTCTTTACTTTCTAAAAGAGTGAGATTTGGAAAAGATTTTCACTTTCAATTGAAGGCATAAAAGTATAAACTGTTAGCAAAAATTTTGTATTTCGATTAATTTAATAGATAAAAAAAGAATATTTCAGATCAATAGACTTTCTTTAAAATTGATCCAACACGTTTACACAAAGTGTTCAAAGGCCATAAAATATATCCTATTTATCTATTTAAAATGTTATCTTTTTAACTTGTTAAAAGCTGAATTTTTTTTATATAAAGACTCGGGCTAATCAATAGTAACACACACACATATATATATATATACACACAACTAGAACCCATAAAATTAGATTCAAAGTGGAATAGTAATAATTTACAACTATGATTCACAAAATTATGAAGTGCGATAATATCAATACACATACACAATTATAGTCCATAAAATTACGTGCGGTAGTAACATATATGCATAAACACGAATTACGACCCATAAAATTAAACCATTGAACATCACATGATCACTATCTCTTATTATTCTGGTTGGCACAGGATGACACTAATGTATGGAGAGTTTTGCCTTGTTTGCCATAAAATTACTGTCAAAATATACTAGGGTCATTATGAATGCTTTATTTGAGAAAAATGCTAACAGAAATGGACAAGGAAGCATCCAAATAAAGTTACAGTAAGATTGGATTATATTTTGGCTAACAGAAAATATGTATTTTAAGATTGTAGAGTTCTTCATCAATTCAACATAGTGTGTGCTTATTAATTGCTGAGTTGTAAGATACGTGTTAATGCAAAACTAGAGAGACAAAAATTATTAAGAAAAATTGTACTCCCATTTGATATTCCTGACCTAAAACATCCCAATGAATTTAAGTTAAAACTTGGAAATCATTTTCAAATATTAACAGATGTTAAACATGGTTCAGATTTGAAAGAAAGCAATAGGAAAATAACTGATATACTTTTAAAAACAGCTATAAAAATAGCTGGTATATAAAAAGCAGCAAATGGTCACTAAAATTTCCATTGAGAGAACATAATTTGCTAAGAAAATAAGGAATAGGAAAATATATAAAAATGATGCATTAAAAACGATTGGATATCTAGGATTTTGTAAAATGGTAAGAAACCATATAAGAAAATATAATTGTGAATTAGCAAGGACACGTAGAGAAGAGAATAAAAGTCTTGATAAAAAACAATAACTTATTTTTGCAATAAGAACAAAAGATGGCACTATTACTAAAAATAAACATGACCCTATAAAATTAGTAGAATGGTTCTATCAAGAATTATTTAGCAATAAAAAACAAAAAAAAAATGGTGAAAAAATAGAAAAATTGTTCACAAAGTTATATACAAATGTCTAAATGATAAAGATGTAGCAATTGATTGGGAGAATGTAATATTAATATTAATATATAAAGAAGATATCAGAAATTATCTCACAAACTTTGATCTTTATACAATCAACAGAAAAACTGGATTTAAAAGTGGTTTTAGTACAGGGTATCATATCCAAGTATTGAGAGAAGTTATAGGAAGGAGAAATGAATCTGAGTTGCCATTATGCTTTAGATTTGTAGATTATGAAAAAGCATTTGATTCTATAAGAATTTCTTCAGTGATTAAAGCATTGACTCATCAGTATATAGAGTCAGGATATTGTCATATTCTGAAGAATATTTATAAAATGCAGCAGCAATAATCAGATTACATAATTATATTAGGAAGATGAACGTTGAGAAGGGTGTATCACAGGATGACTTCATATCTTCAAAACGTTTTACAGCAGTTGCAGTCAAAAAAAGCTAAGAAATTTAAAATAAATGGAGATTATTTAAGTCATCTAGAGTTTTAAGATGATGTAATTATTTTTTTAAATAATGCTTTCGAGCTTCAGGAAATGTTTCAAGAGTTATGAGAAGAAGGTAAGATATATGTTAAAAAGAGCACTTATAGTAAACATGTGTAGAGATGGTAATCTGGACCAACTGATGATTGCTGGTTTAGCATGAAATTTGTATATTGGTGATTATTTATCTTTTCAACATATATGTGTTCAAGTGTATCAGTGTTATGAGATAGAATGGAGAATGGTGGGTGGCGTGAAAGTCTGTGCACATATACCCTATATATTAAAAAGATTAAAGTAATACTCAATGAATTTTCTCAAAATAAAAAAATAATAATTGATAATGGTTAGTTAAAAGAAGTCAACAACAAGAAATTACATGGTCAAATAATTAAAACAGATGGAAACATAGTGGGTACAATTTAGAATTAAACTTGATTGGAGTGCTTTTGGTAGAAATAACTTCATGTTAAAAGAAAATATGCCTATATGCTTGGAAATGAAGGTTAGTAATAAATGTGTTTATCAGTTCTTATTTATGAAACTGAGACTTGAACACCTAACAGGTGAGCAATAGAGAGACTTCAGACCACTTAAGGAAGTACAGGGAAATGTATGTTAAAAATAATAAGAAATCGAAAATAAAATACATGCATGAGAAATCAAATGGTATTGTTGATATCATTGAAAAAACTAAAAGACAAGTGGATTTGAGTGGCATATTAGAAGAGTTGTTAGTAAATAAACAGTTGAAATCTTAAACTGGATTTTAAAGATTCAAGAGACTTAGAAAGTGACCACATGTGAGATGGATGGATGAAGCAAGGAAGCATTCTGAGGTAATATAGAGAGAAAATGTTAAAGATCAGAGAAACTTGATTGAACTATGAGAAACCATCTTGCAATGGATCAATAATAGTTAAAATGATGATGATGATTATTTCATTATGTCTCTATGCAGGATTTTTAGAGAGGCCTTACTCCAGTGGTAGACTATTTAAAAACTGTTTAATCTTTTTAAATAATTGCGCTAACAAAATTTTTTTGTATTAGAGTTTCATTATGATAAAAGCACTTGAAATATCAGCTGGTTTAGGAAAGTGGGAAATAGAAAAAGAAAAGTTCTAGAAGATAAGAAATAGGCTGATACTGTATGTGCAATCTTTTATTAAACATTATAGTGAGTTATCTCATAACCAACGATACTAAAATATAAAGAATTCTAAATTTTATATCTATGAAGCTTATACATTAGTGATATTGTTTCAAAACCTTAGAATATTTAAAGTTATAGATCATTAATTCAACTGTGAAGTCTAAGAAATATATAGTTCTAGCAGTAACACCTTACTGAATATAATTGAAATAGCTAAAAAGTAAAAATAATTTTTGGAGAATTCAGAAGTATTAGCGGTATGACCAATTTGCATGTTCTAAACTAAAAATGCACAATATTAGGTAAACATGGACATTTTTCTGTTTTAGAGTAGGCATAATATTTTTTCTTGGTTCAGATACTCAGCTAAATATTAATTTCATATAATATTCAATTGTCCAAACACTTTAGTTTCTAAGTATTAATACATGGAAACTAAACTCTCCCTACTATAATGCCATTCTATGCAAGCTAGAATAATCAATGGATGCAAAAAGGTTTGTGCATAAAAATCCCTATCTAGTGCATACTTATCTAATAACCCCACACTAGTTGCTAGCTTGTGGCTTCCATCAGTGAGGAGCTTTGAATCTGAGAGCACTGTACCTAGAGCTTAGGATCTAATGCAACCCTCCAGCAGCCACTTTTTACCTTATTAGTTAACTATAAAGCTTTGAGTCCAGCATGAAAATACAATAATGTTTTCAATTCAAGCTCAGTAGCTTTTATAGTTGTGTAGATCTGAACTTAGTTCAGCATATATACTTTTTAGTGTCTTTGGTTCTTTGATAACCACAGCTATCATAATCCTATAGAGTAGGATTGGTATTAAACCACTAAACATCACATGATCACCATTCTTTATGTTTACACAAGCTGTTTACACAGGAGCTAAACTCGCCATATTATATGGAGAGTTTAGCCTCTGTGTAAATAGCTTTATGTTATACAAGTTACTGGAAGCTTCAGTTACTTCCTGGTCCATTACAAATAGTCTCATATATATATATGCGTGTGTGTGTGATAAAATATTTTAATAAATGGAAATTTCATTTTTTTTTAAAAATTGTAGTTAAAATCTACAGGCACCAGCTTTCAAAGCAACCTCCAATTAAAATTGACTATGCAGGTTGAGACAATATTTGTCAGTGATATAATATAGTCAAAAGTGGTACTTCTTTTGATTGTGATTCAGTGATTTAAACAAGTGAATAGAACTACAGTACATTTGTAAAAATATAGGAAAATCAAAGTATAACAAACTTCTCCCAGTTCAGATTTTGTAACTAAGATCACACCATGGTACATCATATATTGCAACCTGCAAATGATCAGTACCTTATGACTGATCAAAGTGAACACAGTAAGTAAGCCAAAATCTACCAATGTAACCTTCCCAAGAGTGATCAAGCAACCATAAAACAAAGAGTAGGTCAAACACAGGTTTAAATCAATATAAGAACTCTAATGTGTTTAATAGACTTATAAGTCTTCTCCTAGGCTAATACATTATTTACAAGACATAGATAGACCAATGGTGATTGATATTTAATTATTACATTCCACAAACAATGATAGTAATGATAATAATAATAATCTCAGGGTATTAAATATTAAATTATTCCGTTTTAGAAAATACTAGCTCTGCAGTGATAATCTAAAATAATTTAGGTTCTATAACAACAATGAGACTTATTTTCGTGACCACTTAAACTTCCCTTAAAATGAAGTACAGATTTATCTGAAGATGGGTTTAAACATAATATTGGTTAGTAAAGATTAACTTTTATTTTTGTTTTTATGTCACAGGTTAAATAAAATCAAGTCTTCTTAAAATGTAAAACAACTAGCTAACAATTGCAAAGCTAAAATGATGCAATAGGTAAAACGGAATTTTGTTGTACCAAACACACCACTAAGAACTCTAACAACAAAAGTAATCTTATATAAGTTTAATTGCATATATAATAAATTGCGTCAATTGTATCAATGTGACGATTTCAAATTATTATGTACTCTTATATGCACTTTGAAAGTCTTTACTATTTAAATGGATTTTACACATATTGTTTTGTTCTCAAAACGAAACATAATTAACTTATTTGTAGAATTCAACAACAAAATAATAATTAACAGTGATGATGAAGAAGAAATGACCATTATACTTTTCAAAATTGTCTCTTAGAGTAACATGTGATTCCAATTAGCATAATTAACAGAAGGGCGTTCATTACAATTGAGAAGAATCTAAGAACATTTGCACCAGAAAATATATATATATATAATACAATTATTTTTTTAATTGGAATATTTAAAATTAAAGTTATCTAACTTTGAACATTAATAAATAATAATAATAATAACTCTTTTTAACAGATAAATTTATGATAGTTAGACTTAACTTCTTAAAGTCACTGGTTGACAGATATCAACCTTAGTATTTGATATATTTTTAAGTAAAACCACCAAAACATCACATGATTACCATTTCATACGCTTATAAATGGTGTTAATAAGAGAACAAACTCTCCATACAGTACTGCCATCAAGTGCAAGCTTTTATAATCAATGGGTGTGCTTAAAATCCCTATATTAGCCAAATAGGTAAAATGTGATTACTGGAGGATTGCATTAGAATCTAAGATATAGATGCAGTGCTCTCAAATCCAAGGCGCCTCACTGATGAGAGTCACAAACTAGAAAACAGTCTGGGAGTGTTAGAAGAGTAGGTACTAGATAGGGACTTTATGCACAAATCTTTCTGCATCCATTGATTATGAAAGCTTGCACTTGGTGGCACTATTGTATGGACAGTTTGGTATTCTTATATTCTTAAAAACATAAAAATGGGCTTTAAATATATAAAATAGAGCGTCAAGTTACTTAAGTTATTAGAGATAATACTACCTAATCTTTTAGAATCAAAATAAGAAAAAAAATGTACATACTAGATTGTACCTGTATATATATATATATATAATAACCTTCCAAAAGATGCTAGATCAAGTACTGGACCAAAGGTTACTCACCAGATACCATAATGTCTGGATTTTCCACAGAGTATGAATCCTCTTATAGATAATATAATATCTAATTATAATTACTAAAACACCAGGTTATTACAGCAACTTAAATTTTATCTCAGGTTTTATTTTTATTTAAAGTTTAAAATTTACGTTCTTCTTAAAATTTTTAAAATCTCATATCAGTTTCTAAAATATCTGCACTTCAGGGTTCAAAATTAAAATGCACTTGGAACAAAAAAATGATAATGATAATATACTTTAAATCTTCAAAATGTGTCAATTATTTAAGTTATATTCTAAACATTTTATATTCTTCTTCTAGCTTGTCATTAAACATTTGTATCTTAAGTAAGTAGAAATATGAAGACACAATAATGAAGTATTTAAATATTTAAACAACATATGGCTAGCAAATAAAGACATTTTTAAATATTTTAAAGTTCTTTAAGTGTAATTATTTCATATCTACCACCTATAAACATTTCTAAATTTTATATCTTCTGAAACAATTTTCATTAAGTACTAACGTGATATAATGCAGTAGGTAGGAAGGCTATATTACAAGTGCATTTGAAAATAAAAAACAAATAAACATAGTATTTATTTTTTTATAATGCAGGTAAAAATGAACAATAGGCAAAGTAAATAAACAAATTCTAATATGCAGGTAAAAATAAACAATAAGTAAAACATAAATAAATTCTATGTGACTATTTGAAATGTGCTCTTAGAAAATAATCTAAATAAATAAAAAATGTAAATGTTCGTTTGTTCAAAATCTTAAATCTCTGAAAGTTCTTCACCGATTGCTTTGAAATTTTTACACAACATTGCATTCGATTACGCAAGTGTTTCTATATGTATCTACTACTATATATATGTCACACCTGTGACAGGTGAAAACATGCTTTTTTTGAAAAACAGCGCTATCTGTTAAAACAATACACGCTATTGTAAATATTTCACGATTCCTTTCAGTGTTTCCTATTGTATTATTAAATTGAATTTTCATAGATTTCGATTTATTTTCATTTTGATTTAATTATTTCGTGTGACATTGCATTGGAATTGAGCTGTATCGTTTACCATAGCATTCATTTTGTAAGTATAGTTTATTTTTTTCATTGTTTTTCATTTCGTTTTTTTAACCGTTTTTCAGACAATTTCTATATCTGCACAGACAATGGAACAACAAAAATATTTTATACTCACAAGCATTGTGAAATTAAACATATTAGAAAAGTGCGCTTTCTCTTTTCTCTCTTTTCAATTTAACCAGACTGAGCTACAGCAACACATGGCCGAGTATGGCTAGTTAATGATAAAATTTTATTAAATAAGATTTTCTGATTAATGAAGAAGATAATGTAATAATGGCAAAGACACAGAAACGTATTTAATTATTAATAAAAAATATTTATTTACACTATGAGATAATAGTTATATAATAAAATACTTATTTACAAAAAGCATTTTTAAATTTAATAAATTAAGGCTTTCTTTGAATGCATGACTCGTCTAAAAACGAGAAGATTTGACATCACTCTAAATCGGCTACTTTTTATCCCATGTATACATATTATATGTCATTCGAAAGAAAATCAAAAGTTCTGTAAGATGGTGCCCTCTTCAGATTTATTTTACAAGTAAAAAATCAATAAAAATGACCATATATGTCAAACAAAACCAAAGCACTGCCTCCTCACCAACTTTTCTTGAATCTTATTGGCTGTCCCACTTCTGTCAGAAAGGGAAATGGCTGCCAAAAAGTAAAAAGTTACGTTCGTTTTGATTTTTATTACGAAAATTATAAACGAATGTTTACAACATTTTAAACAATATTTGAATTGAATTACAAATTATTATTGATAAAATAATACTAAAAATCAAATTATTTTAGAAAAATAGTTAAGATATTACCAAGAATTATTTATTTATTGCTACATATTGATCGTAACGTTAAAGTGAAAAAAAAAAGATTGCTAACGCAATCTTTTTTGGTTGGTTGAATAGCGGTTACTTTTATTTCACCGCAATTGAATATTTTTTAAATTATAAATCAAATTTTATTTTTGAAAAGATTTTCGTTTGCTTTCGTAATCTGCCAATTCAGTAATATACTTTTTACAAACGAAACTAACGTATTTATATTATTAAAAGTGATCTATTTTAACAATATATTTTGTTAAAGTTGTGAGTTGGCCAATTACAAGTTTTGATTTTTAACTCATTCGGCCAATTAAATAATAATCGTTGAAAGGGTTAAGGCTAACCAAATATTAATCAATTATACACATAAATATCACCGTCCATAAAAACATTCCTAAAGAATTTCCAATACAAGCGATTATCATCATACACCAGTTCTTACTTTTATCTAATCCAGTCTTCCTTTAAGTATTATACATGCAGAGTAGGACAATACGCCAACATGCCTATTCAGGCCACCAATACGATATTATATACTTTACATAGTGAAACTAGATCTGAAAATTAGTGTGAGACACTTTTTATAGATTTACAAAAATAGCAAAAATATTATGCAAAACAGTGACACAAATATCATAAATATAATACTAACACTTATGATGGGGTGAGGAAATAAATATGCTTGATGCTCACAATGTATTTAAATTTAAGTTGTAGCAGAGCTAATAATATATTTTGAGGATAAATGTGCCATCAGATATTATAACATGTTTAAATACGCATTATATTTAATTGCAAGCCAAGTGGATAATGAAAAATATGAATTAGCAAAATACGAATAGGTACCCAACAATTATGTGCAGGCAGTGCCGATAAATAAGTAAGTCACGTTCGCACTCATGGAAGATTGAATGCATATAAAAGTAATATACTATCCACGTAAAATTTGCCCAAATGACTAGTAATAATACAAGGCATGGATTTAATAATGACAGTAAATAAATAAATAATTAAATGTCTAGCACATACAAAGACATACAATGCATCCATTCAGCTTAACAATGGATACACCAACAAATCATAATTGCACCAAGATAACAACATTCAATTTTATAAGCTATCTCAATTTTCACATATACTGACATTCACTAGCACTTTTATTTATAACCATTTATATCAGATATATAAAAGAAAGGCTGTTATATTCTGGGTACAGTAATTCATTTAGGCTGAAACAACAAATATGAGAACACTCAATAATAATAAAAAAAATTATAAAATAAACCTTTTTTTAACTTCGTATTTCTTATCCAACTTTGTTCACATATGTATACCATTACAGATCTATTTTACAATATCATAAATAAGAATAGCAATTAAATATAAGATATAAATTATAACTGTATAATATCATTAATAATTTTTAAATATACCAAAAAATGTATATATGTTATGTATTCTGTGCTACTATTTTAGATTAGGAATTTAAGTTCTTTTATCTTATAATATTAGTAAAAATTAGTCACATGCCACATGACTTATATAGCTTGCATTACCAATATGTAATATATAAAGAGTCTGTTAATATCTGTAAACAAGCTTATTTATTTATTTATTTTTAATGATAAATGCTACAAGAGAAAGTACCTGAAGCCTTTATCTATGATGGTCCCCATCCCCAGACTGGTTTCGAGCTATGGCTCTCTTCAGTGAGGAGCTAGGACATTAGATTCAAAATACTAACTCAAGTCAAGCATTTATCTAATTCTTAAATATTAAAAAAGATTTAAATCTTTAGACACCTACATGTGTCAAATTCAACTCTTTAACTAAAGAAACTATATGGGCCTGAACTAAATTCAGTGATCCCATATATTAGTAGACTTAGAAATTTAGTGTTTACTAATATAATTATTATATTATATTTTTGCTATTAGGACTTTGGCTATATTAAATTGCTAAGCCTACTTATATATAGGATCACTGAATTTAGTTCAGGCCCATATAGTTTCTTTATTCTTATTACAAATGTAATCATTTCATTCAAGTCCTTTCGTATCTTATTTAAGACAATAATGCAATATAGTTTTCCTTCAAGCAGACAAAAAATACACATGATTAACAGCAGGAGTTATTTTTTTTAATGAGGTTCATAATTAAAGCACAAATTTGAAGAAATATGAGCAGATAAAGGATATTCTCTTATTCTTCTCCTTCACTTTCTTTGCATATCTTCATATAATTATATATTGCTTATAACACTCTATTCATATACATGTTAATGCAACAAATTTTTTTAAAAAACTTCTTTATTTTCTTACCTTTTTGACTTTCCAGCAGTCTTCATCAGAGTTCTATTTTCTTCACTGCCTGTGTATATGAATAGAGTGTTAAGGCAGTGAAGAAGATAGAGCTCTGATGAAGACTGCTGGACAGCCGAAACTGTAAGAAAATGAAGTTTTTTAAAAAAATTTGTTGCATTATCATGTATATAAATAGAGTGTTATAAGCAATGCAGGTAAAGGATACTAAGTAATAACAGTTCTTTGTAAAGTTCCAAATTATAAATTTCACATTGTTTAATAATATTAAGTAAGATGTAAGTTTAAATATTTTATTCTTTCTTTAAAATAAAATAATATAAATTTCAAAAACAAATAAGCAATTTAGGAAATATTCTAAATGAGTAGGCAAATGAATTCAGCATGGATAATTATATCAATTCAATGTTAACTTATCTGCATTAGTAAAAAATTGAATGAATAAAACCTTTTCACCAATTTCTTAAAGAAGTTGATTCTTATCACTTTTTTTCTTCTTTAAAATTATATAAGTCCAAATCATTGCAATTTCTTTTATTTTTCTACCAATTAATGCCTCTATGGTAATTCATCATTATTATACTTTTAATTTGACATAAATATAATGACCTTTATATGTATTTCCAAAACAATTTAATCATTAGGTCAGAGTTTTATTCAACAGGTAATAAGTAATTCATTAATAAGTAAAATTAGTATTAACAATTGAAAATATTATTTTAAAGTGTTGAAAGCAATTATTATAGCCAATGTTCAAATTACTTAATGATTTTTAAAGTAATGACAGGGGTTAACATTAAAAATATCTTTTAGCAACTTTCTGTGATTTACTGCTTGATAAGCCAGTTTAACAGATACCTTGAGGTAGTACTGCAATAGATCACTTTTAACTCTTTATTCAAACATTGAAATGATAAAATAAAAATCAATTAACAACTTTTAAACTGATTTAAAAATAGAAAAACAAAATTTAATTAATTTAAATAATTTCAGTAAGAATTTCAATATACACACTAATAATTATTTCTTGGTTTTTCTAGTTTTATATTCAAACATCTATGCATGTTTGTTTTTCACAGTTCCTATCAGGTAACCCAGTTCAACCAACTCAATTTAAATAGAGAGCAGGATATTTAAATTACTAGAGTAGTTTTGAACTTTTATAATTAATTAACATTACATTAACTTTTAAATCCAGACTACCTGTTCACATGATATTTGAGTAATAATGAGCTTTATTAATTGCAGTTAAATTATTATATAAATGATTTATTTAATTGATTTAAAATTATTTATTTATATTTTTAAATTACACATTTTGACTCAAAATATCTTCTTTATTTTACTTTACTTAAAAGCTTTCAACGTTGTCATTATTCAATGTACTCTTTTTTAATAAAATATAGCTTTTAATAAATCATTTGTTAAATGTTTTCTTTATTCAAACACATACCCTGACATTCACACACATCTATTAGATATAATAATTATTGTAAAAGAAATAAAGCTAACATTTTACCTTATCCCAATTAATAAGATTTAAATGTAACATCTCTAAACTTTGGCTTTAAGTAACTCTTATCTTTAAAACAGGCAAAACCCACTATACAAATAACCACTCATTGCAAGCTAGAGTAATCAATGGATGCCAGAAGACTTGTGCATAAAATCCTAATCTAGTATCTACTCATCCAACATCCTCAGACTAGTTTCTGGCTTGTGGCCTTTGTCAGTGAGAAGCTTTGGATATGAGAGCACTGCACCTAGATCTTAGGATCTAATGCAACCCTCCATCAGTCATCTTTTATCCCTACTTAACTACAAAATTATAAATCTTAAATTGAAAACACTTTAATATTTTCAATCCAAGATCATTAGCTTATATGGTCATATAGGTCTGAACTCAGTTCAGTACCTACACATTTTGGCATCTTTGGTTCTTTAATAACCATAGCTACCACTATCCTATTAGGCAAGATTGGTTTTAAGCCAATACACATCACATGATCAACATCTTTTATGCTTGCTTATAACTGTTATTAAACAGACAAAACTCACTATATGTATTACAACTCACTGCAAGCTAGAGTAATCAATGGATGCCTGAAGTCTTGTGCATAAAATACTCTTCTAGTGCTTACTCATCCAATATTCCCAGACTAGTTTTTGGCTTGTGAAAGGGTGATCATGTGATGTTTATTGGCTTAAAACCAATCCTGCCTAATTGGATAGTGGTGGTTATGGTTATTAAAAAACCAAAGACACAAACATGTATAGGTACTGAACTGAGTTCAGATTTATATGACTATATAAGCTAATGAGCTTGGATTGAAAATATTAAAGTGTTTTCAATTTAAGACTCATACTTTTGTAGTTAAGTAGAGATAAAAGGTGGATGCTGGAGTGTTGCATTAGATTCTAAGATCTAGGTGCAGTGCTCTCAGATCCAAGGCTCCTCACCAATAAAGGCACAAGCCAGAAACTAGTCTGGGGATATTGGATGAATAGGCACTAGATGGGAATTTTATGTACAAGCCTTCTGGCATCCATTGATTACTCTAGTTTACAGGCAGTAGCAATACGTATAGTCAGTTTTGCCTGTTTTAATAATAGTTATAAGCAAGCATAAAAAATGGTGATCATGTGATGTTTATTGACTTATAACTCTATCTTACACAACTAACATTTTATTACATTCAAATATCAGCCTTTCAAGCTAATTGAGCATGCGCCTTTTGAGAGTGTTAAATAAATGAATACTTTCCTCTTCAATCCAAGATATAGTATTTATGCAGGAATAAAAAAGGATCCTCTTATTCCTATGACTCAAATTCTTTTATATGGGCAAATCTGAAGAATTGTTGAGGAGAGCGTGAGTAGAATTCTCACTTTAAATTACTATTAATGATGTTTTTTTGACTGAATGACATCGGTAAAATTACTTAGAATTTACTAAACATCATTCCTACTGAAACTTAATTATGCATAAATAAGCAAGTATTTTATCTAGCACCATGTTTAAAATTATATTACATTCAAATATCAGCCTTTCAAGCTAATTGAGCACACACTTTTTGAGAGTGTTAAATAAATGAATACTTTCCTCTTCTACTCACGCTCTCCTCAACAGTTCTTCAGATTTGCTCATATCAAAGAATTTGAGTCATAGGAATAAGAGGATCCTTTTTATTCCTGCATAAATACTATATCTTGGATTGAAGAGGAAAGTATTCATTTATTTAACACTCTCAAAAGGCACATGCTCAATTAGCTTGAAAGACTGATATTTGAATGTAATATAATTGTAAACACGGTGTTAGATAAAATAATTGCTTATTTACTCATAATTAAGTTTCAGTAGGAATGACGTTTAGTAAATTCTAAGTAATTTCACCGACGTCATTCAGTCAAAAAACATCATAAATAGTAATTTAAAGTGAGAATTCTACTCACGCTCTCCTCAACAGTTCTTCAGATTTGCTCATATAAAAGAATTTGAGTCATAGGAATAAGAGAATTCTTTTTATTTCTGCATAAATACTATATCTTGGATTGAAGAGGAAAGTATTCATTTATTTAACACTCTCAAAAGGCGCGTGCTCAATTAGCTTGAAAGGCTGATATTTGAATGTAATATAATTGTAAACATGGTGCTAGATAATATAATTGCTTATAACTAACATTTTATAAATTATTTTAAAACTATTTATTTTAAAACTAACAAGCAAAGATTCCAACAAAATAAAGTAACCATATTTTGTACAGAATAAAACAACTTTATTAATTGTTGATACCTAAAACATAACAGGCTTTAAACTAATTCTTATTTAGATCTAAACTATCAACTGAGATTTTTAATAAAACATTGAATAATCTACTTAGAAGTAAAATAATTAATATTTACTTATGCTAAGTAAATTATTTTAATCAATAATAAACATTTCGTTAAGTCTTTATAATTGAACATAAAGAAAGAAATTTTTTAAATATAATGTAATAAAATTTTTTAAAACTTATTATAGAATATATATGGTCCATAAAAATGGTCCTGGTTTAATAATACCTATGAATTGTGGCATGATTAAAATGAGGGTGTACTCTTTTTTTAATGACTCTCAGATTTGGGAAACATTTATAGATGAGTAACTATAAATCACCATGGGAAATGAAAACTTTAATATAATCTGAATAAAAATAAAGTCCAATTGTTGTCACCATTTGGGACTGAATGCCATTTATAACAGAATAAAATTATAAGTCATACTGTATCTGGAGTCACAGACTAATTATTGATCACCATTTCTAAAAGAATAAAAATATAAACCAAAGTAAAACAATCCTAATTTATTATTTAGTGCCTGTGAATTGTGTCATTTGTAACAGAATGAAAATAATAAACTAAGCTAAAATGAATATCAAACAATGAATAACAATCTAACATTTAAGTCAATAAAACAACAATTATAATCTTTGTTGCAACTTCATAGATTCCAATAGCATTTAGAATGAACTAGAAAATAAGCAAAATCATTACTTCAAACTATCCTAAAATTTAATGCTACTGATTTTCACTATTTTTCTGACAGCTTTCTTTTTTCTCATTAGATGTAATAGATTTAACCTTTCAACTTTCAGTTTATTATTAAACCTTTATTATTTATCAGAATATAATATATTTGATCTCATTCAATAGATATTTTTGTTTAGAAATTAAATTAATTTTAAAAAATCACATCTCATTTCTGGAATTAGTTTAAAAAATATATTTATTCAAAACAAAATGTAGTAACATCATCAAATTTTAGGTGGAGCCGATGTAATTTATAAAATGAACAAAATCTTCTTTGTTTCACATTTGATTTAAAAATCTAAACAATTTTTTTAATAACTACTAAATATATCAAATTATGCTTTAAAAGTTTATAATTTTTTTATAATTTTTATGATATTGCTAAATATAATACCAATCAGGTGAATGATCTCATTTTGTAGACGGCTGTGTTTCCCATGACCATAATCTCTATAGTAACAATATTTAAAAGAAAATATTCTTTTATATCTAAAAATAAAACATTTATGTAAAAACCTATTATATAAATACATTTACTTTTCTTTTTAAATAATTGTTATACAATTATGTTACCAATTAAATCATAAACTTTTCAAAATTTGAAGCCAAAATATGTATATATTCTGGAAAGCCTTATGAATTTTAGAGAAAGGTAAGATAGATCATGATATAGATTTTGTGTATTTAAACTTTTTATTAATTTAAATAATTGAATGTTTAGTTTCTTAATCAGTCTTGCAGCATTCAAACCCAGAAGTGAGAATTAATTCACAAATCTTTAGTTCTTGGTATATGTTTTTTTATCACTGCACGAAATCACACTATATTAGCACCTCATTTTACTGTTATTACATTTTTCATGTGAAGTTATTAGTATTTAAAAATATTATTACTACTATTACTATTATCACCATTACCACTACTACTGCTGCTACTGCTATTATTATTAAGACAAGCAATTTCCCATCTGAATAAGACTAATGTATGTTAATTCATACTCTCTTTCCACATTATGTTAATTTATACTTATATAAATAAAATGTAAATTTTTACATTTTCAATTGACTGGTGTCAATTGATTTAAACAATTATTTATATTATGTTGGTACAAATTGACATTTAAAAATATATAAGGATGCTGGAATATTTACAACTATATTTATGTGAGTTGGAAATATTAGGTATTTAAAAGAGGCGGGGGGGGGCATAATTGATGTAAATATTATCCATTATGCAGTTGTATACGTTTTCAAATCTACCAGAATTCTGAATGTAATAAACAAATAAAGATGACATTAAATCTTATTGCTGAGAGCATTTTAGACTTTGCGACTTTCTTTTTGGCATTTATAAAATGCCTAGTAAATGTATGAAATTCTATACGTTTCATAATTGGTCGCACGATTTTTTAGAATTATAGAATGCCCAGGAATTCCATATTATTCTGGTTTTTCACACTTCAACGGTAACGTATATATAGTGAAAGCATTCATATTCCTGAATTAAAAGTGTTAAACGAAATACATAATATTATCCTAACAAATTTATTTCTCGTGCTAATTAAACATTTTACCTAGTTATTACCTCTCAACAATTAAGCTAATTACTTATTCGAAAGGTCTTTTTTTAAAAACTTTATAAAAGAAACATTATTACCTATCATTATCTTAATTTTAGGTTATTAAAAAATGTAATTTTGTGTTCATTTACTAACAATTTAATAATATTTCGCAATTTTCTCTATTATAATAAAGTTTTTGTTAATTACAAGTTTATTATAGATGGGAAAAAATTATTTTATTGTTCGATTAAAATTAATATTAACTCACACAACTAAATGAATAATGAATATAGATTTTTTTTAAAAAAAATATCGTTTTAAATATAAGAAAATATGTGTTGGCGATTCTAAAATTAATTGTTTTTTTTTAATAATAAAAAACATGGTGATTTAACTTAAAAATATTTTTAAGTTTCAAAGTAAATACTTTTGTGTGAGAGTGATAGTCTTTTAACTTCATATTTTAAATTCTCATAAGACAAAATATTATAGCGTTATCAAGCTTTGGAGGTCGAGATGTCAGCACAGCCGCCTTACAAGCAGTTGTCCCGGGTTAGCGGGTTCGCTTTCCGGCCGATGCTATGACACATGGGAAAAAAATTATAGCGTAGTCAATTAATTTGCATATACGTGATGATTACCATCAAAAAGTTGTTATATACTTAGGAGTATGTTGAAATTATAAATTTCATTACATATATACATAAATGAAACGTGAACGTTTTAAACTCAACGCACTTCTTAGAACATATGAATAAAATTATTTATTAAAACCAAACGAGCCCACAGAATGCATTTTTGGCCAAATCTGCCTTTATCGTTTGCCCTAGATTCTTGCCCACCCATGTCTTCGTTGTTATAATTTAGTATTTATTTATTCAAAACAATTGTAATTTAAAAACTCAACTCTAGATAAATGTACTCACTTTTACAATATCATCTGGAATAAGTATTAATAATCATTTTTTTAAAGCTATAAATTATTTAAACGTTAATATCACTTATTAATAACCGAAATACAGTCTTATTACATACCTGTATCTATATATGTAATATATAGGGTATATGAGCACATACTTTCACATCACCAACCACTCTCCACTCTATCTCATAACGCTGATACACTTGAACTTATATATGTCGAAAAGATAAATAATTACCAATATACGCACTTTATGCTAACCCAGCAATCATCAGTTGGCCCAGATTATCATCTCTACACATATATGCCATTAGTGCTCAGATATATATTAAGATAGCCAATCCTCATACTTTAACGGGCAGGCTTCAATCCACTCCACACTCCAACACTTCAACCGTCCATCTAATTGAAAATCTGATGATGGAATGCTCGAAGGCCACCCTGAGGCCGAGATTCTCGTCACACCCTTGTTGACCTAAAGTCATGTATAGGATATAATCAATTTAATACATATACAAGGGATGAACATACATCTCTACTATGTAATAACTGAACTACAAGCTTATTATAAACCTGTATCTATATGCGTAATATATAGGACATATGAGCACAGACTTTCACATGACCCACCACTCTCCACTCTATCTCATAACACTGATATACTTGAACACATATATGTCGATAAGATAAATATTCACCAATATTAGTATTTCATGCTAAACCACTTATTAAATTTTAGCATGAATAAATATCTTTTATCCCAGTTTTTCCTTGAACATGTGTGCTATTATTGTTTACAGAAGGTAATGAAACTTCAAAATTCACAACCATCTTTAAACATGTAGATAATATGTTAAAAGCAAATAAATCTCAAGACACTTTTGTGAAAGAGTGTGCTCTCCTCATATGTATTAAGGCGTGTGTTGAATTTAAAAATGTTATTAAGTGTTGTAAATATGTGATCAGGATAAAATTGGAGGAGTATATTTATCCTGGAATTCAATAAGTAATATACTAATTTTTAACGGGGTTTAAAGTTTATATATATGCAGAAAATGAAATAATAATTTATAGTCTAATAAAATGATTAGAAACTAACAATTGCTATTTCTAAGTGATGTTGTCAAAATGAATGCATATAATTGGAATTACATTCTAAATTAAACATTTGTTAACAAAAGTACATGTATCAGTTTCTGAATATTAGCTACACTCAACAGACTAATCAATAATGCAGTCCAGAAGGTGCAGCCATGTATTATAAAGAATTGTGGAACAGCATTGTCACAAAAAAGCACTCAGCACAGGTACCTGTACAAACACTCCAAAGAAAACTCAGAATAGATATCTGTATTCTTAGATCATGAGTGAAAAGACGGATATAGCTTTGAACCACAAAATGTCAAACTAGTTTTCTTAAAAAGTGATGACTGAAAGAGAGAAAAAAGGAAGCTTCATACATCACAAATAACAAGAAATGTTATAAACAAAAAAGCTAACAGAATCTGGTGGAATATGCAATTAACACATTTGCATATTAAGAATAATAAATATACACTACAAAAGCAGCAAATTGAACAAAATAATAGCTCAGTACTGAAAGTGCCTTAAGACAAACAGAAAACTGATGAAAGAAGAATAACACCCTTCACAACATATATTAACATATGTATGCAAAATTAGCCAATAGAATATCAGCAATTAATTGTCAAAAGCATTTATATTGATTTGTGTTTAGATACAGATGGTTTGATAAAATTGGACTCACCATACATTCTCTGTAGTTTGATGCAATATCAGAATCTGGAGATTCTAGAACATGGCTCAGACTTGTCTCTTTTGATGCTAAATGTTTTATAAACTCCCAGAATTCCCTTACATGGTTTAGTGCATCGATTCATTAGTAGACTCTGAAACTGAAGATCTGTAGATTATGCCAAAGTTCTATCACTTCCTATATTCCAATTCCTATGATCTTCAGAATAACATATCACTTGATAAACTGTAGTAACAAATAAATATCTTAATAGTTTACCTTGAAAATTATACCTGTAGCAAATAAGAATCTCACATTACACGCCCTATCTACAATGTAGGTTTTGCAAATTCAGATAGATCTTAGAAAATTTTTTATTTATCTGAAAAATGTTTAAGCAGACAAATTATTTTTTTTTAGATATCCAATTTATTGAAAACCATCTAAAAAGACAATGTAACAGAGATAATGCAGTAAATTACAGAGATAAACATTTTTGAATTCATCTTCAATCTATCATACTAATAAATAATTATGACAATATTACATAACATGCCGAGTTATAATGTTTGATTATTAAATAATAAGAATTTATCAAGGATAAATAGTCCCAAAATATTTGAGTTAGTTAGGCTAATATAAAATTATAATACAGTGTGTCCTTTATTTCCATGGATATATGCCTTAGAAAAGTAAATATGGAGGGTTGCATTAGATCCAAAGGTCCAGGTCCAATGCTCTCAGATCCAAGGCTCCCCACTGATGAAAGCCACAAGCTAGAAACTAGTCTGGGGATATTGGATGAGTAGGCACTAGATAGGGATTTTATGCACATACCTTCTTGCATCCATTGATTACTCTGGCTTGCACTGAGTAAGCATACTGTATGGAGAGTTTTGCCAGTTTTAACAGCTTGAGCAAGAATAAGAAATGGTGATCATGTGATGTTTAGTGGGACTGTTTTAATGGCTTGAGCAAGCATAAGAATTGGTGATCATGTGATGTTTAGAGGGCCTGTGTTAATGACTTGAGCAAGCATCAGAAATGGTGATCATGTGACGTTTAGTGATTTAATACCAATTCTGCCTAATAGAATAGTGGTGGCTATGATTATTAAAGAACCAAAGACACCAAAAGGTATGGGTACTGAACTGAGTTCAGACCTATATGACTATATAAGCTAATGAGCTTGGATTGAGAATATTATTGTGTTTTAAATTTTAGACTCAGAGAATTTATATATTGATTAAATGTTCATTAGATAAACTTAAAAGTTCCACTCTACTACAAATTATTGAAACATATAAATAAGCACTTCTGATAGAGATAAATAATGCTAAGGTGTATTTTACGTTATGGCAGCTATCTTTAATTAATCCAGAACATATATTTTTGTTTAATTAAATAACATATTTTAATTTTTAGCTGAATTTAAAGTTTATATCTAGGTTACAAATAATAAGATAATTTCTAATCTAATAAATAACTTGTGATAATTATTAATATGTTGACCTAAAGTAAATGGTGTGTTATTTGTGAGTATAGAAAGTTTGATGTTTGTCAAATTGTAATAATTAAATCTTTAGTCACTTTCCCAATTTATAAATTCAGCATCTTAGCACCAAATATTTGGAAATATTGGGAAGAAAAAGAATATCACTTTATCTCAAAACTATTTACTAAAATTGAGCACAAATATACATATATAATTAAAAGTTAGTCAACATTTAGACAATCCCAATATCAATAACAATCAACAATTTCAAACTGTTGTCAAGGCAACCTACTTTTAACTATATATGTATATATATATAATATTTAAATACATGTATATTATCTATACTAAACATAGTATAATTATAAGGGAGTTGAACTCAGACTTTCAAATTTCCTATAAGATGGATTGAATAGCTGTAGCAAGTTTTAATATACACACACACACACACACACAAAGACTTAGGATATTTAAAAAATGTGATAAGAGTAGGGATAAAAAATACTGAGGGATAAAGAAACTAAAAAAGAAAATACAGAATTAAAGATTAAAAAAGAAATGCTTTGAACACTGTGAAATAACTTAAAAGGATTATGAAAAAAAATAAAAATGTTAGATTATTTTATTGAAAGAGAAAGAGGTAAAGTAAATACAGCAAAAATTGTTGTTTTCCTTTAAAAGATAAGAATTATTTACAAGTATCAATTAATAATCAATAAATTTTACAAGCTCAGTGTTTATATTGTAATTATATAGAAGGTAATTATCTCTTCTCACCATTGCAGTGACGTTAAAACTGCAAGGATACTCTCACACCAGTCACAAGATAGAGGCTTTGAAAAAATAAAAATGACTATCTTACTCTCAAACTCAAATGAATTTATTTTGAGCCAATCTTAAGTGTCTAGAAGTGAAAGCATGAATATATAAATCATTCAACTAATTCTATTTCTTTTTTTAATAATTTTATTATCACTTCTGAAATATTATAATTTATTTTGTGCTAATATTAAAGGATATTAAATTATATAATAATCAATAAGTTTTACAAGTGTAGTGTTTAGATGGTAATTATATAGAAGGTTATCACCCCTTCTCACTAACATCATTAAACAGTGATGTTAGCATTACCAGGATACTCTCGCCCCAGCCACAAGATAGAAAATAAGATGGACATTCGTATTTTCTGAAATTTTCTATCTTGTGGCTGAAGCGAAAGTATCCTTGCAGCTTTAACATTCCTATTCAATGCCACTAAAGAGGAGAGATGATTACATCCTATAAAAGTATTAATTAAGTAAATAATAGATTAATAGATTAAGAATTGTTAGAATAAAAAAGGTCTAGTCAATCTAGTGGCTAATAATTAAAAGTCACAAAAGAAGAAAATGAAAAAGTAATTAAAAACTGTATAAAAAAAAACTGTAATGATGAGGAATATTAATAAGTTTTATTAGTCATTCATCAGACTAAAAATTATTCATTTAGTGCATAATATTTCTGTGATGTAATTTTTACAACACCACTCTTGTTATTTATTAAATGAATAATCTCTAGACCAATGAATGACTACTAAAAATTATTAACATACTTCCAGTAAATGGTTTGTGTTAAAGTAGTGAGGACAGTAAGTTTGATACATCAATTAAACTATAGTAATTTCCTATCTATATACACTGAACAATGATAATACAATACACCATATACACTTTAATTGACACGCTACAATGCAGTTTAACATATGATTTATTTTATCTCTTCTTGCCTACAGTTTCAATTGTCCAACAGTCATCATCAGAGCTACATTTAAACATATACAATTAATATATACAATCAATACCTATATGTACATATACCAATATATATACACACATACATATACATATGTACATATAAATATAAAAATAAAAAAAACCTTTCAAACACTGCAACTATTAACTTAAATATGGATCTTTAATATCTCTGATGATGACTGCTTGACAGTTGAAACCATAGGCAAGAGGAGATAAAATAAATCATATGCTAAACTGCATTGTAGAGTGTCAATTAAGGTGTATATTGTGTATTATATTATATATAATTCAGTAATGCAAATAAAAAGGAGAAGTGGAATGAAATTTTAACAATGATAATAAAGATATGTGTAAGAGAAGGTGACCTAACCCAATTGATAAGTTGTTGGTTTAGCATGAAATGTGCATTTTAGGGATATTTCCCACATGTCTTTGTCATATGTTTATTATTACACTTCCAAGGTGTTAAAAACAGATAGAACCAGTTCTTAACTTGTGTGAGAGTGGTGTAGTGAAAATTACACTACACAAATGTAACGATGATAGTATTGAAAAACGAAGAAGTTAACACTACAGAAAATTATGATTTATTAGTAAGAAAAATAGTCTATTGAAAAATGCACAACAAAGTGTAATTTGCATGATAGATATATGGAGGTATGAATAAAATATCATACAATAATAAAATGATTTAAAATTAGAAAAATTATAAATACAATAAAGCCAGATAGAACTGAGAAACATTTATGAATTATTAAAAAAAATTAACAGAGAAAAGGTTTTGGATAAATTAATTGATATTTATAGATAAAAAGTAAATGAAAAAAGAAAGATATGATATTTTGTATCCTGATGTAAAAAACAATTATCTTTAAACAGTATAAATTTACTTAAGTAAATTTTATTGAATGTTCTTAATGAATATCTTTGTTAATGCAAGTATATTGGAAGCTTTGTTTTATAATCTGAGAAATAATTTGCTATACTCTATATATTTAAATAAAAAGAATTATTGAGATATGTAAATACAAGCGATAAATATTTTTTCATTGATTATATAAAGTTTTTTAACTCATTGAAGGCTAAGTTCAAGTTAACTTGAGATTCCACTTTTAATTATCTATTTTCCATATTTTTAATGTTAAAATAATGATTTTGCACTTTTTTTAAAGGTTAAAAAAAGTTCTGTAAGATGCTGCCCTCTCTTGAATTATTTTACAAGTAAAAAATCAATAAAACTGTCATTAAAGGTCTAACAAAAGATGCAGCACTGCCCATTCTTGACTCTGATTGACTGTTACCTTTTGACAACAAAGAAAATGGATTGTCAATTTCTAAGCATTACAATTTCTTTTCTTTCATTTCAAAAATGATAAACAAATATTTTAGACCATTTTAAAAGTATTTTTTGACATATTACAAATTATTTTGATAAAATATGCTAAAAATAAAATTATTTTAGAAAAATAGTTAAGAGTTTAGCAAATATTATTTATTTTTCTGCAGCATAAAATTGGAAAAAAAAATCACTGACGTCACAAAAGGGATTCTTCCTTTTTGGTTGGTTACTACATTCGTTTTAAGATTTGCTGCTATCTAATATTTTTATGATTATAAATAAAAATTTATTTTTGAAAAAACTTTCGTTCACTTTCCTAACCTGACAAATTATTAATATACTTTTTACAAACAAAACTAAAGTGAATATAATATAAAAAGATGAATATATTTTGACGCTTGAGTTTGTGAGTTGACCAATTAAACATTTAGAGTTTTACCTCACTCAGCCAATAAAATTAATCACCAGTGAAAGAGTTAATAGAAATAAATTCAGTTCATCTTTTAGATATTTTAAAAAGAAAATTGCAGCAGGAAAGAAAGATGCTGTTAAAAAATTGTTTCAGAAAATTGAAGATATTGGCAATAAATAATATTTTAGAAGAAAAATGAATGCAGGAAAAGATATAATAAAAATTATGTCTATCTTGTATATTATTTAATATTCCTTATGTTGGATTTCAAAAGTCTTAAAAGAATAAACTTATCAGCAGAGAAATGAAGATTCATAGAATAATGATATGGTAATTCTTATGAATACTAATAGAGATAGAATAATGCAGTAAACACATAAATAAATTTTATCAAGTCATAAAAATAACTAAGAACATTGGATCCTGATTTAGTTTGTCCTCATGGCCATTTTGAAATCTAAAAATCATCGCTGATACATCCAACTGATAAATGACGTAAATAATGAATAAAAGTACTTTAAATTCATATTTTAGAAATTATAAGCTAGTAAAAATAATATGCTTTATTATATTAGGGATTTTTTTAAAAATTACCTTCATAAAATATTTGAAATATGATGGTGCACTGGAATTTGCAGGGAGGGGAAGGATAATTTGCCCGATACAAAGTATCATCAAAAGTTGCAGAAGTCTGATCAAACCAATCGTATAATTTCCATATACTAAAAGATTATATTATATACCCATATGAAATAAAGCATATTATTTTTACTAACTTATAATTTCTAAAATATAAAGTTAAAGTACTTCTATTCAATATTTATGTCATTTATCATTGGTTGGATATATCAGCAGTTATCAATGCAAACTAAGTCGGCACGAAACGTTATAATATTGCTATAACTTTAGCACAAAATGAATTAATTTTTTTAATTATAATTACATAAATAACTATTTTACTGTATTCACATCATATAGATGAATTAAAGTAAATAAATTAATAAAAGACACAGAACAACTTCTAATCAAGTCAAGCATTGGTGCTCGAATGGTTGGCACAGATGCCTTACAAGGAATTGTCCTGAGTTTTCAGGTTCGCTTTCCGGCCGATGCTTTGACACATGGAAAAAAAAAACAACTTCTAATCAAGACTAAACTAAAAAAAGTTGAAGATGGTCAAACAAAACTTGAAGAAAGGAGATAAAACATAAATAAAATTTTGAAATGGATTTATAATATTAACTGGATGAAAAGGCAAAGCATCAGAAATCAGTATGTCTAACATCAAGAAATATCTCTGACATCTTTTTGACTGAAATCAAAGCTGTCTGAGACAGATCACATTTCAATATAATAATTTTAAATGTTTAAAACTATTATAAATAGTCAAAAATAAAAAGTTGATAACTTTTTGAAAATGGTAGTATTTTATTATGTATATTGTATATTGACATAAATATTTTAATTTATAAAATACATTTTTTTTTTTCATTTTGATTTTTCCACATCTAAGAACAAGTAAAGGTAATTTATGCAAACAAAAATTAGTAAGTGAATAACATGGTATCCAAATGTGTGATAACCAATGTTTCTGTTTTGTAACAACATCGAATTAACCTTTTTCCCCCTATTATAATATTACAAAACATCTTAAATTTATTATAGGAATAAACTGAATAAATTGTTGAATAAGATTGACAAAACATTTAGATAGAAATGATAAAATAGTTGAGAAAAAAAATAGAAGATATATTATTATGGAAATAATAGTAATAAAAACTTGGATTAAAACTACCATGGATAATAGGAAAACTAAAACTAAAATCTTATTCTGCAATACAAAAAGTTAGAGAGTGTATTGATTATATCAAAAAAAATTATGAATAGTTAGAGAGAAAAAAAATAGTTTTTGAAGATTTGGATTGAAGATAGAATATAATTGGAATAATAAAATTAAAAATTATGATTGAGCATAATAAAAAATAACTGCATATATAATAAACAACCTAACACTTTGGGATTAATATACTCGCGTTATGTGGATGATGTGTTCATTGCAGTTCCAAAAGATGTAATCACGAACATTAAAAATTAATTACAGCTGCAAATTAAATTAATTATAAACACCACTTGGGAGAACAAATGGCAAAAACTAAAATATTTGGATTTGATTGTCCATAGAGAAGACAGAGCTCTGCATTATTGCATAATTGTTAAGCCTCTTGAGGTTAGAGGTTTCACCCATCCGAACTCCAATTCACCTACATCACATAAATTCGCAGGTTTAAACGTGTTTCTATTTAGGAATCAAAATTTATGTAAATTTGAGACTGATAGGAAGACTAATATTGCAGGCTATATAAAGGATTTATTACGCATCGGCTTTAGCTACAGATTAATTACTAAGAAAATAGATCAATTTTACAAAAAATCAATAACTAACTACATAATTGAAGATAAACCTCAAAACACCCTCCCTTACATCCCTCAAAGTATCACAACAGTTTATAAAGACTTTAGCTAATGAGTTTAAAGTCAGCTTCTGCACTCCCCCTAATACTAACAGACTGATTAATAATGCGAAGGACAGAATGGATCTATCTCAGGCACCCCAGGTCATATACAGCATTTCATGCCCTCAGGCTGGATGCAGTGCCACATATTATGGGGAAACCAAGGCCACTGTTCATAAAAGAGCTGCTCAGCACAAGCATATGTACAGAAAAGCAAAAAAGAATAATGATAACATCTCAATATTTTTCGAACATGAGAAGCAGGCCGGTCATGTATTTGAACCCTGCAACCCCAAAATAGTGTGCTCCGAAGCCAACAATTGTAAAAGAAAGATCAAGGATGCATATTTTATTATCAATGATAACAACATGATTAATAGATGCAACACATGTTTTTCTATTTCAAGAAAATATACAAATTAATTTACATATGTATTTGCATACATTATTATTTAGTAATATTACAGCAATGGTTTATCATCTATTTTGGCCATGAATATGAGAGAAAAACTCGAAAGTGCTAGGCCTAGATTAATTTAATTTAATTTGTTTTGTTACTACTGACAGCTTCTTCTTCAGTGGGTTAAAGCGCTTATATATACTATTAAAAAAGTAATCATTATGAATAGAAAAAAAAGAAGTAAAAAGTTCCATAGATGATTGTAAGTACCTTAAGCAGTATTTTGTTAGGTAAACTGTACACTGACATAAATATATGCAAAATATATTTCTTTTATTTTGCCATTTCAAAATGATTTATGTAAAAAAAAATTAGGAAGCAAATGAATTTGTTTTTTATTGTGACTATTTTAGTATTTTAAAGTTTTTGCATTAATACAATCCCAAATCCAATTTTTTTCATGATCTGGACATTTAGATCTCTGAATACACTCTATTCAACTGGGCTATTAACTAGGCTTTAGAATAGTCTAGTTGGATAGAGCATCTCATTAAATTCAATATTTACGAATCTAAAGAAAATAATAAAAGAAGTGGCCTGAATCTGTTGAAATATTGAAAAGACCACATGGTTTAAACAAATCTGATGAAGCGCAACATGTTCCAGCCTTGTAGAAGCCACATATTTTATCTCTTGCTTCTAAAGTCAACTTGGAATCAATTAATTGTAAAACTAAAGTAGGAAGAGAAAGTACAAAGAGGTGTGATTTATTGCAAATAACACTCACACGATAAATAAAAAAGACTCAGTCAAGCGTAGGTGGCCTAGCGGTTAGCATAGTTGCCTTCCAAGCAGCAGGCCTGGGTTCGCTTTTCAGTCAATGCCTTTGACATATGGAAAAAAAGACTCATGCATTATATTATCATGTAACTGGTATGTGTAAATTCACAAACTTGCATATTAATTAATCTATAAGATCTCTTTTCTACATACCTATCTTAGCTCTATGAATATGACTGGTGGAAAGCAATGCTAAGAAGTTATACTTTTTTAATCTTTCCTGCATAGTGAATCTTCCCAACCTATTGAACTATAAATGAATAAGGAACAAAATTAAATATAAATTAAGTTTAAAAAATGTGTTAATCCATCTACACTGAATGATCAACCATCAAATATGTATAATAATGATTATTCCTTATGTCGATGATCAGCCTCATTATTATTTAAGACATAATAAGTCTTCAATAAGATCTTAACCTTGACTGAAATGAATGACTGTCAATGAAATATTGGAAATTAAAGTAGAATAATACATGATATAACCCAAGTAAGATTTTATTTTCAATATATATAATACAAAATTATTTCGATTAAAGATTTCAATATATACTTTATCTTTGTCCATAATTACTTATTGTCATATCAATATTGTACTGACATTTTGACTGATCACTTTTGACATTTTCCAATTCGGTAGAGATCATGAAAGAGAATGTTGTAGAAGTTTTGAAAACACAATTTCCTGATTATAATCTCTCTACAACATTTATGTAAATTACCTTAACTAACTGGACAAATATAGGTGTGATCCAGATGAATTGTCAATACAATATAGATGAATCCAAAATATATTTTTATACAGACATATAAATATTGTACTAAATGTTAGAAGTTTCTAGTCAAATGATTAACCATCCACAACTATGTATAGGTAGACACATATTTTATTATGACCTTTGTTTAGTTCATAATAGAGCCCCCTTTAATGAATGTAGAGACACCTTATTATCCCAGTCATAATGTCTTATAATTATATTACAAAATGAATGATTACGTGTAAAAAAATCAAAACTCTTAAAAACACTCATTACTTGTAAATAGTAAACCATAACACACACACGCATATATATATATTCACAATCGATCACATGGAAATACTTAACGTAAAACTTTTAAAAAAAAATTATTACATTTTTTTATTACCTTAGTAATGCTATTAAAAAAATTAGTATGTTTTATATTGTCTCTAGAATACTATGAAACTAATGAAACAAAAAGAGTTAAAAATTATATTGCATACTTTGATGAATCCAAATATACAATTTTATCTTTGATTCAGGTGTGAAATGATAACCAGGAGTGAATATACGCCTTTTAAAAACTCAAGATATATGTCTATGGGTTTATGAGTTTACTAACTTAAGTTTTTTTCTTCACAATATGGTATTTGGAATGCGCAATGATAGATTATAGCTATGTACCGTATATATATATTGTCATAAATTACTTAAAGTTAAAAAAGATTAAAAAGAAAGGCTGCACGACTCAGTCGTTTTCCGAGTTGAAAGCTTTCGGTCATTAGGCTTTCTAGATTTGACAATTTTGTCAAGATATACTGCAGTTTAGTTACACTTTTCAATAATTAGATGGAACATTCTAACGATTTTTCTTTTTCACATATATATGTATTACTTCCGCTGCAAATTGTTAAAGCAAAATATATAAATACATATATTAAACAAAAGGAGTTTGTTAATCCATTTTTTAAATTAATTTTTAATAGATGCTACAGTTTAGTTTTTATAAAATATTGCGATTTAAACTTTTATAAAGGTGAGGAACTACTCAGTAATTTCTTTTCCTTTTCTATCTCTTATTAGTCAAGTTTTACTCCTCTCTCTCTCTCTCTTTTTAAAAAAAGATAGTAATTATTTTCCATTAGACATTACATTTTGGAATGTTTTATATTACTTACATTCTTATAAATAGAAATTGTTTTTTTCTCTCATGTGTTATAGCATCAGCCGGGAAGCGAACCCGCTAACCCGGGACAACTACTTGTAAAGCAGCTGTCGCTGACCTCTCGACCACCAATGCTTGACAGAAACTGTTTTTAAACAAGATTTTTATAAAAAAAAATGACCACATGCGTTTGGAATGTGTGAATTTATTATTTCACATTAAAAAAATAAGATACAGATAGTGTAAAAATCCAAATAAACAAAAGGGTATATTTCATTACCCAATTATTTTATTCACTATAGACATGTAGTGTAAGCTTTATAAATTAATAGATGCCAATATAGTGCTTAATAAATCCCTATCTAGTACTGTCTTATGCAAATACAGACTTGTTTCTAATTAATAATATAGCAGGCAAAACTCTCCATACAGTTGTGCCACTCAGTGCAGGCCAGAGTAATCAATGGATGCCAGAGGTTTGAGCATAAAAACCCTATCTAGTGTCTACTCATCCAATATCTCCAGACTAGTTTCTAGTTTGTGGCTTTCATCATTGAGGAGCTTTAGATCTGAGAGCACTGCACCTAGATCTTAGGATTTAATTCAACCCTCCAGCAGTTTGAACAAGCATAAAAATGTTGATCACATGATGTTTACTTGTTTAATACCAAGCCTGCCTAATAGGATAGTGATGGTTATTAAAGAACCAAAGACACCAAAATGTATAGGTACTGAACTGAGTTCAGATGTATATGACTATATAAGCTAATGAGCTTGGACTGAAAATATTATTACTTTCAATTTAGATGTATAGTTTTGTTGTTAAGTAGAGATAAAAGTTGGC
The DNA here is from genome assembly GCA_028023455.1 of Epiperipatus broadwayi. Classification (NCBI taxonomy): domain Eukaryota; kingdom Metazoa; phylum Onychophora; class Udeonychophora; order Euonychophora; family Peripatidae; genus Epiperipatus; species Epiperipatus broadwayi. The sequence goes on from JAQFVV010000147.1 coordinate 1,410,440, forward strand.
TGCTGGAGGGTTGCATTAGATCATAAGATCTAGATGCAGTGCTCTCACATCCAAGGCTCCTCACTGATGAAAGCCACAAGCTAGAAACTATTCTGGGGATATTGGATGAGTAGGCAGTACATAGGGATTTTATCTACAAACCTTCTGGCATCCATTGATTACTCTGGTTTGCACTGATGGGCACTACTGTATGGGGAGTTTTTCCTGTTTTAACAGCTTGAGCAAGCATAAGAAATGGTGATCATATGATATTTAGTGATAATATAATAATAAGTAAAAAACAGTGGCTAGAAAAGAGTTGTTTTAGATCCCATAGATCTAAGTGTACAATTCAAGAAATACAAACAACTCTTCTCAATGAAAGCCATAAGCTAAAAATTAAAAATATTGTCTAGGACAGCATCGTATGAGGCTTCATAAACACTGCCATCTCATATCTATTAATTATTAAAGTTTACAGTAGATGATATAAAAACAGCAATAATTGAAGAATTTATTAATGAATAGCAATATGTAGACTAAGGTCATGTGATGTATTGTTGGTCATGTGATGTCTTAAAAGTGTAATTCATCTGAATCAATCTTTTCCATTAGTGCAGATTATTACATCTCAAAACTATTTTTTCCATTGTAATTGTTCTACATTCACTTACTAATCTATTTATTTTTCAAATTTTGCACTTTGGTCATGTGTAGACTTTGTCAATTACTATTTTATAATAAAATGCACAAATAATTAAAAATTACCTTTTATCAAGTTAGAATTTGATTACATTTCTTTCAATCTCATTTATAGACTATAATTTTTTTTACTTAGATAGTTAGATTTTAAATAAGAAGAAATATTAAACATAGATATATTTGTTGAAGTGCATCTGATGAATTGTTTACAATTTTTCTAGCTTTTATAAATTATGTTTAAATCATGAGCATGATAAACTGTAATTTACCACAGTTAGGTTTTTGCTATTAGTAAAGAAGATTAAAATTTTAGAATCTAAAGATTTATATTGAATGTTAATACTAAACAAGATATGTCTAATCTTTGATCAAATTTAAAATAAGTAACTAAGATTTAAAAAAATAAATGATAAAAAATGATTGCTATCATTTATGTATTTATTGAAAAGTTGTAAATATGAATCAGTGAGTAAAACAGGCGCAATGCTTATAAAATAAAAAAAGGTTAATAAGAAAACTTGGTTTTGCCTCAGAGATTATCAATTAGTAGTAATTGATAGTTTCTTGACACATCAAAAGCAAAAAGTTATTTCTGTTTACATGGATATTAGCTCATTTCTATTCTTTATTGTAATAACAATCCATGGAAATATTTAATTATATATATATATATATTAGAAAAGACTTGAACTCAGACTTTCAAGCTCTCCACAGCCATTGCTCTATCTTATACAATTGATGCACATGCCCATACATGTATGAAAAGGATAAATGATCTCCGATATATATATTTTATGCTGAATCAGCACTTATCAATTGGCCCAAATCACCATCTCTGACATATATATACACTCAGTACTCAGTTTATATGAAGATAGCAAATCTTTTAAATTTAATGGAAAAGCTTCAATTTTCTCCACATTCCAATTCTTCAGCATTCAACATTATTGAAAATCCAATCATTTAATTCTTGAATTTTCAATGGTGTGGAGGGCTAAAGAGTTGGAATGTGGAAAAGATTGAATATTGTCTAATAAACTTGAAGATTTGCTATCTTAATATAAACTGTGCACTGATTGTATAAATGTGTGGGAGTTGATGATCTGGACTAAGTAATGGGTGGTAGTTTAACATGTAGTATGGATATTGGAGATCTTTTATCTTTTTCACATGTACATGGTCATGCACATCTGTTATATAAGATGGAGTGAATGGCTATGGAGATCTTGAAAGTCTCAGTTCAAGTCCCTTCTAATTACATTAAGTTTAGTATAAACAATATATATGTGATTGTATACTACATATTCTGCCTATATTCTTCCCAGATCTCTTCTATATATTTAAGAGGACATATTTGGTCTTATATGTGAGTGGTCAGAGTGACTTAAAGTCAACAAGGGTATGGTAATAATATTGGCATCAACAAGGTATTTGAGCATTTCATTCTCAGAATTTCATTGATGTGGATGGCTGAAGAGCTGGAGTGTAAAGAAGATTGACGCCTGTCTATTAAAGCTTGAAGGTTTGCTATCTTAATATAAACTGAGCAGTGATTGTATATATATATATGTGGGGGGTGGTGATATGGACCAATTTATGAGTGCTGCTTCAGCATAAAATACATATATTGGAGATCGTTTATCTTTTTCATGTGTATGTGATCAGGTGCATAAATTATATAAGATGGAGTAAATAGCTGTGGGGAGCTTACATTTAGTATAAACAATATACATGCATTTGAATATATATATATATATATATATATATATATATAAATATATATATATATATATATATATATATATATATCACCATCATCAACCATTATCAATCCACTGCAGGAAGAAGGTCTCTCCAAGTTCAATACATCTTTTCCCATCTTTAGCTTCTCTTCTCCACATCATCCCTGCACACTTTCTTATTTCATCCATCCATCTCACATGTGGTCTCTTTCTGGGTCTTTCACGATCTCTTGGAATCCAGTTTAAAATTTCAATTGTCCATCTGTTATCATCTCTTCTAACAATATGTCCAGCCCAACTCCACTTCAGTCTTTTAATTTTTTCAATGAGGTCAGTAACACCTGTTTGTTCTCTTACCCATACATTGAGTTTTCGATCCCTTCTTGTTACTCCCAACATGCATCTCTCCATACTTCTTTGAGTGGTCTGAAGTCTCTGTATTGCTCTTCTATTAAGTCTCAGATCCATAAGTAAGAACTGGCAAAACACATTTATTAAAATCCTTCCTTTTCAAACACATAGGGATATTTCCCTTTAGTATCAAGTTATTTCTACCAAAAGCACTCCAACCAAGTTGAATTCTATGATTAATTTCATCCATTATATTTCCATCTGTATTAATAATCTGACCAAGATATTTGTAACCGTTAACTTCTTCTAACTCATCATAATCAATCTTTATTTTCATATTTTGAGAAAATCTATTAAATATTACTTTAGTCTTTTTAACATTTATCTTTAGTCCTACTTTCCTACTTTTATCTGATAACTCCTGCAACATTTTTTGTAGCTCTAAAGCATTATTTGCAACAACAACTACATCATCTGCAAAATCTAAATGACTTAAATAACCTCCATTTACTTTCACTCCTTTAGCTTCCCATTTTAATCCGCAAAATACTTCTTGCAGCACTGCTGTAAAAAGTTTTGGAGATATGGAGTCACCCTGTCTTACACCCTTTTCAATGTTGATTTTCCTACTATCATTATGTAATCTAATTGTTGCTATTGCATTTTTATAAATATTCTTCAAAATATGACAATATCCTGGATCTACACCTTGATGATCCAATGCTTTAATCACTGAAGACATGTTTATAGAATCAAATGTCTTTTCATAGTCTACAAATCCTAAGCATAATGGTAACTCATATTCATTTGTTCTTTCTATAATTTCTCTCAATACCTGGATATGATCTACTGTACTAAAACCACTTTTAAATCCAGCTTTTTCTCTTGGTTGGTGGAAATCCAATATTTCTGTAGACAAGTTGTAATTATCTTGGTAAAATTTTTGTATAAAACTGATAAAAGACTGATAGGTCTGTAATTTCTAATATCTTCTTTATCACCTTTTTAAAATATTACTATTAATACGGCATTCTTCCAATCATCTGGTACATCTTTATCATCTAGGAATTTGGTATATAACTTTGCTAAATTTTTTTATATTTCTTTACCTGCTTCTTTTAATATATCAATTACAATTACATCATTACCTGGAGCCTTCCCTTTCTTCATAAATTTAATTGTATGTCTCACTTCCTCATTCAAAATTCTGGGCAATTCGGAAGATATAATATGTATAGGAGGCACTGTTCTTTATTACTCTATAATTCTTGATAGAAGTCTTCTACACATTTTATGATGTCATCTCTCTTTTTAATAATAATGCCATCTTTTTTTCTTATTGCAGATATAAATTTTCTACCAATACCAAAATGTTGTTTTACACTCTTTAGACTTTTATTCTCTTTACAGCTTTCCTTGCTAGTTCACAATTATACTTTCTTATATCATTTTCAACACTTTTCTGCACCATTTTACAAAATTCGAGATATTGAATCTTTTTTAATGCATCATTGTTGTATATCCTCATATTCCTTCTTTTCTTCATAAATTCTCTAGTCTCAGTAGAAATTTTACTGGTCAATTGCTGCTTTTTTCTACTAGCTATCTTTGTTGCAGTTTTTAAAAGTGTATTGCTTATTTTCCTATTAATGTCATTCAAATTTGAATCATGTTCAAAATCTACTAATACATGAAACCGATTTGTAAGCTCTAATTTAAATTCATTAGAATGTTTCTGAAGATTAGGAATATCAACTGTAAATATTGTTTTTCTTAATAATTTTTGTCTCTCTAGTTTTGCATTAACATGTATCTTACATCTTACTAATCGGTGATCACTTCCTGTGTTAAATTTATTAAGAACATTACAATCTTGAAATATGTATTTTTGGTTAGTCAAAATATAATCCAATTCTTCTGTACCTTCATTTGGATGCTTCCATGTCCATTTCCTTTTACCATTTTTTTCAAAAAAAGAAATCATAATATAAAGTTTTTCTTTTTCTGCAAACTCCACAAGTCTATGTCCTCTCTCATATCTATTACCATAACCAAAACTATCTACAGCATTTTCATCTTTCATTTGTTTACCAATTCTAGCATTAAAGTCTCCCATAACAATTTTAAAATGTTGTTCACTCTGATCAAAAGCCTTTTGTACATCCATATAAAAATCTTCTATAACTTCATCACTATGAGAACTTGTTGGGGCATAAACCTGAAATATCTGCTTTTGGTATCTGCTATTAAGTTGTAAAACTAATCTTGCCACTCTGTCTGATACACCATCAATCTCCACAATGTTATTCTTCCATTTTTTATTTATAATGAATCCTACTCCACTTGTATTTCCAATATTTGTGGCTTTATAGTAGAGTATATGTCCACTTTTTAAATGAATTGTTTCTTCACCTTTTCTTCTAACTTCACAAAGTCCAATAATGTCCCATTTAATCTAAGACAGTTCTTCTTCTAACTCTTGCAATCTTCCTTCACTTGAAAGTGATCTGCAGTTGTAAGTACCTAAATAAAAAGTCATCATCAAATGGCAGCCTGAGTCCGCAATCAGGAGATTCTTAGCACCCTCCATCTTCGGCCACTAACCGCTGCCTTGGTTGGTGACTTTACAGCCTCCTGGGAATAAGGACCATGATTTATTTTTGTCTGTCATGATTGTATATATTGAAAAAATATTCTTAAACTAGTCTGGGGATATTGGATAAGTAGGTACTAGATAGTGATTTTATGCTCAAACATTCTGAATCCATTGATTACTCTGGCCCACACTTAATGGCACTACTGTATGGAGAATTAATCATTGTTTTAAAGATTTATTTATATGCGATATCTAGAGAAATAGTAGCAAAGGGGTTGCTATGTAACTATCAGTTACCATTGACAGTCTTTAAATTAAAAAAAATGCTCCAGTAATCCACACTATTATAGACTATCAGAATAGTTGTGATTAAAACAAATTATTCATTTGAAGCTAATATTTAAAAAGAATATATTAATAATGGACACAATGTTATGATTTTGTAATTTAAAAAAATTACATATACCGAATAGAGCATTATCTAGCTTTTTCTTTCTTTTTTTTATTTTTATAAAAAGTTTTAAAATGCATATAAATCAGATAAAACTAAATAAGGTGTGTTACATTTAGAAGCTAGGGATTCAATTTTTTAAAATTTCCTTCCACTTATCCTTCTTATTTGCATTGCTGAATTATATGTAATATAATACACCATATACACCTTAATTGACACTCTACAATGCAGTTTAACATATGATTTATTTTATCCACTCTTGCCTACAGTTTCAACTGTCCAGCAGTCATCCGAGAATTAAACATATCTCTGATGATGACTGCTAGACAACTGAAACTGTAGACAAGAGGAGATAAAATAAATCATATGTTAAACTGCATTGTAGAGTATCAATTAAGATATATATGATGTATTATATTATAGATGCAATTTTTTCCCCAACAAACTACGAATTGAATATGATATTAGAGAATTTATAACAAAAAATAAAAACTATTTGAAGAAATAGATCATAGTTCTTGGATATTCTACGATAAGATCAAAAGCAAAATATACGAATATTAAGATAGTTAAAAGTGTGAGATGTAATGCTAAGAAATTGAAGTGGCAACGATTGGGCCATGTACTAGAAGTTAAATAAATGACAAAAATTTTAGTTAGATTAGCAAAAAGCGATACACACACACACATATATATATATGTAAAAGAAACAATCTGCTGGAAAATTTACTGATCCTACAGATAAGCAACAAAAAAGATTTAATTAACATTTCTAGCCACTAATAACTAAGAATTAACATTTGTTATATGATGATGATATCGTATTAATACACACACATATATAGAATTGTTAATTCTAATTGTGAATTGAGCTTTTAATTCCATTGGATAACTTTCAATTTGTGATGCCAAATTTTTAAAATCGAATGTTTCCGCGAGATGTTAGCAAAGTGAATGCTTATCTGTTCATAGCTTTAATCCATTTGACGTTTGATTGTATTTTCCGAGAAGCTGATAAAAGTATTAAATAAACGACAAATGCAAAAGTTAGAAAACAGGCGCTGATGGCGTAGATTATAGATATATATTTCATGACAAATCTGTAAACAATTTAAAAAAAAAAAAAATCAAAGAAGATAAAGAAATCATCAAATGTTTTGTTTGCTGGTTTGAAAAGTCCGTCTATGAATTATTTGTACAACTACTTATCTATCGATTTTTTAATACTTTTTTATTTTTTTTATATATTTGTCAAGTATTTACTTTGATATCATCATCATCATCACCATCAACCATTATCAATTCACTGCAGGATAAAGGCCTCTCCAAGTTCAATCCATCTTTTCCTATTTTTAGCTTTTCTTCTCACCATCACCTCTGCACACTTTCTTATTTCATCCATCCATCTCACATGTGGTCTCTTTCTGGGTCTTTTACAATCTCTTGGAATCCAGTTCAAAATTTCAATTGTCCATCTATTATCATCTCTTCTAGCAATATGTCCAGCCCAACTCCACTTCAGTCTTTTAATTTTTTCAATGAGGTCAGTAACACCTGTTTGTTCTCTTACCTATACATTGCGTTTTCGATCTCTTCTTGTTACTCCCAACATGCATCTCTCCATACTTTGATGTACTTATTTTAAAATATTTTTATAACTTTTAAGAAAAATCATTATAATATTAATATATTTACAGGAGAAGGTAACAAAGGAAGATACGTACAGAGAAATTTTTTTAATAAAGATTATGATATTAATTAATCTCTGATAACTAATGCTTGTAAGATTTTTTTTTCAGATTGAGACTCAATGCTATATTTATAAGGCTTTACACACAATAGGGACGATCTTAAATTGCTAGTAAACAACATATTTAACTTTTTTTTCTCACGTGTCATAGCATCAGCCAGGAAGCGAACCCGCCAACCTGGGACAACTGCTTGTAAAGCAGCTGTTGCTGATCTCTCGACCACCAATGCTTGACGACATATTTAACTTATATATACAAAGAAAGTCTAGAACCTTAATTGTTTTTAAATTTTGCTATTTACCAACATAAGTATATAATAAAATATTCCAGTGCATATCGCTAGCTGATAATTATATAGAAATATTCAAATCACTCTCCCAAACGTTATGATATTTCAACAATGCACTCTGGGAATAAATATAAAATCTTTAACTTCAAACAGTTGACTAAAAAGGGTATTCTCTTGAATCGATATACTGCGATGATGTTATATATTGAATTTCAGATTTATTCAAACAAAGGGCATGAAATTAAATTAACAACAATCTTAAATTGCTGGTAAACATGTTTGCTAATTAGCAATTTAAGATCAATGCTAATTTAATTTTACATCCTTTGTTTGAATACGTTAGAATTTTAATATATAACATCATTGCAGTATATCGATTCAAGAACCTATCCTTTTCAGTCAGCTGCTTGAAATCCTGACTTTATATTTATTCACAGGGGGCGCTGCTGAAATCTAACCTTTGAGAAGGTGATTTAAATATTTGTAAAATGTAATATAATTATTTCATTATCATTCTTTGCAACTAAACATTGTCTGTGCAAAACACAATGCAATGATATATATTAAGAGTTCGATTATAGATAAAGTTGGAAAAGTCATGATTTTTTCCCAGCATGCAAAGTGCCTTACCACAAAAGGAGAAGTTTATTTGAATTAAAAAATTATATTTTATCGTAAAATTTTTAAAAACAATTAGATACAAGTTTTTCTGATGTATAAGCTTTCGATTGTTCTCCCTAAAAATATTCTTTCACAATTACTTCATTTCCAAAGCTATAATAATGAAGATAAATCATTAAAATTCTCATTCTACAAATTGTTGATTTATCCACTTGAACAAAAAATATACTTGAACCTTATTTAAATAGTAAAGACTTTTTAAGATCTTCAGCTACTTCATTTATTTGCACAGTGAACTGTGTTTTTAGTCAGTGAAATATTTTTTTAACACTAGGTTTGAATCCACATTCATTGCAGGAGTTATTGTCCCATATTTCCAGATAATTATCACTGACTGGAAAAACATGTTGTGTTTCTGTGATTAAAGCTATATTATAACAAATTTTTAGGCTTCTTTATGTAGTATTATCAATTTATCCATTATGAATTGATAAAATTATAAAATTTAAAATAAATCGACTTTTCATATTATCTTTACAATACTTATTTGATAAAGCTCCATCTACTGATCATAAATGCAAGCGATAGCAAGTTACGTGATTTATAACTTGTTTTGTTTTTCATATATATATATATAGAGAGAATAACAATAAAAATAATAAATATAAGGGTGATTACTATATACATATGCAATAGTACTTTCGGTTAATTACTTAATGCTCTTCAACTGCTGTTAAATTCAAAAAACATAATGGAAGCAAATATCATCAACTCAAATTCTAGTATTCCCAAATTTTAACTTTAAAATTTATGAATCCTGGGATTTGAGTTGACATGTTTGCTTCTGTTATATTTTTTGAATTTAACAGCAGTTGAAGAGATTCAAGTAATTAATTGGAAGTACTTCATTTTTTGAAAGATTGTGTATAATAGTTAATGACCATTATATTTAATATTTTATTGTTATTACAATATTTTTTTTAAATTAACGGACATTTTATTTATATTATATATATATATATTGGATGCAGTATTTATGTACTATACTATATAAGTGGTGAAAATATATGCATGTATAGTATAATTGATGAATATATTTATTTGGTATGTATATGCATATTTATATATAAAATAGGATATAAAAATGAGTCAATCTATAAGGAGATATAATGTTATTTGTTTAAATGATAGATTATTTATGTATTCATATATTTTTGTATATCTTATAACTCTGAAGAAGAATGCTGGTCGATTGAAATTGTAAAGTTGGTCAATTTTAATAAAATAACCATTATAACAGTAATATAAAAGATGGATTTGTTTACGTTTCTAGGTTTCTGATATTTTTAGAAGTTAATAGTTTAAAAATAATTTAATTTTTATTTCAGAAGCAAAATATTTTTGAATTATTTCAAATTCTTGATTTTTTTTATGAAGATGCCATGTCACATTTGATGGTGTTTGAGCATTATTGTTGAATGTTTTCTTCTGAATAAGAGAAAAGGGTGTTGATTTATTTTCATGAAGAATTAAATCCAAGGATTAAATATTCATGGGGAATACTATTAGCACTTTTTTGGAACTGACATTTATCACCTGCAGGCTTCTTGGTGGTTCTGCAGCATCAACTAGTGGTCACAGTACACGTAACTCGAAACTACCATTTTTTTTTTATACATAATCATGCATTCATTATCAGATTCTCAATTCATTCTAGGATGAAATTCATAAAAAAGAAAGAAGCTAAATTAATCTTAGAACAAACAAATTAAATATTGCATTTTATGTAGAGTTGGAAAGCTCTTGACTAGTAAGTTGAAACTAGTACAATTAGATCAGACATTTTTTAAAGCAGATAAATATAACAGCTTTTGTTGACTAGCCAACACATCAAACTAGTATAAATTTAGTTATTAAACAATCTTTCACAAGATTATTTTTATTATTTGAAAAAAAAAATTGAAGCTAGAAAACAAAATGCAAGTATCTGACTTATGAATTGATTCATTGAAGTTGCAAAGACCTTTTTCAAATTTTTAAAGACTCCTAACAATATCATTGGTAATTTATGTTTATATGTTATTTAGTGATATTTCTAATAAATCTAAGCATTAGAAGTTTTTTGAAATTATACAATAGCTATTTGAATATATCTTCTAGTTGCTCAATGAGTGGAAACCTAGGCCATTAATATTCTGAAATATACTCTGGGTTAGTTAACTTAAAAAATAATATTAATTTAATCAGCCAAAGTTTTTGCAATAGTCATAATATATTCCAAGTGAAAGAAATATGGATATTCCATTACTTGTTTAAACGTTTTTAAAGAAAATGGATGAAATATATTGCAAAAGAAAATGCATAAAAAAAACCTCTGGAGAGTGTTTTTAATAGTCCTAAATCTATCAGATAGAACCCATAACATTTTAAAATCTTACCCACAGAAATGAAGGATATTATATAATACAATCATATTTTTTGATTTTTACAATCAGTCATTAATATACAGTGCTGTTATTACTTAAATTGAGAATAATGTGGTTCTGATTTACTAATTTCTATTAGACAACTAGTCATTTGGCTTTAGGCTTTCTACCTGAAAAAGTTGTTTATGATCTGAAAAATAATTCAAGATTTACTAAAGCTCAGATTTGAATCATAGGTCTTGGTCATGACAGGTGGATTGGCTTACTATTACAAAATTTTTCTAAATATTTTTTATAACAACTGAAAATACTATCATAAAAGGTATTCCAGGAATACCATTTGGTATATGACTGGAATGTCAGTTACTTTATTCTATTTCAAGGATATACTTGTAATTATTACTTTTAGTATATATTTGACTAAATATTATTTTAGTAAGCATTATACATATATATGTAATGATGAATACTGCTAAAACGAATATTATATTATTTGTATTAAAATTTAGAAAAAATAATCAGTTCCTTATTGCAATTCATTAAAAATAATTTTATGGATTTTTTAAAAGCAGAAAATACTTCTTTATATAGAGAATAAAATATAATAATATGGTAAAGTGTCTTCTTACTTTCATCTATAATTAATACAATCTGATAGTGTATCGTAAATTAAGAAGCAGAATTAATGCCAATTTACATGATGTAGCAGATAGTTAATTTTAGGTGTTTTTTTAAATAACTCGGCAGATTTAATTTAGAACTGTGAATTATAATTTCTGTATTATATTTCACTAAAAACCATTTTAGTATTGATAAATTGTGATGCGATGCATTATGGCTTCTCCCTTATCAGCATCAGAAATCTCTCAGACACCATGCCCAAACAAATCTATTAGCCACTTTACCTTCCCTTCCCATTCCCTACCCTATGATTTTCACATATTCTTCTCTATCCTGCTTCATCCCATTTCCATCACATTATCTTTGTCCACTTTATGGCCTTTATATCTAAATCCCCTTTATCTTTTTCCATACCCAACATAAAAAGCAAAAATCCAATCACTTTGTTTATATTTACTCTCTCACAACTTCATTATTTGCACCCTTTCTGCTTGTAAGCATTTACACTAAATTAACAGATGCCTAATATTTTCTATGCATTCCTTACATAATTTGCAGATTGAATCACCCAAATTTTTCTGTTTATGTGTATTATTCGCTTGTTTCTAATGATCCTGGTCAAGCCTTAAACAGTAAACTACTTTCCTTTGTATTATCATAAATTAAATTCCACCCAATATTGTGTTTACTTCTATATATATAGTTAAACTCTTTTTACTCTCCATACTAGTTCTCCATCTTTCCAACTCCTTATTTTTTTACTAATGCTTCTACTCTTCTATTCCATTCCTTGCCACTATAACACTTAACAATTCAATCTTCTGCATACCATACTACCTTTCTCAACCATCTCTTGCCTGATCTTTACTCATAACCCAATTAAATACTACTTTGGCTATTCTTTTATTATCCATAAATTGCAATCTACCAAACATTTTCATTTTACTTTTTGCATCTCTTATATAAAAACTTGACAGTCTCATTTCCCTTTGAATTGCCTCCTTTGCTGACTACACATCTGCATCTAATTCATGTCTTCCTACATATCTTTGTACTTTTTCTAGTAATCTAGCACACCTTTATTAACACATAATGCATCATTACCATACATTAATCCTGCTACTTCCACTCCCTTTAATACAATTCTAACTACATTATATTTATTATATGAAAACACTTTTTTTTGCTTCATTTATCAGTTTTTACTACCATTCATCCAATCAATTTTTCTGATTACTTAAGTTGATTCCCAAATAGTTATATCTATTTATCACATTTATCTTTATATTCCCCAATAAAAATTCATTCTCTTCTCTTTCTCCAGCATTTATCATCATTACTTTTGATTTTACTTCACTAAATTTGCTTCACATTTCTTTACCCATCTTTGTATATTTCTTCAGCTTAATTTCCATATTTTTCCTACTTTCTATGCACAAGAACATATCAAGAGTAAATAAAAGACCCGATGATATATGCACTGCCTTGCCATCTATTAATGTTATCCCTACCTCTCTTCCTAGACTTTCTATTTCTCTATCTATTTCTCTCAAATATAACAAAAAAAATAGGTAACATAGGGCATCCTTGCCTTAGTCCCACCCCACTTTTAACTCTAAGTGATTCTATATTTTGTAATTGATAAGTATAGTAATTATTTTCAAACAATTTCTTAATAAGATCCACTAAAGCTCCATTCATTCACAAATTTACTAAACTTATCCATAATCTATTTCTATTTACTCTATCATATACCTTTTTTATATCTATAAAGACCATATATAACTGTCTACATGTATTCCTATTTATATCTATAAGTTGTATAACTACAAATAAACAATGTCCTATATGCCTATTCATTCAAAACACCCTTGCATTTCTCCCACTATATTATTTTGCCACCTTCCAGCCACCATATATGCAAAAACTTTTTATAATACTGATGTTACAGTTATTGGTTTATAATTGTTTAACTTTCTATAATCCTTACCATTTCCTTTAAAGAGTAGCCTTACTCTTATATTATTCCAGATATCTGGGAATTATTTCTCCTGTGCCATCTTATTAAAACATGATAATAGATTAAATTTTGCCCTTTCACCATCTCTGCTGGCATTTATTAAAATCTCTTGCCTTTCTACTTTTCAAATTTTTTCTGCTTCAATCAATTCACTTTCTGTAAACCTAGTATTTTTTTTATTACCATATGCTTTCATGTTTGTTATTACTCTGTTCTTCACATCTAACATCTTTTCTATATTCATCACATCTTTATTTAAGATTGTCTCTAATCCTTCTATAGAGCTACACTCTTTCTTCTCATCATCTAGTCATACTGTTTCTCTCTCTCCTACATTCTTTCTTTTAATATATTTCCAAAATTTTTTACTCCCATCTTTTCCACTTTTATCAATATCCTTCAATAATTTAGTATTCAATTTCATTCCCTCTCTACAATGATCTATTTTAGCCAACTTCCATTTTTTTAAAAATATTTTTCCCATTTAATATTAACACATTTTTCATTTTCTTTGTTTTTAATTGCACATTTATATTCTCTGCATGCTTTTTTTCTCTCTTTTATACCTTTACAATTCTTACTTTTCTATTTTAGTTTTCTAAATATTTTGATCTAAAACTCTATTTGACACTTTTTCTACTTCACCACACCATTTTTATATTTGCCACCAAGAAACTCTTCTATGATTTCTTTTACTTTTATTTTATATTTTTTTAACTTATTATTATCATTCATTCTTCGTCCACATCTTACACTATTCTTTCTATTTTTATTACTATTTTCTATCACATTACTAAACATTTCTATTATAAAAAAATTACGATCACTATTATATACTCTCTTTTCATTATCAAACACTTTAATTCCTCTTGTTTTATTAATACATAATATATTGTGTGAAATATATTATTTCTATACCATGTATATTGGCCCTCATAAATATTTGATAAATTTCCAATGCTCAAATTCACTCTCTGACAAAAAATTTCAAACGCTGTCCATTCTTGTGATCCACATTATCACTTTCTTCAATATGTCCATTCATATTCCCTAATATTTTCTTTTCATTTTTTAAAAACTATGTATATATGCTACTGTTCCAATCCATTATAGATTGATTATCTCCAGTGGCCATGTACACTATAGCCACCCTCCATTCAAGCCTTCCTAACCCATTCTTGAACCACAAATGTTCTTGACACTTAAAAGTATTTAAATATTTTTTTGACATAACTCCTACACCATCATCCCTTTTTTATTTTTTATTTATAGCACGTTGTCCAGTATAGGTTCTTTTTCTTCTATTAGATGTCTTTCCACTACTGCTAATACCTCAAGGTTTCTATTTCTAACTGCTTTGTACAATTCCAGCCATTTTTTTGATCTCCTAGCATTTTTCATATTCAAGTATTCAATTATAACAATTTCTTCTTTTCTTTCTACTCTTTCATAATTTTTTTTTCTTTATTGCATTTATAATTAGCTTGTTTATCATTAATTTTACAGACCCATTCCCTCTCCAAATCTACATTTATATCTAAATCAGCTACCCTGTGATTATTTCTTACATGCCTCTCAGTCTTTTTCATTTTGATAATACTGTAATTTAAAACCCTACCTCCCTTTATAAATTTCTCAAACTATAATATTTTTCATAAATCAAACCCCCTAATGCTTCACTTCCTTGTTTTGCTAAGTGCAATCTCATCTTTCTATAGAACTTCCTCTTACTAATAAAAAAATTCCATACATCACTAACATAACATTATTTCTTTTGCGTAATTGGTTTAATACTCTGTCTAACATATACCTATTGTCAAATCTTGATTGTAAAACTATTCAGATGGGATGTCATGCACACCTTAGTTGAAAATTGAGTAGTTAACAATAAACCTACTCTGATCAAATTCCTTTACTTGTTTGAGAATTATCATTCTTCAGCTTTGGATTTATAATTCTACCCACTGTACATCAAATGCAAGTAAAAAGACACATTAAATATAATTTTATGTATCACAAAAATGTGATACATAAATAATTATTAATATTACATTAAAGATCAGGTGCTCACAACAGGTGTGAGCTTTTGCTATGTACTTAATATTCAGCCTAAATTATACACGTAAGAAGAAATTTGGATTATTTATGTTAATTGAGTTAAAATTTTTGCTGAAATATATATAAATTGCACCTCATTGGCTACTGGATTGCTGGAACATAACTCTTCATAGTGACCTGCACTAACCATTGTATAGGAGAACTCATAATAAGGTGTAGAATCTTGACATTATGATTTCATCTGGTTATTGGGTAGCCTGTATTTGGAAAGTTAACCACTTTTTTATTACATATATCTGCAATAAAGAGACCACTCTAATTTGGTTTTTATCATTATCTAACCAATAAAATGTTGATTTATTTTTGCAACACTATTAGTCTTTTAAATCAATGATCTGCAACTATTATATATATATATAAACAAAACAAGTTATAAATTTCGTAACATGCTATAGCTTGCATTTTATGATCACTAGATGGAGCTTTACCAATAACCCACTGTCAAGCTTGTTTACATAAACACTGAGAGAGATAGAATTCAATATCTCTTTCAGATTGCTCCAAAACCATGGTTTTGAGCTAATTGGTTCATGTCAGTAAAGGGTAGGAAGACTAGAAACTAGATCCAACACCATCTCTACTAATCAGCATTCATGAAACATTTTTCTGTCAACTTGAAAGCATGAATTTTTCAATGATATAGATTGCAGAGGCTTTTACTATAGGGTGAAACTGAACTGAATTCAGACTCATATAGCTATCTAGTTTGTTTGACTGGATTTGAAGATATTTATGTATCTGAAAAATTCATGCTTTTAAGCTGATAGAAAAGTGTTTCATAAATGCTGATTAGTAGAGTTGGTGTTTAGATCTAGTTTCTAATCTTCCTACGCTTTACTGATGTGAGCCAATTAGCTTGAAACCATGGTTTAAAGGTTGGAGACAGTTTGAAAGAGATATTGAATTCTATCTCTCTCAGCATTTATGTAAACAAGTTTGATAGTGGGCTATTGGTAAAGCTCCATCTAGTGATCTATAAATAAATGTAACCTTAATTTAATGAAAATTAGATCAAGACATGTGATATAGAATTGATTTTTGTAGTTTTAATAATGTAAACAATATTTTTTTTGCCAATGTTATTTGCACTTTGAATAACATTTTTTCTTGGGGATAATTAAAATGTTTATAGTTATGAAAATATCATTTAGAAATTAGTTAAATAAGAATTCATTTTAAGGCAATACTCATATTTGAAAATTTATTAATAATGCTTATTGTTGTTATATATGACTAGAGTTTGGTTTTGGTTAAGCGTTGATTAAAATTTTATTTATTTGTTGTTTTATTACTCTGACAATTTTTTACATGTGTGATGAAAGTCTTCAGTAACTTAGATATATTAGAAATTCTTCTAGAGATGAATTACAAGGATATTAATAAAAATTGAGCAATTAAGTCTTATTGATCATATAAATTTAATTAGTAGTTTTATAGTGCATGAAATAATTTTTTTTTATTCAAAATAATTTAGATTGATAATGATGGCATTTTTGCCTTATGTATGCTTAGGTTTATGAAAGTATCAAACAAAAATTGTATGATTATATTTTAGTTGAGATACATATGTAAAAAAATATTTTTAATATTTTTACTTTTTATATAAGCAAAGTTTGTTTTTGATTACGTATCATACTGAATGAAACATGTATTTTTTGCTATCTGTAATGAAATTCTCATTTAATTTCAATGTATCACAAATTACAGCATAGAGTGTCTTTCAAATATATTGAATGAAAATCAAGTCAATATCATAATCATATTTTAGTTATTTTATATTGCATTTTATTATACAGTACTATATATTTAAAATATATTTCATACTTTAATCATTTTTCTTTATGTGAATGTTACCATTTTATTTTACTTGGGTGATACTGTTTTCATGAGGTCATTATCCTATGAAATAATAAATTTTACCGAATGGCTCCAGTTATATCATGGACATTTAAAAAAGATTCAATGTCTAAACCATTATAATGAATAGGTAATTAATTGATGATTAAAATAGTGTTTATAAATTGATGATGATGCTATAGAAATTTCGTGTATAAAGATCACACACACACATATATATATAATATACTTTTATAAATTTATAAAAATCTTTCACTCATTAGTTTATCAATCTATCTGAAATAGTTTTTCTTCTCATTAAATTACAAATATCTCAAGCTTAACACCACAATATGAGTCATTCAGAATGTAATATTTGAATTTAGCCCTTAAGGAAAAATAATAATCATAATATACGAAAATAAAATTTTTAATAACATTAGAAAAATAGGAAAAAAAATGGTTGATAATTCGTTTTCCTTTTAGGCTTTTATCAGCAGATAATAATGTGATAAAATGTGAAATATCATTCAGAATATATATATATATCCTTTTAGGCTTTTATCAGGAGATAATGTGATAAATTGTGAAATATCATTCAAATATATATATATAATGTTTATTTCTCTCTCTATTCATTATTCTTATCATCTTTTTTTTATTTAACTATTCTATCCATTTAATATTCTCCAACCATCAAACAAATCCATCTGTCTTCTACCCAATTAAACATTTTCCCCTTATCATCTCTTTCTCTCTGTCTTTCTCCCATTCTCTATAGACAATGTGTTGATGTATTTGTTTGCTGCAATAATAACAGAAATATCTAAAGAGTTAAACACTGAATCTCTCTACAATGGACAATACGAAACAAAAACATCACAAGAAGCATTGAATTTTTAAAAACAAAAATCAATTTCAACTACAAAATAATAAAGCCATAGATTCAATATCTTAAAAGAATTGCATTTGAACCCAGTTTATGCAATTACTTTTGGGTATTTCATGTCGTAACAGTAATAAAAAATTTTTAGTTAGCCATATAATTAAAGGTTAGAGATTTATTTTATAGAAAGTTTACGAAAAATATAAATCAGTGTAGTGGTAAATCGGCTGCACATTTTAGCTAGTTACTCCAGTGTACTAGCTGGATTCCAAACATATAGGAATTTATTATTTTAATTTATACCCAGGTAGAGAACAGCTTAAAGTATTTGTAGTATCAAAATGTGTGTATTTTGTTTCATTCTGTGTTGGCAATAAATTGTAGTCTTTTTCAATATTCATTGTCAATTTATTTATTTTTTTATATGCCAAGTATAAGTGTTCTTGCAAAATATTTGCAAAACATTTTCTGGAGTTCTAAATTATTTCAAACTTTAGGAATCTTAATATACCAGATAAACAAACTTATGCTGATCTGAACATTTTATTTTAATGATAATTATTTTATGGGAATTTCAAACTTCAGATTAAGCATTATTTAATAGTAAAATGAATTTATTTCCAAGTTATTAACCCTGACTGCACATTATACCAGTTACATTTAGTTAAATTGTTGAATTAATTAGTTTTAGTTAATTTATTGTGTTGTTATGGATGATGGAAGGATACAAAAGGTACCCTTGTCTTTCTATTATTCTGGCTGAGTTTCTGGATAAAAAGGCTGTATTATTGCAAATTTTATGTAATTAATTATGTCATTATTGATCATATTTATCACCCCTTTGAATAGTTATAATAGTTATGATATGTGAGGACACATTACTTTTGAGTGAAGTGAATGTTTCATATAGCCTACCAGAATGCCAGTCACGTGTGACAGCACAGTACTGTAAAGTATTTTACTAAAGCAAACAAAGGAACCCTGAGATTATTATCATTATCATTATTCCTTATTTAAGAAGTTATTAATTATTGTTACTATCATAGTTATGTTGTGGCATAAAAGAGCTTAAATTTCAATGATACCATAAGAATGGTATTTTACTTTCATTTAAATCTGTAGGAGTCAAGTTCATTTTAGATCATATTGGCAAATAATTTACGTAAATATTTTTTAAAAACATTAACAAAAACATGAGAAGATATCATTATTATTTAAAGGTGTAAATACTTATAGTTCAGAGAATGTGTTTTTGATAAAGGGAGAGTGTTATTTTTATTCTAAATTATTAACTAGGGAATGATTGCATTTTCTCTCTCTTCCCAAGATATTTATTTTACTGATGATAATTTATTTTATGATTTTAATTTCTTTCTTTATCTTAATTGCATATCTCAGCAGCTGAACTTTTTATAACTAACCGACCCACTGAGTATAGTCCACGTTTTCATTTATAAATCTATAGTCGTTTAATCAGAGTCTCAAAATAATAGTTATTTATTTGTTAAGTTAGAAATGAATTATTTCCACTAAGTTAAATTAGGTTAGAATGAATATGCATCATTTGACTTAGATAGTTGGATATATTTTTTAGGTTAGAATATATATATATGAAAAACAAAAAAACAAGTTAAAAACTTGCTAATGCTTGTATTTATGTCAACAGATGGCGTTCTACCAAAAACACCGTCAAGCGTATGTTTACATAAACATCAGAGCGTGCATTCACTATCTCTAACTTTAATTCCACTTTCAAATCATGATTTCAAGCTATTTGCTATCATCAGTGAAAGAGATAGTGAATGCACGCTCTGATGTTTATGTAAACATATGCTTGACGGTGTTTTTGGTAGAACGCCATCTGTTGACATAAATACAAGTGTTAGCAAGTTTTTAACATTATTTTTTGTTTTTCATAAATGTACCTTTGAGGTCTTTCTAACAATGATATATATTGCAGAGGCTTCTACTATGTGGTGTTGCTGAACTGAGATCAGACCCATATAGCTATCTGGCTTGCTATGCTGAGTTTGAAGACATTACGTGTCTAAAAGATTCATGCTTGCAAGCTGAATAGAAACTGTTTCATAAATGCTCAGAGTTTGTGTTTAGATCTAGTTTCTTATTCCTGTCTTTCACTGATGATAGCAAATAGCTTGAAATCATGATCTGAAAGTGGAATTAAAGTTAGAGATAGTGAATGCATGCTCTGACGTTTAGGTAAACATACACTTGACGGTATTTTTGGTAGAACGCCATCTGTTGACATATATATATATATATGCACCTTTATTGTTAAAAGGAGGTTGTCTTGACAACAAATTGAGATTGTTGATTGTTATTTACATTCGGATTGTCTAAGTGTTGAGTGATTTTAATGATTACTTATAAAGCCATTTAGTCTTGATCATTATTACACTTATTATTTAAGTAATATTTTGAGTGCAATTTCAAAATTATCATTGCAGTTTATAATGTTATAATTGCTATTTATTAGTTTGCATTCAGAACAGATTATATTTACCTGTTTAAAGAGGCTGGTTTAAACTTTTTTGTTTCCAAAATGTCAATCTGTGTAATCAAATTGCAATATTTAGTGCCTATATAAACATATTGAACCATAAATAAAGGTGGAGATTCCACTCTTATTGTTAAAAGGAGGTTGCCTTCACAACAAGTTGAAATAGTTGATTGATATTGATATTAGGATTGTCTAAGTGTTAATTGATTTTAATGATTATTTATAAACTCATTTAGCCTTGAGTATTATTATTATTATTAATAATGAATATATATATATATGTGTGTGTGTGTGTGCATGTATGTATGTGTACGCTCGCTCTGGTATTAACCAATGAAACAAAATTTGATTAAAAAGCATTTTGGTTCATTGATCAAGACCAGAATTTACATATACCTCTTGGCATAATACTACTTTATATATATATATATATATATATACGATCACTAGATGGAGCTTTACCAATTGCTCCTATCAAGCTTTTGTTTACATAAATGCTAAGAGTGATAGAATTCAATATCTCTTTCGTTGTCTCCAACCTTTAGACCATGGTTTTGAGCTAGTTGGCTCACATCAGTAAAGGATAGGAAGACTAGAAACCAGATCTAGTTTCTAGTCTTCTGCCTTTTACTGATGTGAACCAACTAGCTCAAAACCATGGTCTAAAGGTTGGAGACAACGAAAGAGATATTGAATTCTATCTCTCTCAGCATTTATGTAAACAAAAGCTTGATAGGAGTTATTGGGAAAACTCCATCTAGTGATCATAAAATGCAAGCTAAGAGCAAGTTACAAAATTTATAACTTGTTTTGTTTATCATATATATATATATAACTATGGGAATGATAAACTTTCCAAGCATTATTTATATTAATTTATGACCCTCTTTTGTCAGGTTTATCATGGAAATATAAAATGAATTCATTTATAATTATGTGTCAAAAAATGGGCATTACATAAATATAAACATCTTTTGGAAATTTTATCATTTTGGTGTTCACCTAAAGTTTTAAATATTATTTATTGATATTTACAAATTTAATATTTGGTTATTAATGCACAAGGGTTTTAAAACGAATAGAATGTGAATCTATCATGTGACATTTAATGATTTGTAATGAAACTATGTTTTCATATAATTATGATTGGAAGTTCTTAATTAATATGACTTGTCAAATTTTTTATCCTTAGAGAAACTGTGAAAGCAAACAAATCTGATAAAAAATAGTGGTCCATTGATGTAGGTAGCACTTGGAATATTTATCTTTGCAGTATTTGCATATTTTTTGAAGCACAATATCAACTAATATTTATATATATTAAGGTTAGATTATTTTTCTAAATACATAGAGTTTTAAGGGGACATATGTTATTTGGAGTTAGAGAGTTTTAAGGGGACATATGTTATTTGGAGTTAGAGAGTTTTAAGGGGACATATGTTATTTGGAGTTAGAGAGTTTTAAGGGGACATATGTTATTTGGAGTTAGAGAGTTTTAAGGGGACATATGTTATTTGGAGTTAGAGAGTTTTAAGGGGACATATGTTATTTGGAGTTAGAGAGTTTTAAGGGGACATATGTTATTTGGAGTTAGAGAGTTTTAAGGGGACATATGTTATTTGGAGTTAGAGAGTTTTAAGGGGACATATGTTATTTGGAGTTAGAGAGTTTTAAGGGGACATATGTTATTTGGAGTTAGCAATAATGTTTAAAAATTTGTAAAAAAGATAATGGATTAATATTACTTATTATTGAAATGATCTAATCTTATCAGTAATATTTTGGATATATTATAAAACTTTTATATATTTATAATATTAGTAATTACAGTAGTTTAATTTAAATATTATTTTTCAAAATATAATATTTTCATTTATATATCAACCTTTAAAAAAAAACTAGAGCGAAAAAAATGGGATGTTCTCTACATACAATGTAAAAGGGATTTTTTAATAACATTTTTCTCCTTCATTTTATTATTGTATAAGATTTTATAATAATTTTAAAAAAAAATAATCCTGAATGTTTTACTGAAAAAAATCTGATGCATATTATAACTGTATGCACAATATATGCATGCAGAAATGGTAAATATTATTTTTCATGTGCGTAGTACATGGGAGAAAATATTTTTTAAAAATGATTTAATGCAATTAAAACTTTGTTATGTAACTCTAAATATTAATTTGAATTGTGCTGAGTAAAAAGAAACAATGTATATTGTAATGGTCAAGATTATATAATCAGTCAACAAGACTGAAAGCCCAAGCAGGATTCTCAACCAGCAGACACAGGGTTACCCCCATGCTCCTAGTTTAAACCCCTACCTAGGCTTCCTAGTCTCAACCAACTAATTAACAATCCTTGATGTCACACAGCTTCCCTTCTTCATACAGCATGACATAGCTCAGGGTTCAAACATGGATTCCCTCTCAGGGTTCTTCATAGCTCACAACATCACCATACCCTATCAGTCCTTAAGGCCTTATATTAATCAATTTACATTACAGTGATTGACATCATTTTTGAATTTAATCATTCCTATACTGATACCAAGTAAAATATTATATCAATAATGAACAAAATCATGGATGTTTTTGTTTTTGCCAAAAGAATAACTTTACTGAATGATATATATATATATATTGTGCCCTTTTCTATAGGCCAGTAATAGTTCATAACAGTCAATTACTAAAAATTTTAAATTTTAGAATATGTTCTTTTGATTTATTAATTATAGTTTGTCAATTATGTTATAAAGTACAATTTGAGGCTAAAGCAAATACGTAGTATATAAAATTATAGCGAATTATTTAAAAATAGTTATGTAAAGCTTTAAATATTATTGCATATGGTTGTAAAAGCTGGCCATATTAAATAACACAGCTATAAATAATTAAAAGTATATTTAATAAGCTCAATTTTAATAGTCTTAAACGTATAGATAAATAAATGTTATACAGTATTTAAATTTATAAACTATGTTTAATAATCAAAATTAATATAATATATTTTAAAAATAAACTTTATGTTGGTGAAAATTATATCTAGTTCTATATTTTTTAAATTATTCTTCCAAATTTTTTATAATTATTTTATATAATATAATAAGTGTATCAATTTTATAAAACTGGGCAGAGAAATAGATTAAAAATCGTCTGTCAAAGTTATTAATCATGTGACTTTTAATGTATACTTTCACACACACGCTTGTTAGAATTTAATAACAAAGTTTGTGTATTATAGAGTTGGATATAATGATTATTTATCATAGAAGTGAATATTAAAATATTACATAGTTATTTCTAAATGCTTAAATGATGTAATAAAGATGAATACATTCATAATATAAAAATTAAATATTTTATTTAAATAAAAATAGATAAATTGAATATTAAGAAATGGAATAAGTTATTAAATGTTATTTTAAAAGTTATTTTAAAAGATTAAATAATTTTAATAAAATAATAATTGATTTAAAAGTAATATTTTAAATAATATTTTTTAAGTTCGGAACGTCATAATTTCTAATTTTGAAATTCAATTCTACTATAAACTAAAAATATGTAAATTTGTTCTCAAGCTAAAGTAAGAATTAACCAATAGGAATAGGTATTCTTACAGACTATAAATATGAATTGCACGAGGGTATAAGGGGAGATTAATAATGTATTGAAACTAGAGAAAGGTAAATTATAACTATCAAAGAGATAGTATTTTTTTAAAATTTTTATTTTAGTCAATTTTTTTTTTAGTACTTTCTTATCGTTTTATTTGCAAAAAACTAATTGATAATTTTTAAAAGTATTTTTGCAAAAGAGGGTGTTAAAATATAATAATTTAGAAACTTCGTGGAAATGATTTTCTAATTTTTAAAGTACTTACCAGTCGTATTTTATCTAAAAGTTTAACCTAAACTTCGCAATAAAAATGGATATACTACGAAATAAAATGGATATAAGTTGTAATGCTGAAAAAATGTTTGGAATATTTATTGATACAGCTTTATTAATATTTCACCGAAGAACTGTTTTGGTACATAAAAAACCACAGCTCGGACATTATACGGAGTCTAAAAAAAATGTATTGAAACGTATTATTTATAAGTTTATCCAAGATTTATTTTTTAAATAGTAATAAGACAATTATATTTCATGAATTATTTTATATAATATGATATTCAAAGGAGTAAAATGTTATATCCTTTCTGAAGGTAACATTTTTTTTTATTTTTTAAAAGAGATTTATAAAAATACCAAACGAAAGTTTAAATGTATCAAGAAGGAAACATATATAAAAAAGTGAACACATAGTTGAATAAAAGATGGATCCATGGAAATACAAATAGTACTTAAAAGTTTATCGAATATTTTTAAAGTTAAATTAGATGGATTGATGCATCGGATACGCAGAGAATATTGGTAGAGAAGATTAAGAAGCTTCACGGGATTAATTAATATTATGATTTAATAATTATCATCCTAAATACTAAAACCAAGGATTATTTTCTATAAATTTTACTAAATGGATTAATAATTATTTTTATTTTAAACTTTAACGCGCTTGGAGGAGAACATTTTTAAAAACTCTAGAGAAAATAATAAACATTTTGGACTTATCAGGAACTATCGTCAAGAAAATATGTAATTATAGTTTTGATTCCTTTTATTTTGTTAACCTAGTTTAAATCTAAATTTTTATATAAGATTAGGAAAAACATAAAAACATTAATTTATTAATATTAAAATTTTATAATATAACAATCTAATAATTTAGCTAAAAATATTTTAATATAAAGTGTATGGGTGTGAATTTTTTTTATATCTGCAATGCTCAAGTGGATAAAGGAAGCCTACTGAACACGATGACTAGATAAAGGTTATTGGTAATAATAATAACTATTGATAATTTATAATGTATATTTTTTTTGTTTTCTTTAGATCATCCATAAATTGGAAGAATGAAGTGTAAAAGTTTTTTTACTTATATGTACCGCATTTCATACAACATTTTAAAAAACATTATGAGATAGGATTGATTTGAAAATATGCATACGACGATTTTTTTTTTTATTAGTGATATAATCCAACATAACAAATAATTATGTGATTCTTTTAAAATTTTCATGTTATTGGATATTCAAATATTGTCTAAGTAGATTGTATATGATTAGACATATAGAATAATGAAGTAAGCAGACTTTTCTTGTGGAACAGCTAGATTGTTTAACTATTAATGAATTTTATTTATTGTTTTGTAAATGCAGATAGTTATTTATCGATGTAAGATGTGGAAAATCTTGAGAAATAATGTTGAGATAGTGGCTTGGAAGTACTTAGTGAACAGGAAACCAAGATGATGTTTTAAGAAATAGGATGTTATAAGGAATGGAAATAATATTTAGTCTTTATGTGAATATCAGCATAGTTAACAAAGCCCTATGACTGATACACATTTTATTTGGACAGTGTTTATATTTCTTTAAATATTTGATGTTCTAATAAAGCTGAAGAAATAGCTTTAACATCGTCCCTGTACTAGAGGATATTAGGCAGGTAAATGTCATACCTCTTCGCACTGTACCATGATTTTGAGATATGTTAAGAGTAATACTCTAGCTTTCTTCCTTAATCCTATGCATCTGTTTTCGCTATCTTTATTTCATGTAACTGCATCGTTTAGTAAGATATGTTTAAGAGAAATGATAAATAATTTAGAACTTAGGTTATGCTATCGTTTTGTATAAGATTGGTTTATTTGCTTAGAAGGAATAGGACGTTATAACTTAAAATTGAAGATCCAAAGTATCCTAAGGAAAGAAAAGAATCATAGAATATATTTTGAATTTTATTTCGGAAATGAAATATAAAATTTTTTAAAATAAAGTATCTAAACAAAGATATTTTCTTTAAAGTGATAATAATTTTAAATGCTTTAGTATTATTTTTTTTAAGAGAAAAATAAGTATTGCATATTTTTTAAAATACAATAGTACAAAGTAAATTATGTAAACAATATGCATAGTATATTTTTTGTTTATTGATTAACAGAAATATATTGATGATTACACTTATATCATACTAAAGTAAGGCTTAAAGAAGAATATATTATGATTAGTAAACATTGTGTGATAAATACTAAAATCTAGTACTGAATTTTGGATAATATTTTGTGTAACATCTTTGACTTTGCAAGATGAAATTTTTTTTAATATTTTGAGAAATCCATACTCATTATAAAATTTTGTTTTCTATAGAATGTTTTCCAAGTATGAATTTTTTTAAAATAAGATAGTTTAATAATATTAAGGATAAAATGCTGTTGCTAATAAAGTAGATAAATATATTTGTAATAAGTTAACCATAATGAGAAACCAAATAGTAACATTTTTTTTAAAATTTTGTCCTAAATCTAAATAAAGATATAATTGAAATATAAATTATTTTTTTTATAACCCGGTAGATCAAACTGTAAAGTAAAAAGGTTAAGGATATCCACTGTAAATAGTGTAAATAAATTGTTTATTTATTTGTTGTTAGTAATAAACTTTGTTAAATTTTGTTATTTCAAAAATTTTGTGTCCGAGTTATTTATTTCTCCACATCGCTGCATGAAATCATGATATATGCATAATAATCGAAACAAATATATAATTTTGCACAAAAAGATAAATAGAGAATTATTTTAAGAATTTTAAATATTTTATTGGTATTCATTATAATTAAATAATCATAATCTTACATTATTTTATTGGTCATAAATCAGTTATCACAATATTATATTAAATTATATGCTATCAGTTGCCACACATATTTTGTTTGTCAGATTATTAAAATGCTACCACGTATTTATTATATCATTACATGAAGATATAAGATCATATTATATTATTTTATTATGGTAATAAAAATATAACGAAAAGAAAAGATATCCAGTAGTAATTAAACAATGAAGAATATTATTATTATTATTATTTATTATTATTAGTTTAAGTGTAGTAGATTATGACATAAAATCCCTTCTCATATTTTACTACCGTATTTTTAAATTAACTTAGAATAAACTTTATGAACCTGAGATTATTTTATTGAGCTAGATTATTACAAATAGAAGATTAAGACTTAATTATTAGTTTAATCTTAGTGAGTAGAAGTTATTAAAGTCGTAAGAATACTATGAGTTTGTTATTTGAAATAGTAATAAAGGGGGGATAGTGTTC
This sequence comes from Epiperipatus broadwayi, assembly GCA_028023455.1. Lineage (NCBI taxonomy): Eukaryota > Metazoa > Onychophora > Udeonychophora > Euonychophora > Peripatidae > Epiperipatus > Epiperipatus broadwayi. The sequence goes on from JAQFVV010000147.1 coordinate 1,438,572, forward strand.
TTATGCCATTGAGGTAGTATCCTGTGGGATATTGGCTCAATGTAATCTATCTTGTCACCTGTATTTTCACTTCAAGTCTCATGAAAATATTAAATATTTATTTAATTTATTTTTATAAACTGAACCTTATTCGTATTTTAAATTTGAGCTAGTGAAATATTTTAATTTTAATGCTGAATATTTTAGTTGTTAATTATTAACTGAGATAGAACCCATTTTATTTCATATCATATATTATCTGGAAGTGAGGATGCACGAGATACAGGTTAGAATATATATATATATATATATATATATATATATATATATATATATATATATATATATATATATATATATATATATATATATATATATATATATATAACTAATTAATAGTTCCAACTCACAAGGATGACACAGGTTTAAATTAACAATAATAATATAAGTTTATTTACAGAAATTAAACAAGGAATAGAGTAGCTTACAAATTATTGGATTGATATAATATACTGGCTTTTACATAATATTATGGAAGGTGGTGGCCCCTTATAGCAATTACATGTGACCTATTCAATAGTACTGGGATATGAGAATCTATCAGTCCATTATAGGTTTGGATTTAACAATTTATTACATTTTATTTGTTTAATGGGACAACTTGCGGACAGTTTCAATTTAAGATCACCCAGGGATGCTAGAGAGTGCAGATGAAGGCTAAGATAAATATTACTTAGAAATTGCAGTACCACCTATGTGAGTGGTGTTAATGGTAAATAAACAAGGATGATTGGCTTAGCAATCTGATGACATGGTTCATAACTAAAGATGGATGTCCCAGGCTTCAGGGGTACAACTGCCTGTAACCAATGGTACATACAAATGAAGAAGATGTCATGCTGAATCTAGGATTTAGGGTGGCAATAAGTTTTTAAATACATCACACAATCTAGACCAGGCTAATATTTGATTAGGGAACATGGGTATGCAAGAAGGAACAGCCTTCACTTGTCACAGTAATTATATGAAAATGGGTGAACCACACAGTGAATATATATAATGAAGTTTAATAATAATGTGACCATTGCAAAACATAAAAAGATAGGAATCCAAATATATATATATATTGTACCGTTTATTAATACGGTACAAATATATTGGCATCCGGTAAGATATTTAAAAGCTAAAAAAAAAAAAGTAAATTTAGCAATTTTTTAAAAGAAAAACATTTTTAGATTTTTCTGATTAGTATAATTTATTTTTTAAAAAAAAATGTACAATGAAAGTTAAAATTGTTGTCGTATTTTTTTCTATGTAATTAAAAATAAGTTAAATTGGAAAGAATAAATGACATACAGATTACTGATCCAGATAAAGTAAAAAATTCCAAAAGTAAAAAGATTACAATTAGAAAACCTTTTAATAATTAAAGATGGCAGAATTATGCTAAAAAAAAATAATAACTTTGTAACTTAAATTTAAGAGAAAGTGTAGAAGATTATTATCTTATATGCTAATAAAAGAACGAACAAAAGATATGTGCAGAAGTTTCAAAACTAGATCAGGGTATAAAAGGAGGAGGACAACCTCGATCTAGGTCTTCTCTATACCTTCTAGTTATGTGTCTGAAAGCTGGAGGTTTCCATGAGCATAATCTGTGGCAGGAATATACGTCTGCACAGATACGCCACTTGCAGTATCTAGTCGTCAAGCAAGCAATGGAAACAGGCCCTGTGAAGACCGCTTTTTGCAATAAAAGGGTCACGACAGCCATGCCTTTTCTCCGGTTATAGAAAGGAACAATAATGGAAGATGCCAGCAGGAGAAACCAATGGAAATTTTAGGAGCTAGGGATCCCAAAAACACACACCAACTTACCAGTAAGTTAAAAGTAACTTTTCCTAATTATGACAAAGTTTGCAAACAATTATAAAAATTGATATCAAAATAATCCCGATCAAGACTTCAAAATTTATTTTTCAAGAGACTCTTGTGTACCTAAGAACTATAATCATTGAACTGTTTTATTATTATTAATTAATTCACATCTAGATAGTGTGTGTGTCATCTTTCCAATTAATTAAATCATAATGTTTTTGTTTTTTATTATTTATATTCTAATTTGTTAAAATAAAAATCTTGATTTCTAATACCCCTATTCATTGTACGTTATTACCCCTATTCATTGTACGTTATTAATGATTATTAATAAATTTATTAAAGTGAATTATGATTTGAAAATATAATTTACCTTGCCAATGCTGTATCGAAACTCAATCCTCCAGAGTTTCTAGATAATTTCGTCGTAGCTAAGTAAATAAAAAAGGGATGTTTGCCAGTGAATTCTAATATAGAATTCTGGCGCCTTTCAAATAAATTAAAAGCTGGCTTACTTCATCCCATTATTTTAGTAGCTACATTAGTTAAAAGTGTGTTGTGTGACCAGGAAAATAATTGCATCCATTAAATCTTACTGAATTGTCTGATGAAACAAATTTAATAGATAGGACGTAATTTGGTCACTGAGTACGAGTAGTTAACTCATTTAAAACATGAAATAAAGTAGTGGACATTACAATATATATATATATAAACAATAAATTATTAAACATTCTACCTACATGAATAATAAACATTATTAAATTTATTTTATATAATAAATGAGCACCCCTAGTTAACCATGCATGATTATGTTAGAAGTAACACTTGTTCACAATAACTATTTTAGTCATCTTAAATTTGAAAATCTAATATAATATTTAAGTAGTAGGGAGATGTATTAGCCCTAAAATAGACTGATAGCATGACCCATTACTTCTTATGTTGCCTGTACATGGATTGTGGTTTTATTTATGTATATGTTATACTGTATCGATAAGTAATGCAATATGTACATTTAGATAACTTTATTAACATTACTTTCATGTAAAAAAAATCTTGAATTATAAGTATGATCGCATTTACACGAGTTTTTGTTACCTAAGATCATTTTAACAAAATAGAATTATTAATTTTAGCACCACATGTACATAATTTTATCACACATATCTTCAATTAAAATTAGTTTCCAACACATGGGTTAGGTTATATTTATAGAGTAGCACGATAAACAAAATGATTTATATAACTGACTGGGAAAATATGCTTGCCATACTTCATTAATTCTTTACATAATTCTAAGAATTGAGAAGCATAATTTTCCTTGACATGATGGGGGGGGGGGTAAGAAGAGAAACTAAGAAAACAATTTATATAGTATTATTATTTTAAAATTTGTTTGTTTTAAATTTAGCATCTTCTCAGCACATTCTATCCCTTGGCATTTTGAGAGCAGAAAAGTGCAACCCCATTTAATGAATTCAAATTTAACTGCTTTCATCATTCAAGGTAATATACATAAATAAAATTGCAAAATATAGATTTCTAATTTGTTGAATAATGAAACCAATAGATTTTACATTAATGATAAATACTATATATATAATTTATAAAGTTAAGACTAATTAACAAAAATATATTAAAGAAAATTGAGTTACAGTTTTCTTCCAATGTGTAAGCTTGTGTTTAAGACCTGTAGAGGTCCCTACCTTCGCATTTTCAAACGCACATGCTTTAGGTTTATTGCCTTAGTAAATATTAGTTAAACTTTAAATAATATTAAAGCATTTTTTCCAGCAATAAGAAAATGGATTTTGAACTTCTTGTGTGCAGATGGATATATGGATTTTATAGTCTTGGACTTGTATTGAGATAGTAAGATGTAGATGGATCTTAATTTTTGATGGAACTCTTCAGGATGCCCACTTGGTGACCAATGACCATGCTGAAGTTGACATCGGACTATTGGCTCATAATGGCAAGTACTTTCAAAATTTTCTTTCTTCTTCACAGATACAAAATTAACAAGTAGAATCTTAAACAGGACAACTAACAATATCACACCCAATATTTTATATATTCTATATATCTCTTTCTAAAAATATTGTACATTATATACACAATGACACCTTCTATGCTTATACGCCTATATTTTTGCCTGGGTCCACTTTCTAATTCTTAATGGATTTTCCTGCCCTTTTGCTTTTAATTCACATTCCATTAGTTACTTCCTTTCTCATACCTTGGGTGCAGTGGAAATGTTTTTCTCTCCATTGCCTTTTATTTTTCATTTAACACCTTAAAACGTATATAGACTCTGAAGGTATTCAACTCTAACTATTACAGCTGATTGTATCTATAGATAGGGAAATACGGCACTTACATTCCATTCTGTAATGGCTTCCTACCTTTTTCCCATTGTATAAAATATTTTAACATTTTATTAATATTTCTTTGCTCAATTAATTGTGCTTTTAACAAAATACTTTTCCTAAAATATTATAGTGTGACTTAAAACAATCAGTTTTTTAACTTTTTAATTAAAATGTAAATTTATACATGTGCATGCGCATATTATTAATGTGTGTATATGATGGGAGATATGCTATAAGTCAAGCAAATGTGAAACAAGTATATATGCATGCAGATATACACCACTTCAATACAGCAAAAAGTAAAAAGTTTTAAATAATTCACTATGGAAAGAAACCCTCACCAAAAGCACTCCAAAATAGGCCAGTAAAGGAATAGTCGTAAGTAATCATGTTGAAGGCTGGTGAGGTTTTAAAAGATTTACTCTCTACTTAAGAATATATGTGATATCCATTTTTCATCAAATAATTAGATAACTAACAACAGTGGATTTGGTCCTGCTACGTAAAACAATCTTAACTTTGCTTAAAAATTCTCAGCTATCTCAAAAGATTTTAAACCACTAAACATCACATGATCACCATTTCCTATGTTTTCTCATTACTGTTATTAAAACAGGAAAAAGTCTCCATATCGTAATACCACTCAGTGCAAGCCAGAGTAATCAATGGATGCCAGAAGACTTGTGCATAAAATCCCTATCTAATGCCTACTCATCCAATATCCCCAGACTAAGGTGCAGTGTTCTCAGATCCAAGGCTCCTCACTTACAAAGGTCACAAGCCAAGAAACTAGTCTGGGGATATTGGATGAGCAGGGAATAGGTAGGGATTTTATGCACAAGCTTTCTGGTATCCATTGATTACTCTGGCTTGCACTGAGTGGCACTACTGTATGGAAAGTTTTTCCTGTTTTGAAAAGATTTTCCAAGTTATATTCATATTCAAACTTGAAAAGCCTGCAAATGATTGTTCTTCTACGGCAGAATATCATTGCGATCATTTGCTGCTATTACCTTATGAAAGTTTCCTATTTTTTTTAAATTAGTTTTTTGACAGAAAGCTTAATATATGAGCACAGACTATCACATGACCCAACACTCTCCACTCTATCTCATAACACTGATACACTTGAACACGTATATGTCGAAAAGATAAATAATCACCAATGCACATATTTCATGCTAAACCAGCAATCATCAGTTGGCCCAGATTATCATCTCTACACATATATGCAATAAGTGCTCAGATATATATTAATATAAACAATCTTCATACTTTAATGGGCAGGCTTCAATCCATCCCACACTCCAACTCTTCAACCATTCATCCAATTGAAAATCTGATGATGGAACGCTCAAAGGCCACCCTGAGGCCAAGATTCTTGTCACACCCATGTTGACCTAAAGTCAATCTGGCCCCTCATGTACAAGATATAATCCATTTAATACATATACTAGGGATGGGCAGACATCTCTATTATGTAATAACTGAAATATAGGCTTATTATATACTTGTATCAATATATGTAATATATAGGGTATATGAGCACAGACTTTCACGCGACCTACCACTCTCCACTCTATTTCATAACACTGATACACATGAACACATATATGTCGAAAAGATAAATAATCACCAATATATAATTTTTAAAAAAACATTGCAGAATTTTATATTAAGTACTAGTAAATAAAGAGTTTATATGCTCAACGTTCGGTTATAAATAAATAACGAATTGCACTAGGTAAGAAATTTATGATATCAGTCGAAACTGATAGTGCTAGAAGGCATTAATATATATATATTGCCTGAAATACAGTAAAACAATATTATACCTGTGGAGTGCAAATGTAAAAAAAGTATATAAAAATATATTTAAAAAAACAGTTTCATAATAAAAATATTTATTCACATGTCAAAATAATTGCAAATTGTATTTAATGAAGATGAAATATAAACATTTTAAAATAAATAAAAATTAATTAATTGGAACTATTTTGAATTTAATATGATTGTTATTAAATTATTTATTTTACATTAAACAATTATATATTATAGTTTGAGAATTTATGTGCGTTATATATATATATATATATGAACAAATAATGGAAGCAATGATAATCTCCATATCTCTTCAACAATCAGTGTCTAAAATGATATTCACAGCAATTTTGTCAGTTGTGAAAGAATTATTACAATAGGCTTTATCCAATAAATATGTAACTTCAACTTACACAGATAATTCAGACACTTATATTAGTTATTTATTAAGACATGTTTAATGCATATATATATATATATAGTAATAAGAAAATCAAGTCATACATCACGTGACTTAATTTAATAAGCTTGTACTACAAATGTAATATAATATGTAACTTCAACTTACACAGATAATTCAGACACTTATATTAGTTATTTATTAAGACATGCTTAATGCATATATATATATAGTAATAAGAAAATCAAGTCATACATCACGTGACTTAATTTAATAAGCTTGTACTACAAATGTAATATAATGAGTATGCTAATAGCTCTACACAAGCTTTTCAGATAAATGCACCTCATTGAAGAGAGCCATCAGCTCAAAAACGGTTTAGGGTAGAGATAATTCTAGGTAAATGCTTTCTCTTCTGATATTTATTAGAAAAGCTTGTTTAGAGCTATTAGCATGCTTATATATAGATATATATAATCAAAATACTATTAAGGATGGCATACACTGCCTTAAGCTGACTATAGCTATTATTTATTTTTTATACTGTTATATTGAATATTGTTGAGTTTATTTCAGAGTATTTTGATTATGTTTATTTTATCTGATTTTACACACACACACATATATATATATTAAATAGTTTTAAATATTTCATCATTTATATCTATTGAAAATTATTAAACTATATATTTATTGCATTAAATAATAAGAGACATTCTAATGTGAGGGTAGTCAAATAAATCTTGTAATTGTCCCTGCCAAACTTAATATGTTTACTTTAAATAAAATTGTAAATATGTAGATTTACATATATCACACTCTAAAAATAAATAAATATTTTTATTTACTTATATATAGCATTTCTAAAATTATATTTACTATATGAAGCATATTAAAAATTTTAGAACAAAAAACTGGATGATTAGACAAATAAAACATAGTGTTTTATGAGAATCTGGCTTGTTATTATGCAATGATATTTTGGTAGACGATTAGCACCTTGATAATTAGTGTGTAAGATCAAAAATAGCAAAAAGTTTATATTATTTATTCATGTTTGTTTGAATATGAAAAGAAATTTCACCGATGTATATATCAGATGAATGTGTTAAACAGAATACTTGATTACTGACTTAATTCATCATGGAAAAACTTACATTAGACAGAAAGATTTGTTGAGCACTGTATTTTTTGGGTCTCATGGTAAAATTATAATGATTAGGTGTCAATTTTTTTCTCCATTGCTAAGGCAGGTATTTTTGTTTTTTTTAAATGGAACATGCATGACTGGTTTATTAGTAACAATGGCATAGATGAACTTCATGCTGGAATGCAGGTCCACACTCACCCAGAGTTATAGCTTCCAGCAGTAACTACTTTGAAGAACTAGTTTTCAGTTGAAGATTTTGTTTAAAGACCCCTACACATGTTTTACTAAGCTTCTACACTAAATGCAAAGAAAAGCCACTTTATTTCTAATTAAACTTTTCTAGGATTCTCACTGATTAAAGGTACTTCTTTTTGGAACTTAAACTTTTTCAGATAATGACATTTAATCTGGTTAGTTAAGCCATTACTAAATTTCTTGTTTTTACTCAAATTTCTTATCTTTACTAACTGAACCTATTTATTTCTCTGGACACTTGTTGTTTACTGCTCGCTTCAATAACAAAATTAATACTGAAGAAAAATATTCTACTAACAGGCTCTGAAAGCGCTTAGCCATTTAGAATTTAGTAATTTCACCTTTATACGTTGAAGCGTATTGTATTAATTACTAACGAAATTAAAAGTTTTTAATTTAAAATAAAATAAAAAAGAATATTTTTCAGCTAAACAGATATAAATCTTTTAATTCAAATTTTAATAAATTAGCAAAAGAAATTAAGTAATTATTTAAGTACCTGAAAATAAAATATAACTTTACTCTTTTTTTTTCAAGAAAATGTTTTTCAACAGATACAATTTCCTTTATATTTATAGCTCACTAATATATTTATATATATATACTATACTTATATTTTCTACATGTGTGTGGTCATGTGTATCAGTAGTATGAGATAGTGTGGATAGTTGAAGGTCACTTAAACGTTTGAGTTTAAATCCCCTATATTTATACTTAGCATTGTTAAACTAAAACTAAAGTGAATTGAATTTATATGTTAGAATGTAGTTTACATGAATCCATTCACATTTACATACAACAAAAGTTTTAATTAAATTTATTTAAAAATGAAGCAAATATATGTAGACACATACTATATATAACTTCAATAGTGAAATGATGTTTTGAAATACTTTGCTTAGTATAACTCAAACAATATATACTCTGTTGCATTTTACTGTCTTATGTTTATTTTTTTTATATTTTTTATACTTTCTTCATCATCTGTTTAATGTAATTTTTTCTATAAATAATTTTTAAAAATTGAGATATCTTCAATTCTTAGATGCTGTTTTACTATGTCTAGGAATTTTAAGTTTATAGACTTCACTATAATGCAGTCTTATACTTTTAACAACTTTACAAAAGATTGTACATACTACTATTATGAAGGAATGTGCTATTGATTTGTTAGAATTAATATTAAAAGTTTTTAATAGTACAATCGGGATTTTTTTGAGTTATATAGAGAAAAGGTGATACGTGATGTGGTTTAAATCTAAAATAAATATTGTTGAAAAAATTGTATTAATTTATTAGTAAAATTGTAATACACATCAGTCATAGATGTTTCACAGAAAATCATAATTTCCACCATAAAGTCAGAAATGTCAGTAATGATGTAGACTTTGCATTAGATAGTAATAATAAACTTTTTCAATAGACTGATTGATCTTCATTATTGAGGCATATCATGACTATGTAAGTGTTGTTTAGAGGGAAATATAGAAACCATCACTACAGTGGTTTTTTTTTTAATATTTTATTTAAACATGAAGTGTTCTTATACACTGAAAGGTTTATATTGTATTTAAAACATACAGATAAAAAAAGGACATTCTGCACAGTCTTGATATTCATGTGGGTTATTCATTTGGAAGCTCAATCTTTTCCCAAGTGTCTCTATGTAACAGCTGAGGTGCAAGGGCTGAGTTTCTGACTTTAGCCTGTGTGAGTAGCTTGATGTAAACTTGAAGTGGAGTGTTTTTAAAATGTCCAAACATTAATTTGCATCTGGTTAGCCATAAGGTGAAGGTCAAGAGGATGGACAGTCTGATGGAGGCATAGGTTCCCTGTTTGATCATGTTTTGAATTGATAGGACATCTCTGATATCTAGTGAAACTTTGTTAATGATGAAGTTCCTGATCGAAGAGAAGGTGGAGCATGTGTTTAATAGGTGGGCTGTGGTCTCATCAGCTGAGTGGCAGAGCTGGCACTGGGGTCCAATCTTTGAGAAACCCCTCCTGGCCACAAGAAAGCAACTGGTGGGAAGAGAAGTCAGATTGAGCTTAAGAAGAAAGTCAATGTGCTTGGATTCAATATACCAGTGATTCAACTTCTGGATCAAGGCTTTGTTGGAAAGCCCCAATATGTTTTGAGTCAGAGCTTGATCCTTGTATTTTAATTTGTAGACAGTCCAGAAAGACTTTTTAGTATCAAGGGCTAGTTGACTGGCATTCATGGCTATACTGACTTGATTCCAGACCTCACCCATCCATTTATTGTAAGTGGAGGTGGAGAATCAGTAGAGTCAACAACCTCCGGAAGATTGAGTTTGGCAATTTTAAGCATGTTGAGCACCAAAGGGAAATGGATTTTTGAAGGTAGAGGGTGGAGACAGAGTGCAGACCAAGACCATTAAGGTCTTTAGGCATTTGAGCCTTGGCCATGCTAATAGCCACCACCTTGCCATTCCAGAAAAGTTTGGAACAGAAACTTCATTGATTTTTCGAAAAGCTTAGTGGGTTTGGTGATGGGAAGGTAATAGGACAGTTTAGAATAAACCAGTCTGTTTAATAATGTAAATTTGCCGATGAGTGATAAGGAGATCTTGGTAAGCGATTCAACTATTTTCTTTGTTTTAACCAATATTAGGTTCTAAATCACCTTTGTCATCACCAGCCTCAATAATGCAATTGGAAAGCACAAAAACGGGAGAGGATTGGAAGAGAAAACTGAAGGGATTGGTTGTCCTGTTTTAATGTTCCACATTGATGATTTTACAAAGTTAATTTGAAGGTTTAATCTGATAGAAGTTGGAGGAAGGCAGGCAGATGAGTAAGATCAGGAAGAAAGACCAAAACATCATCCACCTAGGAAATGTGATGTACTGTTTGTTTTAAGCTTGGAACATAGATTCCTGGAAGCTTGGCTTCAATCTGTTTAAGCAGTGGATTCAAATAAGTTTTAAAACATAGGGTGGAAATCTGAGATCCTTGTGGAATTGACAAATGTGGTCTGAAACCTTCGGTTAGTTTTCCATCTAGTGAAGTGAAGACTGACCTATTGAGGAGATTTCCTATTATATGGATGAAGACATCTGGAACATTATAATCATGGAGGATTTGAAGCATAATTTAGGGAACCACTTCATCAAAAGTGGAGGAAAAATCTAGCTGAATTATTGTGGGTTTAGCTTTCCTGTGAGTCCTGACATGTTCAATAAGTAAAAGAAAGCATTGTACTACATCAGTGGTTGATAGTCCCTTGTGAGCAAATTGAAAGTGGGAAATGTGCTTAAGCAGCTGGTCTTGAATTGAGTCCTTTACTATGGACTTTTCGATAAGTAAAGGAATCACCGAAATTGGCCTAATGTTGGTCAATTCAGATGGATTTATATGCTTTTTTTTTAGAAAGGGGACCATCACCACTGGATAGAGATCCAGGATATTTTGAAAATCTCCAGCTAGCACATAAATGAGCTATCGGACTATGGGTGCAGTAAAGTGAGACAAATGTAGGAGTATAAATCTAGGGATGCCATGAATTCCTAGATGTATACTCTCTGGATATGCTTTTAGCTTTTGGATGATTTTTGCTTCTGTGATGTTATGAGTGGAACGAGTCTCAGTCTTCCTCCAAATGTGTCCTATTTCAAAATCTTTCATCTGTAATTTGGATTTGAAGTTGTGGATTTCTTCAAGCATGGAAGGACCACTGCACTGAACCTGATTTATGGTGAGCATTGCGGGGGTAGGCCTGGTTGCAGCTCCCAGTTCCCATCTAATATAACTTCGGGTCCAATTATGGTGGGAGGCAAGGAAGATTTTGGTTCTTTTTGTGGCAATATATTGTGCCAAGCATCTTTGTTTTTCAAGGTATTGTGATTTCAATTCAATGAGTGACTGTGGCAGCTGTCAGAGGGTGAGGAACTATCAAGCCTCCCAGCAATTGCATCCAGCTCACCCAAAAAGTGTTTGGGACCTTTGGTTCTTCTGATATATAAGTTAATTAATGATCTGAGTATTCCAATGAATGATCACCACCCTTGAATTGGTGGAAGAGAGAGAATTTTGACCTTTTGGAATAGTATGTATGCCTCTGAAAAAATACATTCCAGGGTTGCTGATTTGTTTAATAATCTGATTGTGAGAGAAAGTTGAGATTGAATTGAGTAATTTGAATCAAACATCAGTGAGTGTTGCATGGCTAGATAATATGTGAAAGGAACTAGATGAAGAGTTGCATTGAGGTCATAATGAATTTCTGGCGAATAATACAGTAGATCTATGAGGGAAGTTGTTTGACTTGTGTAACAGGAGAAGGCATTAGGTGGGAAACAGCCTTCTCCACAGAGAAAAACTCTGTTTAGAAGATGGAGGTATTTGTGGTTGAACTTGGTATAACTCATATTAAAGTCTCCAAAAAGTATTGTTGGAAACTTGTCAGAAGACAGAAGGGAATTAATCTTGTTTAAGGTTGAATGTGTGAACACTAGCTCACTGTTGATATATAAGTATATTATATTAAGGGTGTAGTATGAGAAGGAGATGTTGATCATCAGGAAGTCTTTGTCAAGTGATAGCGTTTTGAGTTTAGTATAAGCCAATTGTTTGCTGATAAAGAAAGCAATCCCAGAGGAGGTGGTTTGAGATGGAACGTAGTGAAATGAACCCATTTGTTGCATTAGCTGTGATATTTGATAGTTTGAGTTGATGTGTAACTTTGTCTCTGCAAAGCATACAACTTGAAGCTTGGATTTCTGCAACCAGTTTTTGATGGCATAGACACGTTTAAGGGAATTCAGACCTCTGACATTGACACCACCAATTTTAATCTGCATAATTGTTTATTGATTAAGAAATGTACAAACTGAAGAACTATTGATCAGAAAGTTCATCCATCAGCAGATGATGACTGGAATGTGGTGAAGAGTTGTTACTTAATATTGATGACTGGTCATCTGAATATACAGGTTTGTCGTCAGTGAGATTTTTAGCTTGATTAAGTTCTATCTCTGGGGCAAGCAGTTACTCGAGTCCTCAGGTTCTCTTATTTTCCCTCTTTTTTGCTGTTTTGATGTCTGATAATTCTGGTTTGAAAGGCTCATGATTCTGTGTCAGGGTCGGCATTGGAAAGGTTGTTTTCTTCTTGCTGGGACCCAGAAGAGTCTTGAATCTTTCTCTTGTTTGAAACATCTTGATTGGTTTGCATTGGCTGAATTAGTGATGGATATTTTTGATTTTGAACTTGATCAAGAGTAGGATTCGCTTGATCAGTTTCATTGAATTGTTGAAGAGCAATGGTAGATAGTAGCTGTTGGGAATTCTGCTTCTTCAAACTAGTATCAGATTTTAAGCTGTTCTCTATTGATTGTTGAGAAGTATTGAATTGTAGCTGCTGGTAGGTTGACTCAGTTGAGTTTGTATCTAAATTTAAATGTTGTTCTGATGATTGATGATATACTTGATGTAGAACAGGCTGTTGTGTAAATGCTGTGTTTTCTACCTGTTGATCAGTATTAGAGTCTTGGGGTGAGGTTTGGTTCTGGGAAATGGTGTTGCATTTGTGATTTTTTGATTTTCTAACTGTGCAGAGATCACATATTTTTCTGGGGCATGCCTTGACCAGGTGAATGCACTCAAAACAAGTGAAACACTGGAGCTGCACTCCACATATAGAAATCTAAAGGGGGCACTTGACTTCCTCAAGTGTAGATGGAATGTCAATTGGAGTGTAGCCCTTAGCAAGTTTGATGGTAAAAGCTGTGGTGTTGGAAGGTAACTCAAGACCAGATCTTGTCTCAACCAGGAATTTGAAATCAGTAATTTCACCATATTTGTTTAGCAACTTTTGAAGATCTATCTGGGTAAAGTTGCGATAAGAGTTTCTTACAAGGCCAGAGGCGAGCCTAGGCCTGTTCATGTTTGTTATAAGGTAATGTTGATTTAGAGTCAGGTGCTGTCTCTTGAAGTTTTCTTTCTGTAATATGTTATGAAATTCAATGATCAAGTATCTTCTGTTTGGGTGGTGATATACCCTTCTGATGGCATCTCCTAGATTAGAGTCTTTCAGCAGTTGGAAAAAGTCATCAGTAGGGAACATGAAGAGCTGACAATTGTTATCAGTGGTGTGAGGATGAGGGCATTATCACTTGAGTAATGTAAAAAGGAGTGAAACAGAATTGATGGAATTCTTGCATTAAACTCAAGACTGATTCTTTGATGATTATTCAATAAGTTTTGAGTGTTTGATAAGTTTGGAAGCAAAGCATTTTCTTTATTAATTGAGGTGGCAAGCTCTTCCTCATACAAATCAAGTGATCATAATTGTACAGAGTAGGAGGAGGGAGTTTGGTTTAGTGTGCTGAATTTATTTTTACTTAGAACTGTCACATAAGACTGTTTGTTATTATTGTTAAAACCATGTGGTGTTATTTTAGACGGTAATAGTGGAAAATCGTTTTGGAATGTTTGTTCTACTTGGAGTGGATTATTGGTTCTGGTATCAAAATTTAGGTAATTGCCTGAGGAGTCGGATTCTGTGATTTTAACTCCACTGTTTAGTCCCTGAAAAACTTTCTGTTTCGACAGCTGTGACTGTTGCAATAAACATTTTGATTATCTAAAGAAAAACTCTCATAATTTTCATATTGTTGCTGCTGTGATATGATTTTGGTGGGCGATTGGGATGGTTTTCTATTGTCTAGATGTGAATTTTTAGATCTTAAAAATGGGTCTGAGTACCTTCTCTTCTGCTCAGAAGGTTGAAAACTGGGAAGATGAATTTTGTTAGCAGATATTAAATTAGAGGTATTTTTGGTTACGTGAGTATTTTTTTTTGTTTTCCCAATGTTTATGAACGGATTCGAATTTTTACTGTTTGATCTGAGTTGCTTACTTGAATTTTGTTGTGGTCTTAACTGGGGGCTTCAAGTTTTTCATGTCAGAGACCTGAATAACATTGGTATTAAAACAAGCATTTGAAATTTCTATAGTGTCGGACTCTAAAGGGTCCAAATGAAAATTTGGGACACTCATTTTCTAATGAGCTGATAGATAATAAAAGAGAAAGAGCTTACCTAGTAGTTCCAAAGGTTCTATTTGTTGAAGTTTGAGTGAAAATGTTCGAAATTAATATTTTGTTTCCATCCGATGTGCTAGGATGATGTTTTTGAGCCAATAAATATCACATGATCACCATTTCTTATGCTTGCTTATAACTGTTATTAAAACAGGCAAAACTCTCCATATGTATTGCCACTCGGTGCAAGCCAGAGTAATCAATGGATGCCAATTGTGCATAAAATCCCCTTCTAGTGCCTACTCATCCAATATCTCCAGACTAGTTTCTGGCTTGTGGCCTTTGCCATGTGATGTTTATTGGCTTAAAATGAATCCAGCCTAATAGGATAGTGGTGGATATGGTTACCAAAGAACCAAATACACCAAAATGTATAGGTACTGAACTGAGTTCCGACCTATATGACTATATAAGCTAAAGAGCTTGTATTGAAAATAGTAGTGTTTTCAATTTAAGACTCATAGTTTTGTAGTTAAGTAGAGATAAAAAGTGGCTGCTGGAAGGTTGCATTAGATTCTAGGTGCAGTGCTCTCAGATCCAAAGCTCATCACTGATGAAGGTCATAAGCCATAAACTAGCTCTGGGGATATAGGATGAGTAGGCACTAGATGGAGATTTTATGCACAAGCCTTCTGGCATCCATTGATTACTCTGGCTTGCACTGAGTGGCAATACATATGGAGAGTTTTGCTTGTTTTAATACAGTGTTTTTGATGATAAATAATTTATTGTAAATATGCAAATGCCAAAGTATGTTTTTGATTTTAACATTAAATAATCCTTTAATACATTGAAATTATATTATTAATATTTAACATATATTATCAGAAAAAGTAATCTCTGGATTGGACAGACTTTCAAGCTCCCTTTATCTCTCCAATCTATCTCATACTACCGATATACATGATCACACACATGTGAAAAAAACCAAGCTGTGATTATATATATGTGTGGAAGAAGATATGGGCCAACTGATGAGGACCAGTTCAGCATGAAATATGTTTATTGGAGATTATTTATCTATTCACATGTGTGTGGTCATGTAAATTGATTATATGAGATAGATTGGATAGCTAAACAGAGCTTGAAAGTCTGAGTTCAAATCCCTATAATTACATATACATTTATAAGAGACTTGAACTCAGACATTAAAGCTCCCTACATCTATCCAATCCATCTTATGCAACTGATACACTTAACCACATCCATGTGACAAAAATAAATGATCTCCAACATGTGTATTATCTGTTGGTCCAGATCACAATCTCCCACACATATATACAAAGTGTTCAGCATTATATTAAGATAGCAAATCTTCAAACCTTAATGAACAAGCTTTGATATTCTCCACTCTTCTATTGTTCAGCCATCTATTTTATTGAAAATCCGATGGAATGCCCAAAGCCCTTGTTGATGCTAATATTCTTGACATACCAATGTTGATCTTAAGTCAATCTAATTGCTCACACATAGGATCTTAATATGTCCATTTAATTATACAGAAGAGGGATGTAAGGATCTTGGAAGTTTGAGTTCAAGTCCCTTATAATTACATTAAGTTTAGTATAGACAATATACTGAAGTGCTTTCTCTGAGTTACATAATGCAAAAATACAAGGATTTTTAAATGCTTTATCTCTGACACTATAATATAGGTAAAATATACAAACAACATATTGAGAGCAAAGCTTTATTAGTGTAGACAATTATAAAGTGGTGAGCATGCTTTTGACTGGATTCATTGCTATGTCAGTGACTGAATCCAAGCAAAAGCATGCTTAACACTTATTATCTCCATTAATAAAGCTATGCCTTCGATACATTGTTTGTATTTTTCACTATATATGAGTTACATAATGTAAATAAACTTTCCAAAAGACAGATGATACCACCTATCTCTTGTCATTTTCCCTTATAATTACATTAAGTTTAGTATAGACAATATACTGAAGTGCTTTCTCTGAGTTACATAATGCAAAAATACAAGGATTTTTAAATGCTTTATCTCTGACACTATAATATAGGTAAAATATACAAACAACATATTGAGAGCAAAGCTTTATTAGTGTAGACAATTATGAAGTGGTGAGCATGCTTTTGACTGGATTCATTGCTATGTCAGTGACTGAATCCAAGCAAAAGCATGCTTAACACTTATTATCTCCATTAATAAAGCTATGCCTTCGATACATTGTTTGTATTTTTCACTATATATGAGTTACATAATGTAAATAAACTTTCCAAAAGACAGATGATACCACCTATCTCTTGTCATTTGTTTTTATATATGCTTAGTTTATTTATGTAATTTTAAATGAGGAGTGAATTTGATTTATTGGTCATATATATTTATAGAATAGAGGGTAAGAATCACCATTTAAATATTATATATATAACCAAAGACAGAAGCTTATTATCAATCTCTTGGTACTAATTTAATGATATTGTATCTAGAATTGCCAGCAGATACTACTATGAAACAAAAGTATTTCTTATCTAGAATTGCAATCCATATGCTACTATGAGCTAAATATTCATAATAGTATCAATTTATCAAATAGTTGCATTTATTTTAAGCCAATAAACACCACATGATTACTATTTCTTATGCTTGCTTATAATTGTTATTAAAACAACAAATATTGCCACTCGGATCCAAGGCTCCTCACCGATGAAGGCCACAAGTCAGAAACTAGTCTGGGGATATTGGATGAGTAGGCACTAGATGGGGATTTTATGCACAAGCCTTCTGGTATCCATTGATTATTCTGGCTTGCACTGAGTGGCAATATGTATAGAGACTTTTATCTGTTTTAGTTGTATTGATACTTTAAACACATTTCATTCATCAAGCATAATGAATGTAAACTAATATGTAATGGAAGAACTTTACATAAGGTAGGATAAATTATAAATTCTCTTTTATCTAACTTTATGATTAGAATATCTTTGATAAACTGTTAAGCCATGTATTCAAAAACTTATCATTGCTGATTTTACAATATTAATCTTCCAATAAAATCCTATTGCGCATTCCAATAAGAATTTTTATGTAGGCTTATTTAATTTTTTTTTAAATGAATTACTTATTTGAAAAATATAATAAGATTTATGACAGGAAAATATGCCATCTTCATGCTTTCAAAATAAACCATATGTTTACAGATATATTATACTTGTTTTAAGAAATATACATTTATAAAGTTCTTGCACAATTTAATTTAATATTTTGCTTCTTTTTTTGTGATATTGAAAGCCTGGGTTCAAATCCTCTCTAATTACATGTTAATTTTAATTTATTTATTTCATACATTCAAAGACAAATCCTCTCTAATTACATATTAATTTCAGTTTATTTGTTCCATGCATTCAAAGACAATATCTTCATTCACACAAGTTTGGATGATTTATTTATTTAAGTTATAATGATCTAGAATCAAAATCAAATTATCAAAAGCTCTTGCAAGTCATAATAAAGCAGTAAAAGAACACAAAGTTGCTGCAAAGTAATCTTTTATTATGATTCAGCAGTTAAAATATGTAAATGTATTCATTACCCAGCTGGTGGTCAGTGCAACATGATCAAAACATTGATATTGTGTAGAATATCTTTTTTTTGATGATCCAAAATTGATCTCCTCTTCCATTCATTTAAGCAATATTTATACAAATCAACTCATAGGTATAGATGCACTGCAGCATATTGACATTGATGATAATGATGAAACTGTTAGTCAGTTATATTTTCTGATCATCTTACACCAAAAGAATATTTAGAAGTAAACTAAAAATATTTGGATCCACAACCATTGATAAAAGGATGATTTTAGAAATTCCTCTGGCAACATTATCATGAGAATGGCATTACTTCCTTAGCTGCTCAACTAAACAAGTAGTTTTCTCAGGACATGTGGAAAATTTTTTTTTTCTAATTTTACACAGACCCTTTTAATATATAGGGGAGGGACATATAATTAATATACTGGCTTGACTTTTATAAAGTGATTAGGAAGCTTGTATGGCCAGACTGCACTATCTCATAGAGTCTAAAATATCGCAATATGATAATACCATTAGACATACATGGATGATCATTGATATGCCATATATATATATTAAGCACCCTATAGTTATATTCTATCAGCTACATTCCCACTTTAAATAGAGAAAAGCTCGAATTTTGCAGCATTAAAAAAAATTCCATTTGAGGAATTCCTCTTGAATATATCCTGCAATGATCTCATAATATATATCCAACCTAATTTAATTTCTTTTAAATGGGCAGCAAAATTCAAGCTTTTTTTTGTATTTTCCTGAAGGTTTATGATGATAGTATATTAGATGGGATAATATGTTGGATGATTTCCATCATTTATCATTAAATGCTGAGTGTAAAGACAATTTTAAACTTTATTTAAAATATATTCTACTTATTTTTGAAACCTGTATATAAAAGGAAGTGTAATTTAGACAATGTGATAAAGGAAACAAGAAATAGGAATGTTGAAAATATGAATGGTATTTATAGAATTGAATGTTTAGATCAGGGGTAGTCAACATTTTTATACCTATCACTCACTTTTGTATCTCTGTTAGTAATAAAATTTTCTAACCGCCCACCAGTTCCACAGTAATGGTAATTTATAAAGTAGGGAAGTAACTTTACTTGGTAAAATTTATAAAGCAGAGTTACAGCAAACTAAAGCATATAAACCTCTATGAATTTTTTTTAAAAAGTCAATTAAATTTAAAAAAAAAAGAAAGTGCTTCAGTGTCGGACAAAATCCCTACTGCTCACTATGAAGGCTGGAATGCCCACTAGTGGGCAGTAGGGACCAGATTGACTACCACTGGTTTAGATTATAAAAAAAATAATAAGAATATGTCATATATTGGTTCAATAAAGAATAAATTAGAGACAAGGTTGAAACAATATTTGAGTGATAAAAATTCAAATATTAACATACGGAGTAAGGAATTTGGGCATATAGATTTTATGATAAATATGTTGGAGAAAGTAAGATTATATAGAGAGAGAATGGTAAAGGAGAGTTTATATATAAAAGGAAATAAACCTGTTCTGAGTAGAATAAATTATATAAATGATATATTTTAAATAAAGAATAAATTTGTATGTAAAAGTATTGTTTTTACGTAAGTATTTCAGAGGTATAAAAAGGAAAAAAAAAAAAAATTTGCGATTAGTTTTTTAAAAAAAGGAAATATATTAGTAAAAAGGAAAAAGTTTGAAGAGGAAAGAAGCAAGTAAGCGTAGAGTATATATAATATAGTATATATATATTGTAACATTTATTTATATATGTTGCAAATATATTGGCATTTGGTAAAAGCTAAAAAATAAAAGTAAATTTAATTTTTTTTTGACTAATTTTTTTTAAAAAAAAATAACGTACAATGAAAGTTAAATTATTCTTTTTTTTTTTTTTTATGTAATTAGAAATAAAAGTTAGAATTGGAGAGAACAAAAGACACAAATTACCAATCTAGATAAGAGAAAGTAAAAATATTTCAACTAATTAAAGATGGCAGAATTATGCTGAAAAAAATAGAGACTTTGTAACATAAATTTTGTAAACAATATATAAGATTATCAACAGATATTTTGACAAACAAAAGATATGCACAGAATTCGGAAAACTGGGCCTCTAGAGAGTATAAAAGGCAGAGATCAGTTTGAAGAACATCTTGGTTTAGCTGATATTCTTTTGGTTGGTTTTGGATTAGAGAATCCAGACCACTCTACGATGAAAAAGTTATTCATATGAGAGTAGACCAGAGCTTTAGCTGACATCATTACCGATGAACACCAGAGAAGCTTACGCGACTAGCCTATGGAACCAGCACCAAGATCACCTAATAATCAAAGGCCGTGAGCTCAATTCAACCCCGAAAAACTATGCATAGTTATCTACTACTGAATTCACAAAACTTACCAGTAAGTTATGCTTCATTATCCTGATTGTGACAAAAGTAACGTTTGCAAACAATTCTTAAAAATAAGCTTATAATAGGATCCTGATAGAGACTCTTATTTAACCAAGAACTTTGTAATTAATTATTCAGCAGTTATTTTTTTATTATTAATGTTTCACGTCAGAATTAAGTGTGTTCTCTCCAATTTATTTGATAAATAATTTATTTCAAACATTTTTTATCTATTAGAATAAAAATATTTCTAATACCAATTTTCATTTGTGTGTTATTAATAATAGTTATTATTATTTATTATTAAATCTATTAGTAGTTTAATAAGATTTAAAAATGTAATTTACCTTTGCCAATATGTTTGAATAAGCCCAGGAATAATAATCTTAAAAAATTAATTCTCGTTACGGTATGATGTAATACCGATTAGTTTAAAAGCATTTTTATTTATTTGTGAGATGTTATATGACGATTTCAGCAAATTCTTAGGAATTCTGGCACCCAGATTAAATAAATTAAAAGCTGATTTCGTCAATAGCACAATTCTCAACAATTAATAGGCTGAGTTGATCAGGAAATATAGCTATGTTTTTAGAATAGAAATATAACTTTCTTCTTTTTTGACATAGCTTGATCAACTCACGTGCAGTTTATATTAGTGTGTAGAGGCCAGCAAAATGGAAAACGTTATAATATATAAGAGGTATGGATAAATGAAAGGAAAAGGTTATTGTTTTTTTATGATAGGGATAGGTGAATTTTTGTGTTTTTATTTTTAATTGTATGGATAATTATAAAAATATAATATGTATTTTGTAGATCCTTGAAAATGACTACTAAGAAGGTGGTCGAAACGTTGGATGTGGTAAACAAGTTAATGTTATATATAAAGTGATGAAAAAAATAAAGTTTTTGGAAAGAAAAAAGGAGAGTGTTTTGATTGGTTTTAATGTGAAAAGAACATTATATTTTACTTAAAATCATCAAATCCAAACAACTTCACATGATCACTATCTCATACTAGCACATAATTGTTATTAAACAATTCAAAACAAAGCAAAACTCTCCATATAGTAGTGCCATCTTGTGCTAACAAGAGCAATCAATGTGTTAGCACAAGATGGCACTACTATATGGAGAGTTTTGCTTTGTTTTGAATTGTTACAAACAACTTGTTAGTAATAATACACAAATAGACATCAAGCTTTTCTTTTCTTAAAGAAGGATATGGCTGAAAGAATATAACTATGGGACATTTAAAATATTTTATATAGATTTCAGCTGGCATTAGGCATTGTATCTATATATAAATATACACTGTAATTTTTATGTATCTCAAGCTTGAAAGGTGCATTCAAAATAAGGAAAAGGTTAAGTAAATTTTATACAGTCTTTTAAAATTTAAGTTAATTTATATTACAAGGCAATCAATGTAAAAATACATAGGATGACTATATTCTTACACCAATGAAGATTAAGTGATTAAAAGATGTCACAGATATTAATAGCACCATATTTTATAGTAAATAATGTTGGCGACAAAAAAAGAAATGAACTAAGATGTAATGTATCAGAAATACTTTCCCATTATTCTCATTAATATGAAGAATAAATTATAAATCAAAATACATGAGCGCCACATGTCAAGATGCAACTTAACTATTATTGCTCACATAACAATTGATCAAAGTTGTCAAAAATTGATAGTTTCATTCAGGGAGATAAACGACATCAAAAAACACTTGACAGATATGTTGCATTATTTGTTTATATGATGGTTCTTAAATAATAAAGCCAAAAAAATTATTAAATGAAATTGTTAATAAAAAGAGCTCAACTATTAATCCGAATATTCCACAGTAAGCTTCTCACTTACCTGTTTCTATTTACTTTCACTAGCTGCATTAGTGGCTCTATTCATTCTAGTCATTTATTGAGAGCTGCATGTCAGCGACCTCTACATATGTTTATAGTAAATATATCTCCTAATACTGATTAAAAGAACTCACTATTATTTCAATTCCCTATAGATATTGAGATTTCTGGAAATTTGATATCAATAAAACTATTTCTTTAAGTTAGTGATATGAGTTTTTCTAAATATATATATACTGTTTGAAACGCTATACAATTACGTTATTTCAGCCACATTGCCCCTTTAAATATATAAAACCTTGATTTTTTGAAGCGATTGAGCTGCAAAAGTCAGACTTTTATTTATTTAAAGGGGGAATGTGTCTGAAAGAATAGCTATGGAATGTTTATATATTTCAGCTAGCGTTATATATTGTTTATATTTCATATATAATGTTTTTATATTGTGCTATTTAATTATTAACAATAAAATTTATAAAATAAAAACAAAATGATTTCTTTATTCTCTTTATAAGTTGATTTGTCTACTTTAAGTCTGATTTCTTATTAAGGAAAATGAATTTTATAAAAATGTAAATATTTTACCTTCAGAAACGTTTACATAATGTATGTGTTTAGTTAAAAACCGCTTCTTCAAAAATCTATTTTAGATCAAAAATACAATACAGCCACTCCGCAATACTTTGATCTATTATTGCGTATAACTATTTGAACTTTATAAAACTTGATATATCACTATTGATAATGTTAGTTTACGCAAATGTCTTTGTCTGGCTAAAAAAAAAAAAGTTAAAGTTGCATTGCTTATTTCTAACATACGCTTTTATATTATGATAAAATTTTAACATCAGATCTCATTAAAATTGATATTCAATATGAGACATTAAAATAAATTGCAGAAATGGAATGATTATATTCACTATTACACAGCCATATATACATATATGTTCGTAGACGTATACAATATATATATGTATCAAACATCACCATCTCTTATGCTAGCACATAACTGTTATTAAACAGGCATCACTCTCCATACAGTAGTGCCACCCTGTGCCAATCAGAGTAATCAACGGATGCCAGAAGGCTTGTGCATAAAATCCACATCTAGTGCCTACTCATCCAATATCCCCAGACTAGATGGGGATTTTATGCACAAGCCTTCTGGCATCCATTGATTACTCTGGTTGGCACAGGGTGGCACTACTGTATGGAGAGTTTTGCCTGTTTAATATATAATTGAATTTAGATAGCTTTTATTTTTTCATGTCAAATGCATTGACCGGGAGGCAAACCCAAGCCAGCTTCTTGGAAGGCAGCTATGCTAACCGCTAGGCCACCAATGCTTGACAATTCGGATAGCTTTAGGTAGTATTAAAAATATATGTCTATGCATTTAAAAGGAAAGTTTTAAAGTGGATGTGTTCAACAGTTCTTATTTATGGATCTGAACTTTGAATATTTAATAGATGAGCAATACACAGACTTCAGACTACTTACAAGTGTGGTCAGATGTACAAAAGATAGAAAATAAAATATATGAGAGAACAAAGAAGTATCACTGATATTATTGGAAGATAAGATTGAAAGAACTGGTTGGACACATTACTAGAAGCGATGACCATAAATGGACAGCTGCTGTTTTAAATCGAACCCCCAGAGATTGTAAAAGAAAGTGATAACATTTGAAATGGAAGTACTAAATTGAAGAGGTGTTATTGGTATGACTAGAGAAGAATGGATCAAAGAACCTGGATTAAGCTTGGAGAATTTGCAATTCTGCAGGGACGTGGAAATGATTATACGTTATGATGATCTTTTATTAATAAAGATGGGTTGTATCCTGTTTTTGGTTCAATATCCATTTATATATATATACTGCAACACAGTATTATATATATTTACACACTTCAGTTTCTACCAGACTTTTATCCAAAAGTTCCAGATTCAATACCTAACGTAAGGATGTGTTATTTTGTTCTGGTAAAGTAATGAGATGGTTTGAAGGCTAAAGATTTCTAGATAAATTATCTGATGAAAATAGTAAAACAAAATATGATTTCCAATAATTGTCATTATTAGATTTATCATTATCTAAACACATCTTTTCTTTGCAGCACTCACAAGTTGTCTTATCTAAAATAGAAATGAGTTTATTTAAAAACTTATATTAGAGTAAGTAACATGTGGGGAAAACAACTAAAATACTGTTTACTCTGCAAAAATTAAAGAAACTGTCAACAAAAAAAAATGTTTGTCAAGCGTCGGTGGCCTAGTGGTTAGCATAGCTGCCTTCCAAGCAACTGGCCTGAGGTTCGCTTCCCAGTCAACACATTTGACATATGAAAAAAAAATGTTTATAAGGTTTACCAACTATTTAGTTGAAACTAGGTTTTTCCCTTTTGTTTATAAACTCTTTTAAAAATGTTTTTTTAATGATAACATATTAAGTATAAGTATTAGCATTTTAATATTAATGATTAAATATTAACATGTATAGGAAGCAAAGTTTAATTTTCAGAAATAGCAGTTAAAAAGGCTAAATGATTAATTAATCTATGATTTCATCAAGAATAGTTGAAATGGAATGTTAATGATAATAAAAGTTTAAGCTATGAGAGGGTACAACTGGGATAGATTGTAGACTCTGCCAAATTTTGATGTTCCTTGATAAGAATTTGAGAGTTAAGTATGAGTCGAACCATTCTTTATTATTACTTTGTGTACATTGTACTTCTTACTGTCAAATATTATGAAGGTATATGTCACATGGTTCTTAATGTGTAAACAATCACAGATATATTATAAGAAAGGGATTCACATATTTTCTAAGCAATTGCTTGAAGTTGTTTGTGTGCTTGTGAACCACAAAAAGTCATAGAGAAAAAAGTATAGAAAGATTTGAAAAAGTTATAACATTTCCTCTAGATATGAATGAGACACAATGAGTTCAAAATTTAACTTGGATTGACCATTAAGAAATAATTCACTTGGAATACATTAATCAGAAAAAATAACTATGATTGAAGAATGCAAAGATTTTGGAACTTTGTTACAGTTTCAGCAATCAGGAGAGTTGCCTTTAGATATTTGGTTGGATGTTATTTTCTTTAAATCTCTGGATCAGTTGCTTGAAGGCATGGTTTTTGAACTAAATAAGCATTGGTATTGAAAGAGGGGGATGTCACTGAGAACTGAATCAACAAAATGTCACAGTATACATTTTGGTTCTAATATAAATAAGAAAAAAATTGTGATATCAAATTGACACCTTTGCAGATGAAAAGCATGTAATTTTGAGCCATGGGTGTATGATTTTATTATAGACATAAGTATATTGCAAGTTGTGTTAATTATCTATATCCAAAGATAGGTATATAATCCATCAGGAATAATATTAATCACAATGGATTACAGTATTTTTGGTTAAAATTCTTTTATTTTCATTCTTAATGTGTTTCATGAGAAGCCTGTTCAAGTAATGACTCTTTGCATTTCAGACAGATTAACCATATTGTTGAGAAAGCAGGAAGAGTTACTTGTGAAGAATGATGGTAGTTTACAACCTCCAGGCAATTGTGACATAGATCATCTGCAAACATACAAATGTTTATTATGGATGCAAGAAAGATATGGATTGGAGAAAATTAATGAAAATTATAAATTCTTTCATCCTGCAGTGGAGTGAAAAAACTGATAAACACCACATGATCACCATTCTTTATGCCTACACAAAGTGTTTACATAGAAGCAAAACTCTCCATACAGTAGCACCCTTCAATGCAAGCTAGAGTAATTAAACTGAGTTTAGATCTATACAACTATACAAGCTAATGAGCTTGAATTGCGAACATTATTAAGTTTTCATTTTGGACTCAAACCATTATAGTTAGAAAAAGTGGCTGCTGGAGGGTTCTAGGTGCATTGCTCTCTGATCCAAGGCTCCTCACTGATGAAAGCTTAAGCTAGAAACTAGTCTGGGGATATTGGATGAGTAGGCACTAGATAGGGATTTTATGCATAAACCTTTCTGCATTTATTAATTACTCCGTATTGCATTGAATGCTGCTACTGTATGGAGTTTGCCTCTGTGTGCTGCAGTGGAGAGTTAGTGGTTGAAAAATGATAAGGATTTTTTATTGATAAAGAAGAGTCGTATGTTATTATTTTTATTCAATATCTATTTATATACATACTGCACCATAATACTGTATGTATGTATTTACAAATTTCAGTAACTCTCCTGATTTTTATCCATAAGTTCCAGATTCAGTCTCTATCTTGGGAATGTGTTACTTTGTCATGATAATATAGTGAGATTGGATGAGAGCTAAAGATTTTTGAATAAATTTCTCTGATAAATATAGTAAAACAAAATATCTCTTTCAATAGTTGTCATTATTAGATTTATCCTTATCTAAACACATATTTTTCTTATAGTATTCACAAGGTTTTCTTATCTGAAGTCAGAATGAGTTCATTTAAAAACCTGTTTTAGATTATTCCAGAGGAAAAACAATTGACATACTGTTTTAAACAATGAGGATTGCCAATTTCTCAACAAGCTTTGTGATAAATGCTTAGCCAGAGCCAGCATTTAAAATATCTCTGTCAGAAACCCCCCCCCCCCTAAACCCCTGACCATGGTTTCATGCCTTGGCACTTCTCAGAGAGGTGCCAGGGTAGGTTCAGACACTAGATCTAAAAATACCAACCCAAAGCCAAGCACTTATCTAAAAGTTATCTATTGAGTGGAAAATCTGAAATTTTCAGACACCTACAAGATCTTCAGCCATACCGTAAATTAGTAGTCTTAGCAATATAACGTCGCATAAGACTTAAGGCAGAGACTATAAATAGTCAAAATATGAGTCATAGATCACATGATCCTATTCTCTTAAGCTTGTAAGTTATAAACAGTGAGGATTGCCGATTCCTCACCAAGCTTTGTGATAAATGCTTAGCCAGAGATATTTTAAATGCTTAGACAGAGATATTTTAAATGCTGGCTCTGGTGAAGCATTTATCACAAAGCTTGGTGAGGAATTGGCAATCCTACTGTTTATAACGTACAAGCTTAAGAGAATAAGGTCATGTGATCTATGACTCTAATTTTGACTATTGACATACTGTTTTCTTTGCAAAAAATCATAAATTTTTTTTTAAAGCAGTTGACTTTCATATTTAGCAACAATTCATTTGAAATTTGAAAATGTGTTGAATTGGTTCTTTCTGAAATAGAAACCTGAATTTCAATTACTTATTTAATGGTTACATTAACTGATTACTAATTTGTTATATTTTTGCTTATAATTGCAAGTATTAAAAAAATGGATGTCACTTTTCTGACTCATTTTGTCATTATTAGCCTTTTATAAATTATATTAAATACCCCCACACTACCACACAGTCATATGAATAAAGATTAAAACAGGCAAAACTCACTATATATATTGCCACACACAGCAAGCTAGAGTAATCAATGGATGCCAGAAGGCTTGTGCATAAAATCCCCATCTAGTGTCTACTCATCTAAAATGTATGGGTACTGAACTAGGTTCAGACCCATATAACTATATAAGCTAATGGGCTTGGATTGAAAACATTAAGGTGTTTTCAGTTTAAGACTCATAGTTTTGTAGTGAAATGGAGATAAAAGGTGGTTTCTGGAGTGTTGCATTAGATCCTAAAATCTAGGTGCAGTTCTCTCAGATCCACAAGCCTTCTGGCATCCATTGATTACTCTAGCTTGCTGTGTGTGGCAATATATATATAGTGAGTTTTGCTTGTTTTAACAACAGTTATACACAAGCATAAGAGATGGTGGTCATGTGATGTTTATATGAATAAAGACAATAAAAAAACAAATGATCTCCAAAATACATTTCGTGCTAAAGCAGCACTCATCAGTTGGCCCAGATTATCATATACAGTATTCATTAATACTAAATTGTTACTGTATTCGTAAGAAAGGATGATGTCAAAGTTGTGGGTGGAGTAGGTTTGTCACTTGTGAATCAAAATGTAAGAAATGCGAGTCATTTCTGGGTTTGAAGAATCACTTCTAAGTTTATTAAAAAAATTTTTTTTTTCGTAGTCATCTATATATACACACACACACAACCGTAAATGAAGACAATTATCAGTTTTTTTTTTTTAAAATCAGAATGAAAGCAATTACTAAAACCTTTTTTTAAATTTATTACCGTTTTTTCCACAGCGCACACTCATTTATTTAAAAAAAAAAAATGGCGTGAAGGCGAAGCTGTTAGCTGGTTTAAAATCACATAAAATAAATGAAACTATTTAATGGTCTTTAATGAGCTTTTAATTTAAGATTTTTCATTGTTGGATAAGGAAATTAACAAATAATCTCTTTCTCTCCTTCTCTTGTTCTTTTTCTTTTCTGTTATTAAAGTGAGAAGGATATTTTAAATTATTAAACAGAAAACGTTAAACTCATTAAGAAATAAACAAAGCACTAAAAAAAATAATTGAAGTTAAATGTATTTTTTATTCATTAAAAACTTTACGCACATGCACGCACTCACACTTTTTAGTCTTTTTAACAATATTAACAATTTTTCATGACTTTAATACAATTCTTTAAAAGCTTGAAGGATGGATTACTACACAATCATGTCTATAAAAAAAAAGCCTTTCAAACTAAACAGTTCCCTATTATTAGACTGTCAATCTTTATTATACATGCTATATGGAATGTCAGATGTAAGGTAATGTTCACAGTGCCTGTCTCAGAACCAGTAAGTCTATTCATGAAAATTTTAAGGAAAGTAAAAAACAGAGACTTCATCATAGCATCAAAACTCATGTACAATGAAACGTGGAATTTACTTAATATACCAGATCCATCAAATCATTAGTAGATTTGACTAGGAAAAAGATGATTAATAGATACATTATGCATCAATCCTAATAGGCGACTAAAAAAACCATATCAGTACATTATTATCAAACAGAAGATAATCAACATACAAATGGTTCCAGACTGTTTGAAATATGTAAAACATAATATTTTCTGTATGTTAAAAGTATGTAAACACACTATTTTTCATAAATCAATAAAATTCTTTTGAAATAAAAGCCTGAAATATTGTTCGAAAATGCGCTTTCATTTCTATTCTTATGTGATCTTATTTATTGAAGAAAGTTTATAATATATAGAGTATATGAGCACAGACCTTAACACGACCCACCACTTGTCACACTATCTCACAACGCTGATACACCTGAACCCACATATGTTGAAAAGATAAATAATCACCAATATACGTATTTCATGCTTAACCAGCAATCATCAGTTGGTCCAGATTACCATCTCCACACATATATGATACAAGGGCTCAGATCACTTGTAGCATATGGTAATCGGGACCAACTGATGATTGCTGGTTTAGCATGAAATACGTATATTGATGATTATTTATCTTTTCAACATATGTTTGCTCAGGTGTATCAGTGTTATGAGATAGGGTGGAAAGTGGTGGATCGTGTGAAGGTCTGTGCTCATATATCCTATATATTACAAATATAGACACAGGTATATAATAAGCCTGTGTGTTTCAGTGAAGAAAGTTTATTTAAGTTTTTTTTTAAAAACAACGTTTTATTTTTTTTATTGAAATTGATTTAATTTTTTTTTTTTTTTTTTTGCGCGCTGGTTTTTCCTTAAGGCAGTCTAAATGAAATGCTAGGTCAGCTAAAGTTAGACGGATATCTAAATCGAATTAAAATAAAAGGGAATTCAATCAATTGAAAAAGAAATATACGAAACAAAAACTAACAACAAAAATAATTCTACATTACCTTTTCTTAAAGTCTTAATTCAGCAAGTCGATGCAATGCCATGTGGCTTCTTTTACGGAGTTGGGAATCTCTCAGCCATTATGTTCAGAGAAATCTGTTATCCACCTTACCTTCCCTTTCCATTCCCCACTCCAAGATTTTCCTATATTCTTTTCTATCCTGCTCCATCCCATTTCCCACAACATTATCTTTGTCAACTCTATAGCCTTTATATTTAAATTCCCCTTATCGTTTTCCAAACCCAGGACAAAAAACCAAGAACCCACTTTCTATATAATCACGTTGCTTATATTTATTCTCCCACAACTTCATTATGTAAGTATTTACATCCAATTAAGATGCTAATATTCTCATGCCTTCCTTACATAAGTTGCGGATTAAATCATTCACATTTCTCCATTTATGTGTATATCCCTTTGTTGCTAACAATCCTGTTCTAGCCTTAAACAGTAAACTACATTCCTTGCTATTATCATAAATTAACTCACACCCAATATTCTGTTTAATTCTATATATATTTAAATTCTTTTTACTCTCCACACTAGTTCTCCATCTCTTCAACTCCCTATTATTTTATTAATGCATCTATTTTTCTATCTCATTCCTTGCCATTATAACATACAATTCTTCTAACACAATCATCCCACCTTTTGTATAAATATACTAATATAAAGTCTTTATTTAAATTTTCTGCATACCATACTAACTTTTTCACCCATCTTGTTGCCTGCCCTTTTCTCATAACTCAATCAAATACTATTTTGACTATTATCTTATTATCCATAAATTGCAATTGAAGAAACATTTTTATTTTTGCTCAGGATATTAAGCAACTCTATTGGTAGATTGAATGCAGCACTTTCATTTGATTGACTAAACTGACTTAGGTTACTCAGCTAAAAGTCAATTCTGTAGTTTTAACTAAACTATAATTCTGTAGTGTTATTTTCACTACACGACCCCACAAGCAGTTAAATGTGGGTAGAAACCAATTATTACCTTTTGTGAGAATGGTGTATGAATAATAAAAAATATTATACTTCGATCAAGTTGTTTGTGTGAAAGTTGTGAGGGCAGAAAGTGTGACCCTTATCAATTAAACTGCAGTAAATCCCCCATCTGTATATACTGAACAATGATAAAGGTATGTATAAAATATGATTGGGACCAACTAATGAGTGCTAGTTCAGCATGGAATGTGCATTTTGGGAATCATACATCTTTTCCATATGTCTATGGTCATATATTTAGGATTACACCCTTCCACAAGGTGTTAAAGCAGATAAGAATCAGACCATACTTTGCATGTCTATGGTCATATATTTAGGATTACACCCTTCCACAAGGTGTTAAAGCAGATAAGAATCAGACCATACTTTGCACGAGAGTGGTATAGTGAAAATTACAGTATAGATATATTATTACTTAACTATTATTTAGAAATATTTAATCTTCCAAAATTTTTGGTGATCTAATTGCATCCTGATCTTGTTTTAAAAAAGTTGTTTTATTTATCAAGTGCAGTCATGGACGAGCTTCATGTATGGAATTAATAGGAACAAAACCAGACTTCAATATTTTTTGTAAAAACATTTTTTATTGAAATAGTAGCAGAAAAGAACCTAAAAATTTTTTTTCCGTATGTCATAGCATTGGCCAGGAGGCGAATCCGCAACAATTGTCTGCAAACAACTGCTTGCTTGCAAGGCCGCTGCGCTGACCACTCGGCTAATAATGCTTGACTCCTAAAAAAATTTTTTACAGAAGTTTTGCAATTGTTTTTAATTTTAAAAAAAAAATCCAATTTTTTATTAAAAATCATTGAATTTTCTAAATTTTTTTTATTCACTCTTAAAATTTTCCCGAAGAATTCTTCAAGTACGTTTTTTTCTATGCTACATTTTAATAATACAGATCTATCAATTTTATTCTTAGTCATTTTTTCAGAAGTCTTAAAAAAACATGCATGCTATATATTTTATGTCATCTTATAAAATAATTTCTTTCAGCTTTTAGAGAAAAAAAAGATATTACAGTTGTCTTACAGTTAATTTTTTTTTCCTTATGTCATAGCATCGGCTGGGAGGCGAACCCGCAACCACCGACAGCAACGAACAGCTAGCTTGCAAGATGGCTGCGCTGACCTCTCGGCTAACAACCCTTGACTAGTTAATTTTTTATGGCCATTTTAATACAACTTTTATATATACTAAAAGTAAAAAAAATTCTGTTAATAGAGATGTCTTTTACAATAAATTGATGGATGTAGATATGTATAATTTCCATTATAACATGAATTATATTTTTTAAATTTATAACAAAATCATATATTTATGTGCAATTTTTTTAATCATAATGTACTTTGAAATTATCCTCATGTTATTAGTTATATTTATAAATATTAGTTTATTAAAGAAAGGGGTAAATAATAATATGAACAATATATATGTTTCTGCTCTCAAATGGAGTTGGGCTGGATATATTTCCACAAGAGATTATAATAGATGGATAGTAGAAATCTTAATCTGGAATCCAAGAGATTGTAAAATACGTAGAAAATGACCACATTTGAGATTGATGAAATAAGGAAATGTGTTGCGGTGATATGGAAAAGAGAGGTTTAAGATCAGAGAAGATGGATTGAATTTGGAGAGATATTTATTCTGCAGGGGATGAATAATGGTTGAAAATTATGATGATGATCGTATAATAAATTCAAGCCCAAAATAATCAAAATGGATACAAAAAAAAAATAACTATAAGAAATTTGAAAGAAAGTACAGACAATATTGGATGTAGTCCAAAACACTACAATATAAAAACGGCATATACTATTTATCAAAAATTAGTAACATTCTAATGAAGCCTATAGCTACAATCTTTCTTAAGGCTCATAGAATTTATAAAATTTCATATGAAATTTGTAAAACTTCTTATGTATGTATGAGAAATTACTTCATCAGTATTAGAAAAGATAAACATGATAATGCAGTTAAGCACCACTCATCATCATCATCATTTACATTCCATACAATGGATTTTGGTCACAGTATTGATTTCTCTAATACCAGAATCCGATCCAAGTAATGTAAGATTAGGCAAGTCATTGAGATACTTAAAAGGCCAAATTGTATTAACAAACATATGGCACATGCGAACTTCCTCCTATTTTGAAAATGTTTAAATATATTGTTGTTATGTAGTTCTTACACTTAAGAAGTCTGCTTATAGCAGTAAAACTATTGGTTGTGTTGTAGATTTTATTTTTTTGCTAGTTTGGTTGAGTTTTGGATTTGGGGTAATTTTGATTATTTATTGACTAGTTTAGCTTAATATATATATATAACCAACCATACTGAGTATAAATAAATCGAATTCAGGTACTGCCTTTTTAAAATCTTTTTGTTTTATTATTATTAAAATAAATGTTTGAAAATAAATTATACCAAAATAATATTTCTTTTGTTAAGTAACAATGGCTAACTAAACAACGTTCTTGCATCTAGATCAATGATGGCGAATTTTTTTGAGAAGTGGGTCAAATTTTGTTCATTATTTTTGGTACTAGCTCGTGGGTCACTAAGTCATTGGTGTCATTTAGGAGAGGGGGGATGGTTAAAAACTCATTTTTTTGGTTCTCAGTTTTAAAATCCTCTAAAAAGTTTATGTTTAATTTTTGTTTTACAACTTTTATTTTTGTAAGTGAAGAACAAAAAATAAAGGTTGAGGTCAAAAAATTAATATAAATGGGGTGATACCATGAATTGTCACACCAGGTGACACCATGCCTAGACAGCAGTCACTCCTGCACTGAGTATTTGAATGAACAAGGAATAAAGAAAATCACATATATATTATGAAATATTATTTAATAATAGATATAGTTACAGGTATGTGTATGTATAATAAAGTTGATAATAAATTTGAGGTACACCTGGGTCTCTTTTTATGCGATTTTTTAAATGTGATTTTGAAATTATGCAATTCATGTTTTTTCTTAATATATTTTTATGCGATTTTCTTTTATGCAATAAAGAAGTTCATATTTCACTTAAAATCAGCATTTCACCGTTTTATATACACCATTATATTTTACATACTTTAAATGCCTGTTGGAAAAAGTTTGGCAATGAATTTAGATATTATAAAAGATTTAGAAAAAGATAATGAACAAAATTGGAACCTGTTCGTTTCACAGCAAAAATGATTCGAGAAAGTCTTCAACTTTCTAATCAATTGGACAATCATTTTCTTGTTAAAAACACAAATTATGAATGAGCTCTTAAATTCTAATGAGAGCTAAATAGTTGTATGTCTGGATATCGTGAGCTTCATAAACAATTAGTAAAATCATTGTTTCAAAGCTTAATCACCGATTACATAGTTGACAGAAAACCATTAACTTTTAGACTGAAATTTTTTTTATTGGCTGAATGAATTAAAGATTTAAACTTTTGATTGGTTCAATTACAGAATCAGTAGTAAAAATATATTCATCTTTTATTATTAGACTCATTTTTAAAAAACAAATTAATAATTTGTCAGATTATGAAAGTGAATGAAAGTTTTTTTCAAAAATAAATTTCTATTTATAATTATAAAAATATTATATAGTGGATAACCTAAAAAGAACAAATGTAACCTATTAGAAAATGGTGCATATGTCAATGATTTCTTTCTCAATTTACGTTCATGTAAAAGTAATGAATTTTTACTAAAATCTTAACTATTTTCTAAAATAATTATATTTTCAGCAAATTTTATCAAAATAATTTATATGTACAAATAATACAAAAAATACTTTAAAATATACATTTTCATTTTGAATGTCAAGCACTTCCTTTGGTCAAAATGAGAAGCAACAAATCAACACCTTATGGTACATTTTAAAAAAGGCCATAAATTCATTACGATAATGACGGTTTTAGAATGACTTAAATCCATGAATGAAAATTTTCAGTTGATGCACTTATTAAACACAGCATGAGACTGAAGTTGGCACTAATTGTATTTCATCTTATGACAAATCTGATTTCTTATCAGTCCTCAAATGTATGTGCATATTGTCAAATAGTGATAATGGTTAAAATATGCTTGAAAAAATGTAAAATAAATTACACATAAAAACATATTGTTTTGAATAAAATGAAATAGTTAATAAAAAAAGTAAAAAAAGTTTGTCTTGTATCAATTTTTTATTAGTCATACTTTATTTTCTTATTTTTTCTTATGCAAATTTTAAAGTAATTTTATCATGTGGCTTTGCTTTTATGTGATTTCTGAAAATTATGGAACATATCCCACATTTTTCAATGTAAGTTAAGTCTATTTTTGTGCAATTTCTTTTATGCGTGTTTTTTTGTGGAAACTATCTACCACATAAAATAAGACCCAGGTGTATATTTAATGATAAATCTGTTGTTATTTTCAGGTAATTTCTTAATATTTGATTCATATTCCATATTCATTAGTTTAATGCATTTTGCAATCAATTCATTTCCAAGTTTATTTTTATTGGTAGATTTTACAAAATTCATTGAAGAAAAGAATTTTTCACAAGAATATGTGGACACAAACATCGTTAAAAGAGCATTAGTGAGTTTTTTCATTGATATAAAATTATTTGGTAAAGAATCCCATCCATTTAATATAATATTTTCAATTTTTAGTGTGCGATTATTATCTACAGTACTTTCAGACATTTTCCCTTCTACTTCAGAAATCAAGTTTTCAAATTTATTTTCCACACTATGCTGCTTTGAAATTCAACTAATTTCATTCCTAAATCATGGATACCTAACTAGCTACATAAATTCGGTTAACTCCATTGTTTTGAATTCCATTTTATATGGATATAAAATAAAGTGAAATATATTTTCCAAACTTTTAAATTGATTAAATCTCTCACCAAAAGCTTGTTTTATTTCCTGTATAATCATTAAATATTTTTTAATTACATTTTCTTAAATGTCAAGCATATTTTTAAAAATTATTGTGTTTTGAAAATGTTTTTGTAATTGAGGAAAATATTTCATGATTTTCATTTCCAAATCCTTAGTAAAGATGTCACATTTTGTCATAAATATTTTAAAATTTTCAAACATCACTAAAACAATTTGTCCATTTCCTTGAAGTTTTTTATTCAATTCATTAAAATGCTGAGTGATGTTGCATAAAAATATTAAATCATTTAACCAATCTATATTTGAAAATTTGTCAAAACTATTGTTTTTTTCATTCAAAAAGAGCTTAATTTCCAAATAGTTGTAGAAAAGGTTATATCTACTATGGGCTATTTAACATCTCTCTTATTTTTTCATTGATAATCCTTCGACAACATAGGTTATAGTCTCTCTTTAGTAGTAATAGTTTGTCACTTTTAATTACAGTTAAGGCTTGTTAGTAAACCTACTTCAATATTTTCAAATGGTTATAGAAAGGGTTATATCTACTGTAGGCTATTTAACAATGCTGTCTTATTTTTTTAATGCTTTTATTTAACTTAGAAAATCATTGTTTGTGTAAAATAAACGTTGAAATCAAGTTTTAAATACTTCTATCAAATATATTTCCTTCAAATCATTGCCAATTTAATATGATAATGAAGTATTTCTCAGGATCTAAGAAAAATCTCAAACATGTTGCTTCAGTGATGTGCATGAGGGTGACAGATTAAAAAAAATGCTTGTAAGTTTTTTGGTAAACCAAGATGGCAGCCTGTATTTTTGATAAATATACAGTTTCAGGGGCCCACAAAAATGTTTGCAAAAAAAATGCCTGCTAGGAAAAATTGTATTTAATGTTAAATTTTATTTTTTATTACTATTATTTAAAAAAAAAAATTGTGAAAAAAATAATTACAATACTTACAGTTACTTTCTTTTTATCTGGATTAACTTATTAACATAAAAATAAAAAATATATACAAATACAATATTTACACTTTATTCATGTTGGTGATGTACAATCATATTGTGAATATTAACACACACTTTTTGGGAAGGAAGAAACCCATGTACCTTTAGAAAAAGTGGAGTATATCATGTTCTGTGACAGGAAGATCTCAAAATTTTTATTATTATAACAAATTATCAAAGAAGAAAAAACGACTGCTGAAAAAAAGAAACCTGCTGAACTGAACCAAGGTATGAAAATGTTAAGAGCATTTTGTCACTTCCCACATTATAATATACATTTAAAAAAAAAATGAAATAACGCTTCTCCATGAAATTTATTGGAATTTATTCCTTTTTTAAAATTTAACAATCAATTCATTAATTTTGTTTTAATTTAACAACTGGTATATTTTTGGGAGATTGTAAGCCCTCAACACGGTATTTTCATCAAAAATATGAGCTGCCATCTTGGTTTACGAGAATATCCACAAGTACCAAAAAAGTAAAAAATAAAAAATGATTGTGGTAAATTCAAATAGAAATTAAAACAAATCTTAATTTCCCTTGATTATAAAGTCTTCTTTTAAAATGCTTCTCTCATTAACAAATCAGTAGTAGAAGGGATTTTTTTTTTTATAAAGTAAACTTTATTAATAGCAAAATATATACAAGTATTAACATATAAAAAAGTATAATACCCGTTATAAACTAAGTATTAACATATGTATAAATAAACAAATCTGAGTTACATAAACTTTGGTACATATACATAAAAGCTCAGACAAAATAACAAACGCTTCAAGGCAGATACAGAATAATTTGAACATGATGGAAATAATATTTTATACAGATATATGTGTACTTTATTTAGAGTTTATATGTAGGTGTATTGAAAGCTAAGCTTGTTTTGGATATTAATAATGTGAATTATGCTGAAATAATATATAATGCAGAAACATAACATACTAGCAAATTTTGTTTGTAACTTTTCTAGGCAAGAATTTGAGTTCATTTAAATATATATTAAATTACTCTTATTTTTTAAGATTGTTGTATTTCTTCTTATTAAATATATATAAAAAAGGCAGCAAATCACTCGGTTCTAGAAATTGAGATCTAATACCTTATTTCCTTTCAAATATTACACACTCCCTTTTATTCTTCAGTTTAAATAAAATTGCAATAATTACAAAAAAGATCTCAATACTAATAAAATAATATATATTTTATTTTTAAAATCAATGAAAAAAGGTTACAAAAGCGATTTCATTAGTTTGATTAGATGTGAGCAATTTTTCAAAAATAATTACAAGCAAAATTTGTAGATTTTACAAAGAAGAAAAAGGGTTCTACACAGCCAATTAACAACAGAAATCTTGTGCTAATAAAGTTTCAATTTATGTTAGAATCATTACAAAACGGTGATCAATAACAATCTAAATAATTCCTCAATGGAAGTGATTTATTGGATAAACAGAAGGTGCCAGTTCAAACTTGATTAACTTCAAGCATGTGCCAATGTGTTGATACTGGGTTATTTTGTCATTAACCTGGAGTTGAATTACTAATCTGGAATTGTAAGTAGGCTTCAAGTATTCATGAATTTACCATTCAGAGTCATAAGGTAATCTCTTCTCTTTATTTTGGCGAGTTTTTTGAAGATGTAGTTAGTCTCTTGAAAGGTGGCAAAATTGAATATTTTTTTGCATCTGGCAGTCCAGACAGAGTAGGTGATGAAAATAGAAAGCCTTATCATTGCAAAGACTCTTGTCTTAATAATGCTTTTCTTTATTGATATTATTAGTTGGTAGTCAGTGTTAATACTTTTGAAAATTGCCTTCTTCATTATCCAAAGACCAGGGCAGGAGTGAATCAGATGATCAAGTTTTATCCTCTCTCTGACAAAGAGGGCTGATCGGATCAATCCTTGCAATGCCTCTCTTGGTAGCAAAAAACCAGTTAGTGCTGATAGAATTCATATTAACTTTAATAACAAAATCCAGATATTTGGGCTCCATGCTTCAAAACTTAAACTAGAGATGATTTTTTTATTAGATAGGCCTAGTTTTGGTTGAGGTGTACTGTTTTCTGGATTTATAATTGAATAAGCCTCCCAGATTTTAACTTTGTTGCTAAAGATGATCTGGGTAATGGCCATGTGTTTT
Source organism: Epiperipatus broadwayi (assembly GCA_028023455.1). NCBI lineage: Eukaryota > Metazoa > Onychophora > Udeonychophora > Euonychophora > Peripatidae > Epiperipatus > Epiperipatus broadwayi. The sequence goes on from JAQFVV010000147.1 coordinate 1,478,202, forward strand.
TGGACAAGGGATATTGTTAGATCTAAGAAGTTGATAGATCTGGGTGGAGGTCTATCTGTAGGAGTCACTAGTTGAATGATTTGATTGTATCCGAATGCTTTGATCATCATACAGATAAAGTTGAAAGATCTCTAGAATAGGATGGCTTGAATTGAGTGGAATGATAGTCCATTCTATTTTTTGTGTTGCTGCATCTTCTTCATATTAATTGAGGCAACTTTGCCTCCCAAAACAGTCTGGCAGCAAGTGAATTGATTTTCCTAATGATTGTCTTGGTAGACTTGATTATCGGCAAGTAGTAGTTGATTTTAGTCATAATCTTCATGTTTAAGAGCATGACGTTGCCATGCAATGAAAGATAGATCTTGGATAAATGTTTGGTGAGGTAGTCAGTAGATTGAATATCTTTTTAAATCTCTCTGGATAAGTCAGTATAAGATCTGGAGATGGAAAATCCAAGGAATTTCTGTGTTTGTGCTTTGAACCTAGAGTCAATTCTTTGACCAGTGCAGATACTCCAGACTGCTGATTTTGAAGGATTTATGCTAAGCCTGGAGTTGCCTGAGAATTGTTCTGGAATGATGTATGATTGTGTTAAGTATTTTGGTGATGGCAGGAAGATAAGGACAGCATCCATGTAAGCCACCAATTTAATTTGTGTGCCTAACTTTGGTAAATGAAATCCAGGTAGTTTGTTGTCTATGGCTTTTAATAAAAGGGTCAATGTAAGCTATAAACAGGAGGGTACTCAGGGCAAACCTTGTGGAATGGATGTTTCTGGTTTGAAGGCTTGCAAAAGTTTGCCATTTAGTGAAACAGTAATTTCCCTATTACTCATTAGATTGTCTATGATTAGAATGGTGGACTTGGAGAATCTGATGATCATTTAGGATCTGGAGCAGTTTATTGATCTTGACTGAGTCAAAGGCCACTGTGATATCAAACTGGACTGCTATTGATGCTTATTTTCTATGCTGTCTTATATGGTCAATTAGGATTTTAACCTGACATATGGCTAGAATTGGGGATGAGCCTTTTTTGGCATACTGGGAGGGAGAGATAAGTTGTAATATTTTATTCTGTATTTTATCTTTCACAAGCGATTCCATGTAACATAAATTTATTCTTTTATAAATATGATAATATTTATATATAATTTATTATTAATAATGTTTTCTTTTAAATAAAAAAAATGCATATTATTTTTCAGTAAATTTATTTTACATATAAAGATTAGAGTGTCCAAAATGTATACACATTTTAAGAGATGTTCTCCAAAGCATTACTTTTTGAATTGTGTAATGTGACGATTGTCCAATAGATGCCATTAATCAAAGAAATACATGCAACAGGAAATATGATCATAGAAAATAATAGAGCTGTGATAATACTAAGCTAGCATTTTATACACAATTAACAACGCTATACATAACACTTGATAAGCTAAGCATTTTCGGGAATTCTATGTCCCCATATTCATAGCTCTTTTCACTAGTAGTTAGTGAATGCCATAGAAATTTATGCAAATTAATTCAGAAATTGAATGATTTGATTTATTATTCAAAGATTTCTCATTAATACTCTACTGAGAAAAAAAGTCATTGAATTGAATAGAATCCATACACTCAACTTGCTATTTTGATGCTTGACTGTCACATGATCCCTGAACAACTAAACAAATATATTAAATTAATGTGGAAGTATTGAAAAACTCAGCTAGTTATATATAAACTTGCTGTCAGCAAACATAATATAGAAGATCCCACCTATACTTTAGTTTTGATCAAATATAACTATATCATTTGCTGATGTACTTACATGCAAAGCTTGATTTATACACTGTAAACTTCTAATAGGAATCAATCAATTTTCCAAATTAACAAAAGTCATCAAACTGAGTCCAAAATTTGTTGATTTTTTAATAAAAATCATCCTTGGAGCACTTCCCACTGGGGCATTTCTCCACTACCAAAGGGGTTACAACATCAACTCCCTTTGCCTCCTATGTAACAAACAGGAGGAGTCAATTACCCACATTCTGGATCAATGTGATTCGTGGACTCATCTCCATAATATAGTGTTGGACTGGATAAATGACAGTGACTCAGCTAACATTTCTCTTAATGCAGCAATTAAAAAAGGGTCAATTTGGAACAATAAGACTGGCCACTTTCATTAATTTCTCAAATTGGTCTGCCAGATGTAGCATGATATTTTATTATGGCTGTGATGACGCGATGATTAATCATTTTTTCAAATCCCTTACAAGATAAAAGAAGAGGATAAACGAACTTGTCAGCCTTGGCTAATGGACCAAACCTGGAGCCAGATGAGGCTAGAATCCTAATTTATGTGTTTATTAGGCCCAAAACTATAACTTTCTCCCATTCCATTAAACAAATAATATATTACATCTTTCACTTAAAACTAACCCAACTTTAACTATGAAGATCTTTCATATACCCTATATATTTAATACACAAACTTTGTATTAATTGCATACTATACAATTAACTTACTATATCAACTTATAAATATTTTTATAGTCCTAGTTACTCCTTGGGCCAGGATAATCATTAATCAATGGAATTTCCAAACCTTATATATAGGTTTGAATTATTTTATATTGCTAACTAATTAAGCTCATGACATGCTGCCTTAAGGCATTAATATAATCTTTGATTTTATTTATAGTTATTTATGTTGCTTTCATACCTGCATTAATTAACCATCACGAGTTTCTTATACTGCTCTTAAGACTAAATTGTTGGTCTAATACAACTTTTGATATTTCTGTATACATGGCTTGCATACCTCATTTATAGGTATACATTGAAACTTGCTTATAGACAATGTTATCCTATCATTGATTGCTTTTGTTTTTACTCTAATGTGTAAATAAAGCTTGATTTTTGAAAGTAAATATATATATAAATCATATTCTGCATGTAAGTATACATAACTTATATACAATCAAAGCTATAAGTATATGTTGACTCATTCTATACTTATGTTGGCTGACAGTTAGTTTACATATAACTCACTGGGGTTTTTCAGTACTTCCACATTCATTTTATCTATATCCAAGCTATCAAAAGTTATATTTAATTGAATATATTATAAAACGTATTTTGGGCCCAAAATACAATTTCTGGAAACATTACTTTATATTATAATGTGTATTGACAGCAACAACAATAATAATAGATTGATCCTGTCTGTCTTGTTATATAGCTAGAATAAATCTAGAAAAGATCTACGTAAATTTACATCATTAAAAACCAGATAATCCCAATATCAGTAACAATCAATAATCTCAAACTGTTATCAAAACAACCTTCTTTAACAATAAAGGTGAAATTTCACCTTCATTTATGGTCCAATATATTTATATAGTTAAATGAAATGAGACCCTTTGATCCCTCTTGGATTCCAAGAGATTATAAAAGACTCAGAAAGAGACCACATACGAGATGGATGGATGAAATAAGAAAGTGTGCAGGGGTGATGCTGAGAATAGAAGCTAAAGATCAGAGAAGATGAATTGAACTTGGAGAGACCTTCATCCTGCAGTGGGTTGATAATGGTTGATGATGATGATGATATTTATATAGACATAACTTGATCACAGAGATTGAAATTATTGATGCAAAGAAGTTTTTTAAAAAACTATATATATATGAAAGTGGTTGATTTAAAAAAAATTGAAAAAGGTGTGATCTTTAATTTGGGATAAAGCTCGAAAAGTCACCATCATAGATAAATATCAAGAAGTGGACATCTAACAGTAATACTTTCATACATTTCGACTGAAGATTGCGTTATGCCGTGTAAATTTCTTTTATATATATATATATAATAGGCACAATATATCCTAACAATCTAACTTCTATGTACATTTTTCTTCTTCTGCTTTTTAATATACATTCCCAAAGACACGTTACACGTGAAATGTATATTGTCTATATTATAGATATTGTATATTTCAGTTCGTTTAGAATTTAATGTTAAAGTAAGTACAATTTTATACATACAAATATGCGTACAAAATAATATAAATGCAATATAAAAAATAATTTCTTGTTTCTCTTTTAATGCATTTTTTATAAAATTTAACGATAAAATATTTTCAACTCAGGTGTTAATTCACTTATTTTTTTTATCTCTTAAAAATTCTTAAAAAATATTGACTAAAAATAAAATTGTAAAAGGATTGAAATATATATCTAAATCAATAATTAACTGACTGTCTTTAATACAGATACTTTGCTTGCAAAAAAAAAGCATTAAATATATTTATAACGTCGTTTATTTATAAGTAAGAGTTCCATTAAGTTTTTATATAGAATAATTTTTTTCATAACTACAATAGAACTACTTATTTACTGCAATAGTTTTATTATGTTTTATTATCTTTAAGAGCTGGAATCTATCTTTAACCCATCTATATATGCACGAGCAACTCATGGCTAACAGATATTAGTATTAACTGATTACCAGAACCATTGATATTACCAAATCTTATGCATTGATTACTCAAGCTTACATAAATTACGTAAGAACAGAATGCCATGTAATAAATTGCTATTGTGGATGTGTAAGATATTCAATATTAGCTAGAAAAGTTATATAAGTTTTGCATATATATATATATATATTGAAGCAGATGATCTGATGCTCAGATCCTGCTTCACAGCCCACATCCAATCTCCTACCACCTAACTGTATTCAAACCCGCCTTTACGCACGTATATACATAGCTAATAATATATATATTTCTTTTTGTTAATATTATAACAAATAATGTAAACACGTATGTATTTTAATTTAAAAATATTTTATTTCATAATAATATTCTCATGTGTATACGGGCGTAAATAATAAATATCTATATATTTCAGTGTAGGAGATTGTGAATATATTAATAAAGTTATATTATATATATATAAGGTATTATATATGAAACTTATTATTTTTTCATATATAATTTTGTAGCCAGAAATGATGCAATCTTGTTAAGAAGTCTATCACAAAACAATTACCCGGAAGACCCCTTAGATTAAAGTAAAAGATTACAAATTGGTAATAATAAAATAAACCCATTAGTGGAAATTGTCCATGCTAGCTTGTTTTAAAATCATAAGATATATTTTAAAACAATCGTTCGAGAAACTGATAACAAATTTGCATTGTTTCAAACATCTTACTAGATAAGAGTATCCAGTCAAACTATTCCAGATGAAACTTAAGTGCTTAAACCGCCTCAGGTCCAGCAGTAGTTGCTAAGTTACAGCTTCAAAATAAAAGTATAAATACTGCTGGATTTGAATCCGCAAGGAGAGGAGACCATCAAATAACTATGTTGTTATACATATTCCACACCAGTTGTAATTCTCACTCAATGTGTCATGAGTAGGAAATTTCACCTTGTCCCTCCGTTCTAATATGCTGTTCCCATGAACGAAGCTCCGCATCCCGTACTAATGAACTTTAGATATTTTCCAGTGAAAATGAAATGCTATCTGTCAAACAATAATGCTACCCTAGATCTAGTGAAATAATACCGATGGACTGATTCCTAGTGAAACGCTCTTCCAAATAATCAAGGTAAAAGAACTTTGACCGCTTATAATTCCTAAATCCTGCCTTCTCTGTAATATTTATATTTTAAATCATCTATATTGAATGTCTTCAAATATGTATTCTATAACTCTATATAACTAATCTATATTAAGCCTCCTATAAAATGTTTTTCCTTTTCTTTTAATTCCAAGTGGCAAACAATTTTTATTTACATTTATGTATGTATATTTTAAAATAAATGCCAATAGTATTCTAAAATTGCCAGCATATAATTCATTTTCGTTTCCCCACCCCTCATTTACTGGGTAAATAATTTATAATTTGATCAAAACAAGTCTTATTCGACTTGCCCAGGTGCTCACGATTTTAGATAAATAAACTAATTATATTTTTCATGTTTACTGTTGAAAAACAGATTTGACATCTGTTTTCCACATTCTCCTTCATAAATAATGCGCTATCTTTTATTCTTAAATTATATTATATATGTAAAACCCATCTTAGTTATTACCACCACCCACTTATTTTGTAATCATTTATATATTTTCACAAGGGCATTGATTAACCAAAATTGAGATTTATTAAATGTGTAAAAAGTAATGAATAATATTAATAACATAATGTAAGGGGGGGGGGGATCTTAAGAGCTTAGTTTTATATTTAAATATAATTATTATCCATGTTTGCTTAGTGAAGCCATATCATTACGCCGAATATTTCATAATTTATGGGCAATAAATACATTTCGATAATCTTTAATTTTAGAATTATATTTATATTAGATTATTAAGCATTTCGTGCATAAAGGCCATTTCATATATATATATTTGTGCTTCTTTCTCACATGGAGGCATCCGCGAAGTGGACCCCATCATCGTTCTCTATGTCCTTAAACCAGGCTGTAAAACCACCCTGGGGACGTCCTTGGTCTTATGTGCATGCCTTATACGGGGATCGCTCTGGAAAATCCAGCCCGATAATGACATTGCCGACCACTCTTCATCATCTATGATTTGCCTGTACCTCACTCTAGGGAATCTGGACTCTTTCGTTCATCAAACCGACCCTGCCTACATTTGCAGAGGAAATCTGTCCACTTCGTTATTAAAAATTCATGAAGCACACTCCAGGATCCATAATTGGACCAACCCAATCAGCTGCCATGCACGCACCGCCTTTCAGTGTCTTATTAGTCACCCAGAAGTATTCATAAGCCATAATGAAATGATTTCTTTAAACAGACATATTTCCATTAGTTTAATATACGTATTAATGCGATAGATTTAGTATCGTGTATATAATTATTCATTACCCATCTTCCGCATTAATTATCTATAACTCAAATTAATCATAATATTGAATGTAACCAAATGTAATATCCGCTTATGAAATTATTAGTGTTTAAATTAAATAAATGCTCTTTTCGTCTCTGGGGGTGTAATAGTATTTCAGTAATGTATCCTAATAGCGCTAGTTCATTAAATCACACATATATATTATCGAATCAAACACACATATATATATAATACTTCCGAGGCTCATGTCGGCTAAATAATCCAACATAATTTTTGTTATTAATAAATCTTAAATATATATATATCAAACTCTAACCATTGCTTTTTTTTAGTTAAGATAATATATAAGTTATTACTTATGCTAAATATGACTAGATGATCTCCACTCAATACATAATTAATATGCTAGGTCAAGAGCCTTCATTGCTCATAAAATATAGCTAGTTATTAAGTTATTCTATCATGTAAATTTAGTTTAGAATCTTTTTGTGTCTCCGATGATCGATGCCGGTGGATGAGAAGTAAATTAATCGATGTCATGGGGATTGTTGCTCATAATGTTATAGATCTGGGACATAGGCAAATAGGGCAGAGTTCATGAGTATTCCTGACCTGTGTATCTTGTGCATGAGTGGATTCGAGGTACTTTTGCCTAGATGCTAGATCTTGGTACTGAACATACAAATCCGACCGGCGCAATATATATATATATATTACAGTAATAATAATTGATAAAGTATAAATCATTTATGAAAATGTGGTCCCTTGAGGCAAAAGTCCTCGATTTTCTACTCAAAATCAATCTTCCCCCTTCCCACAAATCAATTTTTGGTCAACCATAGGGGTTTCACCAAGATCTCTCCCATATGCCAGCTTTGTAAAACTGACAATGAAACCCTCCAGCACTTCCTTCTTAAATGTCCCTTTCTGCTTGGTGTGAAAAATTTCATCAGCGTCTGCCTTTCCTCGCACAGGAATACCATCTTCAACCTCCAAGAATCCATAGAAACAGGGGTCATTACAGCTATTAGACTATCAGTTTTCTTCATCTATGCTCTCTGTTGCTCTGATGTGCCATTATCCTTGACCAGAGAGTACATTCAGTCAATCCAAAAGCTCTTGGACCTAATTCACTCTCTCAAAACTAGAGATACCAAACTAGTCCCATCTCCACTCCTCACAGACATTTAGGCAATCTTCCAATTCCCATCCTCTCAGCCTCTGTCATAGGACTCAATCATGAAGACATGCATTTCAGACCAGCCTGGACTACACACTGTTTCCCTTTTCCACTTCCCATTCCCTTTTCACATGTATCCTTCCCCTCTTAACATGTTGCTCCTAAAATTTCAATTTATCTTATAATCACTCCCTTGTAAACCTTTTCTAACTGTATCTGTTTTTTTATGAATAATATAATTATATAATTATAATAAAGGGATTACATGATATTAGGACAAGAAATATGGGATAATTGACCAGAAAAAAAAATAAATAAAAAAGAGAATATTAACAAATGCTGGTATAAAAAAATGGTATAGTAATAGTGAACACATTGAGAGAAGGATTTGCTGAGCAAAAGCATCAGATAAAGAGGTTATGTTTTGAATTAAAATAATTTTATGAATGATATCACCGAGAATGCATATGATTAGATGAAGATTAGGGCTAAATATTTTAATAGTAGAGTTAAGATTATCTTCTATTAGAATTAAAAGAATTAAGGCAAGAAAAAAAATAGGAAATTGATAATTTAAAAGTGTGTTTTATAGGAAAGAAATCAAAATTGTTGGGTAAAATATTAAGAGTAAACAGTAACAAGGCCAATTCATAAATTTGCATAAAAAAGACAAAAGTTAATTTAAAAAAATTAAAATATATTAGAATGAAGATAATAGTTTATGAAAGAATTAAGAGAACAAACAAATGCTTAGATACTAATATTAGTTTTTCACCATTATGAATATTGGTAAAGTAAACGTTTATTCAGTTTAGTTTATTAGTTGTAGCTGAGTGTGTTTTCAGCAAGTTAAGACAAAATCATGGCACTCATGGGCATCTGGGAATGCTACAATATTTATATGCAAATGCTAATTTATTTAAATTAATGATTTACATATTTCATTTTTTTGAAGAGTTGTACATTATTATCTTTTTTATTAATGACATGGTCATTATTCGAGTTTCGTTGACTTTGCATTTTCTGTCATCCCAAGATCAAACTCCTCATGTAGTGAACTAGATCAAGTGCAGTAACACAAGTTGAAAATCAGTATATTATGAGGAGTCTAGGAAAAATATAGTCACTGGGGTCTCCCAACACAAATATTTGTACAAACTTGTCAAAAATAATACAGAATATAAATCTTTTATTTTTTGGAGTGAGAACAACTATCTGGCCACTTTATCAACCCAATAAATATATAAATGGTCTGGGTAGAAAGAGCTGATAGAAACTGCAAAGTCAAAGAAGGTTTGTTTATTGTTAACAAGAACCACACCATTAATAAAAAGAGAATGGTTTACAACTCTCCAAAACATGAAATATGTAAATCATTAATTTAAATAAATTAGCATTTGCATATAAATATTACAACATTACCAAATGCCATGAGTGCTGTGAATATGGTTTAACTGGCTGAAAGCGCCACCTACAATTAACAAATTAAACGGAATAAACCTTTATTTAACCAATATTCATAATGTTGAAAAACTAATTCCAGTAGACTAAGTAAAGGATATTACCTGAATATTAGATACCAATAATAAAATGAATAAAATGATAAAAGATGTGGAAAAATATTAAATCATTAAAAGAAAGGTAAAAGATTTATTAGACAACAACTGTGGAAAAATACAGGAATTACAAAACAAGGTAAGATTTGACTTAATATATAATAGAATAAAACTTTTTTATGACAAATTCAAATTTTGGAATGGAGGAATGATTGAATACTAAAATAGTAAGTTATTATATAGTAAAAAAACTACCTAAAAAAGTTGATGTGACAAAAGACAAAAGCATGAAACCATGGTCAGGGGACGGGGGTTGGTTTTCATATGGAGATATTTTAAATGGTTTCTTTTGCTAAGCATTTATCTCAAAGCTTGTTGAGCAATTAGCAAAGCTCTTTGTTGATATTAATAATATTTATAATATGGAGAAAAACAATTCAATTCTATTTATTTATTGTACGATTCCACAGTACTATAGGCCAATTATAGATCACATATAAATTAATTAAATAGTATATATAAGATTATAAAAAAAAGAAAGCAAATAATATCAATTACAAATAGCAGAAAAGGAAAAAAATGCCATAGATGAAACCACTGCAAATAGAGTTTTAGGTGAGAATATTCAGAAAAATAAAAGTAATAAAAAAGTCAGAGTTAGTAAAAGTATAAAAGAGAGGAAAATCATGCAGAGAATATAAGTGTGCTATTAAGAACAAAGAAAGTGAAAAAGATATTAATGTTAAATGGGAAAAATAGTTTAAAAAAAAGAAGTCGGCTAAAATAGGTAATTATATAGAGAGAATGAAATTGAATAATAAATTGTAGGAGGATATTAATAAAAGTTGAAAAGATGAGAGTAAAAAATTTTGGAATTACATTAAAAGAAGAAATGTAGGACAAAAAGAGATAGTATTACTAGATGATGAGGGAATAGAGTGTAGCTCTAGAGAACATTTAGAGATAATCTTAAGTAGGTATATAATGGATATAAAAAAGATGTTAGACATGAAGGACAGAATGATAGCAAACATGAAAGCATATAACAAATGGGAATATTAGGTTTATAGAAAATGAAGTGAATGAGGCAGGGAAGAAATTGAAAAGTGGAAAAGCAAGAGATTTAGGTAGATGGGCAGCAGAGCAGGTAATGAATTTAGGGCATAGGGCAAAAGTAAAACTATTATCATGTTTTGATAAGATGGCACAGAAGAGAGATTTTCTGGGTAGTTGGAGTAACGTTAGTATTTTAAAAAAAGGATAAGGATCATAGAAAGTTAAACAATTATAGACGAATAATGATAACATCAGTTTTATATAAAGTTTTCTCATATGTGGTGACTGGAAAGATTGCAAAATGGATGGAAGAAAATAATATAGTGGGAGAAATGCAAGGAGGTTTTCGATTAGGAGATAGTTTATTTGTAGTTACACAACTTATGGATATGAGTAGGAATACAGGTAGACAGTTATATATGTTTTTATAGATATAGGGAAGGTGTATGATAAAGTAACTATAAATAGATTATGGGTAAGTTTATTAAATTTGGGAATGGATGGAACTTTAGTGAATATTATTAAAAAATTATATGAAAATAATTATTATATATATCAATTAGGGGATATAGAATACCTTAAAGTGAAAAATCAGTGGGACAAAGGCAAGGATATGCTGTGTCACTTATTTTGTTTTTGTTGCATTTGAGAGAAATGGAGAGAACAATAGAAAGACTAGGAAGAGGTGTAGAGATACCATTAACAGGTGTCAAGGGAGTATTACATCGCTGAGTCTTTTATTTGTGGATGATGTGTTTTGTGTAAAGAAAGAAGAGAAGATATGGAAGTTATGCTGAGGATATATGCAAAGGTGGATAAAGAGATGGGGATTGAATTTAGTGAAGAAAAATCAAAAGTAATGATGATTAATACTGGGGAAAAGAAGACAAAGAATTTTTACTGGGGGGATACAAAATAAGTGTGGTGAATAGATATAACTATTTGGGAATTATCTTAAGTAATCAGAGAAATTTCTTGGATAAATAGGAAAAAAAAGATAAATGATGCAAAGAAAAGAAAGAGATTGATAAAAAAATTAACAGTGTTCTCATATAATAAATATTATGTAACTAGAATTGTATGGAAGGGAGTGGCAGTAGCATGGTTAACATATAGTAATGAAACATGTGTTAGTAAAAAAGTAGTAGATTACTTCAAAAAATGTACAAAGAGAAATAGGAAGACATGTATTAGATGCAAATGTGTGGACAGGGAAGGAGGCAATTCAACAATAAATGGGATGGTGAAGTTTTTATATGAGAGATGCAAAAGGCAAAATGAAAATGTTTGGTAGGTTGCATTTTATGGTTAATAAAAGAATAGCCAAAATAGTATTTAATTGGGTTATGAGTAAAGCGCAGGCAATAATATGGGTGAGAAAGGTAATGCAGTATGCAGATGATTTGGATAAAGAATTTGTCAATATACTTGTACAAAAGGTGGGATGATTGTGTTAGGAAAATTGTTGAATGTTATAGTGGTAAGGAATGAGATAGAAGAATAGATGCATTAATAAAGAATAGGGAGTTGAAAAGATGGAGAACTAGTATGGAGAGTAAAAAGAGTTTAAATATATATATAGAATTAAACAGAATGGTGTGAGTTAATTTATGATAATAGTACGAAAAGTAGTTTACTGTTTAAGGCTCAAATGGGATCGTTATCAACAAGGGAATAAACACATAAATGAAAAAATGTGGGTGATTTAGTCTGCAAGTTGTGTAAAGAAGGCATAGAAAATATTAGGCATCTGTTAGTTGAATGTAAATGTTTGAAAGTAGAAAGGGTACAAATAATGAAGTTATGGAAGAATAAATATAAACAAAGTGATTATAAAGAATGTGGGGTATTGGTTTTTATGCTGCATTTGGGAAAAGATAAGGGGGGGTTTAGATGTAATGGCCATAGAGTTGACAAAGATTATGTTGTGGAAATGCGATGGATCAAGATATGGGAAAACTTAGGGTGGGGAATGGAAAGGAAAGGTAAAGTGGCTAGCAGGTGTCTCTGGTTATAGTTGCTGAGAGATTGCTGACTCTATATAAAGTGAAGTCACAATACATCACATTCACATCACTATATTATAATTTTTATCATTTAAACTGAAATAATTTTTATTATAAGAGTCCAATAACTGAAACAATGGAGAAAATTTAAGAGTAACTGAATAATATGTAAATGTAAAGAGGATAAAGACAATAGGTTGTTTATGTTTATTAATGATTATATAATAAGAATAGAACATGAAATATAAAAAATATATAATAAATTATCAAAAGATCCTACTAATGTAATGAAAATAAAATATATAAAATTATTAAAGAAAATGAAAAAACACAAATTTAAAATATAAATCCAATATATATTATTGTATACATAAAGAATTAGAAATTTAATATTGTATATACATATTACCACATTAAATAGTAAATATTCCTAGAAAAGTTGATAATAGATGGACAATTGAAATCTGAAACTGGATTCCAAGAGATTGTAAAAGACCCAGAAAGAGACCATATGTGAGATGGGGGGATAAAATAAGAAAGTGTGCATGGGTGATGTGGAGATGAAAGGCTAGAGATCAAAGAAGATGAACTGAACTTGGTGAGACCTTCATCCTGCAGTGGATTGATAATGGTTGATGATGATGATGATGATATTAATTGCATTATTCTTATAAAAACTCATATATTTTTACTAAGGTTAAAATTCATAAAAATAATAATCAATTGAGATAGAAATTTTGCAACATGTAAATAAAATGAATAGCAAATATTATAGGATGTAGGAGAAAATTATATAAAAAATATAGATCATATCATAAATGAATTAAATAGAATAAAATTGAATAGAAACTAAAGAATGGTTAAAATGGAAATAAAAAAAAAATATATCCAAATATTTCAAGAATTAATAGTATCCAAATATTACTCAAAAAAAACTATATCTATACATCAATGATATAAATATAATACATATTATAGAAGAAAGGTTAACAATGATACATAATAGTTTATATTTTAAATAAAATAATGAATATATATATACACACATAAATGATGGGTAATGGGTTTTGCAATTAGTGGGTTAATGTCATCAATATTTATGAATGAATTAGAAATAATATAATTAAAAAATAAATAAATTATCAAATAATATATTATTCTAGATATATAAATGATATTTTAGTAAATGGTAACAAATAAACTTTATATAATATTTGTAATAAATTTATTAGTAATATGTTTGTGTGAAGGTTTGTGATGATGGTATTTTAGAATTGGATTATTTCCATAGTCTATCATTAAATGTTGAACGTCTTGTAAATTTTAAATTTTATTTAAACTTTTCTAAATCCAAACAACTATTAGTAATACCACATAAGTTAGTAGATAAGACAGGTTAGTAATAATATATGTAACATTCAATATGTAAATGTAGATTTTGATGTTAAAATAAAGTTTTTAGATGTAGAAACTAATATAGACAATGATAGCAAAATTATATTAAACATTTCATTAAAGACAATAAATTCAGAAAAATAATTTCTATAGATTCTCCATAAATATGGATGGAAAAGATAAGAGTTATTACCAAATTTAAATAGAAAAATGTCAACTGTAATATGGATAAAAAATAACTAATTTACAAAAGAAAAAGTTTATTGAATTGAACAAAAACAATGGATATAACTCTAAGAATATTAAACATACACTATGCTAACAAATAATCGTTCTAATAAAAATGGACAAAACTTTATTTTACTCTAAAATTTATAATACATTAATAAAAAATAAAAAGTATATAGATAAAAACATAAACTAGGATAGTTAAATAGAAAACCTAGACAAATCAATTTATGATTATGAAATAAAAGTTGATATAAAATATAAAAGAGTCAACATTATCATTGTCAATGATTATCAATCCACTACAAAATGAAGGTCCCACCAAGTTCGATCCAACTTCTCTGATTTCTAGCCTCTTTCTCCATATTATCTCTGCAAACATTCTTATTTCATCCATCCATCTCACGTGATCTTTTGCTGGGTCTTTTACAATCTCTTGGAATCCAGTTTAAGATTCCAATTGTCCATTCAACTCCTCTTCAATCTTTTAATTTTTTCAATGATGTTAGCAACACCTGTTTGTTCTTTTACCAATATATTACATTTTTTATCTCTTCTTGTTACTCCTAGCATGCATCTCTATACTTCTTTGAGTAGTCAAAGTCTCTGTATTGGTTTTCTATTAAATGTCCAAGTCTCAGATTCATAAGTAAGAACTGGTAAACATATTTATTAAAAGTCTTTCATTTCAAGCACAAAGTCATATTTTCTTTTATTATTAAATTATTTCTACCAAAAAGCACTCAATCGAGTTTAATTCTATGATTAATTTCATCCATTATGTTTGCATCTGTAGTAATAATCAGACCAAGGCATTTGTAGTTGTTAACGTCTTCTAACTCATCACAATCAATCATTATTTTCACTTTTTGAGAAAATCCATTTGAACATTATTTTAGACTTTTTACTTTCTTACTTTCATCTGATAATTCCTGCAACATTTATGGAAGCTCTAAAGCACTATTTGCAAAAACAACTACATCATCTTCAAATCTAAATGACTTAAATTATCTCCATCTCCTTTTACTCCTTTAGTTTCCCACTTTAATCCACAAAACGTTTCTTGCAGCACTGCAGTAAAACGTTTTGGAGATATGGAGTCATACTATCTTACTATCCTTCTCAATGTTAACCTCCTAGTATCATTATGTTATATAATTGTTGCTGTCAATCCAATGCTCTAATCACTGAAGAAATGCTTATAAAATGAAATGCCTTTTCATAATCTACAAATTCAAAGCATAATGGCAACTTATATTCATTTGACCTTTCTATAACTTCTCTCAATACCTGGATATGATCTACTGTACTAAAACCACTTTTTAAATCCAGCTTGTTCGCTTGGTTGGTAGAAATCCAATGCTCTCTGTCAATGAGTAGTAATTATCTTGTAAAATTTGTGTATAAAACTGATAAAAGGCTGATAGGTCTGTAATTTCTAATATCTTCTTTATCACCTTTTTTAAATATTAATATTATTACTGCATTCTTTCAATCATCTGGTACATCTTTAACATTTAGACATTTGGCATATAACTTTGTCAAACATTTTTTTATTTCTTCACCTGCTTCTTTTAATATATCAATTATAATTGCATCATTACCTGGAACGTTATCTTCCTCCATAGACTTAATTGCATGTCTCATTTCTTCATTTAAAATTCTGGGCCATTCAGAAAATATAATAGATGTAGGAGATATTTGTTCTTTATTACTATATAATTCTTGATAGAAATCTTTTACTCATTTCATATCATCTCTCTTTTTAATAATAGTTCCATCTTTTTTTATTATTGCAGATATAAGTTTCCTGCCAATATCAAAATGCTGTTTTACATTCTTGAGACTTTTATTCTTTTTTACAGCCTTCATTGCTTGTTCACAGTTATATTTTTTTAAATCATTATCAATTTTTTTTTGTACCATTTTACAAAATTTGAGATATTCAATCCTTTTAATGCATCATTTTTATATATCTTCATATTCCTTCTTTTCTTCATAAATTCTCTAGTCTCAGTAGAAATTTTATTGGT
Organism: Epiperipatus broadwayi; assembly: GCA_028023455.1. Lineage (NCBI taxonomy): Eukaryota > Metazoa > Onychophora > Udeonychophora > Euonychophora > Peripatidae > Epiperipatus > Epiperipatus broadwayi. The sequence continues at coordinate 1,494,534 of JAQFVV010000147.1, forward strand.
TAATTGCTGCTTTTTTCTACCAGCTATCTTTGTAGCAGTTTTTAAAAATGTATCAGTTATTTTCATAATAATTTCATTCAAATCTGAATCATGTTCAAAATCTACTAATACTTGAAACTGATTTGCAAGTCCTAATTTGAATTCATTAGAATGTTTCTGAAGATTAGGAATATCAACTGTAAATATTGTTTTTCTTAATAATTTTTGTCTCCTTAGTTTTGCATTAACATATATCTTACATTTTACTAATTGATGATCACTTCCTATGTTGAATTTATTACAAACATTACAATCTTGAAATATGTATTTTCTGTTAGTCAAAATATAATCCAATTCTGCTGTATCTTTATATGGATGCTTCCATGTCCATTTCCTTTTAGCATTTTTCTCAAAAAAAAAATTAAAATATGAAGTTTTTCTTTTTCTGCAAACTCCACAAGTCTATATTCTCTCTCATTTTTATTACAATAACCAAATTTACCTACAGAATGTTCATCTTTCATTTGTTTACCAATTCCAGCATTAAAGCCTTCCATAGCAATTTTAAAATGTGGTTGTGTTTGATCAAAGGCCCTTTGTATATCCATATAAAATTTTTTTACTACTTCATCATTATGATAACTTGTTGGGGCATAAACCTGAATTATCTGCATTTGGTATGTGCTACTAATTTGAATAACTAGTTGTGCTACTCTGTCCAATACTCCATCAATCTCCACAATGTTGTTCTTCCACTTTTTATTTATAATGAATCCTACTCCACTTGTACTTCCAATATTTGTGCCTTTGTAATATAGTACATTCCCACTTTTTAAATCAATTGTCTCTTCATTTTTTCTTCTAAATTTACAAAGTCCAATAATGTCCCATTTAATATAAGACAGTTCTTCCAATTCTTGCAATCTTCCTTCAATTCAAAATGATCTGTAGTTGTACATACCTAAATAAAAAACCCGTCATCAAATGACAGCTTGGGTCCACAATCAGAAGATTCTTAGCACCCTCCACATTTGGCCATCAACTGCTGCCTTGGCGGGTGACTCTACAGCATCCTAGGAATAAGGGCCATGATTTATTTTTGTCTGTCATGATTGTATATATCTATTAGAAATTTTTTTTCATTAACACACACCTTCATTCTGTTTTATCAGGCAACTAAAAAAAAAGACCATAGATGTTTCTTGATCTTAAACTCAGAGGTAAAAGCCAACAAACTCACCACATTGACTAATGTGTATTAGTGACCAACCCATCCATGTTTGTATACTATATGAATAATCACATATTAATAATAACAGCTGCAATGACAAGAATATATGGAGTGATCATTAAAAATTTGCTCTGCTCAGTTCTTTTAAGGCCTCCAAGAAGTATCAAAGGATCTCCTTTCAATTAGTAGCAAACTCCTTTCTGCAGCTATAAAAGAGTAATTGTATATAAAATAATTATGGAAATTGCAATATGATTTACTATGGATATAGAATGAAACAATTATTTAAAAGAGAAAAAAAATATAACAATGCAATTAATAGAAGAAATGATAAATCTGCATTAGATATTCACTATTTAAAATATGAACATAAAACAGCTTGTATATAAATATCAATCCTTTAAATTACCTTAAAAATATAATAGTAGAAAAATATATGAAATTGATTATAGTAACTACAATAAATATAACTATATGAATATATATATGTCCAGGCACATCAACATATAATTTATTGTATATATATGAAGATAGAAGGAAAAAACCATTGAGTTTCATAGAACCATTGGCTTTGTCACACCATGACATTTTTTGTCATATAGTCTATGAGTATATAGCAGTCTTCATACCATAACTTTTAAATTTTTAAATCTTAGATATTTATGGATATATGAAGAAGAAATGATCTATTGTATATTTTTGTTTGAGTGTAAAAATTATGTGCAATATAAAAATTTAATTTCTTTAAAAATATTTTATGAAAATTTAATTTAGTGATAATAAATATGAAATGTACAAAATAATTAATGCTGTTTATTATTGAACAAGTCAACTATAGTAATATTTAGTAAAATACGTACTTAAAACTACATCAAATTATTATAAAGAATACCCACATTTGCTATTTGCTTTTATTTTATATATTAAATCAGTGGGTATTCCCCCCAAAAAAATTATAGAAAAAAAAAAATCAAAATTAACTATACAGAACAATACCATTTGAGGCCTTTAGTCAGAGAAATCCAGAAAAAATGCTGTAATCATATTTATTTTAAATTACATTTAGAACGCCATCTAGTGAAATAGGTTACAAATGTTCTTTTTTGTGCACAAATTTATGTAGTTTTAAAATCTTGATTTTTAAATAAAAAAATTAAGTGACAGCTATAATTGAATAATTTATAATCAAAGAGTTTTAGCACTGCCTTCTTCTTTTTGACTGATTTCTTTCTTTTTAATCTATTTTTGAGATCATCTGAAAGAGTTCTTTATTTTGGAATAACTAAGAACTCTTTTGTGTATGAAATGTATTAAGATATGTGATTATTTTTACAAAATAATTATATAATAATTATTAAAACTCAAAAGTATACATTATTAAACTATTATTTTGTATGTATATGTTTTGTTTTTAAAAATAGAAGGTAATAACATATAGTATAATGTTAATAAAAAAATGATGGCTTTCTGTTCACCATATTTTATGAAAATGATATATCATTGTAGATAATGTATTACAATAATTTGAAGTTTTCTAAAAATTAGAAAATAATTTTAACATTTTAAAACAGAATTGATAGATTTATCAGAGATAAATATTTTATCATTTGCATTTTAAATACAAATTTAAAATAAAAAAGATTTCATTCATTTTTCAAAGTCACTCTGCTCTGTCAATTATTCAATGATGAAAGTTTCTATTGTTGGTATTACAAATTCATTTTTTCAATATTTTAAAAGTTCTAATATAAATGTTTAAAATTTTGTTTCATTTGCAAATGTATAATACTATCAAATCAAAGTTAATTTATTGAATTTTCATTTAAAATAATGATTTAATAACAAAAGTTGAAAGTTTGCAAAAAGTCTCACCAGAGGAGTAGTTCTGGAAAAGTAAATTTATAGACAAAATTATAAGCATTAAGAATACACCTGGGTCTCATTTTACATGATAGATAGGTTCCTCAGAAAACACGTGCAAATGAAATCATGCAAAAATAGACGTAACTTACATTGAAAAAGGGGGGATGTGGTCTGTGATTTTTCAAAATTCGCGTAAAAGCAAAGCACCAACATAAAATTACTTTAAAATTCACGCAAAAAAAAAAAGAAAAGGAAATAAAATATGATTAATAAAAAATTTCAAATTTGAAAAAAATTGATACAAGACAAACTTTTTTTAACTATAATATTTAATTTTATTCAAAATAATATATTTTTATGCATAATTTACAATACAGTAATTTACATTTTTTAATACACGTTTTAATTATTATCACTATTTGCCGAAAAACACGTTCATTTGCAAACTGGTAAAAAATCAATTTTTCACAAGAGGAAATACAACTAGCACCAACTTCACACTCATGTTGTGTCAATGGTTTTCTGGTGCCAACGTAATTAGTAATTTATCTTTGAGACAATGATTTTATTAATTGTTTATGAAACTAACAACTAAAAATTAAATTCTTATTTTTGTCTTTAATTTTTTAATTTTCAATTCCATTTAAAAATCAAATTTCACATCACATTAATTTCAAGTCACTGTAATTTTTAAATTGTTAATTACAATTAAAAATCAGATTTTAATTTTTAATTGTGCCCACTGCTATTACTCAACTTTTAAAAATAAACTTGTGGACACTAAATGATTAATAATTGATTATGTTCTTTTTTAAAAAGCAAAAACAGAATGTGATTTAAAATGCAAAATTAACACGCACAGTGTTTGAACAAATTTACATTATAATCTTGAAAAATTTAATGTGCGTATACATAAAATGTGGAAATCACGATTTTAATTTCATTATTGCATAAAATCTTAATATTATAAAGCACTGAAAATATTGAAATAACTAAGATAAAAGTCGAACTCCAATAATATGCTATTACTTTCAATATAACGTAAGTGCGCAAAATTTATTATTTAAAGTAATAGCGCATTATCGGAGTTCGACTTCTGGTGAAACATGAATCACGTAACTTCAAAATTGTGTTAAATAAGTCCGCGTAAAAAGAGACCCAGGTGTATTCAAAAATAATGTTTTCAAGGAATTAAGCTTTGTAATTATTAACATGTAAGTATTATGAAAGAATACATTTTCACTTATAGTTATATTTATATAGTTTACCATTTCATTACATTTTAATAGAGATTTCGAGTTCAGTATATATATATATATTTGACTTTAATCCACTTAGTGCTTATAGTGGATATTCTTTAATAATGGGCTCTTTAGAAATGGTTTAGATGGTATATGTCTTTTCAATTGTCAGATTTCAAACTCAACAATGATGTCACTATTTCAGGTATTTTGTGTGGCTAGTGTCCTTCCTTCAAAATTCCCTATTCAGTGGCATCATTGGGAGAAAAAATAACAATCCAAAAAGAAAGTTATTAGCTTATTATACTGAAAAATTTACCCAAAAGTTGTGATATAGCATGTCCTGGACAATAGAATATTTATAATATTCCCCAATTGATCTGCCATGACATGTAATTATTTTCTGGGTAACTTTTCCTTTGGTTGTCCTCTCGTTTGGACAGGTTAATGCAGCTTTATACTGAGCAATGACTTCAGTCAGATCTTCAAATTAAATCTTGCACAAAATTGGGCAATTATAATGATTTTCTATGACAAAAAATTGAAACCATAATTTCAGATTTAAAATATATATGTTTAAAATCCTATCAAAAAACAAAGCTTAAAATTAGAAAAAAGGTAATAATTAATTATTAAACATTTTACTAAGCATATTATTAATAACAAAAGTAATAACCATTTTGAATTTATTATACGGGATAAGATTGTCATTTCGTTAAATTATAATTCATTAAATTGAAATGAGGCATATACAAAAATGTTTATTTAACATAATGTATATTCTTAAGTTGGTTTTGGTGTTCTTTGATGCTTTATTATCAATATTTTTTTTGTAATTACCTAACCAATAAAGGATTTATTTTTTTTAAAACAATCAACTATTTTTTTAAAAGCAAATGCACTCTTAATTAAATAAAAAATAGATTATGAAAAATTGATTGACTTCTGTAAAAACAATTTCAATAAATGAGCTATTGACAATATCAAAAGGTTCTAAGTTATCTCTGTAAAGATAGATATTGTCTACTCATTTCTATTTTTATTATAATAACAATCCATAGAAATATTCCATTCAGTATATATATTCTTTGTGTCTACAAGAACAATCATTTTGGCTTGAGAAAAATTAAAATTTCTGTAGATTAAAATTACTTAGTTCATTTACTCTTTGCAATACATTATTTTTACAAGTAAACCTTTATTTTATATCATATTTTGATAATCTTTATATTATTTAGTACAAATATAAGTTTATGAATGAAAAATATTCTAAAAGATAATATTTTAACTTTGCAAATACAGAAAAAAAGTATTGAAATGGAATACATAATGAGAACAATAACTTCGTTTTTAGGATAATTGCTTTTGCCAATTTTAAAAAATTTTGAACAAATTATTTTTAATTTAAATTCTGTTTTTAAGACTATAATGAATTCTTGTTCAACATCACAAAGCAACAAAATTCTGTTTTAAAATTAAAAATAGCACATATAATTTTTAAATATCTGCACTGGCATAAATAAAAGTATTTCTTTTCAATTAATCAATCACAACTTTCACTTTACCATAATTACAGCTTCACTCGACTCATCTTAAAAACAGACTTTTTCAAATAAAATGGAATTAAGGTCATAAATATTTGCGGTTTTAAAAAAATAAATATTTTATAAATAATTTGCATAAACAAACATAAATATGTAAACAAACTAAGGAAAACATATAATTTTTGTTCAGAAATAAGAAAAGAAAAATCTTTACCCTCAAAGTCCAAGAGTTAAAAATCTACCCAATCAGGGACATTGTCAGTTTTTGTATATTATACAACCAATCAAATGAATTGTAAATTCTTTTAAAATTTTGATGTTTGGATGATTATGATATCTTCAGAATTTTTTTTAAATTAATAAATCAATATAAATTTTGTTAAATGAGCACAAAATTGGTAAAATAGTACTACAAATAGCCACAAGGAGTTAAAAAACTGAAAGTGAGAGCAACACAATAGAAATGGATAAATATATACATTTCTCAAATTATTTTTATTACATTCTATATGTAATGAAAGTTTATTTTTAATTATGGGTTGTATTTTTTTATGTAAATATGTTTTATTTATATGAAACCACCAAATCATCATATAATCACCATTCCCTATGTTTACACAAGATGTTAAAACAGTAGCAAATTCTCCATACAATAGTACCACCTAGTGCACATTTTAGGAATTAATGGATGCAATAAGGTTTGTGCATAAAATTCCTTCTAGTGCCTACTCATTCAATATTGCTGTATAGTAAACTAAATAGATAAGAGGTGGCTGCTGGAGAGTTGAATTGGATCCTAAGATGTAGATGCAGTGCTGTCAGATTTAAGGCTCGTTACTAAGCTAGTACTACTCTGGGGATATTGGATGAGTAGATACTAGATAGGGACTTTATGCACAAACATTCTTGCATCCATTGATTACTAAGTCTTGGACTGGGTGGCATTTCTGTATGGAGAGGTTGCTAATGTTTTATTTTTGTGATAAAATCCAGTATATCAGAAATTATATTGCAAACTCTGTTTGAAAATTCTTAATAGTTATATTTTTTAATTATTGTAAACTGGAATTTATGTAGTAATCATGAGGTGAATAAATATTGTATCCAAACACTTTGGAGAATGAGAGGAAGGTAACTGCCATTTTTACATTAAATCTTACAAAAATAATATTTCTTTGATGGCATCCGTATTCTATGACAAAAGGAATAACATTAAAAAATAACTAAATAAAATTAAAAAGATGCTAAAAATTGATAGAGTGAGTAGATGATCAGAATAGTGGAATCAAATTAATAATGATTGATATGATAAATCTTTATATGAAAGATTTTTTATATGCCGTAGCTTCAATCTAATTAGCTTTTCTACTCCCCAAGTTGTAGATTGTCGTTCTTTTTATGAATAAATGTTTTAATTGTCCGCAAATCGATGTTACTTTGATAAATACGTCAATTTTAATATTTCATCACTTTTAAAATTCTTCCTAAACGGAAACATATAATTTCGAATATTTTTACGTTTCCAAATTCATTTCATATATGATTTCGATTTGTATTTTGCAGTAATAATTTATATATAGATTGTTATAGATTTTTTTTTATATGTCAAAGGTACCGGGAAGCGAACCCGGGCCAGCTGCTTGGAAGGCAGCTATGCTAATCGCTAGGCCACCAACGCTTGACACGATTGTTATAGATTTTTATTCCAAATATATACAAATTTATTAATTTGCATTGACTGTTTTTAATATCGTAAATTTTAAACTCGTTTAGCACTAGAATATATATTTTTTGTCAATTTCGTTCCTTCTTTATCATCCTCCTTTCCAAAGTAGGGAAAAAAATTTAGTTTTTTCTCTGAATAACTATGTGAAAGAAAGGGTTATAACGAGATATTCTTTCGCATTCGACATCAACTACAATACTTACATTTATATTGTACAAAAACATTTTTAGACTACAATTTTGACAATATGTAATTTCTAGCGATATCTAATTTTGAAGGCAAACAATAATTTTAAACTCTTTCTGCTCGGCATAGATAACTATTAAACTAAAGCTTGGCTTAAATATAAGCTTGATTTATACTACAATATTGCTATATTAACGATGGAATACAGTAAATTTACGTTTGTTATATATATATGACAATACCATTTCTTATCTAATAAAAATATAGATTAATTTTAATATAACATCTTCTAAATAATTAAATTATGATTCTAAACTAAAACTGTTATTTAATTACTCCTCATTAGTTTCTAATTCGCTTAATATCTACGTAAACCACTTGATAAGTATTTTTTAAGACATTTTTTATTTTACAAAAAGTAAAAAAATAAAAAGATATTGAGCAATATATTTTTTAAAAAAATTACATAACTTATTAAACATTAATGCAATTTTTAAAATGGTTTTATTTTAAAATTACAAACAAAAGATAATATATAACAAATAGCTGCGGAAAAGAGTTAGCCATTAATTGAAAGACCATTTAATTTCTTTTAGAAGCTTTAAAGGAATAGAACAGGGAAAACTCCTAATGTCCATTAAATATATTTTTTTCGTTGCAGCTGTTATTAGCAGCTATTATTGTTATGTCAGTATTCATATGGTAAAAGAACTTAGATGGGCTGGTCACCAACATGTATTAGCCAAGGTGGTAAGTTTATTGGCTTTTTATTTCTAAGTTTTTTCTGCACAATTCTCTAATAATTATTAAATTGAAATAGCATTTATTATATTTAAGGCAGAATGTATGTGAATAACAGTTATGAAGACAAAGCTAAACAATGGCCCTTATTCTCAGAAGGCTGTAAAATCATGATTACCTAGGCAGTGGTTGGTGACCTGCTGTATACTGACTAGTTTATAAGTTGTCTACATGTATGTGTGTGAAGGCTGGTCAGTATAGACAGTGTTGAGTCACTCTAGAAAAAATAATATGCAGCAAAAGAAAATTAGTCTATTGCAAAAAGCAACATGCTAATTTGCATTTAAATAAAGTCTAACATTATGCAAATTAGCAAAGTTAATAAAAATGCATGCAGGACTTCTAATGGTGTCAGAGAAGTATTAGTATTTTACAAATACCAAATAGCCATCACAATATATATATAAATGACATGGATATTAATAATAAAACAGACTGTTTCATTTTTGCATGACATAGCAACATGATTTGATGATTTGAAATACGCATCATGTAAATCTTTAAATTCTCATATTAGGTTGTAAAATGTCTACATCCCAGAATTCAAAATTAAAATGCACTTAAATAGTCAAAATAAGAGTCATGGATCACATGACCCTATCTCTTAAGCTTGTAAGTTATAAACAGTGAGGATTGCCAATTCCTCAACAAGCTTTGTGATAAATGCTTAGCCAGAGCCAGCACTTATAATATCTCTGTCAGGAACCCCCCCAAACCCCTGACCATAGTTTAGTGCTTTGGCACTCCTCAGAGAGGTGCCAGGGTAGGTTCAGACACTAGATCTAAAAATACCAATCCAAAATGCACTTAGTCTTCTGTTTTATAAGATATTCTCATAATGTTTGATATATATTAGTAGTTTTTTTGGTTTTTTTCCACTACAATGGAGATAGGTTTTAACAAGGCTCATCTTGTAGCTGTATTGATGTACCAAGAGTTGAAAGCAGATTAGTGAAACTCTAAGTTTAGATCGAACATTGATTGTGCATTATAACAAACAGCAGTAGAAAAGAATTCCAGTTATAAACAATGTGAGACTAACTCAAGAGAGTGTATGAGCAGTAAGGTGCTTACTTGAGTGATAATTTAAATGGGCGATGCAGTATGGAAGTTTTAAAAAAAAAGATATTGTGTGATGTTGTCAATAGTTGTAAAGAGATATATATATATATAATGTTAATCTTACATCACATGACCATCATTTTATATGCTTATACAGGCTGTTAATAACAGTAGCAAACTCTTCATACAGTGCCACCAAGTGCAGACCTTAGTAATCAATGGATGCAAGAGGGTTTGTGTATAAAATTTCTATCTAGTGCCTACTCATCCAATATCCCCAGGCTAGTTTCTAGCTTGCGGCTTTCATCAGGGAAAAGCTTTAAACTTGAGTGGATGGCATCTAGAATGTAGGCTCTAATGCAATTCTCCGTTAATCACTTTTTACTAATTTAGTTAACTATAAAGCCAAAAGCCGAAGATGAAAACAATACAGTTTTCAATTTAAGCTCATTAGCTTGTATAATCACATAAATCTGAACTTAGTGTCTTTGGTTATTTCAAAACCACAATAACCATTATTCTATGGGTGAGATAGGCGTGAAACTATCAAAACGTCATGTGATCACCATTTCAGATGCTTACACAGACTGTTAATAACAGTATCAAGCTCTCCATATAGTAGCGCCACCAAGTGCATGCCTTAGTAGTCAATGGATGCAAGAAGGTTTATGCATAAAATCCCTATTTAGTGTCTATTCATCCAATATCCCCAGACTAGTTTCAAGCTTATGGCTTTATTTAAATACACAAAAGATGGTTGATGGAGGTTTGCATTAGAACCTAAGATCTAGGTACAGTGTTTTCAAATCCAAGGCTCCTCACTGATGAAAGTCATAAGCTAGAAATGAGTCTAGGGATATTGGATGAATAACCACTAGATAGGGATTTTATGCACAAATCTCCTTACATCCATTGATTCCTAAGGCTTGCACTTGTTGGTATTACTGTATGGAGAGTTTTCTACAGTTATTAATGTTCATCTTCTGAGATATGAACTGTTATATGATCAAGATTGATATTGCTGTTCATGAGCAAGTTGTCAGTTGATTTACTGTCTATTATTTTTAATATTCAGTATAAATAAACTCTTGGAAATTATTTATTAAAATAAAGTTGTTCATGTTATTAACTTATTTATATAATTGTAAAGCTGCCAGATGTCTGGTTCTGAACATATTTTGCCCACAATCAGAGAGTACTGAAAATTAGCTAATTGCAGATCCCAGCTGTCTAATATTAAAAAGTACATTGTTAGATTTTGTGAGAAAAAACAGGTGAGAATGCAACTGATATAAGAAGTAGACATGTACTTTATTATAAAGACATAAATATTGAAAGCATAGATGGAGATGGATCATTATAAATAAAACGTCAAAAAAGAATATTATACATATTGTTAGTATATCCAGTATAGTTATTCTAATTAATGGAAAACACTAAAACCCTTATGATTCAAATTAAAATGAAGTAAAAAAAATTTTATATGGATATAGGAAATATTTTTTATCAGACAAACATTTTAAAATTATCACGGAGGACTTAAATGCCAAGGTAGATAAACTACTGAAAGACGAAAGCACTATTTGTAAATTTAGATATGTTGATAGAAATGAAAGATGACACGGATTTATGGTATTTGGAGAAAAAGTGTACATTATAAATTTGTTCTTTTAGAAATTTATTTTTTGAAAAAAATTCCAAGCAGGAATAAATACGGAAGTATCTAAATGAAGAGACAGCAGAACTGCATTATATTTTGACTAGCAGAAAATAAATATTTGAATTATAAATATATTAAATAACATCAATACTATTACATATTATTTCAAATTCATATAAATAAAGATATAATAAAAGACAAATCTTTAATTGAGTTTTAAAGTTTATATCTGTGCTAGAGACAATCTCTACTTTAGCAAATGATTAGTAATAATCATTACCGTATTTATCTGAAGTGGATGATGACAAAGATTTGGGTTGAGTTATTTTGACACTTGTAATTCAGATTGTAGGTATTTGAATTATTGTAATATTATTAATAAATTGAACACTGGAAGTGATAATCCATAGATGAAATATATGATACATGTTTAATCTAAAATTAGAATGTCATAAACTAGTAAGAAAGATAATTAACAGTTCATACTTTTAACCTTTTGAAACAGTCCAATAAATTTAAATAAGAACTTCCAAATCATTTTCACATATTAACAGACTTTGAAGATAGGTCAGACTTGATTGAATGCATTAAAAAATAACTGATACTCTACTAAGAACTCTAAGGAAGATATATATGAAGAGGGTATATGTGTATATTTTGATATGTATGTGTGTATTTTATATATATGTATGTAAAAAGATGGATATATATATATATATATTTGATTTATATATGATTTATACATATATATCTGAAATGATAATTATGTATTTGTATTATTCAAATCTTGTAGCTCTGACAAAGACTGCTGGACAGTCAAAACTGTAAGAAAATAAAGAAGGTTAAGAAAATTACTTGCATTAAAGTGTATATGAATGAAGTATTATAAGTAATATATATGAAGATAGATAACCTAACTTGCAGTATTTTACCAATACATTTTTTATTAAGACATGGCAAAGTAGGAAGAAAAGAAGGAATATGAAAATGTTAAAAAATGATCATTAAGAAAAATTGAATTGTAAAATGGTATTTCTTAATGATATATAAACAAAAAGAGTAAATCATTTTCCATAATGTTCTACTTCTTTTGTTTAAATATACATTGAACTATATTTAATTTAAAATTTATTAATAATTTAATAAATAAATTGTAAATTGTCAGGAAAAGCTATAGAAAAAAATAAATATCTTTATAATCCTAAAGTGACATCTTGGTCTTGGAAGAGGAATTGTTTAAGCATGGATGAAATGTGTGAAAGAATTCTATAAAAAATTATGGTAATTCTAAGTAGAAGGTCATCAATCCTCTATATATGTTCAGCACTATAATATTAAATTAGTGATGTTAAATATGAATCAACTCTTGATCCAAGTCACATGATGAAGACCCTGAAAAGATAAGAATGACTGTCTTCATATGTAAATGCAACCATGTAGGTCAATATTAAGCATCTTGGACTGAGAGAATGAATATATTAATTTATTCACTTTACTTACTTTTTTTTTCATATCCTATTAACTCCAATGACATATTGAAATTTACTGTGGATTTACATTAGAAGATGTTATATTTAATACAAATAATCAGGAAGTTTTATTAGCACAGTATCAAGCTATATGTGTGGAAGGTTGATTACCTTCTCCTTAGAATTACAGCTTGACACTGTGCTAATAAATTTTCTTGATTATTTACATTTAGTATAACATCTCATAATATTAGCACATAGTAATTTTCAATATTTCATAAGTGTTAATAGGATATAAAAAAGAAATAGAAATAAAACAAACTAACTCCTTTTTAAAACTTGTTTTTTATAGGACTATTACATGGAAAAAAAAATCCAACGTTTCGACTATTTTATATAGTCTTTTTTAAGGCACAATAAAATAAAATATATATATAACAAATAACACATATTCCATAACAATAAATAAATAAATAAACAAAAAATTACAAAATATATTCATAACCAAAAATATACCTTATCTCACTCCCCTTTCCTATTACCAACAAACACAACTCAAATAGAAACAATTTCTTTTTATTAAAAAAAAAAATCTATATATATCCTTTAAAACATTTAATTAAAAACCTATTATATTCTTTTCTGTTTATCTATTAATATCCTATTTAATTCTGGCTTTATTTTATTAGTGTATACACTTTCTTTTATCATCCTTTCATTATATGACTTAATACATTCCAAAGGCTTTATATCAAAATCCCCATGCTTAAATGTATTCATGTGAATGTAAACAGCAGAATTTTTATCACCTAAATCTGTTTTAATCTAGTTTTTAATTTATTCTTACTAGTACCAACATATGTCATTTCTACATTCTTTCTAAAACAATTCAAACATTTTATCAAATAAACAGAATTCATTATATCTAACCTATTATAGTCCCCATTATTATTAATTAAAAGATTTAAACTAGCTTTCTTTTTATAAACTGGACAAATTGAAACATTAAATTTTCTATTAATCATTTTAACTAATTTCTTAACTTTAATAAATAAATTTTTAGATATATTAAAACCAACATAAATTATATTTTCTCTATTCCTACTCTTATCTAATCCCATTCTATTTCTTATTTTTATTTATATTTTTATTAGAAAACAAATGTTTAACTACATCCCTAGGATAATCATTCATAAAACATTCATTCCTAATAATATCAATCTCATTCCCAAACAAATTACTAATATAAATAAAGTGAACAATTTAATATATTCATGCTTTCATTTCAAGATGCTTAATATTGGCCTATATAATTGCATTTAGGTATAAAGATAAGATGGCATTCTTATCTTTTCAAAGTCTTTCTCTTGTGACTTTGATCAAGAGTTTACTTATATCTAACATTGCTAATTGAATATTATAGTATGGTGCATATCTGGAGGTTGGTTACTTTCTTAGAATTACAGATTGACATTGCACTGCTAAAATTTATTGATTAAGTTATATAATAATAAAAATAAAATAAAAAAAAACAAAACAAAAACAAAAAAACTATATTATGATTTGTAAATATACTTGTTAAGTATATTAAGTACACACTATTAAAAAAATGATGGGATTATTATTAATATTTTAAAAGAAGCAAATGATGAAATAAAAATATCATTGGAAAAGATATTTACTAAATGTCAAAATTATAAAAATGTATTATAAAATAGTAATTAATTTATTGAGTGCACAGAAAGCATATATAAATACTTTAATCAGGCTTTAACCTGTATTCAATGCACTTTAAAATTCATAATAATCAAGCATATTTTGCCAATAGAGAGATCTTCCAAACCATGACCCAAGGTAGTGACTTTTATAAAGACTAGAGCCGTTGTCTTATCTTTAATCTAAATTTCCACTTATACAGGTGAATGTGAAGCATCTAGATTTGGAAGTGTGAAGTAGTTTTTTTTACCCCTCTATCGGCAAAATATGCTTGATTATTAAAAATTTTAAAGTGCATTGAATACAGATTAGAGAATGATTAAAGTGTTTACATATGCTTTCTGTGTGCTCAATAAATTAATTACTACTCTTCAATAGTTTATAGAATTTCCAATATTAAGATCATAACATTAACTCACTGTAAATCGCAAGATTTTGCGTAAGTTAATTTGTAAAGGAAATAGTGGACTTAAACAGTGAAGAAAAAACTACTTCACACTTCCAAATCAAGATGCTTCAGATTCACCTATATAAGTTGAAATTTAGATTAATGATAAGATGGCTGCTTTATAAAAGTCACTATATTGTGTCATGGTTTGAAAGGTCCCTCTATCGGCAAAATATGCTTGATTATTACGAATTTTAAAGCACATTGAATACAGGTTAATGCCTGATTAAAATGTATTATGTGATTGGTAGAATGCAGTAATAATATTGATACTTAAAAAAGTTGACAAGGAAGATATTAGAATTCAATCGTTTCTATACCAAATCATTACTAAGATAAAGCTGGATTTAAAATTGATATTATCTTAGTGTATCATATTCAAATATGAGCGAAATTACCAAAAAGACTACATGTGAGATGGATGGATAAAATAAGAAAGTGTGCAGGGATGATGTGAAGAAGAGAAGCTAAAGATCGGAGATGGATTGAACTTGGAGAGACATTCATCCTACAGAGGACTGATAATAGTTGATGATGATAACCAAAATTACCAATGAATATAGGTTGCCATTATATATTGGATTGAAGATTATGAAAAGTTATTTAACTCATAAGTATTTCTACAAGTATTAAAGCTTTGAATCATAAAGATAATGACCTGGGACACTATTATGCTGTGAAAAGTAATTATCAAAAGGCAGCGAAAATAATCATTATATTACACAACGATGCTAAGAAGATTAATAACAATAAGGCATTTTGAGATGGTATTATGTGGATTAAAATGGATATTTAAGAGAATACAATTAAATGGAGATTATTTAAGTCATCTAGATTTTTACAGCCTTTTATCGCAACCCCTCCTTCCTACAGGTTTTAATTTCTCCCCTGATCCATAGTTATCAGTTGAAAGTAAAACATCAGATGAAATAAAAATGATAAAAGATTAAAGTAATGTTGAGTGGATTTGTTCAGAAGAACTTAAAATTTGATTATTATGCATTAGAAACTAACAAATAATTATAAGCATCTTAATCATGCTAACCACTGGGCCACCAATGCATCCCAGTCAACGCACCTGACATATGAAAAATCTTAATCATATTTCTGATACAGATGAAAATATAATGAATGAAATTAATGATGGAATAGTTTTGGTAGAAATAATTTATTAAAATTGAAAAGAAAGGTTTTTAGTAGATGTGCTTTTCCAATTCCTACTCTGGAATTGAACACTTAACAGAAGAGCGCTACAAAAACTTAAAACCATCAATGAAATATGAAGGGATGCATGTTGATAATTATAAGAAGAAAAAAATACAAAATACTTGTCAGAGAGAAATAACAGGTAATATTGATATCATTAAAAAATTAAAAAACTGAGATAGAATTGAACTGCATACAATACTAAGAGTGATTATTATTGAACAGATGAAATATTAAACTGGGTCCCAAGAGATTCTCAAAGACCTAGAAAGAGACCACATGGGAGATTGATGTATAAAATCAAAAAGTTGGTTAGTGTGATGAAGAAAAGAAAGGCTAGGTATTAAAGAATTTGTATTAAACTTGAAAAGGCTTTTATTTTTCCAGTGGATTATTAATAGATGGATATGACGAAGATGGTATTATTATATGTGTATATAAAATTTCAGATTATTATTTTCTTAAATGATTTATATGCGGGATTCGAACTCAGACTTTCACATGACCCACTACTCTCAATGCCATCTCATATAGCTGACCCACCTGAGCAATATGAGATGGCACTGAGAGTAGTGGGTCGTGTGAAAATCTGAGTTTGAATCCCGCATATATTACATATATAATGCAGGTTTAAGCCTGTACAATGTATTAAACGATTTTAATAACAGTTCATCATAATAATAGGAATAATAATTTTTAATAACAATAATCGTATTTATATAGCTTTGACATTAATGGGTTATTTCAGTTAATATGAGCTCATTTTTTAGTATCTTACACAGATAAAAATCAATCTTAAAATTTTCACATCTGTGGTCACCTCTCTACATACCTCATTAAACTGTGCATTTCTAAATTTGAAATGAGAACTAAGTACTTTCCAATTCTTGGAAAAGTTAAAATTAATTGTGTGATGTCCACTTTATACATCATATGTTTTCGATTCTGCAGCAGTTATATAATTAATTATCACGATTATAAACACACACATGTGGCTGCTAAGTAACATATATTAGGCAGCATAATGATTTACAGAAATTTATTTATAGTTATTCTTCTCAGTTTGAATTTTTGAAGACAGGATAAATATATGAATATGTATTTATTCACTTTTATAAATCCAGTTTTGACATTCAATATTACATTATGATCACTATAACTTGAAATCTATAAGATCATGAGCCATCAGAGCAGGATAATGAATATCATGAGATAATAAATATCATGAGATTATGAGCCTAGAATGCCACTGTCCTTTTATTTAGATACCTAAAGTCACACAGAAGCAAAACTCTTCATACAGTAACACCACTCAGTGCAAGCCAGAGTAATCAATGGATGCAAGAAAGTTTGTGCATAAAATCCCTATCTACTGCCTACTCAGCCAATATCCCCAGACTAGTTTCTAACTTATTGCATTCATCAGTAAAGAGCCACAAGCTAAAAACTAGTCTTGTGATGTTGGATGGGTAGGTACTGGTTAGGGATTTTCTGCACAAACTTTTCTGCATCCATTGATTATAAAGCATTGCACTTGGTGGCACTACTGTATGGAAAGTTTGGTACCCTTATTAACAGCATGTGTAAAGCATAAGAAATGGTGATCATGTGATACCTAAAGTGACAGATCACAGTCACATAATAAAAAAAGATAATTGCTTAAATTGGAATAAAAACTGTTTAATATTAAAAAGATCATTGTTGGATCTTAGTGAAGTTAAAAGAAAAGATGAAGAGACATTTGTTGTAAAAAGTAGCATATATATTGTTGTAAAAGTACAAATATTGGGCATACATTATAAATTTAAAAAATGAGTATATTAATCTAATGGAAGATATCAAATGCAGATAATTCAGGATTGTATTTCAACTAGTTTTCATTTTGATGAAGAGACAAATGTTTATACATAGAACGCTTTTGATCAAAACAAAATAAATATTTTAAAATTGGTATGAGAGATTTAAACAATAGAATTGAAAAATGGTTAAAAAATAAATATTAATAGATTTTTTAAAATCATTTTTATGTTGCATAAATATTTATAATTGAATAGTCGAGAGGTCAGCACAGCCGCCTTACAAGCAGTTGTCCCGGGTTAGCGGGTACGCTTTCCGGCAGACGCTATGACACATGAAGTATTATTCTACTATCAAAATCTAATGCAATTAACACTAATTATTAACAAATGAAATATAAGCACAAATACTATTGTAATGTAAAAAATAATTATTACAAATACAGACCCAAAGATCTATGGAATAAATTTGTAAAAAACAAACAAAGAAAAGTTCGCTTTAGTTTTATTCAAATTATTTCTGATGAACATTTAATAACTAACCATTTGCTAACTAAAAGTATTTTTTTCAAAATAAATATATAAGACAAAGCAATATTATATGCAAATTCATAAATCTTTGATTTTAAATATCATTTATATAAATTAATGATAAAATAAAAACTCGAGTGAATCTTGCGATACACCATGATTAATTATTGTGTAAAAACTAGTAATACCGGAAATATTTATTAAATGCTTTCTATTGTGTAAATAAGTTGCAAGCCAAAAAGTAAAAAAGATTGAAAAAATTATTTGAATATAGATGCTTAAATATTTTTTTTTGTTTGTTATAATTAATGATGATTATAAAGCAACAATGAAAATAAAAGTAATAATATTAATACATTTTTATTGGTCATTCATTAGACTAGAGATTATCCAATAATGAATAATATTTTTGGTTTAATTTTTACTTCACCACTCTCATGCAAGGTAAAGACTAATTTCTACCTGCTTTTAACACTTTGTGGGGCTGTAATTATAAACATATGACTAAAGATGTGAAAAAGATGTACAGCCCCCAAGATGCGTATTTCATGCTAAACCAGCATTTATCAGTTGACCCAGACCGCAACTTTAGCACAAATCACTTAATGAAAGTATATTAATAATTTTTATTACTTATTCATTGGATTAGAGATTATCCAATAATAAATAATATTTATGTATTGTAATTTTCACTACATCTCTCTCACACAAGGTAGGGACTGGTTTTGTGGGGGACTGCAAGTATAAATATATGACCAAAGACGTGAAAGGGATCTATGATTTTCAAGATCCATATTTCATGCTGAACTAACACTCATCAGTTGACCCAGATTACAACCAATTCCTACCTTGCATGAGAATGGTGTCGTGAAAATTACACTGCAGAAATATTATTCATAATAATAATGTTTTACTTTTCAAATCTATTAGAATTTATCAAGCGTTGTTAGCCGAGAGGTCAGCGCAGCCGCCTTGCAAGCAAGCAATTGATTGCAGACGGTTGTTGCGGGGTCGCCTCCCGGCTGATGCTATGACATATGGAAATCTATTAGAATTATTTTTCATACTTTTAGGCTATGTTTTTATTATTATAAATATTTAGATCTTTTATTATTATTATTATCATAGACTGTTTATTTGAAAGTTTATTTAAAAGTAGTGTTAATGTTTTTAATTATTGAATCAATAATTTATTAAATCCATTTTTTTACTGTGTCCGTGTCTACCCTAGAAGAAGATAGACTTGTCCAATTTTATTTTATTTTTTTAAAAAATAGGAAATTGTAATGTTAAATTTCATCATTAATTTTAATCTAAAAACAAACGAATCTCATGAGATAAACTAAAAGTTAAGAGGAAATATTTCTGCTTTAGGGAGAGAAAAAAGTTAATATACACTTTAATTAAATTATTGTATTATTAATTGAAATATAAATAAATAAACATATAATAACAACAAAATAAGAAAAGAAAAAAAATGTTTACTTTTTAATGTTTCTGTCTTTTTATTATAATTGCTAAAAAAAAAAAAAAAAAATTAAATGTGATGCAAAATAGACGTTAAGTCATAAAATATTTACCATATTAGCCTTTTTTTTTGCATTTCCTTTTTTTTTTTGCATAGTTGTTTGAAAGTTGATTTACTACTGCTGCTTCAATAATTCCTTTAATATTTTTTTCAGAGTTCGATTTTTAAAATTAAGGCATGATAAAGCGTATCATACTTTAAAAAAAAAAAAGCTGTTAAGCTTATTGATAAATTGTTCAAGTGAAATAATTCAATTACCGATTCTTAAGGATGGCATAGTATCCACAAACAATGGCCAATATTTTTTTCTTATTATTTTTGTCGATAAAATATACTGTTTTTTTAAAAAAAGTGCTATTTAAAAACGTTAACAAAATGCCATAATTTTCCTTTGTAGTCCAGCCAATCAAGCGTTGGTGGCCGAGTGTTTAGCACAGCCGCCTTACAAGCAGTTGTCCCGGGGTTCGCTTCCCGGCCGACGCTTTGACACATTAAAAAAAAAACGCACTTTCAAACTATTGCAAAACGCTCTGGAAAAGCCTATATCATAAAGGATCATGCCCGTAATTGAATAAAATGTCGAATCGTTAGTGACGGTGTAATATTTAATAAATCGATTTACTTATGGTGTGGGGTATAAATATTCTTTATATATTCGTATTTATGTAAAGAGATAGATATATTTATATAATAAATGATAATGATGAGTTAGAAGAAGTTAATAACCATAAATATCTTGGTCAGATTATTATATAATGGATGAATTAGATCATAGAATTAAACTTGGTTTGAATGCTTTTAGTAGAAATAATTTAATATTAAAAGGAGCTATGCCTGTGTCTTTGAAAAGTAAGGTTTTTAATAAATGTATATTACCAGTTTTTACTTATAGATCTGAGATTTGGACACTTGATAGAAGAGCAATACAAACATGTCAGACCATTAATGAAGTGTGGAGATATATATGTTAGGAGTAACAAGAAGAGATTTAAAATGAAATACAAGGGTTGCAGAGCAAACAGGTATTACTGGCATTATTGAAAGAATAAAGAGATTGAAGTAGAGTTAGGTTGGACATATTGCTAGAAGAGATGATAATAGATGGACAGTTGAAATCATAAATTGGATTCTAAGAGATTGTAAAGATTTAGAAAGAGACCATATGTGAGATGGATGGATGAAATAAGGAAGTGTGTTTGGGTAATGTGGAAAAGAGGCTAGAGATCAGAGAAGTTGCAATGAACTTGGAGAGTCCTTCATCCTGCAGTGAATCAATAATGGTTGTTGATGATGATATAATTAAGTTTCAAAATTCCAATTTCATGGTATTTAGATATCAAATAAAGTTATAGCATTCAAGTTTTTTATGTTAAATATAATAATTTTATTTAAATGGCAAGTTGCTTTACTTTACTCAGCTGATAATTGAACCAGAAACCTTTAGCTCTTGAGGCTATCACTTTTAACAATATGTTAAAACAAGCAGCAGTTGCAAACTATAATTAATAATCCAATATTTTAAAAAGTGCTAAAAATAAAGCTTTAAGTAATAATGCATATTATATGATATATCCTTCCTATGCTGTATATCCTCATATTTTTGCAAATGAAGTTACATAAAGAAGGTAATCTTTTGTGAATTATGATAGATTTTGGTGGTTCATTCATGTATCAGACTTCTAAATATATTGGTAAGCTTTTACAAGAGTTTTTAGAATTTGGGGAAAATATTATCATTTCATCTTTTGACTTTGTAAATAGTGTTAAAAATGTGGTGATTGGTGAGAATGATGTTATTGCTTCATTGGATGTAACAGAAATGTATGGATCTATTGATAGAATGAATTCCATAAAAAATAATTGAACATACATTAAAAAGTAAAGGTATTTGTAAATATAGGATAACGTTTATTGTTGATTCTTTAAATTTTTTTTAAAGATAACATTGTTGCATCTTTTGAAGGTCAATATTATAAAATGTCTAAAGGTTGTCCTATGGGTCAAGTTTGCAATTTTGTGTTGTCTACATATCAGAGCAGTATTTTAAATATGTGCTCTTTTAAAAATATTAAAATTTACAAAAGGTATGTGGATGATGTTTTTGTTTGTGGAAATACTAATACTATAAATTTGCTTATAGAGGAATTAAATACTTTGAATGGCTTGAAATGGACTATTGAAAAGGAACAGGACAAAAATATTAAATATTTGGATTTAATTATTACATGAAGTAACAGTATATTAAATTATAAATTAATAATCAAGCCATTGCAAAAAAGGGGATATATAAATTGTAAATCAAAAGTACCAATTATGCATAAGATGGCAAGTTTTAGATCATTTTTGTTTTGTAATGAAAAATTATGTCATTACCAAAGTGATAAACTGAAAAATATTGTGATATTTGCCAAGGAATTTGCTGATATTGGTTATAAAATAGAACAAATAAACAATACTTTATGTCAATTTAAAAAGCATTATAATGGTTTAAAGCACATGAAGATTGATAGTAAACAATGGATATCTATTCCATTTATTTCAAATCCATAAGTAAAATTTTTTTAAGGATATATATATAAGAACATGTTTAATGTATCATACTATGTTTCAAATAATGTTAATAAATTATGTCAATAATTCTAAGGATGTCATACCTGTCAAGCAGAAAAGTAATATCATATATCAAATTTTTTGTGACTGTATGTTATCATATATAGGTGAATGGAGGTGCAGTATTGAGAAGAGATTAAAGGATCACAAATTGTTATATAAGTGTGTAAAAAGTAAGAATAATGTTGATTTAATGACTGCTTCACTTTTTTATCATGAAAAAACATGTAAATATAAATTTAAATTTGATTTTGAAAGTGAAAATTCTTCGTGAAGAGAGAAACCATAATAAAAGAAAAATGAAGGAGGCAATTTTTATAAATAGGAATAAAATGCATATAATAAATAGACAAGCTGCTAACCTTAAAATACAGGATTCATGGGATTTGAATTGATGATGTTTGCTTCTGCTTTTTTTTTAATTTAATGGAAGTTGAGACAGGTTTAAGAAATTAGCTGAAAGTACTTCTGCAGATTTAAAGACTGTTTTTATAGTTTATTACCTGTTAAATTTATTATTTTTATTATAATTATAATTTTGTTTTCATTAACAAATATTTTATTTATAATATATATAGGTACTCATCTTATAGCTAAAGATGCCGTTCTATGGTGCGGTTTTCGTGCTAAAACACATAAAAATGCTGTTTTCATGGCCGACATGTTCGAACCCATGTTTTATAATACAACTTTTTTGTTGTGCTACAGAATGCAGGCCGCTATGTCATGTCGCAGTACAGCATGTATGTCGCTAAGCAGCAATTACATTTTCCAAATTTGCACAGTTTATAAAATAATTATGGCTTGATGAGAGATTTTATATTTGAATTTGTATTGAAATGTTGTTTTCATTGGATTTTTTTATATTTTAAACTATTGAAATGTTCAGATTTTTTAAAACAATAATTATAAGACTTTTTACAACATACTGTATTGAACTTTTATTTGGGTAAATGTTAAATATCTATGTTTTTATTGAGTTGCAATTAGGTAACATGTCAAGTAACTTACTGTTAGTAACATTCCACGAGACAAAGAAGATTCTACCATCTGTATATTTTTCAAGTAAAAAAGAGCGGTACGAAAAAATATCCAGTAAGAAAAGTTCAAATATACAGGTTTTTTTGTAAATTTAATAAAAAGAAAATATTATAAACATGTTTAATAAGTAAAGAAGACATTTGTATGTGTTTGTTGTTGTTTAAAAAAGTTTGAGTTTCTTTCTTCTGTCCGAGTACGCTTACGATTTTGAATTTTTTTTATTTTAGCATTACAAACAAACAGAACACTAACCCTAAAACTAACCCTAAACCTAACCCTAAACTAACCCTAAACCTAACCCTAAACTAACCCTAAAACTAACCCTAAATGTAACCGTAACAACTTTTATTTTTATTATGATTATTATTTTTTAGTTAAACAACAACAAAAAAAGTCGTAACACAAGTAAAAAAATATACGATAGAAAATTGATAAAAAAAAAAGCCGTAACACAATTTAAAAAGTATACGATATAAAAAACACAATTGTAATTTGTTGATTTTATTTTACATTTATTATTATCATTTAAATTGTATACGTTAATAAAAAATAATATTTAAAAAAGACGATTTTGTTTTGTTTTTATTTTCGCATTACAAAAAAGCACAGAAAAATTATTAAAATCAATGGCCCGTGAATGTTCATATTTTATAGTTTTAGCGTGAAAACGGTGCCATCCAACGGTATCTTTAGCTATATTACAAGCACATATATATATATATAATGTTTTATTATCTTCATATATAACCCTCTGGGAATAAAACTCCCATTACTTTAAATTACTTGCTGAGCCATTCACATCATTCTAAGTATTTATTTATGTTATTTACATTTGCGATACAGCAAGCAATAGAGTGCCATTGGACACAGTAATTGGCATAGCCCCAGTCTTGATTATAAACCTCAATGGTCCAAATCCTCAGCAAATTGTGAATTGAAAACAATTAGTGCATTGACAGCCAAATAGGTCAGTGTCCAATTAATTGAATTTGTGAGTGGACAAATTAATAAGTGAAAAAAAAATTTTTTTTTGTTAAACTAACTAAGCTATCATAATGCAGCTGGTAACATCAGAATGTGACATTAAAGAGGCAAGTGAGTGGCTCCTTAACATCCAGAAAATAGAGAAACTCTTAATTATACACAAAGTGGTTAAAGATAAATGAAAAACAGTTACATTACTAAGTTCACTGGAAAAGGGGTCATCCAAATAGCAAATAGGCTTTGCGAACCCTAAACTCCTGAAGAGTTGATGTTTAATCAAATCCAAGATTATTTGGCTGACTACTTTAATCCACATGAGTTTAGGAATATCACCAGACTCCATTTTAGAAATTGCCAACAAGGCAATAAAGAGAGGATACACGATTATGATACTACTCTTCACGAACTTGCAAAAAACTGTGTTTATGATTCATACCTGGAAGAAGCTCTCCTTGAACAATTCTCGTGTGGTATAAGTAATAACAGTCTGAGACAGCAGTTATTGGGAGCTAAATATATTAATTATAAAGAAGCTATTAAATGTAGGATAGCTCACAAATTGGTTTTACAGCAATCCAAAGAATTTGCTGACATGAAAATAGCAGACAGTGATCCATTAGAAATCCACAAAGTTGTCAAACCTGAAATAAAGATACCTGAACAAAGAGAAATAATTGATAGTAATAAAAGTCAAATAAGATGTTTTTGCTGTGGCAAATCTGGTCACACAGCTAGAGAGTGGTTTTACAGTGATGAACACTGTAAGCACTGCAATAAAGTTGAACATCTAGAAAAATGTGGAGGAATAAGAAAAAGAAATAATAGCCAAGAGTGAATTACCAGAAAGCTTATGCAAGAGAAATTTACTGTGATTAATAATTTGTCTTTGAATCAATCATAGAAATTTGAAATTACCGTAAAAACTTACAGTAAACCATTATGGTGATATGACAGTGGCCTAAATTTACAAATACCAATCTCAAAGCTCTGGACATCAATGGCAAGGCAATAAAAATCAAAGGAGTAATCCAGGCTCCAATTACTTCTAACAATGGTAAAAAACTAAAACTGCTATTATAAATAGATTTCACACCCCTATAAGTCCCCTCATTGGCTGTAATTGGTTCAATCACCTGGGAATTAAATTATTGATGAAAAAAAAATATAGACATCGAAATGTTTATTGAAAAACGTAAAAACTCTCAGTTGTTTGCGAAAGCACCTCCTTCAGTCAAAGTTGAGTCCTGGAAAGAAGTCATGAAATCACTCTCTCAAAAAAATCTAGGTCATAGATTTCAGACCAAGCTTGTTGAAAGTAGATTATCCAAAAATTACAAAGCATCTTATGTCCAAACTTACAAATTTGTACCTAGAGAACACGTTTGGGTCAGAAACAAAAATAACAGATTTTGGACAAAGGCTGAAATTGTATGCCATTTAACCAAGCAAGTGGTGACTGTCTGAATGGCAGATGGAAGAGTGTGATGTAAGCATATCAACCAGTTGCAGAAAGATGAAAGTACAGAAGAAATGCCACAGCTGTTTTTGAAAAGCCGTAACAGCAATGCAATCCCTAACGAAAATACTACAAACCTTGAAAGAAAAATTCTCTTCTATTCTAGTTATTATGTTTTAAGTTCAAAGAATAGGAAAAAAAGTAAAACGTCAATCTCTAAACTTGGGGAAGGTATGCTAAATATGTGAGCATATACATATATAAAATAAATAGTATTAGTTAAATGATATAACAGTGAAAGTAAACTTGGGACTTGCAACAGGTCGTATCGATCTTTAGTATTATTTTGTATGCCTTCAGGCTCTTATATTATGTTATAGCACACACACACACATATATATATATGTTAATGTTTTATTATCTTTGTATATAACCCTCAGTAAAGAAAATTCTTGTTATTTTAAATTACTTGCTGAGCCGTTCACATTATTCTAAGTATTTATTTATGTTATTTATATTTGCAATCCAGCAAGCAGTAGAATGCTACTGGACACAGCATTCTGATGGAAGCCATATTAGATTTTTCTAGGAACAACTCGCAAATTTTTTGTGTGTCATTGGATATATATGACTATATACGATTTCATTAGCTGACCAAGTGTGGTAAATTTTGAACATCAAGTATCCAATTACTATTACAAAATGATTGATTTTATTTAATTTGTATGTATTGAACCACGTTCAAATATGTCCATTCGAAACACCAGTCTCTTAGGCAGAGAAGAACATACTCGGAGAGTATGTATGCCCAAATGATAGCTATAAAGTATATAACTAGCGTTACATTTCCAGGACATAGCTTCTTCTTGGCTGTTGAGTTCAACACCAAATCCAAAGCACTTTTTTGTTTGTGTATAAACACGGGCGCCAGCTGTTTATTCTAAAAGAATACTAAAAGAATAGACAATGCACTTTGAACAGTGGCCACTAACTCAATGCCTAAATCCACGACTAGCTCAGCTGTTTGTAATCACTAATAGATTATACTTAATTAGTGATTAAAAGAATTGATAAAAGAATTTGTTTAAAAGAATTTATAAAAGAGATTGATAAAAGAATTTGGTAAAAGAATTGATAAAAAGAATTGACCGACAAATAAAGTTTAATTTTAATAATAATTTATTAACTAACATTTATTTACTAAATTTAAACATTTTATAATTCTATTAAACACATGCATATTTTAAATTAACATTTCTAAATAGTTTAAATATTCTCGAATATTTTCATAACAGAACACTGTGAATTTATCTACTTTAACCAATAATATTGATATAAGGATCATGCACATATTAACTCATACACACACACATAATAATAATAAAGTATTACATAGCATTTGAAATTTAAACACACATATCAATAGTTCATTTATGTATGATATCGAGTTCATATAATTAGACTCTTGGAGGATTCGCATGAATTAATGAAATGCAATGGCTATTACAGTATAAATGAAAATAAGCAAATGTTTTATCTAGGCTTTTGAATGTAGACGTAGAATTTTGTTTTCTTTGGTGGCTGCTTTCGGTGAGAATATTTCCATTATGAATGCTTACCAGCCAGCTGGGCCTTTTCCTTGACGAGTTTCCTGATTTTCATGATTATTACTATTGGAGACAATTAGATACGAACGGAGATTTTCTATGATGTTAAGCTGACATTATTTCACGGGCAGATCTGCTGTTTTCATCAGACATCTGGGCTGGTGGAGAGAAACGAGCATTCCCAAAATCTTCTCAGCACTGCATTTTGTTTCTTAACTGACTCAATTAATTTCTGAACTCCTCACTCAATTAATTTGTGAACTGAACTCACTCAATTAATTTGTGGAACTGATTGTCTCAACTGATTGTCCAATAAAATATTCAGTATTTATACCAATGAAGTGTTTTCTTTTCAATATCCTCCGGCAAATATCTGTTGTCGAAATTCTTTATCAATTAATCCTTTGATAAACGTGTTTTGGAAGATTGCTTAATTAGTAATAGCCATGCAGAGATGTTGTTTTATATTTTAATTAATAACCATTGCCGTGTTTTTTAATAATAATCTTTTTTAACTTTCATTTATTTATAATAACATTTATTCTATTGTTGACAATCGCACATATATATGCACACATATTTTTAATACAATTTACTATTTAGTTTTAACATTATTTTTTCTTTAATTAAACTTGAATGAAAAGAGATTTGTATGTTTTAACTTTTTAAATTATATTTTTACGAATACTAATAAAAACTCTTTACTTTCTTTTATAACCCTTAGTTTAATTTCTCTAATGAAACACCCCTCTCCCCTTCTGATTAATTAATTGTAGCTTTTTTATTTCAAAACTAACGCTAGAAAACTATTTGATTCTTATCCTTTTCTAAAGCAAACTGCAATAAACTCTTCAACGTTTAATTTTATGTTTTTCTTTTATGAACGATTATTTTAATAATATAATTTTAGATAAAATTATATGTGCCTATATAATATAGGTACATTACACCGCCCTTCCTTTTGAGAGTAAAATGCGTCATTTTTGACCATTTTATCTCTGACAACATTAAATCTTAATTTATTATTCTTTTTAAGTTTGCTTTTTGGTATCTTTTCCTTTTCCATGCTAAGGGCAATCTCCAATTATGCTTTTCTTCCTTCTATGCTGGTAACCTTGCTTACAATGTTCATCCTGGATAATGACCACGAGGACAAACTAAATTTGTGGCACAGGGATCTTTTATAAACGAAGCTTCGGCTGCCGATTCTCTTGATCGGACTTTGACTAAGAAAAGGTGGCTGCAAATAGCAGGAATTTCAACTGTCCATTTCTGACTTACGCCCTGGAAAATGATTGCTGATTCTCTTGATCGGACTTTGACTAAGCAGCTGCAATGGCAAAAATTTTCAACTGTCCATTTCCAACTTACGCTTTGGAAAACAAGGTACGAAATATGGGGATTCTCCCCTGAAAAGTGATTTACCATTTACTCTGGTTGTTGCCAGTGCGCTTTTTACAAGAGGAATGATCCTGGCCAATCCGTTGCGGGTACTAGAATTTATCCAGTTGAGAGCTTTAAACTTAATCCTTATCTAACTTATTTCAATACTACCCTCATCCCTTAATTTCGAACTCTTACACTCTTAATACAACTTCGATTGACTTTCATTTATATTATTTTTAAATTCATTATGAACATTACTTATATCCCTTATGAACATTATTTAAAATATTTATTTACACTAATCTTATAATACTATCTTTAAACCAGTACGAACATTTTAAATATTAGTTTTACGATACTTATTTTAAACCCATACGAACATTATCCATATCTTTATTTAATTACACTATTATTTTTAAACAATTACTTTAACTTCTTTATTTACATGCGTATATTCTAAAAAAAAACTTTTATTTTATTTAATCTTACAATACTATTCTAAACTCTTACGAATATTATTTATATTACAATATTATTTTTTAAACATTTGTTTACCTTATATATTAACGTACATTTACTCAGAGAGAGAAAAAAAAACTATTTTACTTTATTACAATTCATCATTATACAAATATCGATTTGACTAACTTAATTTTATTCTAGAAATTCCGTTATCTTTTCATTTATTTAAATCTACAACTTTACGTTTATATCATTAATTTGACCCATTTATTTAACTTGATTTTATTGATTTTTTATTTATTTGAACTGTTTATTTATGAGCATTTCCTTAATTAAATATGTGCATGGAGAAAAAAAATCTTATTTTCGAAGCCTCCGTTATTATTATTTGACAAAACAATCCATCATTTTAAATAGCGAAATTCTAATTCAGGCTTTTCACCTATGTCAAAATAATTATATTAGACTCATAGTCCATTTCCAGTCCTTTTTGTTTATTTCCTTTACTATTCCACCCGATTACCAACTCTTGCACTATGTCCGGCGGCTCCTTTTTTCTTTCTACAAATTCTATAATATAAACTAACTTTCCTCTCTTATCGGTTCCGCTTTTATATTTTATTGCTTTACCTCTTTCTCTTTCCATTCTGTTTTCGACTTTGTAACTCAGAAAACCTTTATACCTAGACAAACTCTGAATTACTTCAATCTGGGAATATTTTTTTCTACACTTTCTCTTTGTTTTAAATCTACGTCTACAGCAAATGCGAACGTTTACTTTAACCTTTTTAAATTTTTGTAAAAACTTTTCTACACTATCTACTACCTTGAACTTATGTTTGTCTACTTTATTTATCACAATGCTATCTGATTCTAATTCAATTTCTATGTCTTTTATCACCTCAACTTCCTTTTCAACTTCCTGACTTTCTTTAATTAAATCTAACTCTATAACTTCTTGGTTCTTCTCTACCTTTACCGTTACCTCACATCTTATTTCTCTTACTTCTGCTCTGAGTTCTTTAATTTCTGTTTTAACCTGACTAATTTCTGCCTTCAATTCTGCTTTGAGTTCTTCTTTGAGCTCTTGTTGGCTTTGTTTAATTTCTTGGTTACATTTCTTCCATCATATTCATCATCATTTTCATCATCATTCACATCTCAGATACTTCTTCTTTCTCCTTTTCTACTAACTGGGGATTTTTAAAATATATTGGGCTTTCTTTCGGATCCATTTTCGAAATTTTCAATTTCAAAGTACTAGCGCTTATGTTAAACTAAATTTACTATACGATTTATTTATTTATTTTTCTTACTAAGACAGAAACTCACGCTAACTCCACCCTTTTAGTCCTTTTCACTACCCAAACTAATGCTTTAACTCTGCCCATAACATCTAATTGACTCTGATTTGATAGCATATATGTCAAAATCTCTTTTCATTTCGAAAAAAAAATTTCGGTCAATTCTTTTTTTTTTTTTTAAATTAAAACACTTTTACATACGTAATTTAACTTTCTAGATTTTTATTTTCAATAAGAACAAAGTATTTAATTAACTGTCATTTATGACAAGTTCGGCCCACGTTGGGTAAAGCCATTTGAACCGTGTTCGAATATGTCCATTCGAAACACCGGTCTCTTAGGCAGAGAAGAACATACTCGGAGAGTATGTATGCCCAAACAATAGCTATAAAGTATATAACTAGCGTTACATTTCCAGGACATAGCTTCTTCTCGGCTGTTGAGTTCAACACCAAATCCAAAGCACTTTTTTGTTTGTGTATAAACATGGGTGCCAGCTGTTTATTCTAAAAGAATACTAAAAGAATAGACAACGCACTTTGAACAGTGGCCACTAACTCAATGCCTAAATCCACGACTAGCTCAGCTGTTTGTAATCACTAATAGATTATACTTAATTAGTGATTAAAAGAATTGATAAAAGAATTTGTTAAAAAGAATTTATAAAAGAGATTGATAAAAGAATTTGGTAAAAGAATTGATAAAAAGAATTGACCGACAAATAAAGTTTAATTTTAAAGATAATTTATTAACTAACATTTATTTACTAAATTTAAACATTTTATAATTCTATTAAACACATGCATATTTTAAATTAACATTTCTAAATAGTTTAAATATTCTCGAATATTTTCATAACAGAACATTGTGAATTTATCTACTTTAACCAATAATATTGATATAAGGATCACGCACATATTAACTCATACACACACATAATAATAATAAAGTATTACATAGCATTTGAAATTTAAACACACATATCAATAGTTCATTTATGTATGATATCGAGTTCATATAATTAGACTCTTGGAGGATTCGCACGAATTAATGAAATGCAATGGCTATTACAGTATAAACGAAAATAAGCAAATGTTTTACCTAGGCTTTTGAATGTAGACGTAGAATTTTGTTTTCTTTGGTGGCTGCTTTCGGTGAGGATATTTCCATTATGAATGCTTACCAGCCAGCTGGGACTTTTCCTTGATGAGTTTCCTGATTTTCATGATTATTACTATTGGAGACAATTAGATATGAACGGAGATTTTCTATGATGTTAAGCTGACATTATTTCACGGGCAGATCTGCTGTTTTCATCGGACATCTGGGCTGGTAGAGAGAAACGAGCATTCCCAAAATCTTCTCAGCACTGCATTTTGTTTCTTAACTGACTCAATTAATTTCTGAACTCCTCACTCAATTAATTTGTGAACTGAACTCACTCAATTAATTTGTGGAACTGATTGTCTCAACTGATTGTCTGATAAAATATTCAGTATTTATACCAATGAAGTGTTTTCTTTTCAATATCCTCCGGCAAATATCTGTTGTCGAAATTCTTTATCAATTAATCCCTTGATAAACGTGTTTTGGAAGATTGCTTAATTAGTAATAGCCATGCAGAGATGTTGTTTTATATTTTAATTAATAACCATTGCCGTGTTTTTTAATAATAATCTTCTTTAACTTTCATTTATTTATAATAACATTTATTCTATTGTTGACAATCGCACATATATACGCACATATTTTTAATACAATTTACTATTTAGTTTTAACATTATTTTTTCTTTAATTAAACTTGAATGAAAAGAGATTTGTATGTTTTAACTTTTTAAATTATATTTTTACGAATACTAATAAAAACTCTTTACTTCCTTTTATAACCCTTAGTTTAATTTCTCTAATGAAACACCCCTCTCCCCTTCTGATTAATTAATTGTAGCTTTTTTATTTCAAAACTAACGCTAGAAAACTATTTGATTCTTATCCTTTTCTAAAACAAACTGCAATAAACTCTTCAACGTTTAATTTTATGTTTTTCTTTTATGAATGATTATTTTAATAATATAATTTTAGATAAAATTATATGTGCCTATATAATATAGATACAGTATGTATGTAGTAAAATTATGTCATGTTTGTAGGTTCACATAAAGTAGATAATCACATAAATATTGAATTGGAGAAAACCAATTAATTCTTTAAAGTATAAACAATCATTAAATGAAATTCACCAGAATCTGATATTTTTATATAGTTTGTGATAAGCTTAAATTTCTTTATTAAATCAGTATTAGAAAAATTAAGCTAAATGTACACTTTCCTCTAATTTGAAATAGGTCTACTGTCTGACATCATTCATGGTATAAACATGCATGCAATCACTATATTTCATGTTCTATTTTGATTGATATATTATGTTACCTACATTGTATTTATAAAGTGTAAATAAATTAACACTGTTATTTAATGAATTCAGAATCATAAATCTTATATATTTCACTTCTTATCTCACTCAAGTATACCTAGATAAATAAATCTTTACTCACAAATAGTTGAACATTATTATAGGCATTTGTACAACTAATATTATTTAGAACTCATCCCTTAATGCCTAGATTATTAATAAGGACTAGTAATTTTTATTAATCAACTAGATTTCAAATTATGATGGTGTCAATAAGGGAATTAGGTTCCGGTTCATCCTCATACATTTAATCCTATTATTAATATGTAATTTCGTATTTCTTGAATTTCAGATTTAATTAAATTTAGTAGAATCTCTATCTCTTAGGCAATATAAACTATTGGTTTATCATATGGATTCCTTTTGTTTGAGCTCATTAATACAAAATAGACACTCTAAGCAAGTCTATAATAACACCTTGCCTATTCCCACTTCTACCGTTACAATATATATATATATTTAAAAGAAAATTTTATCTCTTAGATGTTATGTATAACCTAATTAACAGTCATCAATAAAGGAGTAATATTAACTATTCCTTTAGCTCTGATAGTATTTGAACATACACTTATTGACAATAAACATACATTCAAATGTCATCAGAGCTAAATGAATCTATAATATCACTTTATTTTCTTCATTTATTGACAGATGATTATTAGTTCAAAGATACTTCATGTGGAGTTACAATTACTTCTACTTTAATTTCTTATACATGAAACTGTGACTATATATATATATATATGAAAAACAAAAAACAAGTTAAAAACTTGCTAACGCTTGTATTTATGTCAAGAGATGGTGTTCTACCAAAAACACCGTCAAGCCTATGTTTACATAAACGTCAGCATGCATTCACTATCTCTAACTTTAATTCCACTTTCAGATCATGATTTCAAGCTATTTGCTATCATCAGTGAAAGACAGGAATTTTAGAAACTAGATCTAAACACAAACTCCGAGCATTTATGAAACAGTTTCTATTCAGCTTGCACACGTAAATCTTTTAGACACGTAATGTCTTCAAACTCAGCATAGCAAGCCAGATAGCTACATGGGTCTGATCTCAGTTCAGCATCACCACATAGTAGAAGCCTCTGCAATATATATCATTGCTAGAAAGACCTTAAAGGTACATTTATGAAAAAAAAAACAAGTTAAAAACTTGCTAACGCTTGTATTTATGTCAACAGATGGCGTTCTACCAAAAACACCATCAAGCGTATGTTTACATAAACGTCAGAGCATGCATTCACTATCTCTAACTTTAATTCCACTTTCATATCATGATTTCAAGCTATTTGCTATCATCAGTGAAAGACAGGAATTTTAGAAACTAGATCTAAACACAAACTCCGAGCATTTATGAAACAGTTTCTATTCAGCTTGCACACGTAAATCTTTTAGACATGTAATGTCTTCAAACTCAGCATAGCAAGCCAGATAGCTACATGGGTCTGATCTCAGTTCAGCATCACCACATAGTAGAAGCCTCTGCAATATATATCATTGCTAGAAAGACCTTAAAGGTACATTTATGAAAAAAAAAACAAGTTAAAAACTTGCTAACGCTTGTATTTATGTCAACAGATGGCGTTCTACCAAAAACACCATCAAGCGTATGTTTACATAAATGTCAGAGCATGCATTCACTATCTCTAACTTTAATTCCACTTTCAGATCATGATTTCAAGCTATTTGCTATCATCAGTGAAAGTCAGGAATTTTAGAAACTAGATCTAAACACAAACTCTGAGTGTTTATGAAACAGTTTCTATTCAGCTTGCACGTGTGAATCTTTTAGACATGTAATGTCTTCAAACTCAGCATAGCAAGCCAGATAGCTACATGGGTCTGATCTCAGTTCAGCATCACCACATAGTAGAAGCCTCTGCGATATATATCATTGCTAGAAAGACCTCAAAGGTACATTTATGAAAAACAAAAAAAGTTAAAAACTTGCTAACGCTTGTATTTATGTCAACGGATGGTGTTCTACCAAAAACACCATCAAGCGTATGTTTACATAAACATCAGAGCATGCATTCACTATCTCTAACTTTAATTCCACTTTCAGATCAAGTGGAATTAAAGTTAGAGAAAGTGAATGCATGCTCTGACATTTATGTAAACATACACTTGACGGTGTTTTTGGTAGAACGCCATCTGTTGACATATATATATATTCAAAGTAAATATATTTTTAAATACTATCTCTAAGATGCAAAGTCTCTTTACAATTCTTGCTCATAAATAATTTTTATATAGGAGGCTACTTTAGACAATGCTAGCTGGAGGAACAAAATGTACTTCATAGTAGATAATAATGCACCATTAAAGATCATTAAATCTACCACTTCTTTTATTTTAGTTTTATTATGCTTTATTATATTTTGTGTTATTTTTCTTTATTTTTTAAATTATATTGTTTACATTTTTTATTGTAATATTTATAGTTATTTATTTTTATTTTATTTGTCATTATATCATGGCTCTGAGGAAGACTGCAGAATACTCAAAACATAATATTGTGTGTATATATTTTACCAGTATGGTAGTGCACTAGAGTTTCCTTTATATTTACACAAAATCATGTACCACTTAGTATTACAACTATGACAAGAATGTTTAGAAAATATTCAATGAGAATGTTAAGGTTCTTGCTCAATAAAAGAATTCCCTTTTCCTACTGTTATTTGAGCTATACTAATATATCATGGATATTTTTATCTTACATTTATTGCAATAGTTGTCATTGAAAAATACCTACTCCTTAAGAGATGTGGGCCTTTGATTTCCCAACTCTGTAGTCATTCTTTTGTCATACCCCTATGGGATCTGGGTTTTATTACTTCATATCTCCTGTTTAAAATTTTATGATAAAATTTATCTTGCATGATGATTTGATTGATGATCAAATCATTGTTCATTTCACTTTTTTAACTTCATTTCAGACCATATAGTGGTGCATGTTACATTCATATTTAATTTCTTCATTCTTTGTGGAATATTCAAAAAGGGAATAACAATTTTCAATGATTTGGTGATAAATATCATCTTTATGATTGCTTATTAGTATAATAAGCTACTTGCTCACATAGTTCATTATGGCTTATTTCCACATCCTCAACCTCTGCCTGCATGCAACTTATGTCACTGTGAAGATTCACCCTAAAATCCTCTTTAGCCTTCTCAATTTTGCTGACTCTTCTCATCATCTCACCTTGTTTCCACATTCCATCTGGATCATTTTGACATTATCAGCCAGATCTTTAAATCACTTTCAAAACTTCAGTGAGTTAAATCTAGTATGCCCTACATCCTTCTGGTTTCCTTTCTCAGCTCTTCAAACATTGCATTGCATTTGTTATCTGATTCTTTTCATTTAACCTCAAGATTATGCTTGAATTCTTTGAATCATGCATTGGATACTTCAAACCTCACAGTGACTTTACATTTCACTTATCTAAAATCTTTCCTTAATTCTGTCCTCTGCTCATCTAATCTGTTACTAATATATTCAATTTTTTATATAGTCTCTCAAATTTTGTACTCTGCTCTTCAATTCTCTTATTTAGTCCTTCAAATCTTTTATCACAGCCAATTCTAGACTTTACTATCTCATTCTTTAGTTCTATTTTTTGCTCTTCCAATTTTTTTTATCAAAATGTATTCTTAATTCCTGTAACTGACTGAGAATCATTTTCATGATATCTGGATTTGTAGCCCCAGGCCCTACTTCTACGTTGGTAGCCTCCATGATAATAAATATAAGGGTGGTTAATTTATGTCTTTATCTTAAATAGTGTGGAATATAGATTTGACAAATAAGTGTTTATTGCTAATATCTGTCTTCAAATATGTTACTAATGGCTAACAAGAGAATATATTGATTGAAAAGTTTAAAATTTTATATTTCACCTGTGTTGCTTGTTATATAGTACTAATCTATTTATTAATGTTTTCTATATAGCTGGATAGTATGATTTATTTATCTCAAGTGGTGGTGGTCCATTAATTTATGCCACATGGCAGGGCACCAAACAGTACTGGTATGGTAGCACTGAAGCTTCAGATGCATTCTAGCTATTAGTTGGTGAAGCACTTTGTTTTAATAACAATATCAGCACCAAAACTATGAGTTACTCAAGACAAGATATGGTGCCAGCCAGACTACATCTGTATGACAATGCATCTAATATAATGGGTTGCCTATAAGGCAGAGACTCTATTGTAATAAAATTAATAGATTCAACAAGTATGAAATTAACCCAAGAAAATAAAGGATCTTGCAAATCTTATCATATTTTCCCTCTTCCTATTGATACATATTAAAAAATAAGTTACTCAATAGTATGAGCTAGTTATAAGAAATATAAACAATGAATTAATATAGCAAACATTCTTATATTCTAATGGTTATTTATAATAAATTTTGATTGATAGAATGTTTGCTCTTTAGCTCAATCACATACATGCAAATAACAACAACCATAATCATCAAGTAAATTATGAATATGGATGTAAAATACAATCAAGGAAACAATTTTCTGTTGATTATAGGAACTCATAGTAATGCGAGACAATACGTTTATTTTTAATTAAGAGAGTAATATATGTCTACCTTGAGTGGGATTACACTTTAACAAAATGTATAAATAAGTGTCCAATTTATTACGACTAATTTAGTCTAATGAGTTCAAGAAAGTTTAAATAAGCTGTAAGGCTTACATAAATCAGTGCTACTATAATTTTGAGTAATACTAATTATTTTCTCACAATTATATCTATTTGAATATAATTATACTTAAAATGCAATAACTAACAAGTTCAATATAATAATACCGATAGTCAAATACGATTTATAAATTTGCGCCCATGTAAATTGCTTAATAATGAAGTATTCATGATATATTCTCGCTACGATTCAAATAGTCTATATCAATAGCACATGGCAATATAGTATATTATGGTGAGATTCAAGGCAACCAACTAGTGTAGATCCTATTGTATGTGTCGAAAAATGGCATTCTTTAGCATTCATGAAAATAGTTATTATATAGTGGATTAGCTGCGGTTGAATGACTATTGGAGTAACATATAAACATAAGTGGCTGTACGATTTTTTGATTTTATTTAATTTCCATATATATATTATCGCGATATTTTCCATCTATTCCCACATTATACGATATTTCTTGTGCAAAAATAATACAAGTCAAATAATTACCTGTAAGATCAGCGATTTAATAATAAGACTAATCAAGGCAAAACTCTCCATACTGTGGTGCCACCCTGTGGCAACCAGAGTAATCAATGGATGCCAGAAGGCTTGTGCATAAAATCCTTATCTAGTGCCTACTCATCCAATATTTCCAGACTAGTTTCTGGCTTGTGGTCTTCGTCAGTGAGGAGCCTTGAATCTGACAGCACTGCACTTATAGTGATCATGTAATGTTTAGTAGTTTAATAAGAGACTATATATGACAGTCGGTTTTATATAGTGTTGTCTCCGAAAAAGGAAAAAAAACCACAGTGCATCACATCACATATAAATTGAATCAAGATTGGCTATCATGTTGATACATATATTTTAGCACATTTGTTAATTTTTGGTTAATATTTAAAAAATAATATTTGATATGAACTGTTTGATTACATCAGACGAAATCACATACACAAACATATATATATATATGCAAATATTATGGTAAAACCACAAGTTCTAAAATAATTCCCTGTTTTTACGCCATTACTTTGTTTAGAGATTCGACCAGGTTTCTTAGGCTTCCATCAAGTGGAGTTTATGTGAATTTTTATACTTATGCACCTTGTTATTTCCTAGAATACACTTAAGAATGCTAAAGTCTATTTTCTTATATGAAGAACAAATGTATTTAAAAAGTGACACTTAAAAGAAAGTATATCTCCATTCTGTTATTTAATAATGTTATTAAACAAAGCAAAACTATCCATACAGTAGTGCCATCTTGTGCCAACAAGATCAATCAATGGATGCCAGAAGGTTTGTGCATAAAATCCCTATCTAGTCCCTAGTAGGCACTAGATAGGGATTTTATGCACAAGCCTTCTGGCATCCATTGATTGCTCTTGTTGGCACAAGATGGCACTAGATAGGGATTTTATGCACAAGCCTTCTGGCATCCATTGATTGCTCTTGTTGGCACAAGATAGCACTACTGTATGGATAGTTTTGCTTTGTTTAATAACAATTATGTGCTAGTATGAGATGGTGATCATGTGATGTTAAGTGGTTAATAATGTTATCATACCATTTGTTGCTAGGGTTATGTATGACCTCACGATCTTCTTTATGAAATTTTTATTAAGCAACTTATTATTGTTAAACATTAATTACACTTATATATAACAAAATTATAATAAGAATCATTTGCTTTACAGATCGAACGCTTTTTACCTTTCCAAACACAAGATAAAGTCTTTTTAAAAGATAGAATGAATCACTCTATCTTTTGCACCCATACTATATGTATAGGCAAATCTGAAGTATTTGGATCTGAGAGCGAGAAGATTTACCTAATCACTTTAAATTACTTATAATATGAGTTTTGTTAATGATACCTGCAAAATATTTACAATTTGCGATACATCATTATTAAATGAAAACTTAAACATAAGTAACAAATAATTTATTTATATAATGAGATGTTTTAAATTGTAAAAATAATAGTACATTACTCCACTGCACATACGTTTTACAGATTGAATGCTTTTTAACGAATATCCTCCATCCAAACACAAGATTTGCCTATACATATAGTTTGGGTGAAAAAGATAGAGTTGATTCATTCTATCATTTAAAAAGACTTTATCTTGTGTTTGGAAAGGAGAGTATTCATTAAAAAGCATTCAATCTGTAAAGTGCATGTGCAATGGAGTAATCTATTATTATTACTACAATTTAAAACAACTCGTTATATAAATAAAATATTTGTTAAATAAAAATCATGTAAATTAAAAAATGTATAAGTTGAATCGAATTATGAGTATGCCTAGGAATATGTGTATGTAGATGATGGTTGTCAGTTTCTGATTAAAGTAATGGGCTATTTTTAATGTGTATATAAAAATATGAACAGTGTCTTTTAATGTGTATATAAAAATATGAACAGTGTCTGATACTGTTTGGTTTTGGTATTGGGGGGGGGGTCTATCTATAGGGTACAATATATATACATATACAATAAAAAATTTTTTGCTAAAAAGTAAAGATCCGATTCTTTATTAACATGTAATATAAAAAATTTTTACAGCATAAATCTTAAGTCAATTTATTTGAAAAGAAGATATAACTCAATCCTATACCTAAATAGTATACAAAGCTTTGAAGTAATAATATCTAGTTGCAAAGCAGACAAAAATGAATTTTCTTTTTAATCTAAAATCTAACTTGTTATATATGAAATTAATTTAGACAATATCTAACGTTTATAGAAGGAGTTTTTAATTGCCCCACTGAATTTGAGTTGAATTTAATTAGGAAATGTTAATATCAATTACAAATTTTAGCTAGCATTGCCTGGATTAATTTCCTATGTAGCAACTTAGGACATGTTCAAGAATGAATGTGAATCTTGACAACAGTAATTTTGCTTATTATCAGCATATAACACTAGTAGATGTCTTTATAACAGAATTGTATCAACATTTTGGCTACATTTCACCTGCCATCAACCTGTAATAAATATTATTTTAAAATATTGCAAAATACAGCAAGTGACAACAGATATAATAATATTAAAAGTTTAACAAATAAAAAAAAAATTGTTAAAATATGAAATTATTATTATTTAGTTGTGTTTTATTGGTAGAAACTGTAATCTTGTTATTGCTTTCCTGAAGGTTTGTGATGATGGTGTTTTAGTTGTATTTATTGTTTGGACTATTTCCATAATCTAATATAAGTATTGAAAGTCTTGAGAAAAATTTAACTTTATTTAAATATTCCAAATACATTCAACTGTTAATAATAGCACATCAAATAGGTTAGCATACAATGTTTGAGAGGTATAATTCTCCCCTCTTCTTCAAGTGTTGCTGACCTGACCAGTGACAGTACTAGCATGGGAATTGAACCTGGACTGTTAGATTCTTGAGTGTTGAATTTTAAAGTAACACTCTAACTGGCTGAACCATCCTGCCAAAGGCAACAGTCAGTAGAAATCTCCTATACTTATCTATGAGGTTCCTCCCGATTTCTCCACTTTTTTTTCTTAAGAGCTCAGTTGATTAGTCATTTCCATACATTATATATAGTCTCACGAGGTTGACTTACAGTATTGTTTGACATTGTCATGTGAGTAGCTTCTTTAAATTTTCTTCTTTGTATCTTTTTTTCCTCTATCCTGTTATATGTTTTTTTTTGAACATATATAAAATATTTTTAAAATGACATTCATAAATTCAGTTGATGATATTTTATTCATATAGCTTTTTTGTTAAACTTTAATTTGAACAATTTTAGTTAGATATCTTCCAGGGAATTTCCAATCATTTGAATTAAATATTATTAATCTCTATAATCTGTACTGAATAATAAATAAACTGGTGATATTCTTCAAATAAATAATTCCAAAGATACAATAGAAAGAGATCAAGCCCCTCATATGGTCTATAAGATGGCATGCCCTCAATTAGGCTGCCAGGCATCTTACTACGGTGAGACTCGGGCTAACCTTAATACAAGAATTTACCAGCACAGGTATGGGTTAAAAATAAAAATGAAGGAACATCAGTATTCTGGGACTACCAAGCAGCTACAGGCCATGTATTTGAACCTAGTTCTGCCCAAATAGTTTGTACAGAGAAGAGTGATGCCAAAAGAAAAGTTAAAGAGGCTTTTTACATTGCAAATGACCCCAGTGCCATTAATAGAAGAGAGGTATGCTTTGCTCTCTCTAAACAATAGACTAATTAAATATTCAAACTCATTTGCATATGTGTAGAATAAATAACAACAGTATTGCGCATGCGAAAAAAGTCGCATATTTATAATTACAATTTTTCACTAGTGAAAAGAAAAACAATTTATTACATAAGTCATAGGATGAAAAACGCTTAAATTTTTATGTTGAACTTAAGTTAATTTTATTTTATGTAAAATTCAAATAGTTTTAGATAATAATGATAATCAGAAAATAATAAATTATTTACAACAGTTATTGTTTTATGGAAGAACAGCATAGAGATAGTTATTCTTCTTCAATTTTTTGGATAATAAAATTGATACCTCTCTACTATATTAAAAGTCATCACAGTTGTTACTGATATTTAATCCAATATCTTTCTGTGCACATTTTTATATTACTTTGTGGCATTGCAATTACAATATCTGCTCCTCATACCCATGTTTAGAGTTACATCTTCAGGAAATCTGAAATATATATTTATTTTTACTCTTCCTCTGCACAGGGATGTAGGAACAGATCAATTAAGGGCTGTTTTAGTTTTTAACTATATAAATATATTGCAAGACTGATATTCTGGGTTTGAATTTATTGTAAACAACCACGCCTGTTCTAAGGAGAGTTTCAAGAAATGTTCAAAATGTAACTGGCCTTATTCAAATTTTATCATGTGATCATAATATATTACTGCCAAACATTATTATATGGCTATAGATACAGGCATATGTAGAACTTCAGACCACTCAAAGAAGTATAGAAAGATGCATGTTAGGAGTAACAAAATAAATTGAAAATGGAATATATGGCTAAGAGAACAAACAGGTGTTACTGACATTGTTGAAAGAATTAAAAGACTGAAGTGGAGTTGGGCTGGACATATTTCTAGAAGATATCATAATATATGGACAATTGAAAAATCTTAACCTGGATTCCAAGATATTGTAAAAGACCCAGAAAGAGACCACCTGTGAGATGAATGGATGAAATAAGAAAATGTACAGGGGTAATATGGAGAAGAGAGGATAGAGATCAGTGAAGATGGATTGAACTTGGAGATGTCTTCATCCTGCAGTGGATTAGTAGTGGTTGCCAATGATGATATAAACCTATTCATGATCTTACAAGTATGAATATGTTTCTAAGATAATTCAAAAGCTAAATCTCCATAGAATCATTTAAATAAACTTGTAAATAATGCCAGCCATTGTCATATTAATGCCAGTCCATTTTATCAGATAAAAAAAACATGATTTTCCAAGAATCATTTAAACTTGCAAATAATTCATCATCATTTTATTAATCTGACAAAGTAGTATGGCCTTGATAGAACAAAAGTTGGGCAATATTTACAAGTTTGTTTAAATAATGTTTAGTAATATATTTGGACTCTCCTTGAATAAGTTTATATTCTTATTGCTACATATTATGTGCTCATAAAAATCATTAGAATGTGTATATAAACAAACATTTCATTTGAACTAAAAAGGATAATTAATTGATATAATATTAAATCTTTATATGCTCTCTAAAGTATTTTCCAAATCAATCTGTGATATGTGTTTTGAACTCTACCCTCTTCAATTGCCCTAAAAGTAATCAGCAATCTGTCAACATTGCTACATATTCTTATTTATATACCATCACATGATAACCATCTCATACTAGCACATAATTGTTGTAAACAAAAGCAAAACTTCATACAGTAGTGCCACCCTGTGCTAACCAGAGTAATCAATAGATGCCAGAAGGCTTGTGCATAAAATCCCTATCTAGTGCCTACTCATCCAATATCCCCAGACTAGTTTCTGGCTTGTGGCCATCATCAGTGAGAAGCCTTGGACCTGAGAGCACTGCACCTAGATCTTAGGATCTAATGCAACCCTCCAGCAGCCACCTTTTAACTCTACTTTACTACAAAACTATGAGAATGAAATTGAAAACACAAAAATATTTTATGCACAAGCCTTCTGGCATCTATTGATTACTCTGGTTAGCACAGGGTGGCACTACTGTATGGAGTTTTGCTTTTGTTTACAACAATTATGTGCTAGTATGAGATGGTGTTCATGTGATGTTTAGTGATTTAACACCAATCCTGCCTAATAGGATAGTGGCGGCTATGGTTGTTTAAGAGCCAAAGACACCAAAATGTATGGGTGCTGAATTGAGTTCAGACCCATATGACTATATAAGCTATTGAGCTTAGAATCAAAATATTTTTGTGTTTTTCAATTTCATTCTCATAGTTTTGTAGTAGAGTTAAAAGGTGGCTGCTGGAGGGTTGCATTAGATCCTAAGATCTAGGTGCAGTGCTCTCAGATCCACGGCTCCTCACTCATGATTGCCACAAGCCAGAAACTAGTCTGGGGATATGCACAAGCTCTCTGGCATCTA
Organism: Epiperipatus broadwayi; assembly: GCA_028023455.1. Classification (NCBI taxonomy): domain Eukaryota; kingdom Metazoa; phylum Onychophora; class Udeonychophora; order Euonychophora; family Peripatidae; genus Epiperipatus; species Epiperipatus broadwayi. The sequence goes on from JAQFVV010000147.1 coordinate 1,539,183, forward strand.
TTGATTACTCTGGTTAGCACAGGGTGGCACTAATGTATGGAGTTTGCCTTTGTTTTTTATATACCATCACTATGCTCAAATTGATATAACATCTTCTAAGTTATATAATGAGAGTGAATCACAAAGTACTTTTTGTGTGGAGATTGTTAAGATATTTTTAGTCGGTAGGTTGCACTTTTAGCAGTTTAGAAATACTTCATCATCATTACTTTCAACTATAATTCATCCCTTGTAGGATGAGAATATTCCCAAGTTCAACCCATCTTCTCTGAGCTCTAGCCTTTTCTCTCCACATCATCCCAAGTACCCATCCATCACATATGTGGTATCATTCTAGGTCTTTTACAATCTCTTGAAATACAGTTTAAGATTTCAACTATATCATCTCTTCTAGCAATATGTCCAGTACAATTCCACTTCAGTCTCTTAATTTTTTCAAATTATGTCAGTAACATCTGTTTGTTCTCTCACCCATGTATTTCGTTTTCTATCTCTTGTTACTTCTAACATCCATATTTCCATACTTCGTTAAGTGGTCTGAAGTCTCCGTACTGCTCTTCTGTTAAGCGTCTACGTATCATTATATATATATATATAATTTTTTTATTTAATCAAATTTTGTTTTAAAAGAAACTGTTTTTGACTATACTGGAAAAAAATCATAATTTATGAAATTATTTTTTTTTTCTATTATTTTGAATGCAAAATGATTTATTTCAAAGTAATATGCACTTTAAAGGTAGAATCTTTTTAATTAAATAAAATGCAGTAATAGATTCTGTTATCAGAAAATGAAATGAAATAGGTTTATTAAACTTTTAGCACATAGGTAAATAAATTAATATGTTTTTCCTCTAAGAAAATAAAATAGTCAAGAATATGAAAATCCTTTTAATATTTTTTTTTCTCTTGCAAATTAATTTATTTTAGAAAACAAAATTCAGCTTAAGATGTCAGTGACAATGAAAACAGGAAATGTAAAAATATATAGATGTAAATCCTTACACTTCTGTTAAAATATTAATGTTGTCTTTCAATTTTGTAATGCGTTTTTCGTAATATATACATATTAGTAGAAACGAATTATAAGCATATACATATAAACTCCCATTATAAAAATATTAACAAATATTAAAATATGTACAGAACCATCTTTTAATTAACAAATAGATAGGCAAAATACCTACAATATATATATGAGTGTGTGCGTGCACACGCTTGTATATGTGGCAATACATTGCAAGCTGCAAATTTGCTCTCTTGCAGTCAATTTATTAAAAAATTATTACACTCCACAAAATGTAATATTATTTATATATTAAAAATATAACTATTCTATATAAAGAATAAGCTGAGAAAATGTACATAATATATATCTGAGCACTTATAGCATATATGTGTAGAGATGGTAATCTGGACGAACTGATGATTGCTGGTTTAGTATGAAATACATATAATGGTGATTATTTATCTTTTCAACATATATGTGTTCAAGTGTATCAGTGTTATGAGATAGTGTGGAGAGTGGTGGATTGTATGGAAGTCTGGGCTCATATACCCTATATATTATATACTACATTTTAATGCATCTCTTCCCTTCAGCAAATGGCTGCATTAAGTTGTTATCGAAGTAAGTAATATACATCGCAATGATGGAAATTTTAGATCATCAAGGTTGAGAGCAGCAATGAAAACACAATTTAATAATACAGCCTTTGATCTAACATCACTTTATCATTAAAAATAGCTAAATAACAATCATGAAAAATAACAACAGACTTCATCCTCATGTCAAATATCATCATTATTTTGAACAATTATCAATCCACTGCAGGATGAACATCTTTCCACGTTGAACCTGTCTTTTCCAATCTCTAGTTTCTTTTTCTCCATATGACTCCAGCACAATTCCTTATTTCATCCACCCATCTCACATGTAATCTTTTTCTACATCCCTAGTGTTGATAAAACTTATTTATTATTTCTCAAAAGCATACAATTTCTTCATACACACATATATTAATAGACCGAGTCTGCTATTTAATAATGACCTTTTATTTAGGCATCTCCTTTAAAGTAAAGAAAGTTTGCACAATTGGGAAGAAGAGGTAACATCTTAAATTGGCATTATTGGATTTTGTGATGTTAGAATCCAATTGATTTAAAAATTTGTCATGAACATTATTAGAAAGGCACAAATCTTGGAAGCATCAGTGAAATAGGATTTATAATATACAACACATGCATTCATTGTGGAGATTGATAGTATATGATAAAGAATGGTAAGATTATTTATTCAAAGTAAAAAAAAACACCAAACATAGTTAATTCCTAGTTTTATGTAAATCAATATCAACAATTTTTTTTCTCTTTACTAGGTAATTGTAATATTCACATAAATGTTCTGTACATTAATACAGAAATGGTGGTCGATGTATTTTAAATGTAGCTTTTATTCATGACCAGCATGTTTTTGATATATAACGTATATAATTGAGATATGTTATATATCAAAAGCATGCGAAGCATGAATAAAGGTTAAATGTAAAATATATAGACTACCTTTTCTGTATAAGTGTCCAGAACGTTTATGTGAATGTTAATTCGCCCTTTACAACCTAACAAGTTCTTATTATAATGAGGACATAGTGGATCTTCATTTTGACTAAACCAAAGAACATGTTAATAATGTCATAGAAGATTTTAATACCAAAATTGTCAAATGATCGAAAGATGGATGTGTTGTTGGTAAATTGGTTATGATGATAGAAATGAGAGGGTACACCAACTTGTGAAATTTGCAAAAATAAATAAATAAATAAATAAAATAAAACTATATATATATTGCACATTTTTATTTAAAAAATTCTATATGGAAACAGACATGGAAGTCTCCAAATAGAGATAGAGTGGATTTAAATTATATTTTGATTAACACACACACATATATATATATATAATTGAAATAATATTTTTAACGGTTTACAAACAACAATGTTTGTAAGTGTTTGTAAACCTTTAAAAATATTATTTCAATTATAATTACAATATTGTTTTTAATTAACGGATATTTTATTTATTTTACATATATATATATATTAATTCTAATATTTTCACGTATAAAAGATGTCATATTATTATTACTATTTGCGGGATATTCCGTGTAGTGAAAAAGCTAAATGCTGACATTTCAGTACAATATCAAGTACCTTCCTCAGAGCGTCCTCTGTAGTGAAAAAGCTAAATGCTGACGTTTCAGTACAATATCAAGTACCTTCCTCAGGACGCTCTGAGGAAGGTACTTGATATTGTACTGAAATGTCAGCATTTAGCTTTTTCACTACACGGAATATCCCACAAATAGTAATAATAATATGATATATATATATATTGATAATTGTATTATTTCAATTAAAAAAAAGATTAACACATGTATTAACTATTGATTAGTGAGTTGTAAGATAGTGTTAATGCAAAACAAGAGAAATAAAAACTATTAAGAAAGATAGTATTAACAGTTGATTAAACAGTGCAATGAATTTAAATTAGATCTTGATAATTGTGTTAAAATATTAATAGACTTTAGTTCCAATTTGATTTATGCCTTTAAAAATAACTGATACTCTATTAAGAACTGCAAGAAAGGTAGCTGACATAAAAATGCAGTTTTATCATTACATTTTTTCTAAGACAAGGTAATGTAAAAAGAAATAAATATAAGGAGATGTTAAAATCAATTTATTAAGAAGAATCGAATAAACCACTAAACATCACATGATCACTATTTCTTATGCTAGCACATTACTGTTATTAAAACAGGCAAACTCTCCATACAGTTGTGACACTCAGTGCCAACCAGATATTGGATGAGTAGGCATTAGATAGGGATTTTATGCACAAGCCTTCTGGCATCCATTGATTACTCTGGTTGACACTGAGTGGCATTACTGTATGGAGAGTTTTGCCTGTTTTAAAGAATTGAATACATAGAGTTTTGTAAAATGGTATGAGAAAGACTAAATAATAAATATAAAAATATTACCAAAATTACACTTTTCTTTATTTTGCTGTAATATCCTATAAATACAATTTATCCAAACCACTTCAAACAATTTGTACACACACACACACACACACAACACACACACATATATCTATATATACCTATGTTTTGACTGTCCTGCAGTCTTCTTCAGATCCAGTTCACTTTAATCTCATAAAAAAAACATTTTTTTTTTCAAAAAATTATAAAAAATGTTTTTTTAAGAGATTAAAGTGAGCTGGCTCTGAAGAAGACTGCAGGACAGTTGAAACATAGGTGTATGCATATACGTACAAATAAAGAGTTTTACTAAAAAGTGTTCCAAGTGGTTTGGATAAATTGTAATATAAAAATATATAAATATGGAGTGATAAGGAGAGCTACAAAAATTAATAAAAGTTCCAAAAATGTAAATAACATCTTGCTATTGGAAAGAAAGTTGTTTCAGCAATAAGAATAAAGATAACATTAAATAGGTGGAAGAATTCTACTAAAAAATATATAGAAATAAACAACAAGAAAACAAAGTATCCCTAAAGTTATTACATCTTCTCAATTGCAAAGTATTTTAAATAAAGAAGTGAAAAATACAATGAAATCTATGAAGAATGGAAAAGCTCCAGGAAATGATGGAATTATTATTGATAATTTGAAAAAATAAAGTTAAAAAATACAAAAGTTGTTGAAAAGCTATATAACAAATATCTAAATTTTAAAGAAATACCAAATTATTGAAAAAATGCAGTAGCAGCATAATGAGAAAACATTAGTAATAACAGACTTATCTGACTTTTATACAAAATTGTAATCAAGGTAATTGTAAATTGTGTACAGTAAATTTCAGACTCTAATCAGTCAAAAACAACTTGGATTTAGAAATAGTTTTAACACATTAAATTGTGACCAAGTATTGGAAAAATTTATCAAAAGAACCAATGAATATATGTTGCAATTATATTTGGATTTATACATTATGAAAAGGCATTTGATTTTATAACAATTTCCATGGAGAATAAAGCTTTGAATTATAAAGATATGTACTCAGAAATACAGTCATCCCCAAAGTACTTATCAAAATAGAACAGAAGTCATTAGATTATGTAGTGATGCAAGAAAGATTAACATCAAGAAGGGAATATGTTAGGTTGTTTCTATATCTCCAAAACTTTTTACAGCAATTTTACTAAAAGTACTTCCGGGATTAAATGGAAAACCTTGAAAGATAAAGTGAATGCAGATTATTTAAATCATCTAATTTTTGCAGATGATGTGTTTAAAATTATTCAAATGGAAGTCAACCTCCAATAATGTGCTATTTCTGAAATATTATAAATCTCCACACTCTCGCCTGCCAGATTTAGATGACCACATGATCACAATTTCTTATGCTTGCTCATAACTGTTATCAAAACAGGTAAAACTCTCCATACAATATGACTATATAAGCTAATGAGGTTGGATTAAAATATTATTGCATTTTCAATCTCAGACTCATAGTTTTGTAGTTATGTAGCAATAAAGGGTGGCTGTTGGAGGGTTGCATTAGATCCTAAGATTTAGGTTCAGTGCTCTCAGATCCAAAGCTCCTCACTGACAAAGACCACAAGCCAGAAACTAGTCTGGGGATATTGGATGAGTAGGCACTAGATAGGGATTTTATGCACAAACCTTCTGGCATCCATTGATTACTATGGCTTGCACTGGGTGGTGTTACTGCATGAAAATTTTTTTCTGTTTTAATAACAGATTTAGATGAGGTATTTGTTTTTGAAAATAATGCTCCTGAGCTTCAGAAAATATTGGAACAGTTACCAATACAAATAAGAAAGAATGATTATAGAAAAATGTTATAAAAAATGATGTTCACTAAATTTTCTCTTACGGAAAAAAAAAAAAAAAGATGGATAATCATAAAATAAAAGAAGCTAACAACTACAAATTTTTAATGGGATTAATGCAGAAAGAAAACTAATGGATAAAATTAGTTATAGAATTAAATTTGGTTAGAGTTATTTTCATAAAAGAACTTACATTAAATAGAAAGAAAAGTTTTTTTTAAAAAATTAGTTGTGAAAATAGTAGCAAACCCCTCATAAAGTAGTGCCACCTAGTGCAAGCTTTAGTAATCAATGGATGCAAGAAGGTTTGTGCATAAAATTCTTATCTAGTACCTACTCATCCAATATCCCAGACTAGTTTCCGCATTATGGCTTTCATCAGTGAAGAGCGTTGGATATGAGAGCACTGCATTTAGATCTTAGAATCTAATGCAACTCTCCAACAGCCATCTTTTGTCTATTTAGTTAACTATAAAGCTATATGTTCAAAGAAAAAAAGACAATAACATTTTCAATGCAAGAGCATTTGTTTGTATAGTCATATATGTCTGAATACAGTTCAGTATCTATATATTTTGATGTCTTTAGTTTTTTTAAAAACCATGGTCACCATCATCTTATTAGAAGAATTAGTATAAAACCAACATGTCACAGAATCACCATTTCCTAGCATTACCCAAACATAGAAAATAATAGTCATGTGATATAAAAAATATATGTTTTGTAGGTTTTTATTTATTGATATGAGAATTGGACAATTAATAGGAGAGCAATACAGAAATTTCAGATTACTCAATAAAGTATTACAATAAATAAATAAAAAATGATATATATATATATTGTGCCCTTTTCTATAGGTCAGTAAAAGTTTATAACAGTCAATTACTAAAAAATTTTAAATTTTAGAATATGTTCTTTTAATACATTAATTATATTAAGTCAATTATATCTTTAAAGAACAATTTGAGGCTAAAGCAAATACGTAGTATATAAAATTATAGCGAATTATTTAAAAAATGGTTATGTAAAGCTTAAAATATTGTTTCATATGGTTGTAAAAGCTGGCCATATTAAATAACACAGCTGTAAATAATTAAAAGTATATTTAATAAATTCGATTTTAATAGTTTAAAATGTATAATTTAATAAATACAGTGTTTAAATTTATAAAGTCATATTTAATAAGCAAAAATTAATATCGTACATTTTAAAAATAAACTTTATGATGGTGAGAATTGTATTTAATTCTATATTTTCTAAATTGTTCTTCCAAATTTTTTATAATTATTTTATATAATATAATAAGTGTATCAATTTTATAAATCTAGGCAGAGAAATAGATTGAAAATCGTCTGTCAAAGTTATAATCATGTGACTTTTAATGTATACTCTCACACACACTGCATGTTTGAATTAATAACAAAGTTTAAAATATTTTAAAAGTTATATTATAGAATTGGATAGAATTATTGCCTATCATAAAAGTAAATAGTATTAAACATTAAGTTAACTATCGTATGTAATGTTTTAAGTAATGTAATAAAGACGAATACAGATATATAAAAATTAAATATTTTATTTAAATAAAAATAGATAAATTGAATATTAAAAAATGGAATAGGTTATTAAAGCTATTTTAATAGTTATTTTAAAAGATTAAATAATTTAAATAAAATAATAATTGAATTAAAAGTGGTATTTTAAATAATATTTTAAGTTCATTACGTCATAATTTCTAATTTTGAAATTCAAGTCTACTATAAACTAAAAATATGTAAATTTGTTCTCAAGCTAAAGTAAGAATTAACCAATAGGAATAGGTATTCTTACAGACTATAAATATCATTGTAACTAAGTTATTGGGGGAGATTAATAATGTATTGAAACCGGAGAAAGTCAATTTTTTTTTGGTACTTTCTTATCGTTTATTTTGCAAAAACTAATTAATAATTTTAAAGTGTTTTGCAAAAGAAAGTTTTAGAAAAAAATTATATATTTAGAAACTTCGTGGAGATGATTTTCTAATTTTTTAAAGTTCCTTTATCAGTCGTATTTTATCTAAAAGTTTAATCTAAACTATGCAATAAAAAATGGATATACTACGAAATAAAATGGATATAAATTGTAATACTGAAGAAATATTTGAAATATTTATTGATACAGCTTTATTTATGCATAACCGGAGAACTTTTTTGGTACATAAAAAAAAAAAACCACAGCACGGACATCATACGGAGTCTAATGAAAAAATTGGAGATGCATTATTATTTATAAGCTTATTCAAGATTTATTTTTAATGGTAATAAGATAATTATATATTGCATGAATTATTTTATATAATATGATATTCAAAGGAGTAAAATGTTATATCCTTTCTAAAGGTAACATTTTTTAAAAAATATTTTTGAGTGCAAAATTGAAGAAAGAACCCAGGAGATTATGTTATAGAAGCATTTTTGATATTAAAATATCCGTTCTTAGAATTACTTAAAATGTATTTGGAAAAGATTTGTTCAAAAGTAATTGAAGTTTTATTTTAAAAGAGATTTATAAAAAAATACCAAACGAAAGTTTAAATGTATCAAGAAGGAAACATAGATAAAAAGTGAACACATAGATGAATAAAAAAATGGATCCATGGAAATACAAATAGTACTTAAAAGTTTATCGAATATTTTTAAAGTTAAATTAGATGGATTGATGCATCGGATATGCAGAGAATATTGGTAGAGAAGATTAAGAAGCTTCACGGGATTAATTAATATTATGATTTAATAATTATCGTCCTAAATACTAAAACCAAGGATTATTTTCTATAAATTTTACTAAATGGATTAATAATTATTTTTATTTTAAACTTTAACGTGCTTAGAGGAGAACATTTTTGAAAAACTCTAGAGAAAATAATAAGCATTTTGGACTTATCAGGAACTATCGTCAAGAAAATATGTAACTATAGTTTTGGTTCTTTTTATTTTGTTAACCTAGTTTAAATCTAAATTTTTATATAAGATTAGGAAAAACATAAAAACATTAATTTATTAATATTAAAATTTTATAATATAACAATCTAATAATTTAGCTAAAAATATTTTAATATAAAGTGTATGGGTGTGATTTTTTTTTTTTTATATCTGCAATGCTCAAGTGGATAAAAAAAAGCCTACTGAACACGATGACTAGATAAAGGTTATTGGTAATAATAATAACTATTGATAATTTATAATGTATATTTTTTGTTTTCTTTAGATCATCCATAAATTGGAAGAATGAAGTGTAAAAGTTTTTTACTTATATGTACCGCATTTTATACAACATTTTAAAAAACATTATGAGATAGGATTGATTTGAAAATATGCATACGATGATTATTTTTTATTATTAGTGATATAATCCAACATAACAAATAATTATGTGATTCTTTTAAAATTTTCATGTTATAGGATATTCAAATATTGTCTAAGTAGATCGTATATGATTAAACATACAGAGTAATGAAGTAAGCAACTTTTCTTATGGGATAGTAAGATTGTTTAACTATTAATGAATTTTATTTATTGTTTTGTAAATGCAGATAGTTATTTATCGATGTAATATGTAGAAAAATCTTGAGAAATAATGTTGAGATAGTGGCTTGGAAGTACTATAGTTAGCAGGAAACCAAGATGATGTATTTGTTTTTAAAAAAAATAGGATGTTATAAGGAATGGAAATAATATTTAGTCTTTATGTGAATATCAGCATAGTTAACATAGACCTATGACTGATACACATTTTATTTGGACAGTGTTTATATTTCTTTAAATATTTGATGTTCTAATAAAGCTGAAGAAATAGCTTTAACATCGTCCCTGTACTAGAGGATATTAGGCAGGTAAATGCCATACCTCTTCGCACTGTGCCATGATTTTGAGATATGTTAAGAGTAATACTCTAGCTTTCTTCCTTAATCCTATGCATCTGTTTTCGCTATCTTTATTTCATGTAACTGCATCGTTTAGTAAGATATTTTAAAAGAAATGATAAATAATTTAGAACTAAGGTTGTGCTATCGTTTTTGGATAAGATTAGTTTATTTGCTTATAAGGAGCAGAATATTATAACTTAAAATTGAAGATCCAAAATATCCTAAGGAAAGAAAAGAATCATAGAATATATTTTGAATTTTATTTCGGAAATGAAATATAAACTTTTTTAAAATAAAGTATCTAAACAAAGATATTTTCTTTAAAGTGATAATAATTTTAAAATGCTTTAGTATTATTTTTTTTTAAGAGAAAATAAGTATTGCATATTTTAAAATACAATAGTACAAAGTAAATTATGTAAACAATATGCATAGTATATTTTTTGTTTATTGATTAACAGACATGTATTGATGATTACACTTATATCATACTAAAGTAAGGCTTAAAGAGGAATATATTATGATTAGTAAACATTGTGTGATAAATACTAAAATCTAGTACTGAATTTTGGATAATATTTTGTGTAACATCTTTGACTTTGCAAGATGAAATTTTTTAATATTTTGAGAAATCCATACTCATTATAAAATTTTGTTTTTTATAGAATGTTTTCTAAGTATGAATTTTTAAAATAAGATAGTTTAATAATATTAAGGATAAAATGCTGTTGCTAATAAAGTAGATAAATATTTGTAATAAGTTAACCATAATGAGAAACCAAATAATAACATTTTTTTTTAAATTTTGTCCTAAATCTAAATAAAATATAATTGAAATATAAATTATTTTTTTATAACCCGGTAGATCAAACTGTAAAGTAAAATAGTTAAGGATATCCACTGTAAATAGTGTAAATAAATTGTTATTTATTTGTTGTTAGTAATAAACTTTGTTAAATTTTGTTATTTCAAAAAGTTTGTGTCCGAGTTATTTATTTCTCCATATCGCTGCATGAAAACATGATATATGCATAATAACTGAAACAAATATATAATTTTGCACAAAAAGGATAAATAGAGAATTATTTTAAGAATTTTAAATATTTTATTGGTATTCATTATAATTAAATAATCATAATCTTACATTATTTTATTGGTCATAAATCAGTTATCACAATATTATATTAAATTATATGCTATCAGTTGCCACACATATTTTGTTTATCAGATTATTAAAATGCTACCACGTATTTATTATATCATTACATGAAGATATAAAATCATATTATATTATTTTATTATGGTAATAAAATTATAGTAAAAAGAAAAGATATACAGAATTAGTTAAACAATGAAGAATATTATTACTGTTATTTATTATTATTAGTTTCAGTGTAGTAGATTATGACATAAAATCCCTTCTCATATTTTACTACCGTATTTTTAAATTAACTTAGAATAAACTTTATGAACCTGAGATTATTTTATTTGAGCTAGATTATTATTAAATAGAAGATTAAGATTTAATTATTAGTTTAATCTTAGTGAGTAGAAGTTATTAAAGTCGTAAGAATATTATGAGTTTGTTATTTAAAATAGTAATAAAGGGGGATAGTGTTCTTATGCCATTGAGGTAGTATCCTGTAGGATATTGGCTCAATGTAATCTATCTTGTCACCTGTATTTTCACTTCAAGTCTCATGAAAATATTAAATATTTATTTAACTTATTTTATAAACTGAACCTTATTCGAATTTTAAATTTGAGCTAGTGAAATATTTTAATTTTAATGCTGAATATTTTAGTTATTAATTATTAACTGAGATAGAACCTGTTTTATTTTATATCATATATTATCTGGAAGTGAGGATACACGAGATGAAGGTTAGAATATATATATGGAAATATATACTTTCACTCTTAGTCTGGAGTAGTTAACCTTCATCGGCTACTGACCTATGTAAAAAAACGTATAAATTAAAGAATTATAAATGGAAACTCCAGACACTAAATATTTCCATCTAAACATCCATTAAAATATATATATAATAAAAATCTAATTATTTAAAAATTAAATTAGCAAGCTTTTCTACAGTATATTGTCTATGCACCAGAATCATATAGTATATGCTAGTGATAAAAAAATTAAGGTATAATAAATAAAATGCAAATATTTATTAGTCAATTCACAATAACTGTGTTAAATAAATATATGAAAATAATTTATTTAATAAGTAAATATATTTAGCAACCAAAGCAATAAAAAATAAGATGTTGTTACACATTTCATATTGATAAGAAATAAATGGGCATATTTATTATCAAATTTACAAAAGGATACTCCCAAAAATTCAGAATAGTTCTCTGATTAGAATGCCCATTGTAATGCATTCTTCTGCCATTAGATACCTCATGTGAAAACTTTTCTATGCCAGTCACCTGACTGGCATTATTGAGAATAGTCATGGATCCATACAGTAAAATTTTGTGTTAACTACATCTCACATATTTGTCAATTTTTGTGATGGTTGAAAAGTTAGAATAACATGAAATTCTATTTTCTTAGAGAAAATAGAAGAGGAAACAGTTATAATATTTGAAACGCTTCCAAACAAACTGCTTTGGAGAAATCAGAAGTTTATGATTTGATTAATGAAAGAAGTTAAATTCACCATGCCTCAAAAAGAATGGCGAATGAGGGCCAATGTCATAATGATGGTAATATTTTTTATGCAAATAGCATTATTTGCTCAGAAATTTTTTTGTAACCATTAAGACCTTCAAATTTTGTGACATTTATGTGATGTGGTAAAATAAAAATCTCCTGCTTTGTGGCAAAGAGGAGAGTTGTAGCTTCACCATTATAACACACCAGCACACAGCTTGAGTATAAAACAATTTTTAACCAAAAACAGCATGATACCAGCTTATTCATTCACCATATTCATTAGATCTCTCTCCATATGATTGCTTTTTATTCCCCTGAATAAGAAAAAAGTGTCTCAAAATAAAAAATTTTGTAGACTTGAAAGAGGTGAAAAAAAAACAAAAAACAATGGAGACATTAAAAGGCATCACTTTGTAAGAGTTTCAGAAACAATTCAAAAAATGGGAAACACATTGTATTGCATCAAATAAACAATAATTTGAAGATGATTTAATTGTAACACTTAAAATTAAATACATAATTTTTTATTACAAAATTCTAGTTTATTTGGATATCTCCTCATACAGTAGTATGTATAATAAATAAATGAACTCATGAAATATGTATATTGAAGGTCATTTATCTTTTTCACATGCGTGTAGTCATGCGTATCAGTTGGAGGAGCTAGATTGGATAGCTGTAGGGAGCTTGAAAGTCTGGGTTCAAATACCCTATAATTACATTTAGCTTTTATAAATATTTTTTTATTTTGAATTAATATTTTTATTTTTTTCATATGTCATCGCATCGGCTTGGAAGCGAACCCGCTAACTCGGGACAACTGCTTATAAGGCAGACCTCTCGACCACCAATGCTTGACTAATATTTTTATTTTATTAAAAAATAATTACAATAACAATTATCTCTCTCTCTCTCATTTAATTCAAAAATACAATAACTGTGCTTTTTTATAACTTGAAAATTTTTTTGACTCTTCCCAGCCTTTTGTTATTTTATTGTAAGTTTAAAACGAGATTTTTGTTTTGTTGATAACGTTCCATTGAAAGGTTTATTACAGTTTTAAAAAAGAATTTTTGTCTTGTTTGTAAATTTCTCCTAAAATTTTAATAATTTCTGAAAATATTAAAAAAATTGTCATAAATAATTAAATGATAACTTATTTATTTCAGTCCTTTTTATAATAAAATAATGATGAGGTATGATTATTTATTTTTTAAAAATGTGATTATTGTCGAGCATTGGTGGCCTAGTGGTTAGCATAGCTGCCTTCCAAGCAGCTGGTCCGGGTTCGCTTCCCTGTCAACGCTTTGACATATGAAAAAAAAGTGATTATTTATAACTATCAGTAACTACTTTTTTATACACTCATTTAGTACAACTATTGTCAAAATTTCAATAATAAATGCATACATTTTATTTATTAATACAAAATAAGATATCTTCATTGTTTTCCTGAAGGTTTGTGATGATGGTGTTTTGGTTGTATTTATACATTGGACTATTTCCATCATGTAATATGAGTACTGAATGTCTTTAGAAAAATTTAACTTTATTTAAATATTCCAAATACATTCAACTGTTAGTAATAGCATATCAGACAGGTTAGTATATGCACAACATTTGAGACATATCCCCTTTTTTCAGGTGTTGCTGGCCTGACTAGTGACAGTACTAGCATAGGAATGGATCTTGGACCCTTAGATCCTTCAAGTACTGAATTTTAAGGTAATGCTCTAACTGAGCCATTCTTACAAAGCCAACGGTCAGTAGAAATTTCATATACTTATCTATGAGGTTCCTCCTGATTTCTCCACATTTTAAAGAGCAAAGTTGCTTAATGCTTTCCATATATTATGTATAGTAACATTGGGTTGACTTATGGGATTGTTTGCTACTGTCATGTGAACAGTACCCTTTCTTCTCTATCCAATATATTTTGCCAATTGAGCATATGTTCATTGGTACATACCTGATTTGCTACCTTAGACACATCTGTTTTCTCTTTTCTAATCATCACTTTGCATTCTTGCAAGCACTTTTCAATGAGATAAGTGGTCTCACCAATATACATTTTTCCAAATTTACATGGTATTTCATAGATGCAGTTTTTCTTTACAGCATTTCAAGTTTAGGTTTTGTAGATGTTAGAGTTCCTCATAGTATGGTATGATTCTGGAAAGCTGGTGTTATACTGATTGCAGATTTTCCTTAATTTGTCAGCTATTTTTGATATGTATGACTATACTACAGTATCAATAATTATTTTTTCATTTGATGGTTCATTTTGTTGTCTATTTAAGGTTTTCTTAATAACAACTTAAGGATAACTATTTTTCGTAAGAGTTTCTTCTATATAGATCTTTTCTTTTTTCAAATCAGTGGTTTCTGAACAAACTTCTTTTCTCTGTTCCATAGTGATAGTACAACTCCATGTTTTATGTTTCTGATGTGATTGGATGTGTAGGCAAAGTATTTTCCTATGTGTGGGTTTTCAGTAAATGGGTAGTTTTGATTTTGCCTTGAGGGAGTCTTGTCACAAGAATATCTAAGAATGCCAATTTTTGTTGTTGTTCTGATTCTATTATGAATTTAATTGAAGGGGATATGTTGTTGATGTGTTTCCAGAAAGTCTGTAGAAAGAGCTTCACCATGTGGCCATACAACAAATGGATTATCTACATAGCGAAGACAAACTTTAGGTGGATATGGATTAGTTTTTTATGGCTGTGGTTTCAAATACTTTTATGTAAATATTGGTAATCAGAGGTGATAATGGTGAGCCCATAGCTATTCCTTGATTTTGTTGGAAGAATTCTGTTATATTAACAATAGGTTGTTTTTATGAAAAATGTTAATAGTTCCATTATAGTAACAATAGAAAGAGTTGTTCTGGTTTGTAAGCTATTATCACCACTTAATCTTTTCCTTACATTTGTGAATAAACTTTCCATATCAAAGCCTACCAGTAAGTCAATTCTTTCAATGTTCATGTTCTTGATTAATTCTACAAAGAGTCTAGAACCTCTGACAAAGGACTGGATCTTGTATGTCAAAGGACTTAGAAGAAGCATCAGAATTATGCTGGAGAATAAAAAGAACACTTGACAAGAACAACAATTAAAGTGAAACATATCCTATGGTGAGAGGAAAGGAATTAAACCTCTCAAAATAGATAAATCTATAATTATTCTCCCTGCTGACAAAGGCTATGCCAAAGTTGTAATGGATACAATTGATTATGACAACAAAATACAAGAACTCCTCACATCAGGTCAATACAGAAAAGTGCCAAAAAATCCAATACCGAGTATAGAAACAAAATTACAAGCATTACTTAAAAAGCATTGCAGTTATTTCAATGATTCAGAAAAAAGAAAAATAATATCATATTTCCAAAAAATTCCTCATCTTCATCACCTACCTAAAGTACATAAGGATCATGTTCCACTAAGACCTATTGTTGGTTCTAGAAATTCATCTTGCCAAAAATTTGTCAAGATTTTTTCTCAAAGTTTTAAGTCCTTTGTCATACAAGAGCCAGTATTTTGTCAGGGATCCTAGACACTTTGTATAATTAATCAAGAACATGAAAATTGAAAGAACTGACTGACTGATAAGCTTCGATGTGGAAAGTTTACTCACAAATATACCATATGAAGAAGATTGTCTATTGTAAGGAAAAGATTAAATGGTTATAATAGCTTACAAACCAAAACAACTCTTCCTATTGAGAATATAATGGAACTATTAACATTCTGCATAAATACACCTGCTTTCAATATAATATAGAATTATTCCAACAAAATTGAAGGAATGGCTATGAGCTCACTATTATCACCCATACTTAGCAATATTTACATGGAAGAACTTTAAACTACAGCCATAAAAACTACTCCATATCCACCTAAAATTTGGCTTCATTATATAGATGATATATTTGTTGTATAGTCACATGGTGAAGCACTACTACAAACTTTCTGAAAAAACATCTACAACATATCCACTTCAGTTAAATTCACAATAGAAGCAGAACAAGAGCATAAATTGGCATTCTTAGATGTTCTTGTGATAAGACTCCCTCATGGTAAAATCAAAACTACAGTTTACTGAAAACCCACACATACAGAAAAATACTTAGCTTACACATCCAATCACACCAGAAACATGAAGTTTATCTGCAATCAGTATAACATCAGAACAGCATTTCAGAGCCATACCACACTACAAGGACTTCTAACATGTACAAAGCCTAAACTAGAAATGCTGAAAAATCCATGAATCTATGAAATACCATGTGAATGTGGAAGAATATATATACATTAGTGAGATCAGTTGTTCTATTAAAAAGTGCTGGCAAGAGTGCAAAGTGATGATTAGAAGAGAGAAAAGAGAAGCTTCTAAGGTAGAAGACCATGTATGTACCAATGCACATATGTTCAATTGAGAAAATACAAAAATATTGGATAGAGAAAAGGTACAAAGAAGCAAATTTAAAAAAGCTGGTCCCATAACAATGGCAAACAATCCCATAAGTCAACCTAGTATGACTATACATAATGTATGGAAACCACTAATTAACATTGCTGTTAGAAAAAATTGGAGAAATTAGAAGGAATCTCATAGATAAGTATATGAAATTTCTACTGACTTGCCTTTGGCAGGATAGCTCAGTTGGTTAGAGTGTTACCTTAAAATTCAATACTCAAAGAATCTATGGGTCCAGGTTCAATGCCCATTCTAGAACTGTCAGTAGTCAGACCAGCAATACCCGAAGAGGGGAGAATAATTCCTCTCAAGACCTGGTGCATATACTAACTTGTGCACTATCAGTTGAATGTATTTGGAATATTTAAATAAAGTTAAATTTTTCTAAAGACATTCAATATTCATATTAGATCATGGAAGTAGTCCAACATATAAATGCAACTAAGATATATTCTTTCATTCTATATTGCTTGGGCTGCTAAGTGTATTACTTACTTGCTAAATAAATTATTTTCTTTACTAAAATTGTATTATTTCCATGCATAAGTATTTATTATTAAATTTAAAACAATAATTTTAATAATAAATGCTTATACTTTATTTCTTATGGATTAGTTTATTTTAGTTTATTGGTATGCACAGTGCAACTCCATCTAGTTAGTAGACCAAATGACACAGAAGTATCATATTATATATATATCATCTACTTATTCTAATAATTCTTGTTAATTAATTACTATTAATTTAATTATGTTCAATATAAATTCTGATATTATTTTCCGCATAGTAATAGATGCTATTTAATCTATTTATTATAAATTTGAATAATTAAGGTGCTATTATCACATGACACTTTGTTTACTATATGCATAATGTTTTGATGATAATTAATTGGATATGTTTACGTATAAACACGCTATTGAGATAGAAAAGTTTTATTTAAAAAATTGCAAGGAATAGATTATGAATAAATGAATATCTATCTGTAGATGTAATATATTAAACAAGGCAAAACTCTCCATACAGTAGTGCCACCCTGTGCCAACCAGAGTAATCAATGGATGCCAGAAGGCTTGTGCATAAAATCCCTATCTAGTGCCTACTCATCCAATATCCCCAGATTAGTTTCTGGCTTGTGACCTTCATCAGTGAGGAGCTTTGGGTCTGAGAGCACTGCAGATGGTGATCATGTGATGTTTAGTGATTTAATATCATAGTAATAAAAATTATTAAAAATTAAATTTGTTTACAAGAAGTTAAAATATACAACTCATATATTTAACTTGATTTTATCAAGTTAAGTCTTAAAAAACTAGGATTTTTAGATATTAATGTTAATTTGTTCTTTAGTAGCCACTAAGGAATTGTTTTAAAAAAAAATTTAAAAAGTCTGTCTGACAGAAATAGTTTTCAGTGGAAATAAAAAGTAATTAGCCTTTTCTTTATATTATACTGTAAGTTGCAATTACAAATCAGTAAGATGAAATTTTAGACAACATTTGTGGTTGTTTTTTTTTCCAGAATTAGATAATATATATATATATTATTTCGAAGTTAAAATATGTAAATATTATAAATGTTTGTCATCTTTTATTTCATATCGATTTAATTTCTATTTTCTTTTCTTTTCATCATTAAACAATTACTATGCCTTTACTTATTTTTTATTTAGGAGAATATTATTTGTTTGTTTTTAATTACAATAATT
This sequence comes from Epiperipatus broadwayi, assembly GCA_028023455.1. Lineage (NCBI taxonomy): Eukaryota > Metazoa > Onychophora > Udeonychophora > Euonychophora > Peripatidae > Epiperipatus > Epiperipatus broadwayi. The sequence goes on from JAQFVV010000147.1 coordinate 1,557,831, forward strand.
TTATATTACAATGTTTATTTATTTCTTTATATGTCATCCAGTCTAAAGATAATACATCCTATTTGTCAATAATCAATAACTTCAATAATAAATGCTTATACTTTATAGCTGATGGATGTTTTTTTATTTCATTGGTATGCACTGTGCAACTCCATCTAGTGAATAGACACACGCTAGAGATGTGTCAGAATATATATATATAGACAAATATTAAATCAACCACATGGTTACGAAATCCAGTACCGCCCTCTGTGAACTAATATATAAATACATTAGAGTCCGTATTTTTTTTTGAGCTGGCTATTTTGAAATACGGACTCTAATGTATTTATATATTAGTTCACAGGGGCGGTACTGAATTTCTTAACCATGTGGGGTGATTTAATATTTGTATATTTATTTCAGTATAGCATTATGCACTGAGATTATTTTCTATCTATACATTATCTATTTATTTCTCTATTTTTGTCAAGGGAAATATGAATCAAATTTGGATGTATTTGATAATTTTAAAGTTTTTTCCAGATATTTACCCTGTAGGCAATGTTTACAATCATTTTAGTGTATCAGTAAATCGCTATCTAGTTATTATTATCTAGAGGGTGAAGATTTTAGGTTATTGTGCATTAGTAGAAAAGGGGTCAGTGTGCAGATTGTAAAAATAAGAAATAAAAATGTTCTCACAACTCATATGATACACATCATAATCCTACAGAAACTGAGACTAAGACTGTTTATTTTAATTAGTAAAAAATATCAACTTATCCTTCTTTTATGCATTGATAAAACTATAAAAAAGCAGACAAATTCAACTTTCTTTTTTACTTTTTCAATGTTTATTT